>CP098275.1:4107500-4707500 GCA_023658475.1 Epichloe elymi
CCTTTATAGGGATAGTGTATAGGGTAAAAAGGCAGAAGTAGTATATCTAGCTTCTAGCTATAAGTCTATAGGAAATTATATCTATCTTACAGATTAACGCCACACTAGAAGCATTAGAAGAAAAGCTATTAAAATCCTTACTAGAGGCGCTATAGGATTTTAAGGATCTCTTCTAGGAGAGTAAGGTAAATGCCCTACCTCTATATTAAGGGAAGTTAGATTACTATATTTACCTTAAGAAAGATATAGAAGGGAATATGCTAGACCTGCTATAGGCGCTATTATATAGTATGCCTTATTAATATTTACTTAAGATTAGGAAGTAAGTTATAGATTTTATAGATAAAGGTTAGATTTAGGCTAGCTTATTAGTGGCTATAGCACTAGTGCTATTAGTAAAGAAGCTAGGAGGAGGATAGAGGTTTTATATAGACTATTATATATTAAATAAGATTATAGAATAGGACTAGTACCCCTTACCTTTAGTTAAGGAAATACTATAGTCCTTATTAGAAGTAAAGTGGTTTATAAAGCTAGATATATAAGCAGTGTTTTATTAGTTATAAATTGCTAAAGGTAAGGAATATTAGACTATATTCTGAACGCAATTTAGGTTATTTAAATAGTTAGTTTGCCTATTTAGGTTAGTAGGCGCTCCTATAACCTTCTAGAGATATATTAATAGTATACTTAGTGGTATTCTTAGGGACTATATTACTATATACCTTAATAATATCCTTATCTATTTAGGGGGATTATAAAAGGACTATATAGAGAAGGTTTAGGGGGTGCTAGCTAGGCTATAATAGGCTGGCTTGCACTTAGATATTAAGAAGTATATGTTTGCAATAAAGGAGGTTAAATATCTAGGGTTTATTATCTATATAGGGAAAGAGATTTGCCTAGACCTAGAGAAAATTACAGTAATTAGGGATTAGGAGGTACCTACTAGGATCTAGGGAGTTCGCGGGTTCCTAGGTTTTGCTAACTTCTATTATAACTTTATACTATAGTTTTTAGAAGTTATAGGACCTCTACTAGATTTAATAAAGAAGGGCATCCTATTCTATTAGATAGAGGAGTGTAATAAGGTATTTAAAGTATTAAAGCTTGCTTTTATTTTATACCCTATTTTAATATAATAGGATCCTAATAAGGATATAGTAGTGGAGGTAGACTGCTTAGGAATAGTATTAGGAGGTTATCTCTCCTAGGCTAATAATAAGGGCATTCTATATCTAGTAGCTTATTATTTAGCTTACCTATAGCTAGTAGAAAGGAACTATATAATTTATAATAAGAAGTTACTTATAATTATTACTTACCTTAAGGCATGGTTAGTAGAGCTATAGGGTGTTAGTAAACTATTTATAATACTAATAGATTATAAGAACCTAGAATACTTTATAGCACTAAGGGAGATATTAGAATAGTAGGTAAGATAGGCTAAAACTCTAGCACTTTTTAATTTCCACTTATAATATAGACTAGGGGCATAGGTAGGATAGCTAGATATATTATTAAGATATTATTAGGAAGACCTATAAGTAGGGAGACTAAAGATACCTATAGTATACTTAGTATTAACCCTAATATGCTTTATCTTTACTAAGGGGAAGTTATATGTGAATATATAGCCTATAGTAGCGATAGAAAGCGCGGAGACCAGGGATAGTTTAGGGTCTAATATATATGTTCTAAAGGGTATAGTAATGTTTATAGATAATCACCTTTAATTATTATAGGATTAGGCTATTACCTATAATAAGACCTATAGATTATGGTTATAGGCAGTGAAGGTAGGGGCTTAGAAGTTTCTAGATGTAGCTAGTATAAGAGAATAGATAGCGGATTGCTAGCTTAGCGTAGGCAGAGCGCTTTAGTTTTAGGGCTAGATATAGGTGCTAAAGTAGGAGCCTTTAACTATAACTTTAATCTAGTGTGCGTATAATTCCCCCTTATTAGGATATCTAGGGTAGAATACTATCTTTAGGGCGCTCTAGAGAGACTTCTATTAGGATAGCATATTACAAGACATAGCTTATGTTATATATAACTACCACTGTTATAGAGGGCGGAAGAGTTAATAGTTAAGGTAAGGCTTATTAAAGCTAATACCGCTACCTAATAGATACTAGTTATAAATTTTAATTAACTTTATAACTAACCTTCTAGCTAAAATATAGGATACTCTATATTTCCTAATAGTTATTATAGATAGGCTTTCTAAATATATATAGCTTAAGGCTATAATATTAATAGGGGCTAAAGCGTGCGCGGAGTAATTTAAACACTATTAGTGGCGTTTTTATGGCTTTCTAGCCTAAATTATCATAGATTAAGGCTTAGATTAGTTAAGTAACTTTTAGATAGAGCTTTATAAAAAGGTTAGCATATAATAACTTCTATTAATATTATATTACCTATAGACTAATAGTGGTATAGAATGTGCTAATTAGGAGGTGCTAGCAGTCTTATAGGTATTATTATCCTTCTCCTAGTTTAACTAGCTAGACTATTTACTAGCTTGCTAATTAGCTTTAAATAATCAGGACTTATCTATAATAAGGGTAAGTGTAAACATAGCGCTATATAGATTTAATATACCTATAATTTAGGAAGTACCCTCTATATAAACTTTAATAATATTAGCAAAGGGGAGGGCTTAGGTGTTCTTAAAGCATTTAAAAGATAGCATAGACTTAATATAAGCTACTATAGCTTTTATCTAGTAATAATAATAGGAGAATATAAATAGTGGCTATAGACTGGCAGAACGTTTCTAAGTAGGTAACTATATTTAGCTAAATCTTTAAAATATTAAGATAAATTAGCTATATAAGAAGCTAGACTAGGTAATAGTAAAATATAAAGTACTAGAAGTCCTAATGCTATTAATAGTTAGGTTAGATATACTAAGGGGCCTACACCCTATATTCTATATTAATTTAGTATAGAGGGCAGCGGATAATCTATTACTAAGCTAGATATTAGCTAATAAACGGCTACCTCTAGAGTTAGTTATAACTAATGCTAATACTAATCTCGCTAAGTACTATATTAAGGAGATTCTTATAGCTAAAAACACATAAGGTTAAGGATTAAATTATAATATTTTAGTAAAATAGAAAGGATATATATAGCTAATATAGAAGCTATTAGAAAGTATGCTAGAAATAGAAGCGTTAGATAGGTTTAAATTATAATAGGGGGATGTATAGATAAATAATAGCCCTAAAAGGGTGCGATTTAATTTAGCTATAGAAAACTAATACTATAACCATCCTCTAGTGTATAAGCGGTATAGTGTGATTTTTCTACTATATTAAATGTTAATTAGTTAGGGGGGGGGGGCTAATCGCGGTAACAGTCCTCCATAATAGCATAAGCTAGCTTAGTAATAGATATAGCTAGGCTACGGGTATTAGCTGTGGCCTATTACACAGCGGCAGTGGTCTGCTCCTAGGCTTAGATAGACTATATAAGGTTCTTGCTTATATTAGTTATCCTATAGAGGAATTTAGTAGTAAGGGGATTTTAGCTATAATAGCTAGGTATAGACTGCGTAAGGATAAGTGCTTACATATTAGTCACGCCCTAGGCATAGGCTATGCCTATAGGGGAAGAGGCTAGAGATATAGCCTTAGTAGGATTAATATAGGTAGCTATAAGTATACTATTAAAATGCTTATAGTAGCGGATAAAAGTTTTTATAAGGATAGTATAATACCCCTTCTTAGTGGTAGTCTTCTTTATAGTAGGAGTCTTAATAGCTAGATTAGTATCTAAAAGGGTAATAAGATATTTAAGGCTATAGCGTAACTTAGGGTCTATATAGTAGAGGTATATCTCCTAGATATATATTTAATAGGTAGCGTAGTAGGGAGTATAGGTATTGTTTAGACCTAGTATATAGGCTTATATACCCTTAGTATAAAGATTATTAATACACAGTAAGCATAGAAGATTATACTCCTTACTATTAAAGAGTTTATTATTATTAGAGTTACCCTTAAGGATATACTTACCTAAATACATCCCCTTACCTAGCTAGCTAGGGGGCCGGGGTAGAGGCAGAGATAGGGTAGAGGTAGAATTAATAGGGATAAGATTAAAGTAAGACTTAGCGTTAGATATAATAATAATAAGATAGGATTAAATAGGATAAATAAAGACTTAGGGATAATATAATATAGAAGATATAAGGGGATAGGATATAGTTATAAAGGAGTAGGAATAGAAATTAGGGGAAAAGAAAGGGAGTATTTATATTCCTTAGAGCTTAAGTTTAGAAATTAAATCTAGCTCTAACTAGAGCTAGGCTAAGCGCGTGGCTAGAGGAGGGCTAGGTCTAGATAGGGGCATAATATTATAAGAATAGGGATAAGGTAATTAGAATTATAGAATAGCTAGAGTAAAGTTAGGATTTAGCAGGTAATAAGCAAAAGGTAAAAGGTAAGTAGCGGCGTAAGGCATAGAAAATAGCTAGTAGTAGGATAGAAAAGGAGTAGGCTAGTGTTTTTTAAGAGTAGAGTTAGAATATATAGGGACATAGCGTAATAGAGATAGTTAGGGGTAGGGTAGACCTATAATAAAAATTTTTTATATACTATATATAGGTAGTATAGGTAGGGACTACGCTTACTTTTAACTTAGGAAGGTAAGGAGGGGATAAGTAAGGGGGTATATTATAGACTTAAGCTATAAGCTTAGGTTATAAGCGGAGTAGGGAAGCCTCTAGAGAGTCTCTAGAAAGAGGGCGGGTTATATATGGCTAAACGCTAGCTAGTGCGTAGGTTACGCACTAACTAAGCATAGCCCCTTATTAAGGGGGATGCTATAAGACCCTAAGCTTAGTCTTCTTCTTCTTCTGTAAGAATATTGATCACACTTTGAACGCTTATGTGCAGCAGCCATAAGGCCAGTTCATAACAGCTATATATATTCTATTTAAAAGGAAGCTAGGAAAGAGAGGGCTCTTATAAGGGGGAAAAAAGTATCTATAGCTTATATGGGTTATGTAATATAGGTAGGTCACGTAACCTAGGCCCTGCCCTATTATAGTCCTGCTTATAGGTAGGAAGGGAGGCACGCGTATGCGCACGCACACGCGCGTAGTGGCTAACCTTCTTCTGGTTAGGCTAATATTTAGCTAAAGGGAATTATGGTTACTAAGCGTAATTAATATTATACTTATTCTAATACTAGGAACTCTTTTTTTAATATAATTATTAATATATAATATTAATTACTAATAAAGTAATAAATAATAATAGAAGGGGTTATAATCCCTTAATAAAGGGGACTAATAAAGAAAAGGAAGGGAAAGTAGTATATACCTATAGTAGGTAATAATAAAGGAAAGTAATAACCTATCTTTAACCTCCTACTAAAAGGATAAGTAGGCCTCTTTCTAAATCCCTTTTCCTCCCTAATATTATTAATAATATCTATATAATAACTCCCTTATCCTATTACCTCTTTTTCCTCCCCTTTACCCCTCTTCTTAACCTTATTATCTCCTATATCTACCCTTCTATTCCTACTAAAGTAAAGTATAGGTATCTTATAAATCTAAAGGAGAACCTCCCTTATAGCTCTATACTCTATATAGATTATATAGAGTTATAAAACTACTAAAGGCCCTCCCTAGAGGTTAGAGAAAGAGCTATATAGCTTCTCTTCCCCCTCCTTCTCTTACTTTCCCTAGAGTATTACTTCTCTTTTAATTTCCTTTACTATCCCTAAAAGGGTAGGATCTATATTCTCCTATAGTATAGGGGTTAATAATCCCCTAATACTAGGGAGGATTATATCTCCCTATAGTATAGGGGTTAATAGTCCCTTAATACTATTACCTATAGGGGCTATCCTCCTTATAGATTACTCTCTTACTACTATTTATAGGGGCTATCCTCTATATAGGTTACCTACCCTTCTATTTAGATTATTATCTAGTTACTAAAGATAAACTACTCTAGGGCCTTATTTAGTAATACCTTTATAAAGGTATTAGCTAGATTATCTACTCTATTAATCTAATAGATTTTATAGAGCTTATAGTATTTATATAACTATTATAAGGCTATAATATTAATTATTAGTTACTTCTCCTTTATTATACTAAGCTTAATAAGGCACTTATAGAGGGAGTATAAATCTATATATACTATAACTAGTGTAGTAAGGAGATTTAATTAGTTTATAAGTATATAAAGGGTAGTAGCTATTATATATACTATATTAATACTAGTAACTATACTATAGACCTTAGAGGTAAGTATACTTTATATAACCTTTTTACTCTTTATTAAGCTAAAGTATATAATATTACCTTTAATTATAAACTTACTATCCTTATAGTTTTTATTAGTAAGGATTAGTATATAACTAAGCTATAAGGTAAGGTCCTAGTTATTTATAAATAACCTATCTATAAATATATATAGCTTTACTTTAGTAAGGTTAATTAGAATAAATATTAGGCCTTAATTAGGGTAATCTATCTACTATTAGATCTAGTAATTAAAAGCTTTAATATTCTTAATTATTAGTTCTTAGTATTAAGTAGTAATAAATAGATTATAGTAGGCTTCTAGTTAGTAGATTAAGGTAATATAGGTGCCTTAAGCCCTTTATTTAATATACTTCTACTTTAAATCTATAAGTAGGATTAAATTAAGCTTACTACTTTAGCCTTTTTATTAAAGTAAAATAGCTATACTAGCTACTAATTTAATAATTCCCCTATTAAAGGTTAGGGAATTATTCTTAAGGAGGAATTACTTTAGCTTTACTATAAAAGCCACTATAGTTAATTCTCTCTCTTCCTTCTTAGAGAACTCCTTATCTAATAGCCTAAGAGTATTATTAGTCTATATACCTATATATATAAATTCTAGGCTATCTTCTATAGTTACTAATAGGTATAGATTATATATAGAAGTCTCTATCTAGAGCTTCTCTCTATAGTGCCTATAGTATATAACCTACTAGTATATTCTAGCCTCTATAATGCTATAGAGTGGTTTAATTACCCTTATAATTATTCCTTTAGGGTATTAGTTATAGATTTAGGTTAGGAGCTATATAAGGATTACCCTATTTAATTATATAGTTAATTAGATATATACCTAGGTAATATTATAAATCTATAGAATAAAGCCTTTTATTAAGAGGGAGGGTGCTATTATAAGAATAAGGTATTAACTAGCTTATTAGATTATTAGAGCCTATATTAAGATTACTTACTTTACCTTATCTCTAAAGCCTTAGACTATAAGCCTTAATTTCTTATATAGCTAGCTTATTTTACCTTTTACTTTATTAATAATTTATAAATTAAAGATTCACGCGCTACTATACTCTCTCTTATTATAGGTAATAAATTTAAATATACCCTAATTAATTAGTATATTAATCTTAGTCTTTATAGAGAGCTTAAATAGTGCGCTAGGGGTTATAATAATGCCTTCCTTATATAATTAAATTATAAGATTAAGGTTAGCTTCCTCCTTAGCTAAGATAAATATATTAGTCTTATTAATAATTACTAGAGAGTTCTTTTAGGGTCTACCTAGGTATCTCTTTAGTAGGATCTCTAGGGTCTTACTAGGTAGCCTAGTTTAGGCCTCTCCCTCTTCTCTACCCTCCTAAGATAGGAGGGCTTCTATATTAGGGTCTTTATAATAAGGCCTAATAGAAGTTAAGTAGAAGGCCTTTAGGCCTTATAAGAGATTAAGGGTATAGGTCTCTTTATTAATAAAGAGAAGGTTATATAGGCCTTACTAACCTTTACCTTTACACTAGACTTAGACTAGTAATCTAAGTAAGAGGTTAAGGGTCTTACTTATATCTAGACTATTCCTTACTATAAGGGCTTTACTAACTTTCTAGATTATATAAAGGCACTTAACTTCCTTTATTACCTTTTATATAGTAATAATATATTATAAGATCTCTAGTAATAAAGGAGAGTTACTTAATATATAGGGGTAGGCACTAAAGATAAGAAGGGTTAGAATAAGGCTATTTAGACCTATAGTATTATTAAGGGCTTTTATAGCTATCTATAGGGCAATAGGTTCTAGGGTTATTAGGCATTCTCTTTAGATAATATTATAGGCCCTTTAGAGTAGCCTATAATATCTCTTAACTTTTCTAATACTATAATATACCTTAATTAGGACCTCTTTAATAGAGATTAATATTAATACTATAAATTAGTGAAATTCTTTACTATAAAAGTTTATACTAGTATTAGTAATAATCTAATTAGGAGGTCCTTTATATATATTAATCTAGTATATTCTAAGGGCTTCCTAAGTTATTTTAGCTAAGATATTAGGAAGGAATCTTACTATATAGAATACTATAGCTATATCTACTATATAGAGTATTAGGTAGTTACTATTAAGGTATATAATATTAACTATTACTTTAAAGTTAAAGGTATACTTATTCTTAAGGGTAAATTTAAAGTAATAAAAGCTATTAGTATTTATCTAGCACTAGTAGTATACCTTTAATATTACCTTAATAGCTTTAAAGGTAATCTTATACCCTATATTACTTAGGAGATTATAGAGTTATTATACTAAAGGATAACTAAAGTAGTAATATAAATACTATAATTTAATCTTAGTTAAGTAGTTTTATACTACTATTTTCTTATCTTATATTAATAGTATCTATATATAGCCCTATTTATATACTAGGGGTACCTTAATATTCTCTTACTAGAGAATATTCTTAGTAATAATAAAGTTAATCCTTAATTAGCCTATATTATTAAGGTAAAGTAGGAAGGGAGTATTTATTAGTATTATATAAAATATAATATTACTAAAGGGTATAAATATATTAATTATTCTAAGTAATATAATTAGCTAGCCTCTACTAAATATAATAACTACTTTACCTACCCTTATAGTATTAAGATAAATCTTTAGTATTATCTTCTATAGTGCTATAACTTAAGATTAGCCTATTATTAAGAACTATACTACTCTAGTATCTAGTATAATACCTTAGAAAGCCTTAGATAAGTAATAGTCTTTAAGTAGAAATAGGTAAGGAGGCCTAGTAGTATTCCTATTATTAAATAGATTTTTCTTACTTAGTTTATATATTATAGCTTAATTTATAAGAACTTTAACTATTTTCTAACTATTAAGGGTTATACTATAGGTAAAGAAGCTTATAAGTACCCTTTTTTCTTCCTCTCCCTCTAGCTTAGTATTAAATCTAAGGCTTATTATATACTAGGTAACCTTATTAACTTTAGAGAGATAAGGAGTAGGATCTTCTATTAGGGTACCTTTATACTAGGTAAGAAAGGTATTATATAAAGCTAGTAAGGATAATAAGGTATTTACTAGGTAATAGTCCTTATATTACTAGTATACCTTCTTATACTCTTCCTTAGAATACTTTATTAACTAGTATCCTTCCTTACTATATATATAATATTTCTTTATATAAGAAGGGCCTCTTCTACCTTTCTACCTTTATAGAGGGTATTATAACTCTTTTCCTTTATTATTATACCTTTTATTAGTCTAGAAGGTATTAGGAGTCTAGGTATCTATAGGGAATTAATATTAACTACTAGATTCCTCTATAATAAGCTAGATTATTATATATATATACTTATAGAATTATTAGAGGCTATCTAGAGGGTTAGTAAGGTACCCTCTATACTTAGGAATCCTATTATAAGTAGTTATAATCTAGTTCTTAAGGGCTTTTTCTAATTAACCTATATTAGGAATAGCTTACTATAAGGTTAATAGCCTCTTAATAAGTTTATTAAAGTATTCTATTTTTAATTTATTAGGGTTTTTATTAATAATTTTCTAGAGTAAAGTATTATACTATTTAAGAAGATACTTCTACTTTATATCTTTAGTCTTAAACCTTTTCTTTATTCTCCTTATAAGAGTAGTAAGGTCCTAAGGGTTACTAGGTTTAAAAAGGTAGTCTAAGTAGTACTAATAAGCTTTTCCTTTTAATATTACCTTAAATATATATCTAGCTTATTCTAGTTTAATATCTAGAAGCTTATACTTTTACCTAAAGATTTAAAGCTTTAGTTTAAGTATATTATAGTTATTAGTACTATATTACTACTTAAATATATATATCTTAATAAGGTCTAAGATCTACTTTATTATTAGTTATAAAGGCTTAAATAGAGGATTATTAGTAGGTTTATATATTATTCTTTAGTAAATAGGAATAGCTTATTATTAGGGAGTAGGGGTTCTTTACTAGGTAAATATAGGTTCTTAGGGATAATAAGGAAGGGCTTATAGGGCTTAAGATATTTAAGAAAGGGGCTAAGGGTTTTATTCTTAAGGGAAGGTTACTAATATTACTCTTTATAGAGGTTATAAAGGTTAGTAGGAGGAATAAGTAGTTCTTCTACTTTATTAGTCCTAGATATTATTATTATTATAAAGGTTATTAAGGAAGTTATTATTCTTAATTATATTCTTTTAGAAGTTATTATACTTCTTCTAGGTATTCTTTACTTCTTCTTATAATTAGAAGTAAAATTCCTATTAGTTAAGGACTTCTTAGAGGTTTATTACTATATTTATATTCTAGTTAATTATTATATAGATTCTAGAGTTAATAAGGTAGTCCTATAAGTGCCTTAGAATTATAACTAGGGTCTTAAGAAAGTTACTATAGGTTTATAGGTTAAAATCTTAAGTAAATTCTATAAAGAGTAATCTTCTATATACCTTTTATATTATATAGTCCTTAACCTAAGAGAGAATATAGGTTACTTATATTTTAGGTATATTATTATTCTTAATATTAAATTTATCTACCTTAGTAAGTATTTCTTCTATAATATATTAGTATAGTTACTTTAGGATATAGAGAAAGGGGATAGTAAATTCTAGGGTTTCTAAGGGATTTACTTAAGAGCTATTATAACTTATTAGGTTTTATAGTTATTCCTTCTTATTAACTATTATAACTTATAGTATTAGAGAAGATAGAATAAGGAAAGTAATAATAAAGGGATTAGGGGAAAGAGATATAAAGGATTATAAGCTTTAGTAATTAGCTTTATATATAATAGAATACACTAAGTTAAAGAATAATAGAATAGCTTAGCTACTAGAGTTAAACTCTTCTTCTTAGTTTAGGCTTTAGCTTCTTCTAGCTACTCTTATTACCTTAATAGGCTAGCTAGAGTTAGCTTCTTCCTTAGTATAATTAGGGATCTTAAATAATAAAGCTACTCTTATTACCTTAATAGGCTAGCTAAATTACACTACTTCTATAAAGGTCTCTTCTAGATAGAACCTAGCTAATCTATAGTGTCTTTAAAAAATAGTAGGTATTTATAAATAAAAGTGGTTATAAAGTTAACCACTAATTAGTATTAGAATTACTAGGTGTAATAATAGCTAGTTATTAATTAGGTATACTTATAATAGTATTAATTAAATAATCTATTATAAGCTATATATATTCTATTTAAAAGGAAGCTAGGAAAGAGAGGGCTCTTATAAGGGGGAAAAAAGCATCTATAGCTTATGTGGGTTATATGATATAGGTGGGTTACGTAACCTAGGCCCTGCCCTATTGTAGTCCTGCTTGTGGGCAGGAAGGGAGGCACGCGCACGCGCACGCACACGCGCGCAGTGGCCGACCTTCTTCCGGTCGGGCCGATATTCAGCCGAAGGGAATTGCGGCTGCCAAGCGCGATTGATATCATGCTTGTTCCAACAGGTATTATATTCCTTATAAGCTTTTTAATCTTATTATAAAGAGATATATACCTTAAGGTTATTTACTTATACTTAGGCCTAAGTATTATTATAAACTAAGTATAATACTCTTATAGGGCCTTTATAAGGCTTTAAAATTAACTATTAAATACCTAATAATAACTACTAAGGACCGCAAACTAGGCGCTATCTTTAGTATTATTAGGTTATTAAGGGTACTAAAATAAACTCTCTCTAGCTATATTATAACCTTTAGAAGAGCTTTCCTAGGGTTACTATAACCTTTAGCTACTAATTATAGCTTTAGCTTTCCTAGGGTTACTACGCTCTACTATATCTTATACTATAGGTCCTAGTAATAGGGCTCCTATAGCTTAATAGCTAGCTTATTACTCTTAGAAGACTCCTTAGATATTATAAGGATACCTATAGTATTATTATTATTAAACTAATAGATAGTAGTGTTAATCCTAGCGTGCTAGGGTTACCTAATTATAATATTAATAAATTAGGCCTCTCTTTTGCTATATTTATACTAATTATTTAAAGATTAAATAATTAGTTAATTTAAAGAGAAGAGTACTAATTTAGAAGAAGGTCTAATTATTATAAACACTATATAATTACTACTATATTAGACTATAAAGCTAGGGTTTAATATAATTCCCTCTATTAAGTTATCTAACCCTATAAGAGGGTACAGACTATAGTCTAAATACCTAAGTACCTCTACTATTAGTGGGGTACTTATATAGTGCTAAAATATACTATAAAGTTACAGAGGTCTTAGAAAATAACTAGCTAGGGGTAGACTCCTATCTTAGCTAGTTAAATAGCGAGACTATCGTGTAACCGGGATCAATTATGCCCTTGTGGGTGTAACAGTAATCTTCACCAAGCAGTCTGGGGCGCCTGTCTGCGGGTTTCTGTCCGTGTGCCCGTTGCATCACGTAATTGCCCGCGGAAATTACCCCTGAGGTGGGAGCAAAGGCAAGGGCCCGTTGTTAATTGACTGGGTTGGTCTGAACAACAAAAGCCTGATACCAGAAAGAGTTTAGATTCTTTTGTGAACCATCTCCCGGGACAAATCGTCATTTTGCATTCCTTAGTCTACCAAGTCACAAAGCACATCCTTCGTCCAACAAAGATGACCGTATCGGGCAACGAGCCGACCAGCGTTGGCATCGTTAGCACCGTTGGTCTCGGGGGTCTGAACCCCGAGTCATTGCACAGCGTCCTTTCTACTTCCGAATACCTCCTTCTTGTCTACGGCGAGGATGCCATCGTCCTAGAAAACCTTGTCAACCTGGGAGCCAAGGCAGCTGGTTCCCCCAGGAGCGTTGCCGAAAACAGTCACATTCTCGTTTGTATAACAACGGACGAGGGACGATTGAACCGTCTTCTCTTTGATTCAGCCTCGGGGGTTATCTCAGGTACGATTTCCAACATTGAACACAGCAGCATCATCCTTTGCTGCCGTTGTATTACAGCGAACCACAAAGTAACCATGAAGTAAACAGCACTGCCCAAGCAAGCTGTTCTTGTAATAAGCACGCCAGTCCTGCCATCATTTTATGAATCACTCCCCCAAAAGCTTGCGGAACGTGGTCGGCAAGATGTTTCCGTCATGGACATGGCCATAGTCGCCAGCTCAGTCCGCGCGGAGGGTTCCGCTAGTACAGTGTTCGTGTCTGGCTCCGGTGAGGCCATCAAATCGACAAAACACTTCATGCACACATTGTCAGAGAAGCTGTATGTGATTCCAGGCCAGCTGGGCCAAGCTTCCAAAGCACAGCTTGTGTATCAGCTTCTACTTGGCCTACACACTGCCACGGCAGCTGAAGCCATGGCTCTCGCAGCCAGAGCTGGCCTCAATACCAAAGCCACCTTCGACATCATCAGCAATGCTGCAGGAAGCTCATCTGCGTTTGAAACTCGCGTCCCTCAAATGCTTGCTGGAAGCTGGACTCCCCAGGTATCACTTGAATTCACCTTGCATGAAATGGTAGGACTTTTCCCGTCTCCGCACGCCGCATTCGCGCTGCTGACAGTCTGGAAATCTAGAAAAACGCTGTTTCAACGGCTCGAAGTCTGCACTTCCCGCTGCCCCTGAGCAGTGCTGTAGAGCAACTGTTCATAGCTGGGGTTTCGCAGGGATTCGGCTGTGACGATGACGCGGGATTTGTTCGCCTCTACCTACCTGGCTCACATGAATTGGTCAAGCAAAATGCAGAGAGAGCCAGGCTGGAAAGTGTGCAGACTCCATCTGGCAGTCCCTTTGAGATCTCCAAGATTGGCATGATCGGACTGGGAGCAATGGGCCAAGGCATGGCCGGTTCTTTGCTACGTGCGGGCTTTCAGGTGCAGGGATACGACGTCTACGGCCCTGCAGTGGACAGATTCATCTCCAATGAATCAAATGCCACCGCGGCTGCGACACCCTCTGCGGCGATTAAGGAGGCAGATATTGTACTGCTCATGGTGCAGAATGCGGCCCAGGCTGACGATGTTCTGTTCGGAAGCGGACGTGGTGCTGAAGCACTATCAGACGACACCGTTGTAATTCTCAGCTCCACTGTGCCCCCAAATTTTGTACGGAAACTCGACTTCAAGTTGAAAGAGTTGGATAGGGGAATCACACTGGTGGACGCGCCAGTCAGTGGTGGTGTCGCTCGCGCAGCTAATGGCACACTGACGGTAAGTAGAGTCCTCTTTTTCATTTTATTTCATTTTAAAAATCCAAAACCCAACCCCCAAAAAAAAAAACTCACACATGACCTGATTTTGATCTTCTCCAAGATTATTTGCTCTGGAGAAAGCCTCGCCGTCTCCAAAGCGCATGCTGCACTCCTCGCCATGTCCGGCGGCATGAAGAACCTGTGTCACGTAGACGGTGGCATAGGGGCGGCCTCATCTGTAAAGCTCATCAACCAACTCCTCGCGGGAGTCCACATTGCTTCTGCGGCAGAAGCAATGGCCTTTGCCGCGCGCCTTGATATCGACACAAAGCTGACGTTTGACATGATCAAATCATCAGGGGCGTGGAGTTGGATGTTTGAGGACCGGGTTCCGCAGATGCTGGACGCTGATTGGACCCCGCACTCTGCCCTGGCCATCTTTGTCAAGGACCTGGGCATAGTTCTCGACGAAGCTGCCCGTCTGGGGTACTGCGCCCCCATCTCCTCCGCAGCACACACCTTGTACCTTTCCGGAGCGGCGCATGGCTGGACAAAGGAGTCAGATGCCGGCGTCGTGCGTCTCTGGGAATTGCTTGGACCAAGTGTTGCAAGCAAAGCTGGCAACCGCGACATGCGCGCACACGAGGCTGACCCAAGGGCTGGCACCGCCAGCGAGCCCCAGCCCATCCCAGCAGCAGCCACACTTGCGAGCCTCCCCCCCGAATATAGCACCGATGTGTTGAGTAATATCCGCAAAGTCGTCAACAGCGGCCATGTCCCTACACTGGTTGTGCTCGACGACGATCCCACTGGCACACAAACATGTCACGACATTGACGTCCTGACTGTCTGGGACTCCGCGACACTGGAATCGGAATTCAGCCTCAACCCAAGCGGTTTCTTCATTCTGACAAATTCACGCGCCCTACCATCGGCAGAAGCCCGGAGGCTGATACAAGAAATTTGCGAAAATGTATCAACAGCGGCGAAGAAAGCGAGCAAGGCTTTCGAGATTGTTCTTCGAGGAGACTCCACGCTGCGCGGTCATCTTCCCGAAGAACCCGAAGCTGCTGAGGCGGCTCTCGGCCTTGTTGACGGCTGGGTCATCACACCGTTCTTCGCACAGGGCGGAAGATATACCATCAATGATGTACACTACGTCAAAGAAGCAGACGTGCTAGTACCCGCCAGCCAGACGCCATTTGCGCAGGACGCAACCTTTGGGTACAAAAACTCCAATCTTCGCCAGTACGTGCTTGAGAAGTGCGGCTCACGCTTCAATGATTCGTCCTTTATAAGCGTGACGTTGGACGAAATCAGGGTGGGCGGGCCAGAGGCAGTTGCCAAGAAACTGCTATCCGTTCCCGCAGATCCCAACAGAGTTTTCATTGTCAACGCAGCCGCAGAGTCAGATATGCACGTGTTCGTGGCTGGTCTCCTGGAGGCTAAGAAAAGTGGCAGGCAATACCTTTACCGGACAGGCGCCGCCTTCGTTTCATCAAGGCTTGGGATCAAAGGAATTCCGCCTCTGTCGATGCAAGACCTGGGACTTGTTCCGTCCTCGAACCTTCACCAGCCAGGTGGACTCATCATAGCGGGATCATACGTGCCCAAGACGACGGCTCAATTGAAAATTTTGCGAGAGAAGTTGGCACCCAAGCTGCACGTGATTGAGCTGGAGGTGGCCGATCTTATTGCCTCCGAGGATGCCGCTGAGCAGATGATCAGGGAGGCAGCTTCATCGATTTCAACACATATATCTTCAGGACACGATGTTCTGGTTATGACGTCGAGAACCTTGATCCAAGGTCAAGATGGTCCGAGTTCTCTGAATATCGGATCACAGGTTGCGAAGGCGCTAGTTCAACTGGTCGAGTTGATTGATGTACGTCCGCGATACATCATTGCCAAGGGCGGCATCACCGCTTCAGACACTGCTACAAAGGGCTTGAGAATGAGGCGCGCGCGCGTTCTGGGACAAGCTGCCCCCGGTGTGCCCCTCTGGCGATGCGACGAGGAGACTAGTCGGCATCGTGGCGTGCCTTACGTTGTGTTCCCTGGCAACGTCGGAAGCGAGGATACCTTGGCGGAAGTTGTGGAGGCATGGGCGGTCAACAATGAAGCTTGAGATGTGTATGATGCGGACATGACTCTTTCCTTTTTCCTCTTCCTACATTCTTCTTCGATGCTGTAATAATAACGTGTGAACTCGTTCTCGAATAGCATCAGGGCATGGAGCGTTAGAATGGGGTCGACTCAATGCATCAATCCTATGTCCAAGTCGAACGTTCATCCAGTCTGGCATCCCGGCGCCATCATATTGCTGGGAGAACCCAGTCATGACGGCCTTGAAAGACTCGTGTCTGAAGAAGCCGGCGAACTATGCAGAGACGTGAATGCACTTCCGTCTTGTTATGGTGAGTTGGGCAAGAGGTTGAGATGCTGTCGGCCGACGAAGGTGGCTAAAATCCGATTTTACCATGTTACTGTGGGCCTTGCAGAGCGGGTGCATCCTGTCAATAAAGTCCCTTTGCAAGTTGATTGGTCTAGCGTGCGCATCTTAATATCGGAGTTACCTGATAAGACCCACTGTAACTCGGTTGTTAGATTCGTGTCGCGACAAACCCAAGCAACTTCCTCACTGCTCAGTTCCGCCCTCGCGCTTGCAATGCACCGTGACCCGTGACCCTTCGCCATGGCCGAAGTCTCGATCCTACACACATGCACTCTTCGGACGAAGTTGCTCATCCGCCCACGTCGGTTGACGATGGGGAGCATCAGACTGAGACGTGCAGACTGAGACGTGAGTGCATAAACGGCTGACGCTGCAACACCTGCAAAACGCCTGGGCTGTTCAATGTTCACCATGGGACCGCCAGCACACCTGATGCCGTCAAGTCTTCCTTCTGACGGGCGCAAGCAGACAACACCGGGACCTAGGCGTGGCCCGCCGGGCGTGACCTGGTGACCGGACTAGTTGGCCATGTTCCTGCATCTTTGAGTACTGCTCACGGGACCAGTAATGCGCTGCTGGGACGGAGAGGTAGCATTCAGCATGACTTCTACGCCCCCGCCCCAACACGACGACGACGACGATGAGAGGGGATGGCGTCGTCTGTTTGTAGAGAGTAGGGAGTAGGGAACGAAGGTGTAGGAACGCATGGAGAGAAGTCTGGTGGTGTATATATGTCGTGGTCTCCTCCGGCCAGTTCTTCACGTCTGTCGTTCCGGTCGTGAACATTGAATGGAGCCTCACATCTGGATACACTGGCAGTGTCCGGGCCGCTCTACCTGTCTTCACGATGCGGCAAAGTCAATTGACCGTGACCATATTCGCGAGCTTGATCTCGATGCTCCTTTACACCCAGATTGCGTCAACGGCACCCACCCCGAAACTGTTTGAGAAATGCAACCGCAGCGCGCACGATGTGTGCCGAAAAGAAGACAGATCATACAGCAATGAAGTACCCAAAGTAGGAAGTTACATGCCATGGGCTCTGATTCCTCTCCAACAAGTCGGCTTCCCCGCCAAGCAATACATCACCATAGTCAATCTGACCCCCCATCGATTCATCCTCGACCGAAGCCGCACGCATTCGTATCAGATGGACACTTTTGACTGGGATGATGTCCCACAAGGGCGGGCCCGCCAAAACACGGCAGAGTACACAAAACAGCTTGGCAAAAATCCAAAGGACGACGGCGGCGAGGTCTACTACACAATCGAGGGCACCGATAAACAATTTGAAGTCAGAGCCCGCACCAACATCCCCAATGACTATCCCCGCCGCACCATCTTCGACCTGAGTGGTATGGGCTTGGGCCAGCGGGAGTACCTGGATGCCGGAAAGGAGGCTGCCGTCACTCTGGTTATTACAGGGAGCGACTCGTACGGGTTCATCGCGTCTCTTCGGCACGGCCCAGGCAATTGGATGAAAGGCCTGTACGATGTCATCAAGGACCGACAGGTCCAGCACATTCTCATGCCTGCCACCCACGATTCCGGCATGAGTAGAATTAGCAACAAGATCGCCTCGGTCGGCACCGAACCCAATACACAAACCCAAGGCCTCAACATCTATGACCAGCTTCGTGCCGGCGCCCGCGTCTTTGACCTCCGAGTGGGCAGCGTCCACAGACTAGTCAACAAAAATGACTACAGCTTCTGGACCATGCACCTCAGCGACGAAAAAGCCGACGTCGTCATCGGGAACACTGGCGAGTCTCTCGATGATGTCATCCGGGAAGTCAACCAATTTACGGCCGAAAACCCAGGCGAAATCATCTTCTTCAGAGTTCGATACCTAATCGGCATGCTTGAGGTGCCCGCAAACGGGCCCATCTATTGGAACACGGACATTGTCATCAACTTCTTTGGCAAACTCCGAGGCGTCGACAACCGCTGCGGAAATCTCGACCCCACCATCAAGTTCAATGAACAAAAAGCATCCTATTTCATGGACCAGAACGGCGGCAGGGGCTGCGTCGTGTTCCTCCTCGGCGGCAACCTCAACGCCGACGTCCCGCAGGACTCCGTCGCCGACGGAATCTACCAGACCTCCCGCATGGACGTATGGGACAACTGGTCCGACCTGCCCGACACCGAGAAGATGGCCAACGACCAGGTCGCAGACTGGAAGACGGTCGGCCGAAGCGGCAGCTTCCCGAACGACCGGTTCCTCATCAGCCAGTGGCTCGTCAGTGCCGACCCCGTCACCACGACGGCGCTGTCCATCGAGAACATTGGCATTCTCCCCACCAACCCCGCCTTGTACTGGATGGGCATCAACAACATGAGCCCCGAAAGCTGGCCGACAGCCGTGCTGGTCGACTTCATCGGCGTCGTGGTCAACAAGCAGTGGGACTGGGACCGGCTCAGCGCGGAGATGTACGCCTTTGCCATCGGCATGAACCTGTACATGATTAGCGAGAACTGCGACATCAACCCGCGGCGATCCCCGCTGCTCGCCGCGGCCAGCAAAGGGTCGTCCGTGAATGCCGCCCCCTCGACCACCACCCCCCAGCTGGCTTCGTCCTGGAACGGAATCATGTACGCCAACGGAACGGTCGACGACGACCCGCCCGCGACGCTGCACCCCGGCCGGGCGGGCGTCCTTAGAAATGGGACCACGTTCTTGAATGGAACTGTTGTTGTCTACGCGGATAGATAACCCCGACCCTCACTTAGTGAAAATAAGCCCCCTTCCCCCATCCCAACAAATACGGAAAGCCTTTTTCAACCTACATACAACAAAGAGGTTCTGCGGTTTCACTCGGGAGAAATTTCGCAACCGTTGGCGTATCAGGTTGCATCATGCCACGACAACCCTCACTCAAGCAAGACAGATTCCGCGCTGACTACCTTCATCTAAACACCTGTCCGGTTTACCTGATTGACAAACTTCCCCCCTGCTCTGCCCTGCCCTGGTTGTGAGTTGTAGAATGTGGATATTCATCATACTATACGAACGAACGACTTCGCGCTCGATGATGAGGCATGCCCATTACACACACCGTCAAGACTGGGGGCTACAGCGTATTTTTCAAGTATTAGATGCATTCTAGGCTAAGATTTCCCCTGGTGTTGGTTTTTTTTTTAAAAAAAAAAATCAAGAAAAGAAGACGCCGATGCTGCTCCTGAAATATGCCTAGCTAAGCTTCACCACGGTTGGCTTGGCTGAACCTAACCAACCCTTTACTTGCTTGTAAAGATGCGCTCCATCATGTGCCAACGATCAAGATGAAGTGCACACCCATACCGCTGTGATTGTTGTTGCATGGAGAAGTGCTGTTTCTGCAATCGTCCCTAGACTCAACAAAATTGGCACAGCCCCTATCCGGTCTTGTTCTTTGAGTTGCTTGTCCGCGAGAAACCTGGGAGCCACTTTCTCCGCGTCCCTGTCCCCGAAGGTGCCACAGGCCCTTCTTCTGTACCGGCAGCTTCCGCCGCCGCCGCTGCTGCCGCTGCAGTAGCCGGCCCAGGAGTCTTGCTTCTATGCAGGTCTTGCGTCGAGGGCCGTTCTGATTCACCCTCTGCTCCCATGGTGTTCCGCCGCGCCTGTCGTGAATTGAACGTGATGGGCGGCGGCGTGGCTCCAGTTCTGTCGTCCTCTACAGCCGAGCTTCGGCTTGCCCACGACGGCAGGCCCATGGCGTCATGGTTCTTGACCGTCTCAGGGCTGGTGGCTTCGCTTTGGTTGTTGGAAGAAGCGGGCACAGCCGGTGCACCGCTAGTAGAGCGGCGGAATAACCTGTTCAAGCCAGCCCTGGCTCCGTGCTGATGGCCGGAGATTGGAGGGTAGTTCCTCTGCTTTTGGTCACTACTCGGTTGGGGCGGAGGTGCAAACTGATCTCGCTGGACTGGAGTTCGTAAGGCATCCTCCCCTCGACCAAGGTCCACACTGTTTTGTCTGCTGTGGTAGCTTCGACGTTTTGCCGATGTTGGTCCTTTCTCGCTGTCCTGATGGCCCGTGGCTTGTGATGTGGTCTCTGATGATCCTGTTCTGGCGTGCAAGCTGGATCGACGGTTTGGCGGGGGCGGCGCGGTATTCGCGAACAGACCTTGGCGAAGAGAGAACAGGTCTCGCATGTAGTCAAAGCCGGAAGGAGGTTGCGTACTGTCTGCCGAAACGCTGCCTTGTCCATACATGGCCCCCGGGTTCCAGCTGCCGTTGTGTCCGCCACCAGAGGGGAAACTGAAAAGATCTGGGGAGCCTTGATCCTTATTTCTCGAGGGTGCGCCCTCTCGCATCCAAATATCAAGGCTAGACTGAAGCGAATGGGTATCGTCGTCATCGTCGTCATCGCTATCCCAGCCACACTGGCCCCTCCCGTACGATATGGTAGACTCATCTGCCGAGCGTGGCCGGCTAATCAGGGGATCGCGATGCTCGAATAGCGAATCAATGGTTGATCTATTAGGCGACGCCCAGCTTACTACCCCCGGCTGGCCCCCCTGGGGTAACGCCACTGTCCTGCTATTCTGCAACTTTCCACCGTGGTTTGCAGGATTCAAGGAGACGCCATTGCTACTCTCTTCGTGGACGTCTGGTTCCTGAGAGAGGGTATCGCTGGAGCCCTGAAGGCGGCGTAAAGTCAAGCTCGATATGGTGTCCGGTGTTGGCGGCAGTCCGTGGTCGTGAAGTCTTACGCCACCAGGTCCATCAGTCAATACCCTTCGCAGAGTATCGCGCTCGTCTTGTCTCATAGGTCCTTGTGCCGTTGGTCGATCGTGAGAGACGAATTGGACCTTTGTGAAGTCCCTGCCTTGGCTTTGACCCCGTTGTCTCGGGTCCCTTCTGCTTGCATAAGACATGTCAAGTCGTTCTAGTCGCTGCAGGGGTGATCCTTCAATGACGTCTGTTATTGACTGGTATTGTCCTGCAGAGCTACTTCGTGAGCCCGTGGTCCTGCTGGAGGACATTGAACGAGCCTTTCCGCGCGGTGCAGGATTCTCGGCGAGACTCTTGGTGAAAGAGGATTCTGTGCCGTCCAGGACCAAAGTCTCATCCACATCCGTGTCATTCTGATCCGTATCGGCGGCACCCTTCTCCTTTCGCCCGTAGACGCTCACAAACGAACTCTCGCTGAGCACGCTCAACGTAGGACTGCCCAGAGCTTGCACGTTGTCCGCTTCAGGGGAGCTTCCTGCCACGCGTGGAAGACTCAGAACGCTGGCCTTGCTGTCCAAGTATACGTTTCTCAGGTTTTTGGTTATTTCGCTGTTATCGGACAAAAAGCTGGGCATCCGATTGACGACTTTGGCGTCATCCATCTTGCCAACATCCAGCCTCGGGCCTTGGGGTACCGGGGTCTTGTAGCCCACATCGTAATCCCGAGGGCAGAAGAACGGCTCGTTCTCAATTTGCTGCACCATGGTTCTTTCACGAAATAGCTGATCCACCTTTGTTTCCAGGTTGATTATCATCGTCACGGCTTCTTCCACCGCTTTGTCGCGTTTCTCCAACTCAATCAACAGCTTGTCATTCACTTCTTCCATCCGGACCCTGTCGCTTTCTAGAGCATCGAGCCGCTCCTCGAGTGTGCTTTGTCTTTCACGCCGATGGTAGAGCTCGAGCTTCAAGTCGAAGTTCTGTTTATGTAGAGTCGAAATCACCTGTTCCATTTCCTTGACACCATGTCCCTTTTTCTTGCCGTTTTCATGTCCGGCGCTCGATGACGGTCGATTTGCTTCGGAAGCGGAAGTCTTCATAGGAGAGCTCGGGGCTCGTCCGAGCTCAGCCGATCCATTCATGTCTGGGTTGGACCTTGGCAACGACGACTGCGACTGGTTAGATTTTTCGATTTCGACTCTACGCTCCCTTTGCAATTTTTCCAATAGAAAAGATGAGACTGTAGGTTGACGTGCCGACTCGGTGCTCTCCTGCCTAGAGAGCGGTGGCGTAGGTCCTGATGTCGGGCGAGGAGAGCCCGTGAAGCATTGATTGTGGTGGTATCGATGTGTTGAGTGAGATTGAGAAAGTTGAGGCGAGGCAGCGATTTGAGAAGACGAGCTGTTGGCACTGACTGAGGTCATTCTGGAAGCGCTGGTGTGAGTCGAAGATCGTGATTGAGGGCGTGGATATTGCCGCGGGCGAAGTTGCGACTGAGCTCCATCCATTGTTGATGCACAGCGTAGTGAGTGAACTGTATAAAATAAGATGACAAGTTGATGTCTATATGCAGATGTTTTTCGTTTGTCTCACTTCTGAACTTGCGAGGTTTCTGAGCCAATTGAAGACCAGGGTTTCGGCAGATGATTTCCGTCAAGGAAGAAGACGTAATGGCCAAGAAGCGAGCTCAAGTAAGATCGGGCAGAGCGAGAAAGTCGTCGACGAAGACAATGACGTCAAAAGCAGAAATCCTCGGGATCATTCAGACGTTGTAGGCAAAGGCGATTGTGACCAAGTCGCAAAACATGCCGTATAAAAAGTAAGCGAGTGTTTGAAGATGGACGACAGTGATTTCTCACGACGCTGCAGAACCCGCTTGTCCACTCAGAAAGAAGCGCCTAGCCAGCGACGCATGATACGAAGCACCGAGCGCAGAATCTCAAGCCAGGATCGTGCTTGAAGCTGGAGCAACAAATGAGGCAGGCATATGCAGTTTTGTCGCGTGGTATCGGGAGTGCAAAAAAAGAGCAATTTGCTGCTGGGGGCAGTCGATCGTAGTAAGCAGAAGTATGACGACAGAAGTAGCACAAGACGGCACTGCAAAGAAGAGCAGGTCAAATGCGATGCGATGCGTGTGATGAAAATGCTGGTGTCACCGCCAAAACCAGCTGCCCATGACCGATTCTATTCTGTCTTGCAGTCGAACCGTTGAGCGCGAGACACAGGCCGGCGGCGACTGGCTAAAGTGGAAACACCACGACGCAGTTTGGTCGATTGGTCAAAGAGCAACCCGAGACAAGAAGGGATGATTGATCTTGCAGGGTGTAATCCGTGCGTCCGTAATGGCGGTATCCTCGCTGGGGTCGGTCGGTTGCTGTGGATGGCAACAAAATAAGTAAACTCGAACAGAGGGACTGACTGGAATGCAAAAACAAAATCAAGCAAGGGGGTGGTTAATACATATGAAGGAATGAAGCGCAAGAGAGAGAGTCGCAGCAAGCGCCATGCGATAGTGGACGGTGGATGGGTCAGGGATGAATTGAGATGACGGATGGTGTGGTAGTAGGTGGATGGCAGATGGATAAGGGATGCCAACAAAGGGGAATTGAAGATGGCTGGGAAGTGGAGACGATGCGATGGAGCAGCCATGTGTGGCGTTGAAAGTTTGACTTGTCGGCTGGCCCGTGCTGCTTCGTCCTGGAGTCGCTAATAAAGAGGAGGGGCTCGCCGCTCGGGACGCCCGCAAGGCACGGCTCGAGCGCCTCGAGTAGCCACCAGCCACTACGGATTACGGAGTACTCTACTCGGCATCTACTCGGCAGTGAAGGGGGAAGGTGCGGTCGGCACCAGGATGGATTGTCACCTAGTACAGCTCTCTTCGGAAGCCGGCCATATCATATCTTACGCAGGTGCATGGAACGTAGCCTCAATGCATTCCTTTTGCAGGAAGCAAGTAATTGACACGATTCTAACCGTGTCTCCTACCATCCAACCTGAGCTCGGGAGGTGCCGGCGCAGTCGCGGCAGTACGAGGCCAGGGCGAAGATCAACCAAGCACGAAATGCACGTCGCTACGGCAGACGAAGCTAGGACGCGAATACCTTGACAAGATATCATGCAGAGAACCCGATGACATTCTAGTATACATGCATTCTGGACCACGCTCCAACCCCGCCAAAACTTGACAATTTCGCAGATTCATCATCGCTCGCCAACTCACAAGCACTGTATTCAAACTGTACCACAGAAGCCCTCAACGCCAAACGTAATTCACAAGCTACAGCTCATCGCGATTGTAAAACTTTTCTTCACTACCCTCCCGACCCCCCCTCTTCCTGTCCTTTGAGTTCGCACCTTGCCTCTCCTTTGACGACGAGTCTTCAGCTTCTTCATTCGCGTTTTGACCTCCGCCGTCGGCGCCCTTCTTCCCCTGCGTGGCTTTGTCGGATTTGCCCTCAGAATCCTTCGCCCCCCCTGGTTCGTCAATATACCCTAGTAGCTCCTTCTCATCGTTATCGTGCATCTGAAATACCTCCATTTTCCAGCCAGAATCCCCAGCAAGCTTCTTCAGTTTTTCGCGCATTTCTTCCACGGCTTTGGGGTCAATTTTCAAGCTTTCAAGCTCCTCGGCCGTCAGCTCCCTAACCTTACCCCCGTCAGCTTTGCTGGCTGCTTGGGCAATGATTTCCAGAACCTTGGGTTGAGGAGCAAACAGATTGGCTAGTTGCTGGAGCTTCAGCGGTTTGCCGCCATCGTCGCCGGTAGAAAGTACCCGTTTCCCGCCGACTACGATGCCTCCTACGGTAATTTGAGGAGTTCCGTCTTGATTCTTAGTCATCTCCTTGTCCGCCGCTTCTGCCTCGTTGGCGTCTTGTCTCACGCCCTCTGCTTGCTGCCGTGCGGATAAGGCATGCTGCTCTAGGAGGCGCTGTGATGAATCGCTGACATCAGTTATGAGTTGGCAGCTAATGGGATTCGCGGTCTTCTCCACGGGAGGCTGAAAGGCAACATCGTTGCACAGGCGAGGCGTACTGATCATCATGATATACGAGCAGGTGACCACCTCCTTGATCCAGCCAATTTTGTCGTTCTGGAGACCCGGTACGCATTGATACTGGACCTCGATGGAACGCTCCTTGCCTGTTAAATCGCACACTGTGCCACCCTCCAGCCGTTGGACCAAATACCGTTGGTCGCCTTTTATCTGCAATTCAGCAGGCGGCCGGGAGGGGACGTTTGTGTCTCGCTTCTTTTTCGAGTGTCTGTCTCCCGTTGTCGCGGGGAGCGAGGGCACTTGGCCCAAGATATACTCCTGGCTGTTTGGGTCGCGTTGGGGAATCTGGCCATTGCTAGTGACAGAGATTGCATGGTACTGCACGATTTCGCGATTCTTGCAAAAGCTGTAGCTCCACCATCCAGAGACATAGTACAGGCAGTTGTCTTCAAAATTGTTGATAAGCTCCCAGCCCTTAACGGCAGCCCTGTGATGTTCTCTTTCCTCTTCGGCCTTTGCTAGCGCATTCTCTGTTTCGTTCACCGGACCAGGCGGCTGTATCACGGGTATCGAGCAGAGGTACCGATGCGGGGACATGTTGAGAATCTCGTAAGCATACCCGGCAATTTCGTCCGAGTCGACGGAGCTCGAGGCTCCAGCAGCTGCCGCATTCGTTGTTGCATGAGCCTCGTTAGCCGTTGCTTGTGAGAATTCGGCCGAATATGTCGGGTGTTGGTTGTTGCGCTCAACTAGAGCCTGTGCCTCCTTTTCGGACACTCGCTTTTCAGCAAAGACGACCTCAAACTGCGCGCGTGTTGGTCAGTTGTCATCATTCCCGGGGAACCGATACTCTCAGCCAGCGTCGACGTACCTGAGGAAAGGCAAGCAGATCATCATGGATAGTAAAGCTCCGAGACCGTGCTGCGGCCAGTTGTAAGCTGGCAAGTAGAACAAGATTGAAACGGCACATTTTGCCGCGGCTTGTCCTATATCTTACATGGGCATAAAAAGATTGGTGGTTCTGAAAGAGGAACGTTGGGGTTGATGGAGACTTTGGCTTCGCGTCCTTTAGTTGCCAAGGTGTCAATTGCGGAATGCCGAAGATTTGCCGCGCCAGCACGTTGGAGGGGTACAGAAGGACTTGACTACGATCGCCTCACGTTTCGAGGCGGCCTCCGTCTCCCGAGCCAAGACACCTTCAGCATTTCCCCAAGGCCGGTCACGGCTCTCGGAGCTGACCTCTGAGTCCTGACGGATGGAATGGGGCTTATCCTTTCCAAACCGCCAAGTTGGGTTGTCTTGATTGGTTAGTGGCCGACACTTTTGGGAGCAACAAGGCCGCAGGCAATTGCAAGGCTGGTGGAATGAAACGACTCGCCAATGCCACCACTTCTTTGATGAATTTTTTCTTCTTGCACCGCCGAGACAGTTATGCCATCGACTGCACCGCTACAGATAACCGTCGCGGGCCAGCAGGCAGCAGCTAAACACACCATGGACGTGCGATTGGGACTACGTCTATTAGGAAAAGCGGCGGACGCACATTCAATTTTTGACGGATGCGCGTTTAGTTGTCCCCACCGGCTCGGTCGACGAATTGCCTTTCTGGGAAGTCGAGGTGCATTATTATTAACTTATTAATATATGGAGGATACTCCCACAAAGTTGACTGGCACAAGAGGTGCAAGACTCCAGAGCCGCATCGCATGGTCTCAACCCGCCTATAGGCCCTATAACCAGCAAGGTGCACTTGACTCTTGATTGGCACACCGAGGCGCAGGCACATTGATTGGCACACCACGTCGAGAGAGTCTGGTCGCCTCATTCGAACCGCCGCCGCTGGACTGAACGCCTTTTAATCCGCCCATCTCCCTCATGCCCATCTATCTCTCCCTCCTTCTCCCTCATCTCTTTTCCAACATAGTGCTTGCTAGCCACCATCAGACTGTTAGCTTTCTACACCCAGATAGTCAAATCACTCGTCCCCGCATTCTAGTTTCGTTACTTGTTTGTGCGGCCTTGTAACCTGAGGCTGCGGTATAACTTTTTGCACGGTCATCCGTCATCCTTGCACCCCCCTCCACTTTGCACCGCACCGTCTGAGACAACTGGATCAACCATCAACCATCATCAAACATCCGCCACTGACTTAAATATAAAATAATAAATAATAGGTAAAGACACGCCCTAAATATATAATAAGGCTATTATAACGCATACGCTAACTATAACTGCGGCCCCTCGACCCGCGGCCAGTTGCAAACGCCAGGCAGAGAGCGTGAGAGGCTGACAGTCATTCCGAATGATTGACCACAACAAGACGAGCAACCCGAATGATGGAGAGGAAAAGCTCCAGCTTCAACTCCAAGTTCAAAACCTGACTGCTTCTGTCGAGCTGCTCCGTAACCAGCTTGCAAATCAGCATTGGCCCACGCCAGACTCCTCCGCCAACCTTTCTCCATGCTGGACCAGCCAGCCATCTAGGAATCGCCGAGCTTCCTTAGATGCCGCCATGGATGTAAGACAATGCCATCCGTTTTTTTTTTTCTCATGCTCGCCATGTAATTGTTTATTAACCCATATGACGCAGAATCGATGTGGCTCCGAGTGGCGAGCACCTACCCGCCAGCGGGCATGTTCACAACAAGACCGTCCTTTGCAATACAGGGCTCGCAGCGTCTCCAGCCATTCCGACTTTGACATTGCCTCTATGTACGGCGGTGCAGCCGCTTCCTTCACCACTAGCACTTCGGGCTTTGCAAATGAACCCTCTCCCTTTCGTGCTGCCCCGAGCCAAGGCCCTTTGGCCAGCGTTGATGAGAACAGCATGGTTCCCGAAGTTGGTATTCATCCTGGCAGCTACCTTTCCGCTAGATGGTGCGATGAGCAGTCCTACCTGGCTTCTGCCGGAACTGACTTGCCACCTGATGAAGCCCGCAGCAACATCGTGCCATCCGCTCCTCCCTCCATGGTGTCGGGACGTTCTGCTTTCGAATCTGCCCAGCCGCTTACAAGGCAGAACAGTGCCTATGGAGGCAGCAGTGGTGCCAACATGATGAGACTTTCGTCTTCTCATTCCTGCCACACCAAGGAGCTTTCTGCCCAGGGACCTATTCAGCCGATCGAAGAGGATGCCCACTGTGCAATGAGTTCCGCTCCCAATCCTGATTTGCTTGCCATAGGCTCCAGCTTTGCGCCTGCTCACAGATATCCCCCGTCCACATCCAATACTGCCGTGTTCCTTTCTCCTTACGCCTCGCTCTCGATGCAACGCTCGGTATCCAACACTAGCTCCACAAGCGCAAGATCATCGGGCTCCAACTTCGAACGTCGCCTTCGCGAGACTATGACGAAACAACTAGAGAATGGAAAGGTCACCAAACTCCGCCCCAAGCTTGATGGCACATCGGATCCTCTGGCAACCAAAAAAACGTCAACACATGGTGGAGGGCGCAAGTTTGCCCTACAGAAGGCTCCATATCGGCGACCCAAGGGCCCAAAAGTCTTCTGTACCAAGTGCGATGAGCATCCCGAAGGCTTTCGTGGAGATCATGAACTTCGTCGCCATCTCAACGCCAAACACAAGGGTGTCGTCAAGAAGTATGTGTGTCGGGATCCGGCCACAGTCGGACTCGTGTCTACAGTGATAGCCATTCAGCCATTGTCGGAGTGTAAGTCGTGCTCAAGTGGCAAAAGATATGGCGCTTATTATAATGCCGCCGATCACTTGCGCCGCATCCATTTCAAGCCCAAGGCTACTCGGGGCAAGAACAAGAAACCCAATGATGAGAAACGAGGTGGGAAGGGTGGCGGGGATTGGCCTTCCATGTCGGAGCTGAAGCTTTGGTTCGAGGAGGTTCTTGTCGGCTGCGAGGATGACGAAGAGCCAATCTCCAGCTCAATCTCCGTTGTTGATGATGGCGCGAATGCTCTAGGTATTGACAAAATTGACTGGACCTTGGAGCAAGGCGTGGACAGAGATGCGCGTGACTACGATGTCGACTACGACTACGATATATCGTTTCAGGATGCCCCTCAGGCGCACCTTGCCAGCGCACTTGTTGCTGGTGATGGCGCCGCATCGGATGAAGTCGCCCATGTGAATGACACTTCCTACGACACCATGCCTCACGTCAGCCATCCGATCTATGCCATTTCTGCTTCTGTTGATGGTGATGTCAGCTTTGACCCGACTTTTGCGCCTGCCGACTTTTACAGCGAAGTCCAAAACTATCCGTGGCCCATGAACAACATTTAGCAAATATCGCATTTCATGACGCGGTGGCTTTCTTGCAATTGTTTTTTTTTTTCGCGCTGTTTCAGTCGATGGGCCGGCCGCTCTTTCAGAAGGAAGTCATTCTGATCATTCTGACTAGTGATTATTGCTTTCTACCATTGATGCCACCACCACTGGTCAGATTGACTCCTGCAACCGTCCCTCGCAAGCATCTGCTTCTTCTGTCCTCTTTCTTTCTCCTACACCATCACATGCACCAGATTGTGTTCTTTTGCTCTTTTCTTCTTCGGGTCAAGGTTTCGTCTTTCAGTCTTTATTCCTTGTCTTTTTTTTTTTTGGGTACTCTGGAGTCATGACCAGACACTTCGCACATCAGGTTGGGCAAAGACGATATGATTATATTTGGCGACCGGTCTGTCATGTTCTAGAGGAGTTTTCTGACGACAGGATGATGACTTTTTTTTTTTGCTCTATTTATCTCGTTCTTTGTCTTTGACTTACCACAGAACTCTTGTTCTTTGGTCAGGAACGTGGACACACTCGCGAATCGTGTACATTTGGCTTGGATTACTCTGGGAGGGGGGTTTCATTTTGGCGATGAAAACATATGATCACATATAGATCTTGGATAACAACAGCAGCGCAATCATGGGGGGGGGGCAGGTCCTAGGCGTTCAATGTTCAAGGTATTCATAGAATACAGAATACACACCATGAAGACGTTAAGTCAAGCATGCTGGAGCGAAAGGCCGAGAATATGCACATTGGAACGTGTTGTACTCCCGCGTGTTTGAGGCGTTTAGTGACGAGAACTGAGTTGCTAGCCCCACACTAAGTAATAGTAAGGTCTTTGATTCAACTACGTACGACGGAGCCATGATTTATGCCTTTTTCAACGTTACGTCGTCTACCCCAGACAGCTCTCATCTCTGCCAGCATGCCACCCGTCATCACAGCCTTGGCCAAGTTCCTCAAATCCAGCCATGACATTCTCGTCCCGCTGCTCACCACCTCCCCGCCAAGCTCAACGGCACCTCCTCGCACGATGCAGATCCTCGAGCAAGCCATGCCCCGCGATAGCTTCACGGCGGCGCTCTCCACCGTCGTCGCAGCCCTCCTCATCAACCACGTCCGGCGGCTCCTTGCCCCGGCCCTCGGCCAGTTCATCTGGTGGCATGCCCTCGCGGCCATGAAGTCGGCGCGCTCCTCGCCCCATTCCTTGCTGGAGGAGTCGGCGCACTTCTCGTGGGCGCACGCGGGGACCTGGCTCGTGGTGAACCGTGCCGTCGACCTGGCTCGTCGGCTGCTGGGGCGGCGGCTGTCGCGGGATGGCGCCGACGGCCGCACGGGGAGTCGGCGCAAGGTCCGGGTCCTGCTCTGCGCCGTGTACATGGCTTTCTGTGTCGGCCATGCGGAGAAGTTGTATGCGGAGACGTGCTGGGCCGCGGCGCACTTGTATGCCTCTGCGCGGGTTTTGCGCGGCGGCGGCGGTGCAGGGAGGAGGTTCTTGGCGGATTTGGTGCGCGCGAGGTGGGCGTGCGCGGCTTTCCAGGTCGTCCTGCTGGGCATTTGGCTTCGTTGGCGGTTTGTGCCGTCGATGAGGAAGGCCGTCGGGGGCGCGGTGAGGGGTGAGCTGGGGGCGGTGGTGGCTCGCGGGGTGGTTTGGGGAGGGACGGCGCATCTGGTGCGGTATTCGAACAGGTATTTTATTCTTCTGGAGCTGAGTGATATGTTGGTGACGTTTGGGTGGATGGTGCTGGGGGTGGTGGTTGTGGGATGGGAGTTTTGGGGGAAGGGATTAAAAAGTCAGTAATTTGCGTTATGTTTATAACATGGGGGAATTTCGAAAATGGTCTGCTTGTGTCATGATTCGTGAAATGCTCCCGTCTATGGTATCTCGCGTCTCTTCCAACTCTCTGAACACCAATCTAGAAACAAAACACATGAAAAAAAAAAAAAAAGAATTGCTTCAATGTCCCAAAACAAAACAAGCCCCCCCCTCCCAGTCCTTCACGCCCTTGCCTCACATCTTCTTCACACTCTCCGCCCACTCCTTGCAGTGTTTAACCCCCTCGTGGCCCCTTCTGAACAGCCTCCTCTCCCACTCCTCCAACCCGCGCAGGAATTCCTCCCCTTGTCCTCCCACGCCCTCGTCTGCCTTGCGCGCATGCAAGCCCACGTCGCCGGCTCTCACGACAAACGTCCTCCTCAACACGGCGCCCAGTTCTCTCTCGTCGAACAGATCTAGCATCCTGACGCCGATGCCGTAGAAATGCGCGCTTTGGTCGCGCAGCGCGACGGCCCGGGGGTCGGCTTTCAGTGCGTTGATGACCTGGTCGGACAGACAGGGCGGGAGGTTCAGCGTCAGAGGGGCTTTGGAGTCGTCGCCTGCCGAGGCGAGGGCCAGCATCTCGGCGAGCCAGAGGGGGAGAGATAGCGCTGTGCCTGGCTTGAGGCCCGAGGAGTTGTCGAGGTGGCCCAGGTATGGGACGTCGAGCTCGAATTGACATGGGACTTTCTGATTTGAACGTGTTGGTCAGAATTGGGGCTTGGACAGGAACGGCAAGAGGGGGGCATTATATGGCGAGTAGGGAATTACCTCTGCATCAGTCAGGATGGCGTCCACGTCGTAGTACGACATGGTGGCTGTCGAGAACGATGGAGAAGTCGTTGTCGTTTCTTGCACGTTTGGCAGTGTAAGAAAGATGTCGCGGGGACAAATGGGTACGTTGTAACACGTGCCGCGATCTGCCCCTCCAAGAACAAGAACGCGTCTGGGCAGCGAAGGCACGTGATTACTGAGGGATACAAGTAGCATGTTGACAGATTTATTAAGATCAGAATCTCGCCCACGCAGGTGCCCCGCCCACGCGAATCCACAGTGACGACAAGCTGACGCCGACCGACGTTTTGTCGCCCGAAAACCAACCAAGCTCTCCAGCTCCTCCTCTCCTCTCCTCCACCCTACGCTCGACATTGTCCATCCACCCAGCTCTCTGGCTTTCGTCCTTCTCCCCAACTCCATCCCATCAAATCATCCGCTTCGCTTCAATCAATTGGTAAGCCACCGACTATCCAACTCGTCACATGGGGGCTTCTATTTCCGCAAACCACAATCTACCTGCGCCTTGTTCCGTCACATCGCATTCGATTCACCACAAAATCACCTCTGCTGACATAGCTTAAGAAGCACATCTCCCCATCATGTCATCTGCTCTGCTTCGCACCACGCCCGTCGTCCGGGCTGGCCTCCGCGCCGCCAAGCCCATGGCCTCCATGGCCAGCACCAGCTTCGCCCGCGGCAAGGCTACGCTGCCTGACCTTCCTTGTGAGCGCGAGATCCCTCCTCTTCTTGAGACGTAGCCAGTGCGATCCGTCTGCGCGAAACTTGCGCATGCGCTGCGGGAAAGAACCTCGCCGCTGACAACTCGCACCAAATAGATGACTACGCTGCCCTCGAGCCTCATATTTCCGGTCAAATCATGGAGCTCCACCACTCCAAGCACCACCAGACCTATGTGAATAGCTACAATGCCGCCATTGAAGCTCTGGGTGATGCGCGGGCCAAGGGCGATGCCAAGGCTGCCGCCGCTCAGGCCCCTTTGCTCAACTTCCACGGTGGCGGCCACGTTAACCACTCTCTCTTCTGGGAAAATCTTGCCCCCAATGGCAAGGGCGGTGGTGGTGAGCCCGAGGGCAAGCTTCTGGTACGTTGAACCCAGATCCCACCCACTCATGTGATAACTCGAGACGACGACACCGGTTACTGACACGCAGCCTGTATCGGAAACATAGACTGCCATCAATAAAGACTTCGGATCGTTCGAAAACCTAAAGAAGCAGACCAATGCTGCTCTTGCTGGAATTCAGGGCTCTGGATGGGCCTGGCTTGTCAAGGACAAGACTTCGGGTACTCTTGGACTGGCTACTCGAGCCAATCAAGATCCTGTTACTGGCAATCTCGAGCCTCTTCTCGGAATCGACGCCTGGGAGCACGCATACTATCTGCAATACCAGAACCGCAAGGCTGAGTACTTCAGTGCCATCTGGGAGGTTATTAACTGGGGCACTGTCTCTGAGCGATTTCAAAAGTAATGACGACGGCGGCTTATGCCTGCTAACAAGTTTTTTTTTTTTTTTTTTTTTCCTCAATACATGTAAATTACAAAGCTTCTGCCACTATATGTACTTGCATGACCCAACCAGCATAATCAGACGGATCCAAGTTCTCGAAATATATGAATGCGCCTATCATAACCATATTGCACACCGAAACACGGCCACGGCAATAGCGAATATTTCGCCGATAAAGACGACGTCAGATCAAGAGACCCGCCCCCAAAAAACGATACGGACGGGACGTGCATTGCAGGTATCTGGCAACATGCTTGCCACGATCGGTCATGGCGTTTGGCATCGTACGACCCCTTGGTATGCCGCTAACTCGGTGTGGAACTCCTTGGCAAATATCTCCTTTGCATGATCATACCAGTCAAGGTTCTTGTCACTCGTCCGAGCTTCAAAAAACTTGACATAGTCCCACCATTCTGGGTACCAGCCAGCGCAGTCCCAACCAGTTACCTGAACAAGCTTGCCTTGATGAACAATGATATTTCTGGGACAAAGCTCCCCGTGGGTGAGGACAACACGAGCGTCAACGCCTACACGGGCGTCAACGCCTAACTCATAGGCCAGTGTCGCCGTGACGGGCTTCGGCACAGTGGAGTAGAAAGAGGAAATCAAGAATGCCACAAAATCCTCATGGCTAGGCTTGGATCTCACCGCCCAGTATGTGCTGTTCAAATGTTTGTCGAGCATAAGAGAAAATTGTCCAGAACCTACCGAGCCGCGCCGCGACATCATGTCAGCGGATCTAGCTGTATTTTGCATGTTCTGGACGAACTTTCGAAGCTGGCGTGCCATCTGATACTTTTGATGCGCTGAAAGAGTGCACTAGACATCTTCCAGCAACTCGCCACGAGCAACGCGCGCGATGGAGCACCGAGATTCGGTAATCGCCTTCTCTGCCTCCTCCACACTTGGCAGTCGTAGTATAGGCAGGTTCGAATGTTTACGTATGTTTTCTGTAATCACCAGCCCGACTTCTGTGACGAGTCGATGGTCCATGACCGCCGATGGTGATGATTTTTTCGTTTCGGCAGGCTCTAGCACAAGTTGCAGCGGCCAGCTGCGGAGCAGACCTGTCAGATAGGTCGTGTGTTGATTGGATGGCGGTGCTTTTCCCGGGGGGTGAGAGACATCAATCAGCTGCGTTCATTCACACCCTGTGGTAAACGCACCTGGAGGAAATAGAGGAGGCACCCTCCAATTTTCTCGCGTATCATTGTGCCGACTACGCTTGACTTTTACTAGCTTGACTACAGCTCCGTCATGTGGTCGTTTCCGGGGGATCGAACGGGACCTCTGGTCATTGGGCTTTTGCTGCGGCTTGAGCTTGCTCGGGGTCGTGCCTAGCGACCCATTTTCGATGTCACTGTCGAGTTTGGAAGCCAAAAGATTTGCACCGGTGAGACGACGAATTGTCTTGGCGTCCAACGGAGTCGGAGATGGCTCGAACGGTCTGTCGGCGTTCTCTTCAAGCATTCGGACACGTTCTGGATTCATGGCCATTTTGCAATAGGATGACAAGTTCCTGCTCATGCGGTGGATTGTTTCGAAATGAATTCCCGAGATACCCAAGAGGTGCGAGCGTAGAAGCCATAGACTGACTAACTAGTCCGTACTCCGTATGTACATCGGCTGCAACAGTTGCCGGCAGTTGCTGGTGGGACAAGGTAGGAAGGAGCCAGGCTTCTATGGTCTGGTACCAGGGCAGCCCTGCCGGCAGTAGCACAATAGAGAGAGGTTGACTGCGTCTCGAAGCCGCTCGAAGCCTCCCCTCCAAAGGTCCTGCTAAATGAATGTATCGGGGTTTCATCTTCAGTTCTGTCAAGTTTGAAAATAAGCGCCAAGGCTCCCACCCCTAGCTATTAGCTTCCTAGTAGCGACCTTCAAATCCTAGCCATCACTCTGTTGAGTCTGTTCGAAACTAGGCATAAGCCTTGAAACGACAGCTGTTGGAGCCCACGATTTTCAGCACATCCGACTTCTACTGGGTTGGGCAATTCCACATCATAATGTTGACTCGAGGTCCTCTCTTGAGGGTCATTGCCTTCTGGATCATGGCTCACCCCGCGATACACAGCGCCGTTGTCGATGCAAGAACTTCAGTAGTAGCGCCGGACCACCAAACGGCTGAAGAAAACGCCCCTCACATCTTCAACGCAATACACTCTGCGGGCAGGCAGTGGGGATCTGCCATATATCACAATGGATTGAGCTTCATCCCGGCGATAATGCCTGGAGGCACCTTGCTATATCACGGCGCACAAACTGCAAACCGCCCAGCCGGTCCAGAATGGTTGGCTTTCGAAGTTGAACACGCTGAGGCGTTCGCTTTTTCCGTTAAGAATGGGACCAGAAATTTTCTTCGGCAAGATGACAGCACAAGCTCCGCGAATGATCAAGCGCAAAAGCCAATGTCTGGTATCAAAGGAGAGTTGGCCGAAAACGATGCTCGTTTCCCGGGATACCTCCACACTTATCGGGCAAATCGCGATTTGAATCTGCTCTACGTTGACGGAATGAGTGCTGCAAAGACCTTGATGGGTACCTTGGACACTCAGGATCTTGTTCTCCGTGAAAATCAGACTTCAGAAACCCGGTCCTCTTTCATGGGCGAGCGGGGCAGGGTCGAGAGCATTTGCAACTTGCTGGCCCAATGGGGGTACGACGGTCTGATGCGCATGGAAATAGGCTTCGAAGTTGTTTACTGCGATTTTGAAAAAGGGCTGGATCTTGTTATGCAAACTCGGACTTCTGGTAGCGGAAATCCCTCTGTCGACGTCAGGGACGTCTCTTACAGGGACTTGTTCCAGTGGGCCAGGGCTGTTTCAGAAGAGTATGATGGAATTGGTGGTGACAGAGTTAGGCTCGACTTCTCCTCCATGGTGTCTGGCTACTTTTTCCCGGTCAACATTTCAAGTACTGATCCAAATCGGCCAGATCTTCACCGTCTCGCCGCTGCCAGTCTTGATGAGTTGAAGGATATAAAAGCGTACCTCCCAATCGCGACCAAAGCAAGGAGGTTTACTGTTCACTGGCAAGCTACCGTGGATATGATTGTTACAAGGTACGCACGCAGATTGTCATTGCTAGCTGAAGCAAAACAACCGTTGGATCTGGTCAAAAGCGAATTGCGGGTAGCAACTCAGATGTATATCAATGCGCCAGCGCGGCCTGGAGGTATATCCGTACAGGAGAAATCGGGCCACTTCCAGACGGCAGAAGCGTTGCGATTATGCCGGCAGCACTATCTGCTGCCGGCGTATATTCATCAAAATCTATGGAGCCTGGAGGATAAGCTGATACATACTGCGATTCAAAGTGTCATGTCGGATATTTGCGAGACTCTCTTCTCAGCCTACGATATTGTGCACAAGGACTCGGCGAATGACACGGCTAAGTTGAAGCAGTTGAACGATTCCCAAAACTTGGTAGCTGCGCTGAAGAAGAGGCTCGCTTGGACCATGTGGAGAAAGCCAGAGTTGTGTGCGGTTGATGAAGTATTGTTGACAGTTATGTGGCCGCTGGGTAGTAGTGAAGATTATTGGCATCCTGGCTGCCGTTCGTATAAAGAAATCAGCTTCGAACGACGAGGATACTGGAACCCGGATATGTTTCGCACATGAGAAGCGACTGAAGAGCGATTTACTTCTCCCTGAATTCTCTCGCTTGGATTTTGCAGGGAACAGCGGGAACAGCAAGCCTTGATTTGAACCAACCTTCGTGCTGTTGGATAGCGCATAGTCAATAGTCGACGCGATTTAGAAGTTGACACCGAGATCTGACGAGGAGGGCTACCTTGGGCTTGCAACGCGCAATTGGCATTCATAATTGATGAAGAAAGAAGAGAAAAAAAAAAAAACTCAAGAAGTGTCACGAAACATCTCCATTGAGCTTCGGATGCATCCGCATGCCTCGTTTTGCTGCCGTTGTTACACAGATAACCGGTTACCGGCATCTTCACCGCTTCATCATCAATATCCGAATCTCTGGATGCCGATCTGCTTTCCCATGCCTCGGTTGAGGATTTGACGCCGCTCGCTTGCTCATCCCATCAAATGGGGGCAGAACATTGATAAATGCTGATGGACCGGTCAAGGCGGATAGTTTAAGATTGCAAGTGGCAGGCTTCCTGTCAGCTTCCAGTCAGCCTCCAGGAGGAGCAGTAGACTTCCAAACTTACGGTTTCATGTTGCAAGTGCCATTGTCTGTATTTCTAACATCGATTGGTAGCAAGTTGTTCCCTGTAGGAGCTTTCATCTCTCCTTCTTACTGTCACATTTTGGAACCCATTCGAGTCACCTGCCACGAGGCTGAGTTCATGTCCTCCTTTGCGCATAACCTTGACCTAGACATGATAGTAACAGCCTTTTGAGAGAGGCCAAAAGATGTAAACCCTGCGTTGGCCACGATGCGCTCATCATGAATGTGAGGTCGCGATGTCACCAAACGCGTTCTACATGGCTATAGCATCGTGCAACGCCAAAAGTATTGCATGGGCGGAAATAAGATGCATCGCTCGTGGCCGTTGAATAGACAACTGTCAAAAGTAGTACGAGCACCGTTCGGCGATGATATGTTCTCCATTCACCACGTCAAAGGTCTCGGAAGAAGCGCCACTTGAGTCAATGTCAAGGCGTTCAGTCAATTAATCATGGCTCTCTTTCAATTGCACGATGCAAGCAAGGAGGGCTACAAATGAAATACGTTGATGGCCAGCAAAATTTGATCGAGGCTCTGAGTAACGTTACACAAACCCTCATAACCTCCAGGTTCGAGCAGTTCTGCGGATTTGGATCTGTCCCGTACTTTGCAGCTTGACATTGCCCGGGTCTGCCGTTCGGGGTACAGTGAGACACCGAACCGCTGGATTGGTACACTTGTTGAAGCCTTTTTCGGGCATGAGAACCTTGTATAACCGGCATACGAAAACTCTGGAAAAGATTGGTTCATATTTGTCGCCTGGAGCCGAGGAGCTGGTTGAACGATTTCACCTGCATGACCCTGCGATCCTGCCCAGATCCAGCAAACACCAGAGCGGAAACAAGAATGGCTTCGTTACTGTTGTCTCATGTCATCCAGATTCTCGGGTTCGAGCATGTTCCACAAGTTGACAGAACTTGCCGTGAAGTCCTATCTCGTATAGTCACGATCGCGATCACAACATAGGGGTTGAGCAGATCAGCCAGGCTCCGGGGGGCCGCGGCAGTCTGCATTTCACGGAACCTCTGGTCGGTAGCCAATTATTTCGCCCAAATATTGTCTCAAATTTTCGACACAGGCGTGGCCCCCAAAAAAAAAAAAAAAAAAAAAAAGGTCGGAGCGGCGCATACATTTGATGGACGTCACATTTCGGCATCCATCTTTTTAAACCCTTCCACATGTCTTTCGCCAACCTCTCTTTCCCCGAAAATATGACTCTTGCCATGGCCGATAGCATCATTAGGAAAGCCTGCGACCGTTGTCACTCCCAAAAGTTGAGCTGTAAGCGTGTCGGCGACGAGGCTTGTGAGCGTTGCATCAGACTTCAGACGGAGTGCAAGTCTAGCCCTTCTCTTCGGTATAAGAAGCAGCAACAGCAGCAACATCAACAAGAACAACAACACAATCTTCATCATCATCATCATCAGCAGCAGCAACAACGCCAACAACAAAGACATCCTTCGCAAAACCAACATAACCTGCCAGCCCAATCGCAGTCCCAAACACAGCCCCAGGCACATCCGCCTCAGAAATCTGTCGGGGGAAGCAAACCTCCCGTTGGCAGGCGCTCACCAAAAAGGCGGAGAACTGCCAGCGAGCTGAATCTCGTTCTTGGAGAACAGGGTATGTGACCTGATATGCAGTTGTTGCCGCTCATCCTTGATGTGCACTTGTATCTTGATACTGATCATTATACCACCTTACAAGGCCTTCCGATCCTTGCCCAAGCAGAGGACACCAGACTAGACGATCAGTGTGTGAGCATCGTTGAAGCAACTCTAGACACCACAGATTTTGACTTTGCTCAATTCGAACAATTGGGTTTTTTTTCTCCTCCAGCACATGCGCCTCTGGCACAAGGAGCAGTCACCGGCGCTGTTGAGGCTTTTCAATCAATCCCATCCTTTCCAGATCACTGGGAACATTCTCTAAATCAACCTACCGAGGCTTTTCATCCAACAAACCAGGCAACTCAGGCAACTCAGGCAACTCTCACGCCACCACCCGCGGCAGAAAGGAGTCAGTTCCCCCCCATCATATCTGTTGCTGGTCTCAGGAACGAGCATCAGGGCCACAGCATAGTAGACAAGCGGCGAAGATCACGTCTGCGCAACAGGCCAAGGCAAATCGCACTGCGCCACGTCGCCAACGCACCAGCAACCAAGGAGACGTCTTCCAACATTCACTGGATGGCGCAACTATCCGAGATCAACTCTCGTCTCCTGGACCTCGCGTCTCTTTTGCCGCAGCCGGCAACAGTGCCCTGCAATATCCAAATATTCGTCAGGCCAGGGGATGAGACGTTTGCCAACCAGGGATTCCCCATTGACGAAATGTTCAAGCTCACGCGACGAGTTGCTGACGTTCTGGATCGTCTGTGCGGTGAACAAGGCTCGATGGTGACGCGCATGGACAATTCCGATCCGGGAAACTCCATGTTCGTTCTGTCAACGTACGTACGCCTCCTCGACATGTACCAGAAAGTGTTTAGTCTCGTCCGCCTTGAGCTGGCGCATGCAGATGCGGGTTCAGCGTTTCGATGCTGGACACTTCCCAACGTTCAAGTCGGTTCGTTCTCCGTGGACCCGTCTCCGTCGCTGCAAATGTCCCTCACTATTCAGCTGGCCGAGGAATTTCTCGCACGGCTTCGCGTGGCCACGGCGGCGCTGGATCCTGCTCTCGGACACGGCCCCGGTCACGCGAATGGAGGGATGGAGGATCGTGGAAACGGCAGGTCCATGTTCTCGGATGTCGTGGACGTTTCCTACCGAGCCGTCAAGACGAAGGAAGAAACCCTTGGCAAGCATCTTGCTGAGTTGCGGGACGAAATCGAGGCCTTCTTGGATCACTGAAACGGACGTTGGTGGCGGTGAAAGAATAGAGAAGCCTCGGCGGCTGATCCTTTTGGTCCCAATGACTGACTATATCAGGGGGGGCACAAATATAGGGGAAATGCAGGCCAACGAAGAGTCCGTTCTGTACCACCATCACCATAACCATCCATTATTTTGGGCAAAAGATGCCATAACAGTTGCAAATTATATAGTGCTGCGTCCTCTCGCAGAGGAGCCGTAATCGTCTTGTTTCTATACATACACTCCCTTGCTTCATTCAGACATTGTTCTTTCCAGGTTACACGACATGGTGACAGATGGCAGTTGACAGCCATGCAGCTCCCGATCCTTTTCCAGAAGGAATTGTTCATTTAGATGATGCGGCGTGTCTTGCATGCATATTCCACGATTCATGTGGCGTGGTTGCTTGAACATGTCGCCACGAGCCAAGTGTGATGCAGACGAGAATGAATGCTTCGCCCAATATATATATATATGTATGGCCTGACTGACTCTGCAGGACCTTTGAAAGCCACGCTCCCTGCGCGTACTGCGCTGGGGGGAAAAAATTCAGACATCTCGCAATAATACAGAGAAGTGAATTTTTTCATCACAGTCGCTTGGTTGGAAATGGGCGACGTGCGCAGGTGGCTGACGGCATGGCACGACACGATTTTCGGTTGCCGCGATAAGCCCGTTGCCACGTTTCCAGCAGATATGTTCGCAAGTGATGCTGGTTTTGCAGTCTGGGCAGCGAACCTCGCCCTCAGGTCTCAGGGCGCAAAAGGAAGGTATTGACAACTTGGACCGTGCTCCCCGGTGGAGTTTCAATTTTGATCGTGCCGCTCCCTCCCTCCCCCACCCCGGATACAACGGTGCGCAGATTGATAACCAGGAAGAGCTCAATTTGCCGACGGCGCCCCTCTTCCTTCAACGGCTGTCAGATGACGGGACGGGGAGGGGGGGGTGTAATGGATTCTTTGCATCACCAAGGAGATGGGCGTTTTTGCTGATTTTTGGTTTCGCGAAGAGCAAACAATTGACGGGGGGACTGGATGGGACAATACGACAATACCCCGGTTGGTTCTCGGCCGCTTCTGCCCAGTGCCCACCATCTATCTGATCTGTAAGCGAATCTTTAGCAGGCTGGCAGAGTCAAACTATGTAGTGTCAGTGTGCTACTTTACAAAGGTATGCTTTATGAAAAGCAGACGGACGCGAGGTACGTATGGATCACGTCGTTTCCAATCGTACCGAGTAAATGCGTCGTGTATTCGCCAACATTCCTGATGATCCATATCACGTCCAACGCGACGTCAAGAAAGAAAGAATCTGCCATCCAAACAGAGATTGCGGATTTTATCGTTTACGCAAGCATCACCCACTTAGGTCATCTTCGGTTCGCCTTTTCCCCGCCACCGTGTCGCCGGGACTTCACAAAGCCTGGTCGCGGATAACAGTCCGGACAATAAAGCGTTCCCAGTCCCGGTTTGACTCTCCATGCCTGCCCTCGTGCTGAACATGGGCACTGGGCAAGGCGGGCAGAATAAGGACTCTTATTTTTTTGGTTTTTTACCAACCAGCGGACAAGACATGTTTGGCGTCTGGTGTCCGACCGAGTAGTGAGCACCATGCTCCTCTTGTTCGTACTCGAGAAGAGCTCTTCTCGATTGTTTGTTCAAAGCCCCTTTCCGAGGTCAGTTCCGCACAGCAAACCATCATGACATGTAAAACATGTAGTCCGGCCTTCACGGGTAATAGTCAGGGTGTCGCCTAACAAGAAGACAAGGCATGCCGTGATGGCGATACTCCTACCTTCGGATTGGGACTGAAGAGCACGGTGCGAAACCATGATGTTTGCCGTCTGGTGTCCGACCGATAGGTTGATTTTTCTGACCAAAAACCGGCTGTGCCGGCTGTGCCCTGTTGAAATGGACGCCGAGACATAACTGCCGGGCCGTCGCGAGACAATGAATTCCATGAAAAGGGAGAAGTTCCATCTGGGGTCACATGGTGTGTGGGTGGAATGACATGCGCGAAATGACCCCGGTTTGGTCCGTATTGCGAAAAGTTTTACGGATCCGTAGAAAGTGGACGTATGTAATGTATGTGTATGTGATGTGACTCCGTATGTGGTTTCTTCTTCTTCCTCGGGATGAACTAGAGACGATTCAGTATTAATCAGATCAGTGTGCCCACGTGAACAGTGAGTGAAGCAATCATGTAGGGTGGCAGTGGGGGGAGGTGATATTCAAGATGGAGAGAAATCACAAGCACACGACACAATACCCTACCAATGCAACCTTGTCGTTGTGGCCTTGACTCATGAGCCCCACCCAGCTCGAAAACCGTTGGCGCCGGGGACTCCTGTCTTGTTCTGGAGCTCATGCCCTACCTATTTGAGGCTGATGCAATTTGAAAATGGGAGAACGGGAGAACAGGAGACAGGACGCAGCAGGCGGCCAGGGGGAAAGAGGCGTAGTGTATATAGATTTGGGCAGCATGGACCACCTTGGAGGACACGTCTGATGTACGGAAGCGTGACGCTCGTTTGTTCCTTGCATCAAACCAGCCGACGTCAAGTGACGTGCTCTTGTAAACCGATGCGCAAAACGAGAATGGTGATGATGTGGTTCAGGCACAAACGAACCCTTCACCAATTGACGATTTGTCTTTCGGAAATTGGCAAGTGCTGCCCTCTCTTGCCTCTTGCCCTTGCCTGACCCGTCCAACTCGACTCACATCAACGTGGCGTCCATTGGCCCACTGGGAGCCAGCCCTGTCCTGTTTCGCTCCCAACAAAGGAAAGCACCAGATTCTACCCCGTACTCCGTACTAATACTACGTCTACGGACTGCGGAGCATCAAATTACATGTCCCTTCCCCAGGGGCCTTTCATAATATCGTACGAGAATAGCCGGCAACGTGGATGAAATGGATCGAATCGCATCGCATCGCATCGCATCGCATCGCATCGACGGATGGCACCATGACTGCCCAACAAGCACAGCCAGGCTCGAATTGGAGTCAACACGGGTTCTCAAAAGCCCGGGATTCCATGTATCCAATGTATTTTGAACGGAGCCATCGCGCACTTCTATTCACCCGCTACTCCGAGTTTCGCTGGCAATTGAATGATTGATTCACTCGCTCTGGAACGTGGACCAAGCACGTCAGCCTGGCCTGGCCAGTTCGAGGTTGGCCGGCCGTTGGGCCATCGGGGTTTCCACATCCCCATACTTGCATACCGCATGAAAACTACACACGTACATACATAGACCAGACCGGAGCCGAACCAGCCTGGGTTGATGGGCTCAGCCGATGGGCTGATGGGTCGATGGGTCGATGGGGGGAAAGAACCAACGCCTTGTCTCTGGAACACGAACGCGCTGCTTTTTTCGTCGGGAGCTCCTGCCAGGGAAAGCCTAGAAAAGCCTGGAGCAGACAAGGCCCGTCCTGGTCTTCGACTTTGCAGATATAATCGCTTATGTAGGGACCGACCGCTCAATAAATCCCCTACATGTTATGTTATTGAACCTTGACTAACTACGCATTCTCGGATAAACCGTGATGATGTGGGCCTTGCCTGCTTTGGCTTTCCTCTTGTTCAATGGAAAACATCGAAACAGGGGCTTATCCTCGCTACGGAATACATGTAGATCGATTCACCCACACGTGCCATCGTACATTGTACATACCCAACCAAATGCGCTGTATGTAGTTGTCAGCTTGGGGGTACTCGCTGAACCGGTAGCCCGGGATCCACACACCTGGGCCGGGCCAGGCACCCCCAGAGACCTGATTCTGCTGAACGACGCCGCCGCCGCCGCCGCCGCCGCCTCCAGCGCACGCTAACACGCCACCCCCCCGTCTAGAATCTTCCCGGGGGGTGCAACGCAACAGCAAGCAAGCACCCTGGCACCCGACAGCACCCTCATACAACGAACCAAGTCTTCTGGCAAACTTATTGATGCGCTAACAGCTGCCTGCCTGCCTCGCCTGCCTGCCTCGCCTGCCTGCCTGCCTGCTTGGTTGGTTGTTGGACTGCCCAGGGGGGAAGCCAGAGCCAGGGCCAGAGCCATGTCGGCGAAGCGGAGACCCGGCCTATCTCGTTGACCAGGCCAGACCCTGTGAGGCAGAAGCGTAATAGAAGACCCTTCTTCTCCAACTGTCTGTTCTGAATACATATGTATACACGCCGTCCCTCCTTGAAGAGCCTCTTGTTGTTTCATAGCATATAGGCCAGACCAACCTGTTTCCGCCATTCCGTACTCATCATACACGTACACACACCTCGCGCTTCCTTGCATATAATATCGTCTCACCGTCCAACCCATCTGCTTGACATTCTTGTCGACCACCTTACTCACTCCACTTTCATCTGCCGTTCTCCGACATTCGGTGCTTGTTCTGATATAGCACCACTCTCTACCACCCTTTTGGCTTGGGCCAAGGCTCTTACTTTCTATACCAATCAACCTTTTCTCTCCCTCTCTCTGTTCTTATCTGAGAACCATTTGCAACCTCCATCACCTGGTCTTGATAATTCCCCCCACATCCGTTCAAAAAAGACGTCCTCGACGAGCCAACATGTGCAACTACATTTACGTACGTCATTTTCATACCGAACACATGGCTGGCGATATCTTAACCAGCTGGTGTCGTAGAAAGAGTTGAGCTGCCAGCATCACTACCATTTGGTCGAGTCATGGTGCTCCAAGTACATCGAGACCGAACGAAGGTGTCCACCCACCATTGTCAGCAAGCAATACTGGTCAGTACACATCTACACAAGAGCCGCGAGACAACCAACATCTCCGTTCTCTCTCTTTCCCCTTTCCATGAACCACAAACGGCTGACCAACCATTGTAATCACAGGGGCGACGATATCTGTTGTATGTCTGGACCAGGCCCGCCCACCTTACCCATACGCTTGTCCATGTTGCATTATGCTAACCTCCCAACTTCAGCGGCCTGCCGCGAAAGGCAACAACCGAGTAATCACCCCTGGGCCAAAATGATTCGACGACCAAAGTCCAGGATGGCGTCGCATCCGCACCACATATCTGCACAATAGCAGCGTATTGGTGGCCCCAAAGGGCTCGTCGCCTCCCATGGTTTGCTGCGGACAAGACCAGGGGAAAAAAAGGAGAAGAAAGGAACTGTTTAAATTTCTACATCTCACTACACACATCATGGTCGGGCAGTGGCCATGCAATCTTATCATCGGCGCAAGGATCGGAAACACTGCATACACAATACGGGATTTCAAAAAGACTGGGAAACCTCGAGGTGCGAACCTGCATTGTACTTTTTTCTTGTTTTCCTCACTTAGGGACGGAGCTACATCATTGGCAATGGAGCAATTGATTCTTGTCTTTTTTTCTCCTGTTTTTTTCTTTTTTTTTTTTTTTTTTGAAGAGTTTACTCCTCGTTGTTTGGCGCTTCTTTATTCTCAGTGGCCTTGTCATGTAAGGCCATCCATCTCTCCGTCCGCGACAAGGCAACATGGAGGGGGGGGCCTGTTCTAGAACTCCTAAACCAACAACAATGCTTACTGGCTTGCGGCTGATTGGGGTTCATTGGGGCTGAAAGGGTACCAAAATGATTCAGGTAATGATGATGGTTGATTGCTCACTATTCTAGCTACGGTGATCCACTCTTGTCACCACCATGATTCACCCTTGATTATATAAGCTATTTCTCCACCCAACAGGGCCCCTTTTCTGTCTCCACCAGCGCATAAAAGCTGTCCCTGAATCCGCATTCGATAGACAAGACTGAAGATGTGTCAAGGATTTGCGTTGCGGAACATAATGCGTAGGTGTGGACTGTTCTTTCTCAAATTTTCCACGGCTACTCCCGAATTGGGCCGATACTGATTACTCTTCCCGCACCATCCATGAGCCCGTCTACTCCACATACGTCCACTCACCGGTGCATGGAAACAGAAACAGAAATGCCATGGCCGTGAAGAGGTCTTTGCTTGCAAGTTCCGGCCAAGCATAACTTGCTCACCGATCGACCTGCAGCGCCATCAGGAACAGCAATTAACCGCGACAAAGTTCTCGTCCTTTTCTGTGCGCCGGCTCCCCTTCTCACCGAGAAGCATCATGGCATTGTGGGTTTGCTCGTGCGATGGCGAATCTAGACGCAGCGTTACCCCTCTTGTCGACCTGTGATTCGAAAAGACGGGAATCCCTCGTGAAAGAGATGCATGCTTTGAAAAATGCACTTTTTTTTTGCCTTTTTTTTTCATATCTTCTTTCCCCTCCAAAGTACGCTCATGTCCTCGGTCCCAGCTTTCTTGGAACCAAGGACGCCATCAAAGCTGACCGGCTCTTGCTAGCCTGTGCCTGTGCATTTTCCCTTGTCCCGCCGCTGCCCCGACGTAAATCGGCTTTTTCTCGCTTCTTGCCGCGCGGGATAAAGCCAAAGGGAACGGGGGGATTGCGCCAGGGGTCGTGGCACGGCAGTGGGAAGAAGGTCAAATGGTCCAGCCAATGCTGGAACTTTGTTGATTTTATTAGTGCGTAGTTGGCAAGCATGGAGGAAATAGCGTCAGTCAAAAAGTTGGGGTCCCGTCCAGTCCATGCGGGTGCGTTTAATGTCCGAGTCGCAGTTATTTGTTGTCAAGACGATCATCGGGCTAGTTCTGCCCATCTCCTTCCAGAACCAGCGTAGTTCCAGATCGACTTTGCGGAGTTGTTGATTCACAACGTGGGAGTATATACCGCACAAGGAACAGAGGCAGTGGAGTTGCAATCTTTAGCCCGTCGGGAAATGGAAAGCTCCTCTAAAAAAGCAAGTAAATGCATTCTCCCAACCCGCAAGCCAATTTACCACGCTTCTTGGGAGTGATGCCCGCAACTGGCTGTACGTGACGTCTGCATGCCGTACCTGCAGTTCGTTTCCTTTTCTTTTTCCTCCCACTTTTCCACGATCGAGTCATCTCAAGGTTGATGAGAGGCTGTCCCGGGTTCTCGGATTTGCACGGCCAAAAACCAACGTTTTCTTCCGTCGGTACACTACGTGGCGCATCGGGGCAGGGATTCAAGTTCTTGATGCTTCGATGCGCGCACTCGCGTCGTGGACTACCGATCGAGGTAAAGGGGGACAAAGATCTCTCATTGAGCAGGGAATATCGATTCGAAATGTGACATATCTGAAGCCGATAACCGACGAGAACTTGTGTGAATGAGTTTTGGAGTTGGCCAGGAAGCTTAACATGGCTGCCGACAGAACTGAGTTTAGCGCGGCATCCCCCCCAACCCCTCTGCCGTGGTGTCGGAGCCGAGCAAGGAATAAAAGAATACGCTGTTCCAGGCGCGAAAGTAGGCGTACGTTGATAGAAACGAGTTGGCAATTTGTCCCGAAAAAAACGCAATTCATTCCAACAAGGTGGCTAGAAAACCCCGTTACCACTTCCGCCGTGACAAAAAAAAAAAAGACGTCACCTCCCGTCATTCCTTCATGTAACGATTCTTGAACCCGTCGGGAAAAGCTCCCCATACCCCCCGCTTACAAAGGGAAAAGAAAAGCAAAAACGAGGCCAAGCGAGAAAACAACGCTTGCAAGGTTCTTTTTTTTTTCCTTTTCATCGTCATTTAAGATTCTCGGGATGCGCCTCCTCGCGAACCCGTGGTTGGCTCCCCCTTCCCCTCGCGGTCGACCAATCGATCAAAGCCCCGCGCAGGGTGAGGGACGCCGTTTTCAAGATGGGCCATGGATGGGGGCAGCGCTGCTCGATGAATGTGCAATTCTTTTTTTCCCTTGCTTTTTCCCCCACCTCACTTGTCGCACCACCGCGCGAAAGGTGGCTCGGAGAGTGTGTCCAGCTAGGCTAGGCTGAGCTAAAGATGATGTCTGACGAGGTCGTGGGACCCGGTGGTTTGGGCGGCTTGCAGTATTAGTGAGGTCTCTCGTCTAGGAGGGTGAGGGAATCGCCTCTCATTGGTGATTTGGCAATCTGGCCGATTTCTTGCCTTTTTTTTTTTTTTACTTTTTGTTGTTATGTCCTGCTGTCTGGGTCGAATTTTAGGGGTGCAGCCTGGCGTGAAGATGTCTCGACGTTGTTCTGGTTCTCTTGGGCGTGGTTTCTGTGGTGGATCGTGTTGTCTTGATCGCATCGACCAACGGGCTTACACGGCAGACGCAGCGTCCTACCATGGACGTGCCTTCCATCCTCATCTCACGCGGGTCTTTGGTGCACGGCATGTGCGGAACGAGAGCTAGTTATGCATGTGTCCGTCTCTTGCTTGATGCGGTGGACGAGAATATGTTGTATTCTGGAGACTGGAGTGTTGGAGTGTGAAATGTGACAACTTACAAGTGGCCGCACCGCCTGCCCCGTGAATCACGGCGTGCTGGCCAGCACAGACCACCCAGGCCAGGCGGGGCTTATGCAGTTAGCCGGCGGGCCACAATGTGTGCTTGGCTCAAGAAATGAAGCAACCCGTGAATGCGCTACATGTACTCCGTAAATAAATAAATGCTATGCTACAACACCAGGCACATGTGGATGCAACCAGGCTTGGTTCCATGTCGGGCATCAAGCGCAAATCATCATGATGACTGGTAGAGATGTAGATCTTCCGGCCGCTCGGTGCAACCCGCCGCCCCATACATACTCACCTCGCGGCTCGCCGACCTATTGGTAATTAGTAACAATAAGTAGCCTTGCATGCCGTGCATCGAGATTGCACTCATCTCAGTGACCTCACAGCAGCCGCGTGCAGCCGGCCACAGCGGAACCAACCATGTCACCAGGCTGTCTCGTTTCTCACTGAGACAGTTCAAGTTCGAAATACGGGGGAAAGTATCCTGCGAATTCCCATTTTACGGGTCCAACCATCTGAAAAGTACTCGGGCAGATAAACATGTTCTGAGGTCCAAGATCGTTATGGCAAAGTACAAAACAGTCGGTTTCCGACGTTATTCGCTCCCAGGACCGTCTGTCACGATCGTATACGCGCTGCGGGGGGAAATACCGGAAGACTTGAGTCGACACTTCCAATGTAACTTCGACGAAGCAGACGAAGCAGCGGAAGTATGAAGCTTTCCATCTGTTCATCAACAGCAGCGACCGCGGCTGGCCAAGAATCTGCATCTATTTCTTCGAGGAGTACTCCGGTCGTGATCCGTTTCGTCTTGAGGTGGACGACCCCCATCTATTATGTAGAGTCTGCATTGCGGCACCGGCATGGTGGTGTTTTCGCGAATGAATTGAAGTGATGCGGCTGGATTCGAAATTGGAGTTGAAGAACCCCACTGAGGCCCACTGAGGCCCACTGAGACCCGCTCCCCTTTTCCTGAATCCTGCGAATGAATCGTCTTTTGATCCCCAACGGTGTTCGTAACCGTGCCATGATGCCCAATTTGCGGCTCGGCCTGACAACGGATGCCGTCATCGACTCATTGCGCGATGCGACCGAAGTAAGGATGAAATGTATCCGTGATTGTTCACCATCTCGCTTTCAGGCAACGTTTTATCTCTTCTTCACTCAAAGAGACAACCCGGTACATGAAGGAGGAAGAAGACACCCCTACCTTGCTGGTCTAGAATATGCATTACGGCTCCCTCTAGACCCCTTCATCTTCATCAATCCAACACTGCACCGCAATGTCGTACGCGGATGGTCACAGCCGAGAAAGCCGAGGCACGACGCTATCAAATTATTCCCCTCTGGCGGCTCAATTGGTCCTTCTTGACTGGCTTCCACCCCTTCCTTCACCAACAGTGACTGATCCATCTGGAAGTCGGTGCTCTTGACACGAGCCAACACCCGGGGGGTTGAACGACAACCATTTCGTCGGGGGCCATTGTCGTCGATTGGGGAAGGGATCGTGCCTCTGCCGGTTCCACGGAGAGACGAGATGGATGGAACAGAGGAGGAGACGGCTGCTGCAGCAGGCCCGGCCGACTCGACTTACCAAATGCCATGGGTCTGACCACCATCCGAATGCCCTCGTTGGAGCAGCATGATGAGTAAAAGACAAGGTTTGAGCAAAACATGAGTGTATGCCAAGCCCGTTTCAATGAGCATCTGCTAGTTTGAAACCAGAGATGCGAGATAGCGGCAGGTTACAAGAGTTGACGCACGTTGCGACGAGTCATCTCGATCTGCTCATCATGTTGACCAAGATTTGTACTCGTCTCAGGTACGTAATTCTCTTTCCCACGCCCACATCGTAGCATGGGCAACGAAGCTGACTCGTGCCAAGTTTGTTCATGTGGACATTGGCTACTTTTCTGTCAGCAACGCAGGTAGAGCATTGGCTGAGCGTTCATCATGATGGCTTCTTTTCCCTCTTGGAGATGCTCGCCTGTGCTCAGTTTTGATAGCCATGCCTTTCAAACTCCCTCGGCACATCCCGTTGTTATGAACGTCTTGCCGATGTTTGAGTCCAACTCTTCTGTCGTTTGGCCACAAAGTCACATCCTCGATTCCCGCCTCAAGCCAATTCTTGCTGCCTACTGGTCTCTATTTATCGGGAGTACATTCAACGGCTTCCGCAGACGCTTTCTGCTCGCAAGCACATATTGTGTCATGTCTTGTGATCCTACAGATTACACGCGCCGCCCAAACTAGATGTGTCGCCCAAAACCTTCGATATGCGCGACGTACCATGGACACGATAAATATGGACGAGAGGCCAAAAAAAGACCATCGATGATTCCTAAAGTGCTCCTCCATCATCCATTCGTACGGTGGTCCTGGACATACGACAAATAGCATCGATACAAGGTTCTTCATTCGATTTGTTCCCAATATTTCCCCTCCGTAGACATATAAATGTTCCAAACATGACTTGATGCGCAGCCGCCTGATCCAAGTGGGTATCCAACAGTTCATCAAACTATCAGCCCGTACCGCGAGCTCGAGCCCAATGGCTAAGCAAGAAACGCGAACATGATCATGGCAGAACAGAACGCCGGGACCGATTGACTGCCAACGATGACGGCAGAGGAAGCCGAGGTCCTGATATTGCACTCGCGAAAGGCGTTTCCGCTAGCACCCCGGTGGGTGAGGACGCCGGCCGTCCTGCAGTCTCTGGTGATGATGACTCGGTCGGGGCCAGGCCCACCTGCAAATTGTCAACCTCGCGCGCTAAACCGGCCGATGGCTCGCATGATCAATTGATTCGTCGAGGTTTGCCCGCGATACCGGACTAGAATGGCTTACCTCCAGAGTAGACTCGGCCGTTGGAGAGAATGGGGAACTCGTAGAAGGGCCCGCCCTGGCTCCTGAGATCGAACTTCTCAAAGTTCTTGTACTGGTGAGGATACGAGTTGGAGCCGACAGCGTTGCCATCCTTCACCATTCGGCACGCGGCATCCGAGGCTTCGGCGACGGCATCGCTGCTGTACTCGGTCGAGCCGCAGGTGGCCGAGTCATCGGCAGCAGCGACAATGGCGACCAGGGACAAGAAGAAGGCGAGTGGCAGTCTCATTTTGTGCGATTGGGCGCGGAGGCGGTCGAGTCGTGTGCGGACTGCGGAGGGGTGAAGTGGGATGCGGACTGCGGTAATCGGTCGTTGTTCTAACGGGGTTGGCGTCGAGTATTTAAGCAGAGGAAGAGAATAGAGATAAGAGGGAGCCCGACAAGCTAATTGCACCGAGTAGCTAGCTCCCTTTGGCAGAACCACATTGCAGTTTCAAAAGGAAAAAGCACAGCTGAACGAGCTTAGGCTTCGGCCTGGCCCAGATCGAGGCGCACATTGAGAAGTCATGAAGCAGCAACTAAAGCCTAGAAGGGAATGGCATAGGAGTTCTTAAAAGGTCTTGACTAACGAGGCCCTGGTTTGACCAACGTCCTGACTAGCGAAACGAGGGTCCTGATTGATGAAAGTCCTGACTCTTGAGGTTCCTGAGTCCTGACTGACGAGGGGCTTGCTGATTACGTACTTACTCGTCAACCGCAGCTGGTTGCAGTCAGGAGCCAATCATTCCCAAACCAATGCCAGGTCGGGTATCAGCAACCTGCTGCATGCCTTCAGTATCCTATTAGAGTCGACCGTTTGTAGGCGGGCAGCCAGGACGGAGGATTCTTGCATCCTCTGTGGCCCAATGACATCGACCAAAGCCAAGCGCCCGCATTTGCTGCTAGTCGGTGGCTGGAGCATCTGGAGCATCTGGAGCATCCCCAGAAAGTAATCCGTAGCTCTGTCAGTCCCCATCTCCATCGTGTTGCCGACAGGTAATTTTCGACAACACCCTCGTCCATCTGGGAAAAAAAAAAGCCTCTCCCGCCCCCCCTCTTTTTCTCTCTCCCTTTCCATTTCCTATTGCGCTTCTTGTTCACTTTCTGAAACTTTTGTCATTATACAAAAAAAAAAAACACTAAAACAACAGCTTGTGCTAGCCCCATCCAACCTGTATCCAGGCAGAGGTCGAAGCGGCAGCCCCCTCGGAGCCTTGGTATCGATCCGACTCGAGAGCGCATCATTTCTATTTCCAGTCCAGTCCGGTGCCTGGCAACTTGCCGGCTCCTCCCTGGGCAAGGCCGGGAGCCCGGCCCATCAATCTCCTCGCTGGCCTGAAGGTGCGATGCGCCAGAGCTGGCCCAACGCCTCTCAGCGGCTTCAGCCCCCGGAATCCGGGGCATCATCTCTGCGTTCCGCGACAACTTGTTGTTGGTGGTCGTCGGTCCTCGGTGGTCCCTTCCCTCCATCCTCGTTTGAACCAGGCGACCCCGGCTCATCATTCATCTGCGCATCGCCACGCTCGAGCCTCATTGGACGGGTCGGGTTTTTCGAGCTAAAATTTCGGTACCACCATGGATCCAAGACACCGCCAGCCTGCTCCCGTGCCACGGTCCAACTCCGACTCAATCTCCAACTCCAATCTCAACTCCAGCAACTCGCACCTCGCCCATCACCAACCCTTCGCGACGCATGCCCTCAGCCAGGCCTCTGCGTATCCCGCCCATCGCCGAGCCTCGGATTCTCCCTACTTCCCTTCAGCCGCCTCTCGAGCGAACTTGCCAGAGCTTGGACATTCACGAGCGCAGAGCGCATCGTCGCTCACCTCCATCCCCAGGGAGCTCAGTCGCTCTATGCCTCCACCGCCGACGTCGCCGCCCTCGCAGGGCCAATCTGGGGGGCAGCAGCAGGGCCATCATCATTCACAGTCGCAGGGCTCAGCGAGCTATGGCCCACCTCCTCCTCCTCCTCCTCGGCCCTCTCCTCTCTCCGCAGGACCTCCTGCTTCCTTAACGTCTGGTCGAGAGCTACCTGCCTTGGGTTCTCTTGGCAGATCAGGAAGTGCCGGAAGCATGCCCATGTCGATATCGGCCATGTTGGGAGGACCTCCACCTGCTTCGCGTGACTCTCAGCCTCCCCCTCCGCATTTCTCGCCACACGGCCAGCCGCCTGCATCCGGGCCCGGCTATGCACCGCCGATGCAAGCTTCGCCGCGAATGCACTCTGCCTCGTCCGAATACCCCCCGTTTCGTCGTCCCCAAACGCCCGATCACCCGAGACCACATGATCCCCGAGGGAATGCTGCGCCGTCTCCCCATGGCCACTACGCAACAACCCCTGACATGCAACGATATGGTACTCCGCGAGGATACCATCAGCGCCGTCCGTCTGCACCTGCTGATACCTCGAGGGAGCCAGGACGGATGTCCGCGGGACCTCCACCTGGTGCAAACGGCCACGGCAAACCGCCCTACAGTGCCATGCAGCCACGACCGCTAGATGCTGCGGGTCGCCCCGGGGATGCATATCCGCGCCGAGACGATGGACGGCAACCTGCACCTGCAGGCATGGAGTATAATCACGAACGGCCGGGCTTGAGACCGTACGCATACGACGACAGATATCGAGCCGAGAGAGATCGTCAACCAGTGCCTGAACATGGGGAGAGAGACGGCCGGGAGCGAGCATATTCTGGAGGAGCAGACTCACGCCGCCAGCACATGTCACCTCGAGAACTAGGTCACCGTGATGCGCATCCAAATCAGTCCCCCTACGGCCAGCCACCGGAACCTCGAGATGTTCGAGACCAATGGGGAAGGTCGAACCCAGAACCGAATTGCCAACCCCCCGTGGATCATCAATCACGGCAGCCACAGCATCCCGAGTATCCCCCAGCATCAGGACCATACTCGCATCACGGACCTTCATGGCGGACTGCTCCTTCTGAACGGTTCCCACCGACTTCGCATCCCGCCCACCCCCCGCCTGCGTCCGCGTCCGCGCCCGCGCCCGCGCCCGTGCCGCCATCGCAACAATATGAGGCAGACCGCGCCCGTATGGATCAGGTTCACCAGCAATTGCCGCCGCACCATGGCCCGCCTCGGCCTCGCGAGGAAGCCAATGGACCGAATTCAGCCGGTCACAGTAATGCCCATGGTCCATTATTTGAGTCTCCGCGCAAGGGCAGTGACGAGCACCACGGACCAAATGGGCTGCAACGGAACTTGCTGGCCGTCCAAGACATCAACCGAAAGGGGCGAATGTCGCCTTTGCCGCAGGCAGTGCAAGGTGCACAGCCCCAGCAGCCTGGGCCTGCAGCCGAGCCAGGCATCAAGAGCGAGTTCGGACGAATGTTCTCGGGAATCGGAAGCGGTGTCAGTGGTATTGGCATGTCGAGCCCCATTACGTCCTCGGCAGCTACCCCATTCCCGACCCAACCTTTGCATCCAAGTGGTACAAAACGAGACAATGCGGACAACGCGGCCGAAACTGGACCCGAAAATGGAGGCAAAGGTGGCAAGGGTGGCAAGGGCGGCAGAAGGCGAAGATTGAAGGACGAAGATGACCGCGATGACGACAGCGCCGGTAGATTGACACCTGCGGGGGGTCGGGCCAACAAGAGGTCCAAACCGCATCAACATCACCACCACCAGTAAGCTACTCTTCCGAATGAGGCACCTTCCAAAGAAGAAGAAGAAGATAAGTAAGACGAAAAGAAATCCCTCTAACCGTCATCATGCAGCCATCACCATCATCATCACCATGGCCAAGACGCCGCCGTGCCTTCGCCAACCACGGGAGTTGCTGCACTCAAAAACATCAAGGGCAGCACACCGACGGGCTCGCCAACGGAGAAGCCTCACCACCACCATCATCATCATCATCACGGTCAGAAGGCTGGCCTACCAGCGCAGAGCAGCCAGGTCAAACCCGGCGCTGCACCCGTCACCCCCCCCAAGACAAGGACTATTGTATCTTCCCAGGCTGTCTTGCACTCGGTCGCTCATCGCCCGAGGCATCATCTGGGAGATTTTATTTATGAGCCTGAGCTGAAACCGGGCCGCATACTTCCCAACATCCCGACACACAGAGGCTTCTCGTCAAACCCGAAACCCCTTCCCTGGGACGTGATCAAGGACAAAGAGAACTGCACACTAACGGTCAAGGTTTCACGTGTTCATCTATCCTCCGTCGCCAGAGAAGAGATAACTGCACGAGCGTATCTTTGGGGCACTGATGTATACACTGACGACTCTGATGTCGTGGCCGCCTGCATTCACGGGGGATGGATCAAGGGCGAATGGACAGACGATGTCGATACAGCCATGCTGGACCTGGGGAATGGCTCGGACGGCAAGCGAAAGACCAAATCTCATGCAACGGAATATCCCAGTGGCGAATCAGAAGGTGCGATCACAGCACCACCGCCATCAGGGCCCATGGGAATCCCGGCCCATCGCGACCTGCATGTGAACATTCTCATCCTCCCACGGCTGACCAAGTACACAAGCTGCACCCGTTACGGGATCACCAGTCGGGAGTTTGGGGGCCAATTTGGCAGCCGTCACTCGGTGCACGACGGCATCAGCTACATGGTCAAATGCATTCGCTGGGTGGAGAACGGGGCTGAACCGCAGGCGAGACTCCGCGGCAAGGCCCGAAGAGAACGAATGCGCAAAGCCATGAAGGAGGTTTCAGCCAGTTTCGGCAACATCAACGGGTCAGAAATGCAGCAGGAAAAGGAGCACGATGCGCCGCCCAGCGGTGACATTGTCGGGAGCTGGAGGCGGGTAAAGGACCACCAGCCAGAGTCGCCGGGTGAAGAGGTCGAGAGACACGGCCCCGGCCCGGAGCGAGCGAAGAGCGAGGGCGACAAGGAAAATCGAGCTGATGCGACGAGGGATCCCGCACAACCCGCCGAGGAGACCAACAAGAGCGCGATGGACAAGGATGTTGAAATGGCTGACGCAACCGACGACAGTAGGGCGGCACTGGACGTCCAGGCAGATGGGAAGTGAATGTGGGAATGTGTGGCAAGCGAGGGTCTCAAATGGCATGAAGCAAACTGCCTCAACTGTACAATTTCAGTGTCCTATAGTACATAATTTAGGAGAGCGACCTTGGTCTTTATTTCAAATCATAATCTGAAAGGACAAGCGGTGCGTGTCTGTGATGTACAACTGGCCCCCTCGAGAGGCAAACCACAGCACCACCCAAGATGAGGACTTGTCGAGCGTGTCTGGGAGGAAGAGCTCGTTGGGCAGAAACCAGTTGTATGTATACATGGCGCTCCAATTTTTCAACATGGCGGCTCCAGGTCTTCCACCAACTGCGACGCTTTCTCGACGAAGCGCGCACCGTTTTCCTCCCGGATGACGTCCCCTATCCATGGCGATCCTCCGGACAAGATACGATGCTCACGGTTGTTTTGTCGTTGCCCATCTTTCCCATCCCGCATCGAAGTCCCCGCATCGAAGCAAAGCAGAGGGGTGGGGTGGGGGTCTCTAGAAATCGGTGACGCGACCGTTGTAGCTCCAGTCGCCCTCGCCGCCCCATCTCAGCGGCTCGTTCTTCGGACCCCCGACCTCGCCCGTCTTGGGGTTCGTGTCGCCTTGGAACTCTGGCGGCGCGCCGCGGAAGAGGCCGGGGCGGGCGCCGTCGTCCGGGGGCGCGGAGCTGGTGTCGGTGTCGGGTTGGGTTGACGCGGAGGCTTTGCGCTGGAGGCGCTCGAACTCGGCTTGTTGGGAGGCGGGGAGCTTGGGGGGCGCGGGGCCCGGGGTGAATGTGTGGGAGTAGGGGCGGGTGATGCGGAGGGGGGGGACGCGGACGGCGTGGCGAGGGAGGAGGAGGCGGTTCATGGTGATGGTGGTGATGGTTGTTTTGAATGGGGTGGGTTTGGGGATTTGGGGAGTTTTTTTTTGGTTATGATGGGTGGGGGTGGGTGGAGAAGGTTCGGCGGGACGGACGGTGGCGATGAAATTGTCATTTTGACTCAATTCATAATGGCCACCGGGAAAATAAACTGCCAATCCTAGATTCTGTGTCATTCTCTGTCATGGTGAATTGCACCAAGTTGGCAATAAGCCATCTTCCCTCCTAGACGCGGAGGGTCATCTGCGGCCGTCGGGAATGTATATGCTGCGGCACGCGGCGGAGCACCGTCGAGGGCACTCGGCAGCACATGGTCGCCAGGGGGCATTGCCGGTTCAACATATCGTCGGACACGGCGGACTTGTACGAGCTGCCCCCCCTCCCGGTCTCGGAATGCCGTGACGGAGCAGGCGCGGCGTGATGATGCCGGCGTGCCGGTGCCGGTGCGGCTGCCGTCAGGGAAGCTCATCTCCCGTCGGGACAATCTCGAGACCCGTCGTGAGGCTCGGGCTCGTCGGGAACCGCCCGGCCGAAGACCGGCATCATCCGCTCTCGTACGTGCAGAACCTCCTCTATCGGGGCCTCGACTCGACGTTGCCCGCCGGGAGGGAGGCAGCGGGGGCAGGGCCAGGGAAATCGTGCGAAGCAGTGAGGCCTTGCTGGCTGCGCACCTGTCTAGGCTGAGAATAGCGGATGTGAGGGCGCAGCATAAGTTGGAGGGGCGCGAGCGCGAGAGGCTAGAGCGGGCGAATAACTCGATTCTGTTCAAGCATTATCGACTGGATGCCGGTGACGGTCGATTTGGTCGTCAATTCTAGCCTTTTGGTCTTGAGCCGGGCAGGCCGATGGAGTAGTTGTACGAAGACCTTCCTCCTCCTTCTGGCCCTCGTTGTGATGGTCAAGGGCCTCGGAACAGAACAATCACAAGCGCCTTGTCGGGCCCTTGCCCAGCCTCGTATATATAGTACAATAGATGGTTCCCCTGTGTTCTTGGAAATCGAGTGGCTTTGCCAAGAACGAGAAAAATCTACGAGTAATTGAATTGAATGGGTGGGCAGTCTGGTACGACGGGGTCGCGGTCATGTCAGGTTGGATATGCATGTACGAGGTAGTTACAAATGAGAAGCGTATTATATCGTCAATATCCAATCGTTGCTCCTGCTCGTGCTCCCTTCTGGACAAGAAAAAAAGAAAAATAAATCGCTCCCATCGTCAGATCCCAAACTACAGCTCTGGCCCGTCCCAAAACTCACGTCGCAGCTTGACGAACCAGGCTTGCTTATGGGGAAATGACACTTGCTTCTCCTTGGAGAAGCCACAGGCATCCAGGTGCCTCATAACTCTACAGTTGTCCAGAGTTAGCAATATCCCTCGGAAAGTACTCGGTACGCGGCCTCGTACAACCTGCAGAGGGACGAGGGAAGGGTGTGCATACCTCTTGTTGTCAACTCTGGGCTCCAAACAAATATTCATCGTTCTGTAATCCGACGTCAGGCACCAGTGGACTAAGCTCGTCAGCCAGGCTGCCACCCGTCCCCTTGACCACTCTTCTCCAACCAGGATGTGAATCCCACGATCCCAGTCACCGACATCGCTGCCAACATGCCGCCCGAGAATGTCCTCCTTCACCCAGTACACTTCAAAAAAGCCAAAGGGAATGCCATCCCACTGACCAATGACGGGGAAGGAGTGCTTTGAGCGTAGTCCGCTTTCCAGGAAGTCGGATGTGTATTCGCCCCAGAATTCCTTCACCCGAGGATTCTCAAACCACGATCGGATGAGCTCCTTGTCGCTCATTGAAGATAGCTGGCCCGTCTCGGGTGGGTTTGGCCCCATTGGACCGAGGTAAGGCACCGGTTGTGGCGAACACGACGCCACGCGGAAAGACAAGTACTGGCCCATGCTCTCAATGAAGCGAGTGTAGAATACCTCTCCCATTCGCGGGGGCTTCGGCCGCAGGGGATGCCGAATGTTATTGGTGTACATGTACTGCAGCGGGGGAGGAGGATAGTAGGTCGGAAGGTGAGACGATGAAAAGTAAGGTCCGATGGGATAGCCCGGCATGGAAGGGGTCGGTGCAGTAGGCATCGGAGCGCCGGGAACATCTGCTGCTAGCTGTCCGCCTGTTGGGGTGCACGATCCGCCGCTGGGTGAGCGCCAGTGCAGAGGCCTGGTTGATGATGATGATGCTTCTTCTTCTTCTCTCGGTGACCCAGGCCGACTTGTGTCGGGAGAGCCAGGGGTGGACTGCAAGCCTGGCGAACGACTCTTGGCCACGGGTTGCAGCGTGAATAGAAACAAATGCGCCGGCGTCTGCCAAAACATGCGCTTCGACACAAACATGTTGGCCCATTCTTGGCCATTGTCGTCCATGCTCGTCCCGACAGAAGTGTCTTCCGAAGCAATCAACCCCATTCTCTCGAGCTTGGGGATGAGATTCCGGCCACGGAGAACACCATCTCTCTTGATTTTGATTTTCCAATCGCCCCGCGGCTTTGCGCCATCGGGGGTCCCCTTGCAGGCTGCCGTGTTCAGACCGTGGTCCGGCTCTGGCTGATGGAAATACCAGTACAGCGTGATCCACAGCATCATGGCGGTTTCCCTCGTAGGACTGACGGCTGGCTTAAACTCCGAGTTGGACGGGATCGAGATGGATGATATGAACAGCGTATCATCCTGTAGTGTAGGCGAGTGGAAAGGCTTGGTGCGTCTCTTCGGTTTCGGCTGTGCCGCATTCTCGTCTTGATCTGCCCCGACGACATCCCTCGCCGTTTGAGAGTTGCCTTTATGTATATTTCTGCTGCTGCTGCTGCTGGCATCTCGGTCGCAAGGTTCAAGCTCAACTTTCTCCTCTTCAGTATGCAGAACCGTCATCCAGCCCACCGGATACGGGTGAAGAAGATTATGGTGATCATGGCTGCGGAACCCCATCCCTCCGAAGACAGGGGCGACGGTGAATTTCTTGCCATCGGGCAGATGCAAGATCTGAGGAGTCATTTCCGGGCAAGAATCGTGGGCTCATGCCAATGCCCCCATTCAAGAGCCTCGTTTGCCGGTGCTGAGTTACTTGCTCGATTGATAAAATGTACCAGGCGAACTGCGGATGCGGGGTGCGGGTCAGGTCCAGGTCAAGGTCAAGGTGGGGTGATCAGCTTGGAATTGACTTGGAGGTGTCAGGCAGGCGAATCGACGAGGCGATAAACGCGAGTCGACGATGCTGGACAATGCGCGGAATAACTGAATTGGCGGACCCGGCCAAATCGGATGGTTTGGGTTGGCGACATCATGACAAACGTCAGACCAGGCATTGGATGTAGGCGGGTGGATGGAGATGGGGCGGGGTGGATGGAGATGGGGCGGGGTGGAAGTGGCCTGAGATGCTTTTTTTTTTTCATGTGAGATGTTGCACCCACAAGGGCATAATTGATCCCGGTCGCACAATAGTCTCGCTACTTAACTAGCTAAGATAGGAGTCTACCCCTAGCTAGTTATTTTCTAAGATCTCTATAACTTTATAGTATATTTTAGTATTATATAAGTACCCTACTAATAGTAGAGGTACTTAGGTATTTTGTGAGGCGCCGCTGTGTGCTGTGTGATCACACAGGCAGGCTTCATAATCAATTGTAAGGTGCAATGTTAGCGACGGCTAGCATTGGCGGATCTTTTGGTCTATTGGGGATCCTAGCACACCTTCTAGGGTTCTTACAATTATGCTAGCCGTCACGGGTCTTCTGGCTAGGCTAGTCCTAGGTTCGAATCCTATCAGGGCGCACAGAGGGGCGCATAGGATTGAAGTGGGGCTAGACAGCTTACGTCAGGCTCACAGGGTAGCTAGGCAACTAGTGGGCCTTGGGGGTTCGCAATTGGTTAGATTATCTCAGAGGCCACGGAGGACCGGGCCTAATCCCTTAGGAAGGTTGCGTACCGGCAGAGACCCAAAAGCGGCTCGGGGCGAGCCTCTAGAAGGGAAGGGATAGTTGTGAGGCGCCGCTGTGTGCTGTGTGATCACATAGGCAGGCTTTATAATCAATTGTAAGGTGCAATGTTAGCGACGGCTAGCATTGGCGGATCTTTTGGTCTAATGGGGATCCTAGCACACCTTCTAGGGTTCTTACATATTTAGACTATAGTTTATACCCTTTTATAAGGTTAAATAACTTAATAGATATAATTATATTAAACCCTAGCTTTATAGTCTAATATAGTAGTAATTATATAGTGTTTATAATAATTATACCTTCTTCTAAATTAGTACTCTTCTCTTTAAATTAATTAATTATTTAATCTTTAAATAATTAGTATAAATATAGTAAAAGAAAGGCCTAATTTATTAATATTATAATTAGGTAACCCTAGTACACTAGGATTAATACTACTATTTATTAGTTTAATAATAATAATACTATAGGTATCCTTATAATATCTAAGGAGTCTTTTAAGAGTAATAAGCTAGCTATTAAGCTATAGGAGCCTTACTACTAGGACCTATAGTATAAGATAGTTAAGGTAAGAGCTATTAAAGATAGAATCTAGGTCTTTATTAATCCTAATTTAATTATATAGCTAGATTACCCTCCTAAGCCTCTAATCCTTATAGGAAATAAAACTCTAGTAAAGAGAAGGGTAGTAAAGGCTATATAGAATTAATTATCTATATTAGATACTATAGGAGTTTAAATATACTTATATAGTAATAAAGCTATAATTAATAGTATATAGTAACCCTAGGAAAGCTCTTCTAAAGGTTATAATATAGCTAGAGAGAGTTATTTTTAGTACCCTTAATAACCTAATAATACTAAAGATAGTGCCTAGTTTATAGTCCTTAGTAGTTATTATTAGGTATTTAATAGCTAATTCTAGAGCCTTATAAAGGCCTTATAAGAGTATTATACTTAGTTTATAATAATACTTAGTCTTAAGTATAAGTAAATAACCTTAAGGTATATATCTCTTTATAATAAGATTAAAAAGCTTATAAGAAATATAATACCTTTAAATAGGATTATTAAGTATTATACTAAAGTTAATTTTAATAAGACTATTAAATAAAACCTTATAAAGATTAATATTAATAAGTAGCTTATAGATACTTTAATTAGCTATAAGAGATACTTTTAAGTAAACTACCTTATTACTAAAGGTAACTTACCTATAAAAATAATTAATAATACTATTAGGGTATAATTCCTTACTATCTTAGCTTAAATTAGCTTATTAATTTATTTAGTAGAGAGTAAGGGAAAGGTCCTAGATTTCTATAGTATTATAAGTAGAATTAGGTACCTAATTAAAGCCTAAGAAAGGTCTTAGGTAAAGGCTAATAATACCTTTAAAGCTAAGCTAACTCTTAATAGTAAAGTAAAGAATAAAGTAAAGAAGTTAGTAAAGAAAGACTATATTTACTATAAGAAGTATAAGGTAAAGAAGTTAAAAGACTTATAGAAGGTTTATAGGGCACTCTACCTAATAAAGGACTAGAAAGTTAATAAAGAGTTATTAAAGAAAGTAAAGAAAGTAATAAATTATTAACCTAATAATATAAAGAAGGTATATAATATATAGTTAAAGGATAATAGTATAAAGGAACCTAAAGAAAATAATACTATATTTTTAGCTATAGAAGAGTCTTTAGAGGCTTTCCTTACCTAGGGTAAATTATAGGTTATACTTAATAGTAGTACTTTAATCTATATTTTTAATAATAAACACTAGTTTATAGACCTTAATTATAGTTAATAACCTAGAATTTAAGCTAGTTATAGTATTACTAAGGCTTATAGTATTAGTATAGCTTAGATTATCTTAATAAATAGCTAGACCCTTACCTTATTAAAGGCCTAGTACTAACTAATATTCTTTATAAACCTTATATCTCTTTAGCTACTTATATAAAAGAAAATAAGGTAGGATAACCTTACTAGAAAGGTTATAGACCTAGTAAGAGGTAATTAGGAGATATTTTAAACTTAGATTATTAGTATATAGCTATATATAAAGGGCTTAAGCCTATTAGAGATCTTTACTATTAAGGGAGATTTATAAGACCTAAAGGCTATAATAATAATGCCTATAGACCTATAGCACACTAGATTAGTATATCTAGGTAAGGATATAATAAATTAAGTACTTAAAAAGCTTTAAATCCCTTTAAAGGAAAGGAGTGTAGGTAAATATAAGGTCTATTAGATAGCTAAGGCATAGAGGTAGATATTATAAGTATTATAAGCTAGATTATTACCTTTAGGACTACTTTAGGTAGTTTCTTTTAATTTCTTTACTTAATTATTAGGGTATAATAAGGACTAATATATTGCTCTTTTTACCTATAGAGCTATAGGATTATACTATATCTTTATAATCCTATTAAAAACGGATATTATACTCTGCTTTAATTAGTTAGAAGCTATATATATAAGAGTACCTTTGCATACTTTTCCGCACCGACCTAAAGGTCCGGGAACGTCTCTAAAACGCAAGAAAACGCAATATTTAAAATCGCCTTATTTAATTACCCCCTTCTATAATATTATATAGTAATAGAGCTAGAGGTAGGTATAAGAATAAGGTACTAATAGTAATTAATAAAGGAATAGGGGGTTTAGCGTAGAGCTACCACTACCCTAATACTAGTATAGGATAATTTACTATCTAAGAGAATAGTAATAAACCTCTAGAGAGTTAGAACTAGTTTAATTATCTAGAAGAATTAGAATACTATAAAGTAATTACTAGACTTATCCCTAGTAATAAAATAACTAAAGCCTAGTAAGCCTATAAAGCCCTTACCCTCTAGATAGTAAACTATATCTAAACTAAATATAAATAAATAAACTATAATAATAATAGTAATATTTACACTATAAAGAAGGCCTTCTTATAGGTCCTTAAAGAAGTAATTAAGAAAGTATCTAACTATAATACTATACTAACCTAGGTAAGTATTACTATAGGCCCTATACTAAAGAGAATAAATACTATACTACCTCCCTTATAGGTCCTTAGTAGATAGTATAGGGAAGTCCTTATAAAGGGGAATACTATATAGAAATTACTCTAGTTTAGAATTACTAAAGATATAGTATTAGTAGTTAATAAAGTAATAGGCTAAACTATAGTAATTATAGCTAGAAGACTCCCTAATAGGGATATAATTATAATATTTAAAGAAAATACCTTCTAGTATAAAGATAACTAGAAATAGATTCCTACTATATTTAGACTAGAAGTAACCCTTTACTAATATATACTTAGTGTTATTATTAAAGGATTTCCTATAAAATATACCTTAATTAAAAACCTAGTAACTAAACTAAGTAAAACTAATAAAGTAAATATTATTAAAGTAATAGTAAGATACCCCTAGTATAAGGAAGCCCTAAGAACTACCCTTATTCTTAGCCTTAAAGAGGTAGAAGATACTAATAAAATCTATAAAGATAAAATAGTCTATAAGGTAAAGCTATTCTACTCTAAGCCTTATAATAAAACCCTCTAACCTTAATAGTACTATAATTACTTCTAGACTAGATATATTATAAAATACTATAAATTAGCCCTAAAGTGTAGTAGGTATAGAGCTAGCTAGTATAAGAATAGTAAGGTAATCTACCTAATAACTAATAGCTAGGTATAAGGGAAGTATATCTTATACTCTAGCCCTTACCTAGCCTAGTCTAGGGACTACCCTATCCTTAAAGAGAAATAAAATATAGTAAAAGTAGGGTACCTTAAGTAACTAGCTTTATTTATAATCTACCCCCTAAGTAGAGGCCCTTCCCTAAGCTAGGAAAGGCCTATAATAATATAGATACTAGCTAATATAGTAGGTAGAAAAAGAGGCTACCTAATACTTATAGAGTAAAGGGTAAAGTAACCTAGGGCTAGTAGGTCTAATAGTATTAGAAGATATATAGAGGTAACTAGGGCTAGTATAGAACTAGTATAGGATAGTAGAGAACCCTAACCCCCCTAATTTATATAGTAATATTATAAGTCCTCTTTTAGAATATAAATAAGAAGGATAACCTAGTATATATATGTGAGGCCCCTCACAACATGACCCACGCGCATACGTGCACCGCAGCGCCAGAGCACCGCGGCGCCTAATACTAGAAGGAAGGGCTAGGTCTATATAATATTAGCAAGCTACTAGCTATAAACCAGTAACTTATATACACATTACACTTAGACCTAGTAAGCTTTAGTTAATATATAAGTATACCCTATATCCTTTTACCTAGCTACCTTTATTCTTATAATTCTAAAGCTTCTACTACTAGCTACCTAAGAGTAATATAGGGCTAAGAACTACCTAATTAACCTAAGTAATATTAGATAATAACTAAAGTTAATTAAATAAGGGTAGTATTACTACTAAAGATATACTATATTCTATAGGGACTAGGACTAAACCTAGACCCTCTAATATTAGGGCTAATATAATAGTAATAAATAAGTAAATTACTTAGCTTAAGAAACTTAAAGAACTATAGGAATAAGAGTAAGAGCTTATTAATCTTCTATAGCTAGGTAGAGGGAAAGAGAAGATAAAAAGGTAGTAAAGATCTAGTTCCTTCTTTAGTAATAGCTACTAAGAGATTAAAGTTAGGAATATTACTAATCTCTAATACCCTATAAACCTATAGAAGTATAAAATATAGATAAATAATCTAAACTATACCTTTAATAGGGTAAAGTAAAAGTATTAGTATAATTACTAAAAAATCCTCTTTACACTTAACTATATATATAGTAATTATAGGGTAAGATAGGACTAATACCTTAATAAATAGATAGCTAATAACTAAAGTAATCTTAAAGATAACTAGGATATATTTAAGACCTAGACTCTTATACTACTCTAAGATACTACTAACTATAATACCTAAATAGCTATATAGCTAGAGAATATAAAGTAATATAAGGGCTAGAGTCCTATTAAATTTAGTATCTACCTAGATTTACTAGAGAAATACCTAGAAAGAGCTACTAAAAAGTTATAAGCTCTTATATTCTTTATAAAACTACTCCCTAACCTATAAGACTAGATTAACCTATATACCTTTATTATAGAAAAGGTATAAGAGGAGGTTATATAACTTACTTAGTAACTCTAGGAGGCTATACTAAAGAGTAAGTAAAAGTCTAAGTATTTAGAAAATAAGGGCCTAAATAAGGCTCCCTAATATTATAGATATAACTTTCTATAAGGTAAAAGGTCTAATAAAGATTAGAAGGATAAGGACTAAAAGAAGTCTCTTACTACCTACCTAAATAACTATAAACCTAGGTATAAAAGGTAGTGTTTTAACTATAATAGTATAGAGCACCTTATAAATAGATATAATAAGCTAAAGAAGGAGTAATAAGACCTAGAAAACTCCCTAAGGTAGAAGTAGATACCCTTATCTCTACCTTAAATACTAAGGTACTAATAGGGTATTAATTTCACACACTAGTTACTATTTATAGGCATATAGACATTAAAATAGCGGTGGATCTTAATAGTGTTAAAATTATGCTATTTATAGCACTATTTTATAGGCCCACTAGTTGCCTAGTTGCGTTGTTGCAACGTTGGTTACGAGGCGTTGCCTGCAGCGTTGTTGGCTGTGGCTAGCTTTGGCTATGACCTGCGCTCCTGCACACAACCAACCCACAGGCTTGTATAACTAAGCCGACTAGGCTACCCTATAGGGAAGCTAAAATCAACTGTAACTAGGGAACTAGTAGTCGTATAAAAGGCTGACTTATACTGTTCGAATCCTTGATTTTTTCTGGATTTAATGATGTATTTTATTTATAGGGTTGCTTATTAGATTGCTTAGTTAGTGCACGTGGGTGGCTAGATTATATAGTCATGAGTCGATTTTTTACTTTTCACATACAAATGAATTTTGCGGAAAATAAAAAATAGCTCCTAAGGCCCGGCTAGCGACCCCCTTCCGTCGATACGGTTGGTAGGTCTATAAGGGGACTTAGAAAATCCTCTTATTACTTGTTAGATTATTTGTCTAGCTGAAATCTACTATATTTAACTATTAAAGCTCTATATCTTGAAGAATCGTTGTATTATAGTGAATCTAGAAGCCGCTGCGTTAGAATCTACTAGGGAGGTCTTCCTATCCCTCTAGTATAGATTCCCTTCTATTTTTAATAGGTTATGAGCCTGGAAGGCCTATAAGATTACTACATTACTGCGTTATTCTACTGCGATTAGTGCTTGATTTTGGGTACTAGTTACTCTCTACTAGACCTGTGGGCTCTTAGATTACGAAGGAATTCGCTAGAATTTGAAGCTTTTATCTACTAGCTCTACGCATCGCAACATCAGACCCTTGGTGTTGAATTCAACTACAGCCGCACCTGCAACCACTATATTGTAACCGTAACTATCTAGTTACAACCATAACCTCTTTTAGTGATTCTATTCACTACCGCGACCGTCATATTTGATATTATCTACCTTATAGATACGCTGCACTTCTTTTAAAATCATCGAATATCTAGTATATCTATACTAGGCTTTTTAACCTATTGCAATACGTTGCACGCACTATACGTTGTGTTGTGGCTGCTGTAATATCTATATCCTACGATTCCTATCCGCTATTTTTAGTGTTGAGAAAATTTTCGCAGAGAATCTTCTCCGGTCCGTTTCTGCCCGCGCATACCGCAGACCCACTTTTAGACCTTGAGGGGCACCCTTTCAAACAGCCCCGCCGCACAATTTGCGTGCGCAACCCGGTTGCACCACAACCTAGCTTCCAGCGCGCGATATTTACAACAGGAAGAAATTTGGAGATCTTGCATAGGAACTTTTAGAGATAGCACCACCGAGTTATAAGGGTAAGGGACCTGCTGCAGGCCCTTCTAGCCCTCCTAGGGACCCTGATAGGATAGAAATAGAAGGTCTAGCTGTTTAAGCCAGTGCTTTTTAATAATAGATGCAAAGCTAAATTAAATAACAAGGCAAGACCTTAACTGATTTTATCAAGCATACTGAGTTAAATTGTCTAAAAAACGAGGCTAGCATTAAAGATCTATTAGATAAATTAACGCAAACTATGACTATTATGCAAGGTCTTCAGGATTCTTCTACTAAGCTAAGGGAAGAAAATACTAAGGCTCTAGTAGAAGACCTGCCAGCTACTATAACTACTTCTATGAGTTTACCTTCTAGTAACTTATAAGCTGCCTTTAACACAGGGGCTATTAAGGAACTAAATAAGAAGGTTCACTCTATTCCTGAGGGAGCTAAGTTAAAAGGCCCTGAAAATTATGATTAGTGGAAGCAAGCCCTGAGCATTTAATTTAGAGCCCTAGGATTACCTAAATTTATAGATAATCCTAGCTTAGCAGGCCATCTAGCTAACTGTGATCAAGCTATTCTTTTGATGATATTAAGAGATAGCTGCCAACCTGGGCCATAGGTAGCTATATGTTGGTAAAAATCCCCTGAAGAAGCCTATAAAGTCCTTATTAGGCAGTATTCGTAGAGTGCTGAAATCCAGCGAGGTACGCTATACGCTAGCTACCACTCCCTAAATTTTTTAAATTATAAGGGATCTTTAGAGGCTTTTAATGCTAATTTTAATAACTTACTAGCTAGACTACAGCTTTGTAGTGTAGAGATCGCTCCTATAGATCAAGTAAACCATTATATCAACGCATTAAAGCAGACCTTTCCTAGCTAGGCTAAGAGACAAAGATTTACTATTAGAGCTGCTAGGGCACAAGGGCTGCCTGTAAATACCCTAAATTTACAGTTCCTTATGGCGGATTTATTAGAAGAACAGAGGGATAAAACCTCTCCTGTGGCTAAAGCTCTTAGCTATAAGGCTTCTAATAATAAGGGAAATTCTAAGGACAAGGAAAAGAAATCTTCTAATCCTAATACTAAGAAGGACTCTACTAACACCACTAAAGAGCAGGATAAGAAGGATTTAAACCCTTCTAAAGCCTCTAGGAAGAAAAAGCAGAAGAAGAAGAGTGGCAACGGGGATAAAGGAAAAGAAGCTGCTTTTGCGTTAGGCTATAGCCTAGCCACGGGATACGTTAAAGAACTAGATTCTAGCGAGTCTAGCAGCGAGGATAGTAGTGATTCCGAATCTAATTTGGATACCTCTAGTACCACTACTACTAGTGACACTACTAGCAAGCCTACTTTTAGCTACTCTAATGATGTGGTTAAAAACTCCCTTCTATACGATACAGGTTCTTCTTGCCATATTTGTAATAATAGGGCTTTCTTTAGGGACTTTAAGCCTCTTAAGAAAGGTTAAACCAGCCCTATAATTACAGCAGGAGGACCTATCTATCCTAAAGGAAGAGGCACCGCTGTTTTTAACGTTCTGGTCAAGAAAAACCCACCAGAATATAGGCCTTTAGCTCTGTTAGATGCCCTATATTTCCCCGGTATAGATACTAACCTAGTTAGCGGGTTATCCCACTATCTTAAGGGAGGTTATCTAGCTAAAGATTAGCTTTTCCTAGCCGATAAAAGCCCCTGTGGGTTACTAGAACCTACTAAACACAGCTTCTTTTTGCAGATTAAGGGGCAAGCTACTCCTAAGATCTGCAAGCATTTAACCCACCTCTCCTTTATAGGCTCTCAATTTTGCAACCAACAACAAAGCCAATAAAGAGCCTATAAGACCGAATTAGGGTTTTCCTACCCTATAGAGGTTCAAATTCCGCAGCCAGCATTCAATCCCGAGGAATATCAACGAATCGAAGAATTAGACTCCGAAGAAGAAGAAGATTCAGCCCTATGTCCCACCGAAGCTCCTCCTAGTTAGGCATCTTCTATAGGGGGTTTAGAAGGTCCATACCCTAATGACTTAGGTGACAATAGTGGCCGTCTATTGCCCCCAGAGGCCTGTGATTCTTAAGAGGCCTGGCAACAGAGGGAGCTAGGGGATAATAGCCCTAAAAAGCTAGATTCTAGCTATAAGAAATTGCTAGATTTAGCCCTTCTTTGGCACATTTAATTAGGCCACATCGGCCTCCCTTTACTTAAGAATTCTTCGAAATTAGCTAAAGGGATTCCTGATTTTTCCGCTATTAAAGACAAGGATTTTAACTGCATAGCCTGTATGCAATTAAAGGCTATTAGAAGACTAACCAAAAGACCTATTTAGGACCCCCCTAGGGTTTTAGATATCCTAGAGGGAGATACAGTTAAAATCGAACCTATACCACATAATAAGAAGGCCCTAGTCCTTATACTTATTGATCGAAAATCCCGGTATAAATGGTGCTTTTTATTAGCTAATAAAGAAGGTTAGACCCTTTATACTGCTATTAAGGGCTTCTTTAAGGCCCTGAAAAACCGATATAACGCGTATCCTAGGCACCTCCACTTCGACGGAGGTACTAAGATCAACAACGAACTTCAGCACTGGTTATCTTCTAAAGGAATTTGCTTTAGCACCTCTTGCCCCTATATTCACGAACAGAATAGGCTAGTTAAGAGGGCTATTAGGGTTATCCTAGACCGGCTTAGAGCTACACTTCAGTGGTCTAAGCTGCCTTTATATCTATGGTCTTATATCCTTCTAGCCATAGTGGACTTAGTTAACATCACCGCTAATATAACTAAGCCACTAACCCCTAAGCAGCTATTCCTAGCTAACTTAGAGCCTAAGACCCCTTATAAGCCTGATTTTTTAAAAATTAGGGCTATAGGGTCTTATTGCGAGGTTCTAATACCTCTGGAGCAGAGATTAAAGCTTTAGAAGCTAGCCCCTAGGACTATCCCTGGCTGGCTACTTGCTTGTAAGGATAAAGGTAGCTAGGCAAAAGGATATGGGGTGCACTTGTATATTAACTGAAGCTTGCTAGGTCTAAGTGTAATGTGTGTGCAAGTCACTAGTTTATAGCTAGCGGCTCGCCAATATTACGTGGACCTAGCCCTTCCTTCTAGTGTCGGGCGCCGCGGTGCTCTGGCGCTGCGGTGCACGCATGCGCGTGGGTTATGTTATAAGGGGCCTTATAATTATCCCCCCCCTTATTGCCGGGCTCCTGAATAGCTTTTGCCCTACATTTTATAACTATTTACTAACTAGTAGTTACATTAAAATAATAATAAATAATAATCCATAATAATAAATAATAGTTAGCGCTTTAGCATAAATTTACCTCTAACTCTCTACTATATCATTCTATTTTTGTTTCCGCATTATTAGCTAAATTATCACTTTTTTACAACACTATTATCTATCTATCACTAATTGCCAATATATCACCATAAGTGCTCCTATGATTCTTCTTCACGATTATTTATGTATACACTACTTGCGTACTAGATACACTAAATATAAAAAGAGCCCCCTATCTGCCCCTAAACTCCCCTAGATTAATTATTAATTCGTCACCAACCTATATATAGGTTAGTTAAAGACAAAGCAGTCAAAGCGCTACATTTAGTGTTATACACGTGGGGATAGTTACAAGGCTATAAGTAGCTTACTTTTCCTTTACTCTTTGGTTTCTATTCGCTAATAATTATATAGTCTATAGCTACTATACGTAGTAACTTCCTTAACTTATTAAAGGTGCTAGATTAGGTAGATATCCTAATAGAGGCACTTAGTAATAAGGATAAGGATAATCCTAAAGACCTTATATTCTTAGAGGTAACTTAGTAGCGTTTTGCTACCTATTGTCTTTAGCTTATATAGGGCTTTAACTATGCTAACATAACGCATTACATCGCGTTTAGGTTAATAGGGGCCGCTAAGGTCTAATAGGTCTATATATTTCTTCCCTTTTTACTAGTTCTTTACTAATATATCTAGGCAGGATACTTTAATTACGTACTAGCAGTACGTAGTCTCCTATTAAACCCTTATAGTTACTATAAACCTAGCTCTAGTTCTAGGGACAGTAGGTTATGTCTTAGCCCTATTTCGCTGTCTATTTGCTAATATTTTAGTAGGCTAACTATCTATAACTCCTTACTGCATAGAATGCGGTAATGGTTTTGCGGCTACGGCCAAGCAATCTAGGATTTATTACCTAGGGAATAGCATTACATTATTTTTATTATAGAATAAGGGAGGTGGTTGCGGCGGACGAGAACGACGCCGAGTATATAGTCCGTGGGGGCTAAGTCTTTAGCTATAAGGGGGCGACTATAGAGGGATTTCTATTAACTCTCCTAAAGCTATAGATAGTTTCCTTTATTTTATTCCTTTGTATTTTTTCTTTTGTTTTTATATGTAGTTTAGTTATTTTCTTTTATTAGGCGCATTATAGCAGCTAGTAAGGCTATGCCTTTCTTACAGGAACTTTATACTCTTTTACCTATAACTTACTTACGTATTACTATCCTTTTCCCTTAACTTATTCTAGTGGAATGCCTAAATCACACGCTAAGCTCCTTCTATATCTTTAATAGGAACCTATTAGTTATATTTACTTAGCTAACCCTTCTACTTCACTAGGTATTCGTTGCCTTTACGGGTCTTTCTATGTTCCTTAACCTCCTTAACTTCATATTTATTATCTTTATCCTTAAGGTTAGGTATTAGTATTTTTTCTTTATCTGTATTCTTATAATAGGTCTAAGGCTCTAGCAGGCTAATATAGAATACGTTATATAACCTGCTGTATTTTTCTAGTAGTGCAAGCTAATATGCTTACTTGCTAATAGTGTTAAGTACCTAAAATAGTCTAATAAACCTAGGGGTTAGCTTCTATTTCGCTTCCTTAAGCTATATGTTCTTTGCTAATAGCAGTACTAGGTTACCTCTTTTAAGAGTAAGCAGTTAGTAACGTTTATTATAGTACTTTGCCTAGGATTTAGTAGCTTTTACCTAGTTTTGCTTTAGCCACTCCCTAACTTTATGTAACTTTATAACGCAAGCATGAGCCTCTAGTACCTCCCCTTCTATAACCTTATCCCTAAGGGCTAGCTAAAACTCTAGTAAGTACCCTATAAGCATATAGTTAGGTAAGTAGCCTATAGTTCTATTCACCGCATTATTATAAGTAAATTACATAACTAGGAGTAGCTTAGGCTATATCTACTGGTTTTTAGAAGTAAAGCATTATAGGTAGTGCTCTAGTACCTGGTTAGTCCTCTTAGTTTGCCTATTAGTTTAGGGGTAAAATGCTATAGAAAGCCTGCGTTTTACGCATAATAGGTAACATAGGTCTGACCAGAATTAGCTTATAAAAACAGATCCTCTATTAGATATAATGCCCTTTAGCGGTCTAAATTATAGCTTAATTTCCTTATAGAAAAGTTCTACTAACTTAGCTATATTAATTATAGTTATTATAGGCAGGAAAACAGAGTACTTAGTGTATTAGTCTATAATCACTAGGATTATGTTAGTCTCTTGTTTACCTACTTATATAATAGGCAGTCTTATAATAAAGTCTATTAAGATTTCTACCTATAGTCGCTCTAGTATTAGTAGCGATTTAAGACTCCTATATAGGCAATGCCTTCTAGTGACTATTCGCTAGCACATCCCGTAGCTTACAATATAGTTAGATATAGACTTATTTATAGCTAGCCACTAAAAGTGGCGCTTTAATAGCTTAAGCGTTTGCTTGGTCCTAAAGTGACCTACTAGCGGATCATTATAGTATAGCTATAGAAGCTCCTATTATAAGGTAGGCTCTTAGGGAATAACTACCTAGTCTTTGTATATTAGGAGGCCCCTTACGCTACATAACCATAGACTAGCTTTCCCTCTCTCTAGGGAATTAATCTCTTTACCCTATCTCTACAGGTCTAGATCTTAGCTTTAGGCCTTCTATAGTAGCTACACTAATAGTTTATTCAGGCCAGATTAGTAGGGATCCAGTAACGCAACAGCCCCCTAGATCTCTTATACTATGCTGGCGTCCTAGACACACGCTACCTTCTCCTAGAAATTACCTTTATCTAGCTAGCCTTTCACCAGATCCACAGTGGCTAACTAGCCTCTTAACACAGCCACTTTAGCCTTTACTATAGGGGCTAGGGTATTTTCCTCCCCTAAAGGCATCTCGCCACGCCTCTCTATAAAGACTAGGGCATTTTCCTCCCCTAAAGGTATCTTACTATATCTTCTTTAATATATTAGTATCTCTTCTTCTACTACTTCTTTAGTAGCTACTAACTTTTTCTTAAGTTCTAGTAGAAATGCCCTATTTATTAGGGGTTCGCTCTTATAATTAGACCTTCTTAACAGCGTATCCATAGGGTTACTTTTCCCTAGTCTATACTTAATCACAAAGTTCAGCGGGCATAGGAACATACACTATCTAGCCTATCTTCTATTTAGCTTCTATTACTTTATAAAGGTCTATAGGTTATAGTAGTCTAATAGGACTTCCACTAGGGTCTCTATGCCTTTAATATAATATCGCTAGTATTTAAATAACTTAACTATAGTAAGTAGCTCTTAGTTAGGCGTACTATAGTTTTATTTAGCATTAGTAAACTTCCTTAACCAAAAGGCCATAGGGTGCTAGCAGCCCTTATTATCTTATTACAATAGGATCCCTACTATTACAAAGATTAAGGTATCTATCTTAATACGCACCGGTTAACTCAGGTTATAATAATAGAGAAGAGGAGCCCGCTAAAAGGCGTCCTTTAGCTAGCAAAACGCTACCTATTCTCTTACCCTAAATATAAACCTCCTAGTCTAGATGCTATTCTAACTGCCCTTTATTAACACATATAGCGGTGCCGCAATCCCAGAGTATCTATAGATAAACCATTAGTAAAAGTTACAAAACCCTAGGAAGGATTATATATCCTTAAAGCTCACGGGTTCCTTCTAATCCTAAATAGTAGTAACTTAGCGGGTATTTATTAAGATCCTATTAATAGAGAGGATAAACCCTAGGAACTCCACTAACTCTTAGTAGAACTTATATTTAGAGGGTTTTATATATAATTCCACCTCTCTTATACGCCCTAGGACTTCTTTAATATATATAGTATACTCCTCTTATGTTTTTAAAAAGATAAGGATATTATCTAGATATACCACACAAATAGTATTAACTAGCCTGTAAAGCGCTTCGTAGATATAGTTCTAGAACGTAGCTAGGGTATTTATTAACCTAAAAGGCATTATAAGATATTTATAGTGCCTATAGCGCGTGCAGAATATAGTCTTCTACTTATCACCCCCTTTTATCTAGATCCTATAATAAGTATTCTTAATATTAATTTTTAAGAAGAAGCAAGCTCCTTAGCACTAGTCTAGGATCTCCAAAATCAGGGGGAGAGCATAGTAATTCTTCTGCGTTACCCTATTAAGACCCTGGTAGTCTATATATAATCAGAGCGTACTATCTTTCTTTAGTATAAATAGGATAGGCATACCTATAGGGCTCTTTAATAGTCTTATCTGGCCCTTCTATAGGTTCTTATTAATATATTCGTAAAGTTCCTTTAATTCACCTTAGGAAAGGGGGTAAATCAGTCTATACAGGGGTATAGCCCCTAGTATTAGATTAATTACGTGATTAGTTATCTTTCTTAAAGGCAAGCTCCCTGCCTTATCTACTATAAACATATCTTTAAACTTATATAGCTCCTAGGGGATATCTTTAATAGTTCTATATGCTTTTACCTCTTCTTTATCTCTAAGGGTAATAAACTTATCTTCTATAACCCTATTAATAGCGTATATAATAGTCTTATTACACGTAATCTTCGCGAACTTACGAGGAGTTATAAGCAAAAAGGCCTTTCTTCTCTTCTTAAACCACTACTCTTATAAGTATAAATAAAGGTAGATATATTCCTCTATAAGTATGTGTATCCTAATTAATACAGGGCTTCCCTTAGTTCTTAGGTCCCTATTAATAGCTATATATAGTAGGTTAAGGTTCTTTTCTTCTCCTCTTAAGTCTTTAATTATAAGAGGGACCTTATAGATACTATATTAGGGAACTATAAGGGCCCCCACTGCCTTAATAATAGGTGCTATAGCCTTAGCTTAGTTAAGTTTATAGGCTTATATAAATTCAGCGCTAATAATATTAATCTCAGCGTAACTATTAAGATCCACCGCTATTTTAATATCTATATACCTATAAATAGTAACTAGTGTATAAAATTAACACCCTATTAGTACCTTAGTGTTTAAGGTAGAGGTAAGGGCATCTACTTCTGCCTTAGGGAGTTTTCTAGGTCTTATTACTCCTTCTTTAGCTTATTATATCTATTTATAAGATACTCTATACTATTATAGATAAAACACTACCTTTTATACCTAGGTTTGCGGTTATTTAGGTAGGTAGCAGGAGACTTCTCTTAGTCCTTATCCTTCTAATCTTTATTAGACCTTCTACCTTATAGAAAGTCATGTCTATAATATTAGGGAGCCTTATTTAGGCCCTTATCTTCTAAATACTTAGGCTTTTACTTATTCTTTAGTATAGCCTCCTAGAGTTACTAAGTAAGTTATATAACCTCCTCTTATGCCTTTCCTATAATAGAGGTATATAGGTTAATCTAGTCTTATAGGTTAGGGAGTAGTTTTATAAAGAATATAAAAGCTTATAACTTTTTAGTAGCTCTTTCTAGGTATTTCTCTAGCAAATCTAAGTAGATGCTAAATTTAATAGGACTCTAGCCCTTGCGTTACTTTATGTTCTCTAGCTACATAGCTATTTAGGTATTATAGTTAGCAGCATCTTAGAGTAGTGTAAGAGTCTAGGTTTTAAATATATCCTAGTTATCTTTAAGATTACTTTAGTTATTAGCTATCTATTTATTAAGGTATTAGTCCTATCTTACCCTGTAATTACTATATATATAATTAAGTATAAAGAGGATTTTTTAGTAATTATACTAATACTTTTGCTTTACCCCATTAAAGGCATAGTTTAGGTTATTTATCTATATCTTATACTTCTATAGGTTTATAGGGTATTAGAGGTTAGTAATATTCCTAACTTTAACCTCTTAGTAGCTATTACTAGAGAAGGAACTAGATCTTCACTGCCTTTTTATCTTCTCTTTCCCTCTACCTAGCTATAGAAGATTAATAAGCTCTTACTCTTATTCCTATAGTTCTTTAAGTTTCTTAAGCTAAGTAATTTGCTTATTTATCACTATAGTATTAGCCCTAATATTAGAGGGTCTAGGTTTAGTCCTAGTTCCTATAGAACGTAGTGTGTCTTTAGCAGCAATGCTACCCTTATTTAATTAACTTTAGTTATTATCTAATATTACTTAGGTTAATTAGGTGGTTCTTAGCCCTATATTACTCTTAGGTAGCTAGTGGTAGAAGCTTTAGAATTATAAGGATAAAGGTAGCTAGGTAAAAGGATATAGGGTGCACTTATATATTAACTAAAGCTTACTAGGTCTAAGTGTAATATGTGTACGAGTTACTAGTTTATAGCTAGCGGCTCGCTAATGTTACGTGGACCTAGCCCTTCCTTCTAGTGTCGGGCGCCGCGGTGCTCTGGCGCTGCGGTGCACGCATGCGCGTGGGTCATGTTGTGAGGGGCCTCACATTGCTACTCTAGGTTCCAGCGTCTATCTTGTTTATATACCCTCTAAAAGGTCAGTCATTAAGACTAGCTTTGTTAAGATTATAGAGGATATAGGCTCTGTAGGGTCTCCTAAGCCTTTAGGGAGCTATCCTTTAGAGGGAGAAGCCGATATCTCACGAGATCTAGAGGTTTAGGATAGCTATCCAAAGCCTCTAGCGCCCCCAGCGCCCGCAGCGCCCGCAGCGCCCGCCGCGCCTATAACAACACCGCCCGGGACGACCGCTGCAACGCCTGTAACGCCTCCAGCGCTACCCCTAGAGAGCCTAAGCTCTAGCGCCCCTAATAAGGGTGCTATCAAAAAACCGTTTTTAGATTCGGATTCTTTAATCGACCCTGATTCTATGGATATCGATGATTTCAATTTATCTTCCTTCGTTAAGGAGATATGCTTTAAGGCATAATAAAAGGCTAAATCGTCAGCTAATAATAACAACGATTTGGATACGCCTAAGACCTGGAAACAAGCTTTAAAAAGCAAGGATAGCCAAAAATGGGTTAATACTACCTTTAGCGAATTTAAGCAGCTATTAGCTACTAGAACTTTTAAATTTATAGGGATAGACTAGATTCCTAAGGGCCGAAAAGTTCTTAAAAATAGGCTTATTTATAAGCTTAAAAAGGATAAAGAAAATAATCCTATAAAACATAAGGCCTGACTTATTGCAAAAGGCTTTATACAGATAGAAGGTCAAGATTATATCGAAACCTATGCTGCAACTAGCATCCCCCCTAGTTGGCGGATATTACTAGCCCTAGCGGCTTATAATAACTGGGAAGTTAAACAGGTTGATTTTATAGGGGCATTCTTAAATAGCTTATTAAAAGAAGCTATTTATATGCAGATCCCTGATGGATTCGTTGAATTTGCCGAAGCTGCTACGCCTGAAATAGCTAAATTACTCAAGAAATACGGCTATAATCCCTCTTAAAAGCAGGTTATTTTCCTTTAAAAAGCTTTATATAGATTAAAACAGAGCTCTAGAGAGTGGCAGCAGGCTCTAAAGGAACTTCTTTGAAAATTAGGCTTCCACCCCCTTATATCTGACCCGGCTGTCTTCTTTAACCTAACTACATCTACATATATAGCGACTTATGTGGATGACTGTCTTCTAATAGGACCGGATCTAGCTTATATTAACAAGCTAAAGAAGCTATTACACAAAGCTTATCCTATAGAAGATCGTGGGCCAGCCGAATTCTTCCTAGGCGTTTAAATCACTAGAAATCGAAAGAAAGGGACCCTAACTATCCACCAGTCCCAGTACATTTCTGAGGCCCTAGAGAGATTTAACATAAAAGATGCTAGGCCTGCTAAAATTCCCCTATAACCCGGAATTATTAAACAGGTAGCCTACCTAACTAAACCTCTTTCCCCCTCTGATCACAAGCTGTATTAGAGTATTATAGGGACTATTATATATTTAATGCTCCTTATAAGACCTGATATTGCCTTTCCGGTTCAGTGGCTTTCAACAGCGCTATCTAAGCCTTATATAGAGCACTTAAATGCTGCTAAATATCTGCTTAGATACCTTCTAGGCTCTATGAGTTATTCTATAACTTATAGAAGGTCTAAAGATACTATTAAGGCTTCTACAACCCTTATTAGCTTCTATGATAGCGACTTCGCGGGAGATAAGTCCTCTAAATCAACCTATGCTTATCTCTATAAGCTAGCTAAAGGACCTATTAGCTAGAAATTAAAGAAAGTAACTACAATAGCTTTATCTACATTAGAGGCTAAATTAGATGCCTTATATAAAGCTATTAGGGAGCTAGAGTGGCTTTATAGTCTCTTTAGAGAGATAAAGCTACCTATAGCACCTCCTGTTCCGATTTTTAGTAATAACCAAGGCGCTATTACAACCGCTAATAACCCTGCTCTTCACAGCAGAACAAAGCATACCCTACTAAAATTTAACTATACCAGAGAAAAGGTACAGAAGGGTATAGCTAAGGTTATCTACATTAACACTAAAGAGATGCCTGCAGATGGCTTAACTAAGCCCCTGCCTAACGATAAATTTCAATAATTTATTCAACTATTAGGTCTTACAAACACAAAGGCCTAGTTTTAAAGAAAAACAACTAAAAAAGTCAAAAAATCGAAAATCAACAAAAACACTGGAATTCCGTTAAAAAGTTATTGATTTTGTTTAAAAAGTTATTGGATTTATTATTAAATTTATTGTTGACTTAGATATCTATTAAAGAGCTAAGTTTAGGTATTGAATTAGTTAACTCATACTTTTCTAGAGGGAGTGTTAAAATTATGCTATTTATAGCACTATTTTATAGGCCCACTAGTTGCCTAGTTGCGTTGTTGCAACGTTGGTTACGAGGCGTTGCCTGCAGCGTTGTTGGCTGTGGCTAGCTTTGGCTATGACCTGCGCTCCTGCACACAACCAACCCATAGGCTTATATGACTAAGCTAACTAGGCTACCCTATAGGGAAGCTAAAATCAACTGTAACTAGGGAACTAGTAGTCGTATAAAAGGCTGACTTATACTATTCGAATCCTTGATTTTTTCTAGATTTAATAATGTATTTTATTTATAGGGTTGCTTATTAGATTACTTAGTTAGTGCACATGGGTGGCTAGATTATATAGTCGTGAGTCAATTTTTTACTTTTCATATATAAATGAATTTTGCGGAAAATAAAAAATAGCTCCTAAGGCCCGGCTAGCGACCCCCTTCCGTCAATACGGTCGGTAGGTCTATAAGGGGACTCAGAAAATCCTCTTATTACTCGTTAGATCGTTTGTCTAGCTGAAATCTACTATATTCAACTATCAAAGCTCTATATCTTAAAGAATCGTTGTATTATAGTGAATCTAGAAGCCGCCGCGTTAGAATCTACTAGGGAGGTCTTCCTATCCCTCTAGTACAGATTCCCTTCCATTTTCAATAAATAGTTATGCTAAGATTAATATTATTAGCGCTAAATTCACATAAGCCTATAAACTTAACTAAGCTAAGGCTATAGTACCTATTATTAAGGCAGTAAGGGCCCTTATAGTTCCCTAATATAGTATCTATAAGGTCCCTATTATAATTAAAGACTTAAGAGGAGAAGAAAAGGACCTTAAGCTACTATATATAGCTATTAATAGGGACCTAAGAACTAAGGGAAGCCCTATATTAATTAGGATATATATACTTACTAAGGAATATATCTACCTTTACTTATACTTATAAGAGTAGTGGTTTAAGAAAAGAAGAAAGGCCTTTTTACTTATAACTCCCCACAAATTCGCAAAGGTTATATATAATAAGACTATTATATATGCTATTAATAGGGTTATAGAAGATAAGTTTATTACCCTTAGAGATAAAGAAGAGGTAAAGGCACATAGAACTATTAAAGATATCCCCTAGGAACTATATAAGTTTAAAGATATATTTATATTAGATAAGGCAGGAAGCTTGCCTTTAAGAAAGACCACTAATTACGTAATTAATCTAATACTAGGGGCCACACCCCTATATAGACTAATTTACCCCCTTTCCTAAGGTAAATTAAAGGAACTTTATAAATATATTAATAAGAACCTATAAAAGGGCTAGATAAGACTATTAAAGAGCCCTATAGGCATGCCTATCCTATTTATACTAAAGAAAGATAGTATACTCTAATTATACGTGGATTACCAGGGTCTTAATAGGGTAATATAGAAGAATTACTATACTCTCCCCCTAATTTTAGAGATCCTAAACTAGTGCTAAGGAGCTTACTTTTTCTTAAAAATTAATATTAAGGATGCTTATTATAGAATCTAAATTAAAGGGGGTAATAAATAGAAGACTACGTTCTATATATATTATAGGCACTATAAATATCTTATAATACCTTTTAGGTTAATAAATACCCTAGCCACGTTCTAGAACTACATCTATAAAGTGCTTTATAGGCTAGTTAACACTATTTATATAGTATATCTAGATAATATCCTTATCTTTTTAAAAATATAAGAGAAGCATACTATATATATTAAAGAAATCCTAGGGTATATAAGAGAGGTAGAATTATATATAAAACCCTCTAAATATAAATTCTACTAGGAGTTAGTAGAGTTCCTAGGGTTTATCCTCTCTATTAATAGGATCTTAATAGATACCTACTAAGTCACTACTATCTAGGATTAGAAGGAACCTATAAGCTTTAAGGATATATAATTCTTCCTAGGGTTCTATAACTTTTACTAATAGTTTATCTATAGATACTCTAGGATTATAGCACTACTATATATATTAATAAAGGGTAGTTAGAATAGTATCTAGACTAGGAGGTTTATATTTAGGGTAAGAGAATAGGTAGCGTTTTACTAGCTAAAAGATGCCTTTTAGCGGGCTCCTCTACTCTGTTATTATAACCTAAGTTAACTAGTGCGTATTAAGATAGATACCTTAATCTTCGTAATAGTAGGAATCTTATTATAATAAGATAATAAGGGCCACTAGCACCCTATAGCCTTTTAGTTAAGGAAGTTTACTAATACTAAACAAAACTATAGCACGCCTAACTAAGAGCTACTTGCTATAGTTAAGTTATTTAAACACTAGTAATATTATATTAAAGGCGTAGAGACCCTAGTGGAAGTCCTATTAAACTACTATAACCTATAGACCTTTATAAAGCAATAGAAGCTAAATAGAAGATAGGCTAGATAGTGTATATTCCTATGCCCACTGAATTTTATAATTAAGCTGTGAGGCCCCTCACAACATGACCCACGCGCATGCGTGCACCGCAGCGCCAGAGCACCGCGGCGCCTAATACTAGAAGGAAGGGCTAGGTCCACGTAATATTAGCAAGCCACTAGCTATAAACTAGTAACTTACATATATATTACACTTAGACCTAGTAAGCTTTAGTTAATATATAAGTATACCTTATATCCTTTTACCTAGCTACCTTTATTCTTATAATTCTAAAGCTTCTACTACTAGCTACCTAAGAGTAATATAGGGCTAAGAACTACCTAATTAACCTAAGTAATATTAGATAATAACTAAAGTTAATTAAATAAGGGTAGTATTACTACTAAAGACACACTATATTCTATAGGAACTAGGACTAAACCTAGATTCTCTAATATTAAGGCTAATACTATAGTAATAAATAAGTAAATTACTTAGCTTAAGAAACTTAAAGAACTATAGGAATAAGAGTAAGAGCTTATTAATCTTCTATAGCTAGGTAGAGGGAAAGAGAAGATAAAAAGGTAGTAAAGATCTAGTTCCTCCTCTAGTAATAGCTACTAAGAGGTTAAAGTTAGGAATATTACTAACCTCTAATATCTTATAAACCTATAGAAGTATAAAATATAGATAAATAATCTAAACTATGCCTTTAATAGGGTAAAGTAAAAGTATTAGTATAATTACTAAAAAATCCTCTTTACACTTAACTATATATATAGTAATTATAGGGTAAGATAGGATTAATACCTTAATAAATAGATAGCTAATAACTAAAGTAATCTTAAAGATAACTAGAATATATTTAAGACCTAGACTCTTACACTACTCTAAGATACTACTAACTATAATACCTAAATAGCTATATAGCTAGAGAACATAAAGTAATATAAGGGCTAGAGTCCTATTAAATTTAGTATCTACCTAGATTTACTAAAGAAATACCTAGAAAGAGCTACTAAAAAGTTATAAGCTTTTATATTCTTTATAAAACTACTCCCTAACCTATAAGACTAGATTAATCTATATACCTCTATTATAAAAAAGGCATAAGAGGAGGTTATATAACTTACTTAGTAACTCTAGGAGGCTATACTAAAGAGTAAGTAAAAGTCTAAGTATTTAGAAAATAAGGGCCTAAATAAGGCTCCCTAATATTATAGATATAACTTTCTATAAGGTAGAAGGTTTAATAAAGATTAGAAAGATAAGGACTAAGAGAAGTCTCCTACTACCTACCTAAATAACTATAAACCTAGGTATAAAAGGTAGTGTTTTAACTATAATAGTATAGAGTACCTTATAAATAGGTATAATAAGCTAAAGAAGGAGTAATAAGACCTAGAAAACTCCCTAAGGTAGAAGTAAATACCCTTACCTCTACCTTAAATACTAAGGTACTAATAGGGTGTTAATTTTATATACTAGTTACTATTTATAGGTATATAGATATTAAAATAGTGGTGGATCTTAATAGTTATGCTAAGATTAATATTATTAGCGCTGAATTTATATAAGCCTATAAACTTAACTAAGCTAAGGCTATAGTACCTATTATTAAGGTAGTAGGGGCCCTTATAGTTCCCTAATATAGTATCTATAAGGTCCCTATTATAATTAAAGACTTAAGAGAAGAAGAAAAGGACCTTAAGCTACTATATATAGCTATTAATAGGGACCTAAGAACTAAGGGAAGCCCTATATTAATTAGGATATATACACTTACTAAGGAATATGTCTACCTTTGCTTATACTTATAAGAGTAGTGGTTTAAGAAAAGAAAAAAGGCCTTTTTACTTATAACTCCTTATAAATTTACAAAGGTTATATATAATAAGACTATTATATATACTATTAATAGGGTTATAGAAGATAAGTTTATTACCCTTAGAGATAAAGAAAAGGTAAAGGTATATAAAACTATTAAAGATATCCCCTAGGAACTATATAAGTTTAAAGATATATTTACATTAGATAAGGCAGGAAGCTTGCCTTTAAGAAAGACTACTAATTATATAATTAATCTAATACTAGGGGCTACACCCCTATATAGACTAATTTACCCCCTTTCCTAAGGTAAATTAAAGGAACTTTATAAATATATTAATAAGAACCTATAGAAAGGCTAGATAAGACTATTAAAGAGCCCTATAGGTATACCTATCCTATTTATACTAAAGAAAGATAGTACACTCTAATTATACATGGATTACTAGGGTCTTAATAGGGTAATATAGAAGAATTACTATACTCTCCCCCTAATTTTAGAGATCCTAGACTAGTGCTAAGGAGCTTGCTTCTTCTTAAAAATTAATATTAAGAATACTTATTATAGAATCTAGATTAAAGGGGGCAATAAATAGAAGACTATATTCTATATATATTATAGGCACTATAAATATCTTATAATGCCTTTTAGGTTAATAAATGCCCTAGCTATGTTCTAGAACTATATCTATAAAGCGCTTTATAGGCTAGTTAATACTATTTATATAGTATATCTAGATAATATCCTTATCTTTTTAAAAATATAAGAGAAGCACACTATATATATTAAAGAAGTCCTAGGGTATATAAGAGAGGTAGAATTATATATAAAACCCTCTAAATATAAATTCTACTAGAAGTTAGTAGAGTTCCTAGGGTTTATCCTCTCTATTAATAGGATCTTAATAGATACCCACTAAGTTACTACTATCTAGGATTAGAAGGAACCTATAAGCTTTAAGGATATATAATCCTTCCTAGGGTTCTATAACTTTTACTAATAGTTTATCTATAGATACTCTAGGATTATAGCACTACTATATATATTAATAAAGGGTAGTTAGAATAGTATCTAGACTAGGAGGTTTATATTTAGGGTAAGAGAATAGGTAGTATTTCACTAGCTAAAAGATGCCTTTTAGCGGGCTCCTCTGCTCTATTATTATAACCTAAGTTAACTAGTGTGTATTAAGATAAATACCTTAATTTTTATAATAGTAGGAATCTTATTATAATAAGATAATAAGGGCTACTAGTACCCTATAGCCTTTTAGTTAAGGAAGTTTACTAATACTAAATAAAACTATAGTATACCTAACTAAAAGCTACTTACTATAGTTAAGTTATTTAAACACTAGTAATATTATATTAAAGGCATAGAGACCCTAGTAGAAGTCCTATTAGACTACTATAACCTATAGATCTTTATAAAGTAATAGAAGCTAAATAGAAGATAGGCTAGATAGTATATATTCCTATGCCTACTAAATTTTATAATTAAGTATAGACTAGGGAAAAGTAACCCTATAGATATACTATTAAGAAGGTCTAATTATAAGAGTAAACCCCTAATAAATAGGGTACTTCTACTAGAACTTAAGAAAAAGTTAGTAGCTACTAAAGAAGTAGTAGAAAAAGAGATACTAATATATTAAAGAAAATATAGTAAGATACCTTTAGGGGAGGAAAATACCCTAGTCTTTATAAAGAGGTATAGTAAGATACCTTTAGGGGAGGAAAATACCCTAGCCCCTATAGTAAAGGCTAGAGTAGCTATATTAAGAGGCTAGTTAGCTACTATAGATCTAGTAAAAGGTTAGCTAAATAAAGGTAATTTCTAGGAGAAGGTAGTATATATCTAGGACACTAGTATAGTATAAGAGATCTAGGGGGCTATTATATTACTAGATCCCTACTAATCTAGCCTAAATAAACTATTATTATAGCTACTATAGAAGGCCTAAAGCTAAGATCTAGACCTATAAAGGTAGAGTAAAGAGATTAATTCCCTAGAGAGAGGGAAAGCTAGTCTATAGTTATATAGCATAAGGGGTCTCCTAATATATAAAGACTAGGTAGTTATTCCCTAAGAGCCTATCTTATAATAGGAGCTTCTATAGCTATACTATAATAATCTACTAATAGGTTACTTTAGGACTAAGTAAATACTTAAGCTATTAAAGCGCTACTTTTAGTAGCTAGCTATAAATAAGTCTATATTAGACTATATTATAAGCTATAGGATATATTAGTAAATAGTTATAAGAAGGCATTACCTATATAGGAGTCTTAAATTACTACTAATACTAGAGTAACTATAGGTAGAAATCTTAATAGACTTTATTATAGGATTACCTATTATATAAGTAGGTAAATAAGAAACTAATATAATTCTAGTAATTATAAACTAATACACTAAGTACTCTATCTTCTTACCTATAATAACTATAATTAATATAGCTAAGTTAGTGGAACTTTTCTACAAGGAAATTAAGCTATAATTTAGGCTACTAAAGGGCATTATATCTAATAGAGGATCTGTTTTTATAAGCTAATTCTAGTTAGACCTATATTACCTATTATACATAAAATACAGGCTTTCTATAGTATTTTACCCCTAAACTAATAGGTAGACTAAGAGGACTAACTAGGTACTAGAGCACTACCTATAATACTTTACTTCTAAAAACTAGTAGATATAGCCTAAGCTACTCCTAGTTATATAATTTACCTATAATAATATAGTAAATAGAACTATAAGCTATTTACTAAACTATATACTTATAGGGTACTTACTAGAGTTTTAGCTAGCCCTTAGGGATAAGGTTATAGAAGGGGAGGTACTAGAGGCTTATACTTATATTATAAAGTTATATAAAGCTAGGGAGTAGCTAAAGTAAAACTAGGTAAAAGCTACTAAATCCTAGGTAAAGTACTATAATAAATATTACTAACCGCTTACTCTTAAAAGAGATAACCTAGTATTACTATTAGTAAAGAATATATAGCTTAAGGAAGTAAAATAAAAGCTAACCCCTAGGTTTATTAGACTATTTTAGGTACTTAATACTATTAGTAAGTAAGTATATTAGCTTATACTACTAGAAAAATATAGTAGGTTATATAATATATTCTATATTAGCCTACTAGAGCTATAGACCTATTATAAGAATATAGATAAAGAAAAAATACTAATACCTAACCTTAAGGATAAAAATAATAAATATAAAGTTAAGGAGGTTAAGAAATATAGAAAGACCTATAAAGGTAATAAATACCTAGTAAAGTAGAAGGGTTAGCTAAGTAAATATAACTAGTAGGTTCCTATTAAAGATATAGAAGGAGCTTAGTATATAATTTAGGTATTCTACTAGAATAAGTTAAGAGAAAAGGATAGTAATATATAAGTAAGTTATAGGTAAAAAAGTATAAAGTTTCTATAAGAAAGGTATAGCCTTACTAGCTACTATAATATACCTAATAAAAGAAAATAACTAAACTATATATAAAAAATAAAAGAAAAAATATAAAGGAATAAAATAAAGGAAACTATCTATAGCTTTAGGAGAGTTAATAGGAATCCCTCTATAGTTACCCCCTTATAGCTAAAGACTTAGCCCCTATAGACTATATACTTAGCGTTATTCTTATCCACTATAATTACCTCCCTTATTCTATAATAAAAATAATATAATACTATTCCCTAGGTAATAAATCCTAGATTACTTAGCCTTAGCTATAAAACTATTACTATATTCTATATAGTAAGGAGTTATAGATAGTTAGCTTACTAAAATATTAGTAAATAGATAGTAAAATAGGGCTAAGATATAACCTATTATCCCTAGGACTAGAGCTAGGTTTATAGTAACTATAAGGGTTTAATAGGAGACTATATACTACTAGTATATAATTAAAGCATCCTACCTAGATATATTAGTAAAGAACTAGTAAAAAGGGAAGAAATATATAGACCTAGTAGACCTTAGCGGCCCCTATTAACCTAAACGCAATGTAATATATTATATTAGTATAGTTAAAGCCCTATATAAGCTAAAGATAATAGGTAGTAAAACGCTACTAAGTTACCTCTAAGAATATAAGGTCTTTAGGATTATCCTTATCCTTATTACTAAGTACCTCTATTAGGATATCTACCTAATCTAGTACCTTTAATAAGTTAAGGAAGTTACTATATATAGTAGCTATAGACTATATAATTATTAGTAAATAGAAACTAAAGAGTAAAGGAAAAGTAAGATACTTATAGCCTTATAACTATCCCTACGTGTATAACACTAAATACAGTGCTTTAACTACTTTATCTTTAACTAACCTATATATAGGTTAGTAATAAATTAATAATTAATCTAGGGAAGTTTAGGGGTAGATAGGGGGCTCTTTTTATGTTTAGTATATCTAGTATATAAATAGTGTATACATAAGTAATTATAGAGTAGAATTATAGGCGCGCTTATAGTAATATATTAGTGATTAACAATAGATAGATAATAGTGTTATAAAAGAAGTGATGATTTAGCTAATAATATAGAAATAAAAATAGAATAATATAGTAGAGAGTTAGAGGTAAATTTATACTAAAGCGCTAACTATTATTTATTATTATAGATTGTTATTTATTATTATTTTAATATAACTACTAGTTAGCAAATAGTTATAAAATATAGGGTAAAAGCTATTTAGGAGCCTAGCAATAAGGGGGGGGATAATTATAAGGCCCCTTATAACATAACCCACGCGCATCCGTGCACCGCAGCGCTAGAGCACCGCGGCGCCTAATACTAGAAGGAAGGGCTAGGTCCACGTAATATTAGCAAGCTACTAGCTATAAACCAGTAACTTGCACATATATTACACTTAGACCTAGTAAGCTTTAGTTAATATATAAGTGCACCCCATATCCTTTTGCCTAGCTACCTTTATCCTTACATAAGCATAGACTAGGGAAAAGCAACCCTATAGATACGCTATTAAGAAGGTCTAATTATAAGAGCAAACCCCTAATAAATAGGGCACTTCTACTAGAACTTAAGAAAAAGTTAGTAGCTACTAAAGAAGTAGTAGAAGAAGAGATACTAATATATTAAAGAAGATATAGTAAGATACCTTTAGGGGAGGAAAATGCCCTAGTCTTTATAGAGAGGTATAGTAAGATACCTTTAGGGGAGGAAAATACCCTAGCCCCTATAGTAAAGGCTAGAGTGGCTATATTAAGAGGCTAGTTAGCCACTATAGATCTAGTAAAAGGTTAGCTAAATAAAGGTAATTTCTAGGAGAAGGTAGCGTGTGTCTAGGACGCCAGTATAGTATAAGAGATCTAGGGGGCTATTATATTACTAGATCCCTACTAATCTAGCCTAAATAAACTATTAGTATAGCTACTATAGAAGGCCTAAAGCTAAGATCTAGACCTATAAAGGCAGAGTAAAGAGATTAATTCCCTAGAGAGAGGGAAAGCTAGTCTATAGTTACATAGCGTAAGGGGTCTCCTAATATATAAAGACTAGGTAGTTATTCCCTAAGAGCCTACCTTATAATAGGAGCTTCTATAGCTATACTATAATAATCCGCTAGTAGGTTACTTTAGGACTAAGTAAATGCTTAAGCTATTAAAGCGCTACTTTTAGTGGCTAGCTATAAATAAGTCTATATTAGACTATATTATAAGCTATAGGATATATTAGCAAATAGTTATAAAAAGGTATTGCCTATATAGGAGCCTTAAATTACTACTAATACTAGAGTAACTATAGGTAGAAATCTTAATAGACTTTATTATAGGATTACCTATTATATAAGTAGGTAAACAAGAAACTAACGTAATCCTGGTAATTATAGACTAATACACTAAGTACTCTATCTTCCTACCTATAATAACTATAATTAATATAGCTAAGTTAGCGGAACTTTTCTATAAGGAAATTAAGCTATAATTCAGGCCACTAAAGGGTATTATATCTAATAAAGGATCTATTTTTATAAGCTAATTCTAGTCAGACCTATATTACCTATTATATATAAAACGCAGGCTTTCTACAGCATTTTACCCCTAAACTAATAGATAGACTAAGAGGACTAACTAGGTACTAGAGCACTACCTATGATACTTTGCTTCTAAAAACCAGTAAATATAGCCTAAGCTACTCCTAGTTATGTAATTTACCTATAATAACGTAGTAAATAGAACTATAGGCTATTCACTAAACTATACGCTTATAGGGTACTTACTAGAGTTTTAGCTAGCCCTTAGGGATAAGGTTATAGAAAGGGAGGTACTAGAGGCTTACGCTTATATTATAAAGTTATATAAAGCTAGGGAGTAGCTAAAGCAAAACTAGGTAAAAGCTACTAAATTGTAAGGGCTTGGGCTTTGCCCAAGCATTCTCTAGAGTGCACACGTGTCGCGTATGCATAGGGATAGATAGTCCTAAGCATCTGCCGAAGTGCACACGTGTCGCATATATGCAGGGGCAAATCCTAAGGGCCCTAAGTCTAGAATATATATATACTATATATATAAAGGCATAGGGAAGAGGATAAGTATAAGGTAGTTAGGGGGTTATAAGAGCCCTAGTAAGGATAGGTTTCCTACCTTTCTCTTCTCTTTCCCTAAGTTTCTTAATACTATACTAACGCCCTATTATAGTTACCTAGGGGCTAGTTTATAATAATTAAGAAACTTCCTTTAGTCTTATAATAGCTACTAAAAGATAATAAAATAGATTTTAATATACTAATAGATACACTAATAGGTGTATAAAACATACTTTAACCTTAGGATTATCCTAACTAGGGGACTATTACCCTAGGATCTAATGCTATAGCGCCCCTAGTAGCTTAGTAAGCATAATTTAAAACGCTTTACTATATACTAAATAAGCAGATAGTAGAAATAGTATAACTCTAGGAGCAAGTTAATGCAAATTATATAGGACCCTTAATAGATTATATAGGACCCTTAGCCTAACTAACTTAACTAAACCCTTAGGTCTAGCGCTAAGCCCTAACCCCTACTATATTTACTACCCTATAGGTAGCTATAGTAGCTAAATTAAAGCAAAAACCAATCCCTATAGGTAACCTATATAATAGTAATAAGGCTGCGTTTACTATATAGAGGCTCCTAATAGAGTATAAGCTACTAGTAGATAAGGACTTTATTAGCACTAATAAGGATAGGTAGATATTTATTTACTAGAACCTCTTCTCTAAGGTATAGTCCTAAGTAGCTAACTTCTTTAAGTTAGGCAAAAATATTAACTTTAATCCCTTTAAGTTCCTAGAGTATCTTAAGACTATATTTACTAACCTATATAGATAGGAGATAGCCCTTATAGAGCTTAACTAAATAGAATAAGGACCTAGGGAGGCATTCTCTATATTCTTTATTCGCTTTATAGATAAGCTCTTATTAGCTAGGGGGGATCTTTAGGTAGATAATATAAAGCTAGCGAAGCTTTAATATATGCTTAATAAGTGCCTTTAAGAAATTAGCGTAGGGCAGGGCGTGAGCTATCGCGATTAGCATATAGCGGTTACATAATATCATAAGATAGCGGTTAATATTAAGGCCCTTGCCTTAGAGGATAAGTATTAGACCTAATACGGGGTCCTACACCCTAAACCCTTAAACCTGACTAACCATAAGGGTAACACTCTAATAATAGGAGTTCGCGTGGTAGGGACCTAGCTAGGGAAACAGGTGTTAAAATTATGCTATTTATAGCACTATTTTATAGGCCCACTAGTTGCCTAGTTGCGTTGTTGCAACGTTGGTTGCGAGGCGTTGCCTGCAGCGTTGTTGGCCGTGGCCAGCAGCTTTGGCTGTGACCTGCGTTCCTGCACACAACCAACCCACAGGCTTGTATGACTAAGCCGACTAGGCTACCCTATAGGGAAGCTAAAATCAACTGTAACTAGGGAACTAGTAGTCGTATAAAAGGCTGACTTATACTGTTCGAATCCTTGATTTTTTCTAGATTTAATAATATATTTTATTTATAGGGTTGCTTATTAGATTACTTAGTTAGTGCACGTGGGTGGCTAGATTGTATGGTCATAAGTCGATTTTTTACTTTTCATATATAAATGAATTTTGCGGAAAATAAAAAATAGCTCCTAAGGCCCGGCTAGCGACCCCCTTCTGTTGATATGGTCGGTAGGTCTATGAGGGGACTTAGAAAATCCTCTTATTGCTTGTTAGATCATTTGTCTAGCTAAAATCTACTATATTTAACTATCAAAGCTCTATATCTTGAAGAATCGTCGTATTATAGTGAATCTAGAAGCCGCCGCGTTGGAATCTACTAGGGAGGTCTTCCTATCCCTCTAGCTAGATTCCCCTTCCATTTTCAATAACAGGCTAAGAAGAAGGGTAAGGAAGTAAAGGCTGCCCTAAATATAGAATAGGCGAAATAGGTATTAGAGGCGGTACTAGCTAGATGCCGCCAAGAAAGATGCTACCTCTAATATAGGTCTAAGGACTACTTTATTTAAGAATACACCCTTCTCCTACCTTAGCGCCAGTAGGTTAGTGTTAATATATCTAGGGCAGATAAGGAAAGCGCGGATAAGGAGGTAAATATCCCTCCTATAGAAAATAAGTAGCCCCTGAGCAGAGTCTTATATAGGGGCTAATAGGCTAGTTAACTTCTATATTATAGGATAATTTTAACCACTATATAGAAATAGAACAGGACATAGTAAAATATATAAACTAACTACTATTCCTTATTTCTATACTTTTTAATATATATTATTTTATTAATATCTAAATTAATTATAGTTATAATTACTATAGTGCTATAAGCAAATTAGCAGCAAGATAGCTTAGCCTAGAGCTTATATAGTTACTAAAACAGAGGTATATTTATACTACAGTGGAAATAGAACAGAAAGAAAAGCGGGTTAAGGAAGACACCTCTTCTATAACCTATATAGTATATACTAGAATTAATATAGATAGCTAGGAGTTATTTATATACCTATATATTATCCCTAGCCTAACCCAGGATATAATATTTAGAATGCCTTAGTTAGAGTAGCGTAGAGTGGTAATTTATATGGCATAATAATAACTAGTTATTAGAGCTATAGAGGGCCTTTATGTTTCTAAGTCCTCTACTTAGGTAATAGAGGTCCTAATATAGGGAATTATTAGATCCCTATACACCGCTAAGGCTTATAGGGCACACTAGAATAAGGACACCACTATAAGGTTTATTACTATAAGCTTAAAGGAGATAATAATAGTACTATAGATTACGGCACCTAAGATAGAGCTAGCTACTCCTAATATATTAGCGCTACCTAAGGAGTTAGCGGACTTTATAGACCTCTTTAATAAGTCTAAGGCTAATAGCTTACCCCCTTATAGAGGGTCTCTTAACTACTATATATATATATATAAGAACCTAGATAGGTCTAAACTAGCACTCCTATAGGGACCCTTATATAATATGCTATAGGATTAGCTTTTAGAGGTTTAGCGCTAGATTATAGATCTAATAGATAAGGGATAGATCTATACTAGCTCCTTAGTGGCTATAGCCCCTATCCTTCTTATTAAAAAGGCAAATAATAGCTAGTGTTTCTATGTAGACTACTACGCTCTTAATAAGATAATAGCATAAGACTATTACCCTCTCTTACTAATTAAAGAGATACTATATTCCCTATCCTAAGTATATTAGTTTATAAAGGTAGATATCTATGTAGCGTTTTATAAACTATAGATAGCTAAGGGCTAAGAGCACCTTATAGTGTTCTATATAAGGTTTAGTTTATTTAAATAGCTAGTCTACCCCTTTAGCTTAGCTAGCGCACCTATAACCTTCTAGCGTTATATTAATAAATCCTTAGGGGATACACTAGGAGACTTTATTATAGCCTACCTTAATAATATCCTGGTTTATTTAGGGGGGTTAAGGAAGGATTATATAAAGAAGGTCTAGTTAGTCCTTAGTTACTTAAGGGCTATAGGTCTATACCTTAACCTTAATAAGTCTATATTCGCTGTAAAAGAGGTTTAGTACCTAGGATATATTATTATAGTAGGCCACTTAATCCACCTAGATCCTATAAAGGTTATAGCTATAAGAGAATAGGTAGTACCTATAAAACTACATAGGGTTTATAGCTTCCTAGGATTTATAAATTTTTACTGCGATTTTATTAGTAACTTCTTAGAGATAGTAGCTCTACTAATATAACTTACTAAGAGAAATATCCCTTTCTAATAGGGACCTAAGGAAGAGAGGGCCTTTAAGAGGTTAAAAGATACCTTTATTATATATCTAGTACTAGTGTAATAGGACCTAGACTAGCTAATAGTAGTAGAAGCTAATTATTTAGGTAAAGCTATTAGTAGGTGCCTCTTATAATAAGGTCCTAATAGCGTTCTATACCTAGTTACTTACTTTTCTACTAGCCTTATATCCTTATAGAAGAATTATATAATCTATAATAAGGAGTTACTTACTATTATCTCTTACCTTAAGGTATAGTTAGTAGAACTTTAAGGCATACCCTATCTATTTACTATCTATATAGATTATAAGAACCTAGAGTACTTTACTACTCCTTAGTTAATATTAGAGAGATAGGCTTAGTAGGCAGACATACTTACGCTATTTAACTTTTACCTATAATATAGACCTAGTATATAAGCCTAATACCTAGATGCCCTTTCCTAGAGGGAGTAGGACTAGACTAGATTACCTCTAAGGATAGGGTATATCCTATAACCTATTATAATTATATAACTCTTACTATTACCTAAGGAGCAGAGGGATAACGCTAACCTAGCCCTATACTATATATAAGTATTACTACTACTAGTAGGGGAGGTTCTTTTTGCTACTAAGTACCTTTAGTCCCTATAGGATTAGGCTATTATATTAGACCTAATATATAGTATCTAATTAAGGACTATCTAGGAAGGGGGTTAAAGGTTTTCCCTAGAGGCACTAATAAGGGAATAGGTTATAGATTATTCTATAAGTATATATAGAGCGCTTTAGTTTAGGGGCTATATATAGATTCTAGCTTAGGAGCCGCTTATAATAACCCTTATATAATAATACTATAATTCACTAGTGGCAGGGCACCTAGGTTATAACACTATATTTTAATTATTATAATAACAATTCTATTAGGATAGGATATTATAGGATATTACTTAGTTTATTTATAACTATTATTATTTTAGTAGTTATAAGAGTTAGTAATAGCGCTAGGGTTTACTAAAGCCTTTGCCTATCCCTAATTAGTTCTAGTCTTAGATCTCTATTAACTTTATAATAAACTTACTAGTAGTATCCCTAGAGAGGCTATAGTATCTTATAGTTATTATAGATAGACTCTTAAAGTTTATATAGTTAGAAGCTATAACCTCTATTAGGGCTAAGGAGTATATAGAGCGGTTTAAAATAGTCTAGTAGAGGTTTTAGGGTTTTCCCTAGTTTATTATTATAGATTAAGGGTTAGACTAGTTAGAAAAATTTTAGATAATATTATACTCCCTTATAAGGATAGACTAGTTACTCTCTATATCCCACTACCTATAGACTAATAGTGGTATAGAGTAGGTAAACTAAGAAGTTTAGGTAATATTATATATTATAGTTTCCTTTTTATAGTTTAATTAGCTAGAGCACTTAGCTACTTATTAGCTTATAATTAATAATAGGCCCTCTTCTATAATAGGAGTTAGTCTAAATAAGTTACTTTATAGCTATAATTTAGAACCTATTTAGACATAACTAGACTAGTTAGTATTTATAATAACACCTAAGGGATAAGCTATATAGTTCCTTAAGCACCTATAAGAGAGTACTTAACTAGCGTAGGCTATAATAGCCTATACTTAATAAAGATAGTAAGATGCTATATTAGCTTCCTAATAGCTAGTGGAATAGTTCTAGGTAGGGGATAAAGTGTAGCTTTTACTAAAGAATATTAAGATAAACTACCCCTTATAGAAACTTAATTAGGTTATAGTAAAATATATAGTCTTAGAAGTGCTAATACTACTAATAGTATAGTTAGATATCCCTAGGGGTATTTATCTAGTCTTCTATGTAGACCTAATTAAATAAGCTATAGAGGACCCTCTTCCTAGCTAGAGGCTTTAGGACTCTTACCTAGGGCTAGAATAGGTTCTAATAGAGGATAATAATAAACTTATTAAGGAATACTAGGTAGAATAGATTCTAGTAGTATAGAATACCCTAGGTTAGGGGAGGAGATATAATATACTAGTAAAATAGGTAGGATATATTTAGCTAACATAGGAGCTATTAGAAAGTATAGTATAGATATAAGCCCTTAATAAGTTTAAGGTAAGGTAGGGAGATATATAATATAATAATAGACTAAATTAATTATAAACTACTTATACTTCTATAGAGACTTCTAATAATATATAAGGCGCCCCTAGTCTATATCCTATTAACTTATAATAACCACTAGGGTAAACTTAATACTCTCTACCTATTATAATAGATATATTACTTAAGCCCCTAACTAAATTATTATTATAGTTAAGGGGGATAGTAGCTAGTATTACTATAGGTATAATAGGGGTATAGGTAGTGTTATAATAGGGGGGATAGATATTTCTATAGTTCTAGATAGTGTAGTATTGAAAATGGAAGGGAATCTGTACTAGAGGGATAGGAAGACCTCCCTAGTAGATTCTAACGCGGCGGCTTCTAGATTCACTATAATACGACGATTCTTCAAGATATAGAGCTTTGATAGTTAAATATAGTAGATTTTAGCTAGACGAACGATCTAACGAGCAATGAGAGGATTTTCTAAGTCCCCTTATAGACCTACTAACCATATCAACAGAAGGGGGTCGCTAGCCAGGCCTTAGGAGCTATTTTTTATTTTCCGCAAAATTCATTTATATATAAAAAGTAAAAAATCGACTCACGACCATACAATCTAGCCACCCACGTGCACTAACTAAGCAATCTAATAAGCAACCCTATAAATAAAATACATCATTAAATCCAGAAAAAATCAAGGATTCGAACAGTATAAGTCAGCCTTTTATACGACTACTAGTTCCCTAGTTACAGTCGATTTTAGCTTCCCTATAGGGTAGCCTAGTCGGCTTAGTCATACAAGCCTGTGGGTTGGTTGTGCGCAGGTCACAGCCAAAGCTGCTGGCCACGGCTAACAACGCTGCAGGCAACGCCTTGTAACCAACGTTGCAACAACGCAACTAGGCAACTAGTGGGCCTATAAAATAGTGCTATAAATAGCATAATTTTAACACTCCCTCTAGAAAAGTATAAGTTAACTAATTCAATACCTGAACTTAGCTCTTTAATAGATATCTAAGTTAACGATAAATTCAATAATAAATCCAAGAACTTTTAACTAAAATTAATAACTTTTCAACGGAATTCCAGTGTTTTTGTTGATTTTCGATTTTTCGACTTTTTTAGTTGTTTTTAAAGCTAGGCCTTTGTATTTATAAGGCCTAATAGTTGAATAAATTGTTGAAATTTATCGTTAGGCAGGGGCTTAGTTAAGCCATCTGCAGGCATCTCTTTAGTGTTAATATAGATAACCTTAGCTATACCCTTCTGTACCTTTTCTCTGGTATAGTTAAATTTTAGCAGGGTATGCTTAGTTCTGCTATGAAGAGCAGGGTTATTAGCGGTTGTTATAGCGCCTTAGTTATCGCTAAAAATCGGAACAGGAGGTGCTATAGGTAGCTTAATTTCCTTAAAAAGGCCATAAAGCCACTCTAGCTCCCTAATAGCTTCACATAGAGCATCTAATTCGGCCTCTAATGTTAATAAAGCTATTATAGTTGCTTTCTTTGATTTCTAGCTAATAGGTCCTTTAGCTAGCTTATAGAGATAAGTATAGGTTGATTTAGAGGACTTATCTCCCGCGAAGTCGCTATTACAGAAGCCAATAAGGGTTACAGAAGCCTTAATAGCGTTTTTAGACCTTCTATAAGTTATAGAATAACCCATAGAGCCTAGAAGGTATCTAAGCAGATGTTTAGCAGCATTTAAGTGCTCTATATAAGGCTTAGATAGCGCTGTTAAAAGCCACTGAACCGGAAAAGCAATATTAGGCCTTGTAAGGAGCATTAAGTACATAATAGTCCCTATAATACTCTAATAAAGCTTATGATTAGAGGGGGAAAGAGGTTTAGTAAGGTAGGCTGCCTATTTAATAATTCCGGGTTATAGGGGAATTTTAGCAGGCCTAGCATCTTTCATGTTGAATCTCTCTAGGGCTTCAGAAATGTACTAGGACTGGTGAATAGTTAGGGTCCCTTTCTTTCGATTTCTAGTGATTTAAACGCCTAGGAAAAATTCGGCTGGCCCACGATCTTCTATAGGGTAAGCTTTGTGTAATAGCTTCTTTAGCTTATTAATATAAGCTAGATCCAGTCCTATTAGAAGACAGTCATCCACATAGGTCGCTATGTATATAGATGTAGTTGGATTAAAGAAAACAGCTGGATTAGATATAAGGGGGTAGAAGCCTAATTTTCGAAGAAGTTCCTTTAGGGCCTGCTGCCACTCTCTAGAACTCTGTTTTAATCCATATAAAGCTTTTTAAAGGAAAATAACCTGCTTTTAAGAGGGATTATAGCCGTATTTCTTGAGTAATTTAGCTATTTCAGGCGAAGCAGCTTCGGCAAATTCAACGAATCCATTAGGGATCTGCATGTAAATAGCTTCCTTTAGTAGACTATTTAGAAAGGCCCCTATAAAATCGACCTGTTCAACTTCCCAGTCATTACAAGCCACTAGGGCTAGTAATATCCGCCAACTAGGGGGAATGCTAGTTATAGCATAGGTTTCGATATAATCTTGACCTTCTATCTGCATAAAGCCTTTTGCAACGAGTCGGGCCTTGTGTTTTATAGGATTATTTTCTTTATCCTTTTTAAGCTTATAAACAAGCCTATTCTTTAGAACTTTTCGGCCCTTAGGAATTTAGTCTATCCCTATAAATTTAAAAGTTCCGGCAGCTAGTAGCTGCTTAAATTCGCTAAAAGTAGCATTAACCCATTTTTGGCTATCCTTACTTTTTAATGCTTATTTCCAGGTCTTAGGGGTATCCGGATCGTTGTTATTAGACGATTTAGCCTTTTGTTGTGCCTTAAAGCATATCTCCTTAACGAAAGAAGATAAATTGAAATCATCGATATCCATAGAATCGGGGTTAATTAAAGAATCCGAATCTAAAAACAGTTTTTCAATAGCACCCTTATTAGGGGCGCTAGAGCTTGGGCTCTCTAGGGGTAGCGCTGGAGGCGTTATAGCGGTTGTCCCGGGCGTTGTAGGCGCGGCGGGCGCTGTAGGCGCTGTGGGCGCTAGGGGCGCTAGAGGCTTTGGATAGCTATCCTGAACCTCTAGATCTCATGAGATATCGGCTTCTCCCTCTAAAGGATAGCTCCCTAAAGGCTTAGGGGACCCTATAGAGCTTATATCCTCTATAATCTTAACAAAGCTAGTCTTAACGACTAACCTTTTAGAGGGTATATAAACAAGATAGACGCTGGAACCTAGAGTAGCAAGCAGCCGGCCAGGGATAGTCCTAGGGGCTAGCTTCTGAAGCTTTGATCTCTGCTCCGGAGGTATTAGAACCTCGCAATAAGACCCTATAGCCCTTATCTTAGAAAAATCAGGCTTATAGATAGTCTTAGGCTCTAAGTTAGCTAGAAATAGCTGCTTAGGGGTTAGGGGCTTAGTTGTATTGGCGGTAATGTTAACTAAGTCCACTATGGCTAGAAGGATATAAGACCATAGATATAAAGGCAGCTTAGACCACTGAAGTGTAGCTCTAAGCCGGTCTAGGATAACCCTAATAGCCCTCTTAACTAGCCCATTCTGTTCGTGAATATAGGGGCAAGAGGTGCTAAAGCAAATTCCTTTAGAAGATAACCAAGACTAAAGTTCATTGTTGATTTCAGTACCTCCGTCGAAGTGAAGGTGCCTAGAATACGCGTTATATTGGTTTTTCAGGGCCTTAAAGAAACCCTTAATAGCATTATAAAGGGTCTAACCTTCTTTATTAGCTAATAAAAAGCACCACTTATACCGGGATTTTTAATTAATAAGTATAAGGACTAGGGCCTTCTTATTATGTGGTATAGGTTCGATTTTAACCGTATCTCCCTCTAGGATATCTAAAACCCTAGGGGGGTCCTGAATAGGTCTTTTAGTTAGTCTTCTAACAGCCTTCGATTGCATACAGGCTATGCAGTTGAAATCCTTGTCTTTAATAGCGGAAAAATCAGGGATCCCTTTAGCTAATTTCAAAGATTTCTTAAGTAAAGGGAGGCCAATGTGGCCTAATTAAATGTGCCAAAGAAGGGCTAAATCTAGCAGTTTCTTGTAGCTAGAATCTAGCTTTTTAGAGCTATTATCCCCTAGCTCCCTCTGTTACCAGGCCTCTTAAGAATCACAGGCCTCTGGGGGCAATAGACGGCCACTATCGTCACCTAAGTCATTAGGGTATGGACCTTCTAAACCCCCTATAGAAGATGCCTGACTAGGAGGAGCTTCGGTGGGACATAGGGCTGAATCTTCGTCTTCGGAGTCTAATTCTTCGATTCGTTGATATTCCTCGGGATTAAATGCTGGCTGCGGAATTTAAACCTCTATAGGGTAGGAAAACCCTAATTCGGTCTTATAGGCTCTTTATTAGCTTTGTTATTGGTTGCAAAATTAAGAGCCCATAAAGGAGAGGTGGGTTAAATGCTTGCAGATCTTAGGAGTAGCTTGCCCCTTAATCTGCAAAAAGAAGCCGTGTTTAGCAGGTTCTAGTAACCCACAGGGGCTTTTATTGGCTAGGAAAAGCTGATCTTTGGCTAGATAACCTCCCTTAAGATAGTGGGATAACCCGCTAACTAGGTTGGTATCTATACCGGGGAAATATAGGGCATCTAACAGAGCTAAAGGCCTATATTCTGGTGGATTTTTCTTGACCAGAACGTTAAAAACAGCGGTGCCTCTTCCTTTAGGATAAATAGGTCCTCCTGCTGTAATTATAGGGCCGGTTTAACCTTTCTTAAGAGGCTTAAAGTCCCTAAAGAAAGCCCTATTATTACAAATATGACAAGAAGAACCTATATCGTATAGAAGGGAGTTTTTAACCACATTATTAGAGTAGCTAAAAGTAGGCTTGCTAGTAGTGTCACTAGTAGTAGTGGTACTAGAGGTATCCAAATCAGATTCAGAATCACTACTATCCTCGCTGCTAGATTCGCTAGAATCTAGTTCTTTAACGTATCCCGTGGCTAGGCTATAGCCTAACGCAAAAGCAGCTTCTTTTCCTTTATCTTTATCCCCGTTACCACTCTTCTTCTTCTGCTTTTTCTTCCTAGAGGCTTTAGAAGGGTTTGAATCCTTCTTATCCTGCTCTTTAGTGGCATTAGTAGAGTCCTTCTTAGTATTAGGATTAGAAGATTTCTTTTCCTCGTCCTTAGAATTTCCCTTATTATTAGAAGCCTTATAGCTAAGAGCTTTAGCTATAGGGAAGGTTTTATCCCTCTGCTCTTCTAATAAATCCGCCATAAGGAACTATAAATTCAAGGTATTTACAGGCAGCCCTTGTGCCCTAGCAGCTCTAATAGTAAATCTTTGTCTCTCAGCCTAACTAGGAAAGGTCTGCTTTAATGCGTTAATATAATAGTTTACTTAATCTATAGGAGCGATCTCTACACTACAAAGTTATAGTCTAGCTAGTAGGTTATTAAAATCAGCATTAAAAGCCTCTAAAGATCCCTTATAATTTGAAAAATTTAGGGAGTGGTAGCTAGCGTATAGCGTACCTCGCTAGATTTCAGCACTCTGCGAATACTGCCTAATAAGGACTTTATAGGCTTCTTTAGGGGATTTTTGCCAACATATAGCTGCCTGTGGCCCAGGTTAGCAGCTATCTCTCAATATCATTAAAAGAATAGCTTGATCACAGTCAGCTAGATGGCCTGCTAAGCTAGGATTATCTATAAATTCAGGTAATCCTAGGGCTCTAAATTAAATGCTCAGGGCTTGCTTCCACTGATCATAATTTTCAGGGCCTTTTAACTTAGCTCCCTCAGGAATAGAGTGAACCTTCTTATTTAGTTCCTTAATAGCCCCTATATTAAAGGCAGCTTGTAAGTTACTAGAAGGTAAACTCGCAGAATTAGTAGTAGGCAGGTCTTCTACTAGAGCCTTAGTATTTTCTTCCCTTAGCTTAGTAGAAGAATCCTGAAGACCTTGCATAATAGTTATGGTTTGCGTCAATTTATCTAATAGATCTTTGATACTAGCCTCGTTTTTTAGACGATTTGACTTAGTATGCTTGATAAAATCAGTTAAGGTCTTGCCTTATTGTTCAATTTAGCTTTGCATCTGTTATTAAAAAGCACTAGCTTGAACAGCCAGACCTTCTATTTCTATCCTATCAGGGTCCCTAGGAGGGCTAGAAGGGCCTGCAGCAGGTCCCTTACCCTTATAACTCGGTGGTGCCATCTCTAAAAGTTCCTGTGCAAGATCTCCAAATTTCTTCCTATTGCAAATATCGCGCGCTAGAAGCTAGGTTGTGGTGCAACCGGGCTGCGCACGCAAATTATGCGGCGGGGCTGTTTGAAAGGGTGCCCCTCGAGGTCTAAAAGTGGGTCTGCGGTATGCGCGGGCAGAAACGGACCGGAGAAGATTCTCTGCGAAAATTTTCTCAACACTAAAAATAACAGATAGGAATAATAGGTATTGCAACGGCCACAACGCAACGCAACGTGATATATAGTGCGTGCAACGTATTACAATAGGTCAAAAAGCCTAGTATTAAGATACTAGATGTTCGATGATTTAAAGGATGCAGCGTATCTACTGTTGTAGATAATATCAAATATAACGGTCGCGGCAGTAAATGGAATCACTAAAAAAGAGGTTGTGGTTGTAACTAGATAGTTACAGGTACGGCTGTAAATGAATTTTAACACTAAGGGTCTGGCGTTGCGATGCGTGATGCTAGCGGATGAAAAGCTTCGAAAGCTAGCGGTTTCCTTCGTAATCTAAGAGCCCACAGGTCTAGTAGAGAGTAACTAGTACCTAAAATCAAGCACTAATCGCAGTAGAATAACGCAGTAATGTAGTAATCTTTAGGCCTTCCGGGCTTATAACCTATTAAAAATGGAAGGGAATCTGTACTAGAGGGATAGGAAGACCTCCCTAGTAGATTCTAACGCGGCGGCTTCTAGATTCACTATAATACAACGATTCTTTAAGATATAGAGCTTTAATAGTTGAATATAGTAGATTTCAGCTAGACAAACGATCTAACGAGCAATGAGAGGATTTTCTGAGTCCCCTTATAGACCTACCGACCGTATCGACAGAAGGGGGTCACTAGCCGGGCCTTAGGAGCTATTTTTTATTTTCCGTAAAATTTATTTATATATGAAAAGTAAAAAATCAACTCACGACCATACAATCTAGCCACCCACGTGCACTAACTAAGCAATCTAATAAGCAACCCTATAAATAAAATACATTATTAAATCCAGAAAAAATTAAGGATTCAAACAGTATAAGTCAGCCTTTTATACGACTACTAGTTCCCTAGTTACAGTTGATTTTAGCTTCCCTATAGGGTAGCCTAGTCGGCTTAGTCATACAAGCCTGTGGGTTGGTTGTGTGCAGGAGCGCAGGTCACAGCCAAAGCTGGCCACAGCCAACAACGCTGCAGGCAACGCCTTGTAACCAACGTTGCAACAACGCAACTAGGCAACTAGTGGGCCTATAAAATAGTGCTATAAATAGCATAATTTTAACAATATTACTTTAAACACATACCTAGCTTATTCTAGTTTAATATCTAGAAGCTTACACTTTTGCCTAAAGATTTAGAGCTTTAGTTTAAGTATATTATAGTTATTAGCGCTATATTACTACTTAGATATATATATCTTAATAAGGTCTAAGATCTGCTTTACTATTAGTTATAGAGGCTTAAAGGGAGGATTATTAGCAGGTTTATATATTATTCTTTGGTAAATAGAAAGGGCTTGTTATTAGGGAGCAGAGGTTCTTTACTAGGTAAATGTAGGTTCTTAGGGATAATAAGGAAGGGCTTATAAGGCTTAAGGTATTTAAGGAAGGGGCTAAGGGTTCTATTCTTAGGGAAAGGTTACTAATATCGCTCCTTATAGAGGTTATAAAGGTTAGCGGGAGGAATAAGCAGTCCTTATGCTCTATTAGTCCTAGAGGTTATTATCCTTATAGAGGTTATTAAGGAAGTTACTATTCTTAATTATATTCTTTTAGAAGTTAATATACTTCTTCTAGGTATCCTTTACTTCTTCTTATAACTAGAAGCGGAATTCCTATTAGTTAAGGACTTCTTAGAGGTTTATTACTATATTTATATTCTAGTTAATTATTATATAGATTCTAGAGTTAATAAGGTAGTCCTATAAGTGCCTTAGGACTATAACTAGGGTCTTAAGAAAGTTACTATAGGTCTATAGGTTAAAATCTTAAGTAAATTCTATAAAGAGCAATCTTCTATATACCTTTTATATTATATAGTCCTTAACCTAAGAGAGGATATAGGCTACTTATATCTTAGGTATATTATTATCCTTAATATTAAATTTATCTACCCTAGCGAGTATTTCTTCTATAATATACTAGTATAGTTACTATAGGATATAAAGGAAGGGGATAGTGAATTCTAGGGCTTCTAAGGGATTTGCTTAAGAGCTATTATAACTTATTAGGTTTTATAGTTATTCCTTCTTATTAACTATTATAACTTATAGCATTAGAGGGGATAGAATAAGGGAAGTAATAATAAAGGGATTAGGGAAAAAGAGATATAAAGGATTATAAGCTCTAGTAATTAGCTTTATATATAATAGAACGCACTAAGTTAAAGAATAATAGGATAGCTTAGCTACTAGAGTTAAACTCTTCTTCTTAGTTTAGGCTTTAGCTTTTTCTAGCTACTCTTATTACCTTAATAGGCTAGCTAGAGTTAGCTTCTTCCTTAGTATAATTAGGGATCTTAAATAATAAAGCTACTCTTATTACCTTAATAGGCTAGCTAAATTACGCTACTTCTATAAAGGTCTCTTCTAGATAGAACCTAGCTAATCTACGGTGTCTTTAAAAGATAATAGGTATTTATAAATAAAAGTGGTTATAAAGTTAACCACTAATTAGTGTTAGAATCACTAGGTGTAATAATAGCTAGTTATTAATTAGGCGCGCTTGTAATAGTATTAATTAAATAATCTATTATAAGCTATATATTTTATTAAAGGAAGCTAAAAAAGAGAGGGCTTCTATAAGAGGGAAAAAGGTAGCTATAGCTATGTGGGTTACGTGATGTGGGTGGGTCACGTGACCCGGGCCCTGCCCTATCGCAGGCCTGCCCGTGGGCAGGAAGGGAGGCACGCGCACACGCACGCACACGCGCAGCAGCCGACCTTCTTCCGGTCGGGCCGACCTTCAGCCGAAGGGAATTGCGGCTGCCAAGCGCGATTGATATCATGCTTGTTCCAACATAGAGATATATAGTAATACTTTTTTTACTAATAATCCTATAATATAAAAAAGCTTATAAGGCTATATTATAAAGCTCTTTAGAGAACCTATACTCTTTAAGGTAAGAAGGTAAGCTACTATAATAATATTATTAACTAAAGTAAAGCTTCTAGCGCTTTCTTACTATAGTAAAGAGCTTATAGCCTTTAGATAACTATATTAAGAGGTTAGGCTATACCTAGGTAATAATATATTTAAAATTAAATATAATAATATATAGATAATTTACCTCCTTAAGGAAGAGTGTTGGAACAAGCATGATATCAATCGCGCTTGGCAGCCGCAATTCCCTTCGGCTGAAGGTCGGCCCGACCGGAAGAAGGTCGGCTGCTGCGCGTGTGTGCGTGCGTGTGCGCGTGCCTCCCTTCCTGCCCACGGGCAGGCCTGCGATAGGGCAGGGCCCGGGTCACGTAACCCACCTATATTACGTGACCCACATAGCTGCAGCTGCCTTTTTCCCTCTTATAGGAGCCCTCTCTTTTTCTAGCTTCCTTTAATAGAATATATAGCTTATAATAGATTATTTAATTAATACTATCATAAGCGCGCCTAATTAATAACTAGCCATTATTATACCTAGTGATTCTAACACTAATTAGTGGTTAACTTTATAACTACTTTTATTTATAAATACCTATTATCTTTTAAAGACACTATAGATTAGCTAGGTTCTATCTAGAAGAGACCTTTATAGAAGTAGCGTAATTTAGCTAGCCTATTAAGGTAATAAGAGTAGCTTTATTATTTAAGATCCCTAATTATACTAAGGAAGAAGCTAACTCTAGCTAGCCTATTAAGGTAATAAGAGTAGCTAGGAGAAGCTAAAGCCTAAACTAAGAAAAAGAGTTTAACTCTAGTAGCTAAGCTATCCTATTATTCTTTAACTTAGTATATTCTATTACACATAAAGCTAATCACTAGAGCTTATAATCCTTTATATCTCTTTTTCCCTAATCCCTTTATTATTACTTCCCTTATTCTATCTCCTCTAATGCTATAAGTTATAATAGTTAATAAGAAGGAATAACTATAAAACCTAATAAGTTATAATAGCTCTTAAGCAAATCCCTTAGAAGCCCTAGAATTTACTATCCCCTTCCTCTATATTCTATAGTAACTATACTAGTATATTATAGAAGAAACACTTACTAGGGTAGATAAATTTAATATTAAGGATAATAATATACCTAAGATATAAGTAGCCTATATCCTCTCTTAGGTTAAGGACTATATAATATAAAAGGTATATAGAAGATTACTCTTTATAGAATTTACTTAAGATTTTAACCTATAAACCTATAGTAACTTTCTTAAGACCCTAGTTATAATCCTAAGGCACTTATAGGACTACCTTATTAACTCTGGAATCTATATAATAATTAACTAGAATATAAATATAGTAATAAACCTCTAAGAAGTCCTTAACTAATAGGAATTCTACTTCTAGTTATAAGAAGAAGTAAAGAATACCTAGAAGAAGCATAATAACTTCTAAAAGAATATAATTAAGAATAGTAACTTCCTTAATAACCTCTAGGACTAATAGAGTATAAGGACTACTTATTCCTCCCGCTAACCTTTATAACCTCTATAAGGAGTAATATTAGTAACCTTTCCCTAAGAACAGAACCCTTAGCCCCTTCCTTAAATACCTTAAGCCCTATAAGCCCTTCCTTATTATCCCTAAGAACCTATATTTGCCTAGTAAAGAACCTCTACTCCCTAATAATAAGCCCTTCCTATTTACTAAAGAATAATATATAAACCTACTAATAATCCTCCCTTTAAGCCTCTATAACTAATAGTAAAGCAGATCTTAGACCTTATTAAGATATATATATCTAAGTAGTAATACAGCGCTAATAACTATAATATACTTAAACTAAAGCTCTAAATCTTTAGGTAAAAGTGTAAGCTTCTAGATATTAAACTAGAATAAGCTAGGTATATATTTAAAGTAATATTAAAAGGAAAAGCTTATTAGTACTACTTAGACTACCTCTCTAAACCTAGTAACCCTTAGGACCTCGCTACCTTTATAAGAAGAATAAAGGAGAGGTTTAAGACTAAAGATATAAGGTAGAAGTATCTCCTTAAATAGTATAATGCTTTGCTCTAGAAAACTATTAATAAAAACCCTAATAAATTAAAGATAGAATACTTTAATAAGCTTATTAAGAGGCTATTAATATTATAATAAGCTATTCCTAATATGGGTTAATTAGAAAGAGCCCTTAGGAACTAGATTATAACCGCTTATAATAGGATCCCTAAGTATAGAGGGTGCCTTACTAACCCTCTAGATAGCCTCTAATAATTCTATAAGTATATATATATAATAATCTAGCTTATTATAGAGGAATCTAGTGGTTAATATTAATTCCCTACTAATACCTAGACTCCTAATGCCTTCTAGACTAATAGAAGGTATAATAGTAAGGGTAAAGAGTTATAATACCCTTTATAAAGGTAGAAAGGTAAAAGAGGCCCTCCCTATATAAAGAAATATTATATATATAATAAAGAGAGATACTAGTTAATAAAGTATCCTAAGGAAGAGCATAAGAAGGTATACTAGCAATACAAGAACTATTACCTAGTAGATACCTTATTATCCTTACTAGCTTTATATAATACCTTTCTTACCTAGTATAAAGGTACCCTAATAGAAGATCCCACTCCTTATCCCTCTAAAGTTAATAAGGTTACCTAGTATATAATAAGCCTTAGATTTAATACTAAGCTAGAGGGAGAGGAAGAAGAAAGGGTGCCTATAAGCTTCTTTACCTATAGTATAACCCTTAATAGTTAGAAAATAGTTAAAGTCCTTATAAATTAAGCTATAATATATAGACTAAGCAAGAAGAATCCATTTAATAATAGGAATGCCGCCAGGCCTCCTTACCTATTCTTACTTAAAAACTATTACTTATCTAAGGCCTTCTAAGGTATTATACTAAATACTAGAGCGGCATAGTTCTCTATAGTAGGCTAATCTTAAGTTATAGCACTATAGAAGATAATACTAAAGATTTATCTTAATACTATAAGGATAGGTAAAGTAATTATTATATTTAGTAGAGGCTAGCTAATTACATTACTTAGAATAATTAATATGCCTATACCCTTTAGTAATATCACTTTTTATATAATACTAATAAATACTCCCTTCCTACTTTACCTTAATAATATAGGCTAATTAAGGATTAACTTTATTACTACTAAGAACATCCTCTAGTAAGGGAATATTAAGGTGCCCCTAGTATGTAAATAGGGCTATATATAGATACTACTAATATAAGATAAGAAGGTAGTAGTATAGAATTATTTAACTAAGATTAAATTATAGCGTTTATATTACTATTTTAGTTATCCTTTAGTATACTAACTCTATAATCTCCTAAGTAACATAGGGCATAAGATTACCTTTAAAGCTATTAAGGTAATATTAAAGGTATGCCACTAGTGCTAGATAAATACTAATAGCCCCTATTACTTTAAATTCACCCTTAAGGATAAGTATGCCTTTAACTTTAAAGTAATAGTTAATATTATATACCTTAATAGTAACTACCTAATGCTCTACGCGGTAGATATAGCTATAGTATTCTATATAGTAAGATTCCTTCCTAATATCTTAGCTAAAATAACTTAGGAAGCCCTTAGAATATGCTAGATTAATATATACTAAGGACCTCCTAATTAGATTATTACTAATACTAGCACGAACTTTTATAGCGAAGAATTTCACTAATTTGCGGCATTAATATTAATCTCTATTAAAAAGGTCCTAATTAAGGTATATTATAGCATTAGAAAAGTTAAGAGATATTATAGACTGCTCTAAAGGGCCTATAATATTATCTAAAGAGAATACCTAATAACCCTAGAACCTATTGCCCTATAGATAGCTATAAAAGCCCTTAATAATACTATAGGTCTAAATAGCCTTATTCTAACCCTCCTTATCTTTAGCGCCTATCCCTACATATTAAGTAACTCTCCTCTATTACCAGAGATCTTATAATATATTATTACTATATAAAAGGTAATAAAGGAAGTTAAGCGCCTCTATATAATCTAGAAAGTTAGTAAAGCCCTTATAGTAAGGAATAGTCTAGATATAAGCAAGACCCTTAACCTCCTACTTAGATTACTAGTCTAAGTCTAGTGTAAAGGTAAAGGTTAGTAAGGCCTATATAACCTCCTCTTTATTAATAAAGAGACCTATACCCTTAACCTCCTATAAGGCCTAAAGGCCTTCTACTTAACTTCTATTAGGCCTTATTATAAGGACCCTAATGCAGAAGCCCTCCTACCTTAGGAGGGCAGAGAAAAGAGAGAGGCCTAAACTAGGCTACCTAGTAAGACCCTAGAGATCCCACTAAAGAGATACCTAGGTAGACCCTAAAAAAACCCTCTAGTAATTATTAATAAGACTAATATATTTATCTTAGCTAAGGAGGAAGCTAACCTTAACCTTATAATTTAATTATATAAGGAAGGCATTATTATAACCCCTAGCGCACTATTTAAGCTCTCTATAAAGACTAAGATTAATACACTAATTAATTAGGGTATATTTAAATTTATTACCTATAATAAGAGAGAGCATAGTAGCGTGTGAATCTTTAATTCATAAATTATTAATAAGATAAAAGGCAAGATAGGCTAGCTATATAAGAAATTAAGGCTTATAGTATAAGGCTTTAGAGATAAGGTAAAGTAAGTAATCTTAACTTAGGCTCTAATAATCTAATAAGCTAGTTAACGCCTTATTCTTATAATAGCACCTTCCCTCTTAATAAAGGGATTTATCCTATAGATTTGTAATATTACCTAGGCCTATATCTAATTAACCACGTGATTAAATAGGGTAATCCTCGCGTAGCTTCTAACCTAAATCTATAACTAATACCCTAAGGGAATAATTATAAGGGTAATTAAACCACTCTATAGCATTATAGAGGCTAGAATACACTAGTGGGTTATATACTATAGGCACTATAGAGAGAAGCTCTAGATAGAGACTTCTATATATAACCTATACCTATTAGTAACTATAGAAGATAGCCTAGAATTTATATATATAGGTATGTAAACTAATAATACTCTTAGGCTATTAGATAAGGAGTTCTCTAAGAAAGAAGAGAGAGAATTAACTATAGTAGCTTTTATAGTAAAGCTAAAGTAATTCCTCCTTAAGAATAATTCCCTAACCTTTAATAGGGGAATTATTAAATTAGCAGCTAGTATAGCTATTTTACTTTAATAAAAAGGCTAAAGTAGTAAGCTTAATTTAATCCTACTTATAGATTTAAAGCAGAAGTATATTAAATAAAGGGCTTAAGGCGCCTATATTGCCTTAATCTACTAACTAGAAGCCTACTATAATCTATCTATCGCCACTTAACACTAAGAACTAATAATTAAGAATATTAAAGCCCTTAATTACTAGATCTAATAGTAGATAGATTACCCTAATTAAGGCCTAATATTTATTCTAATTAACCTTACTAAAGCAAAGCTATATGCGTTTATAGATAGGTTATTTATAAATAATTAGGACCTTACCTTATAGCTTAGTTATATACTAATCCTTACTAATAAAGACTATAAGGATAGTAAGTTTATAATTAAAGGTAATATTATATACTTTAGCTTAATAAAGAGTAAGAGAGTTATATAAAGTGTGCTTACCTCTAAGGTCTATAGTATAGTTACTAGTATTAATATAGTATATATAATAGCTACTACCCTTTATATACTTATAGACTAATTAAATCTCCTTACTACACTAGTTATAGTATATATAGATTTATACTCCCTCTATAAGTGCCTTATTAAGCTTAGTATAATAAAGGAGAAGCGCCTAATAATTAATATTATAGCTCTATAATAATTATATAAACGCTATAAGCTCTATAAAATCTATTAGATTAATAGAGTAGATAACCTAGCTAATACCTTTATAAAGGCATTACTAAATAAGGCCCTAGAGTAGTTTATCTCTAGTAACTAAATAATAATCTAAATAGAAGGGTAGGTAACCTATATAGAGAATAGCCCCTATAAATAGTAGTAGGAGGGTAACCTATAAGGAGGATAGCCCTATAGGTAGTAATATTAGGGGACTATTAACCCCTATACTATAGGGAGAAATAATCTTCCCTAGTATTAGGGAATTATTAATCCCTATACTATAGAAGAATATAGATCCTACTCTTTTAGGGATAGTAAAGGAAATTAGAGAAGGAGTAATACTCTAGGGGGAGTAGAAAAAGGAGGGGGAAGAGAAGCTATATAGCTCCTTCTTTAATCTTTAGGGAGGGCCTTTAGTAATTCTATAACTCTATATAATCTATATAGAGTATAGAGCTATAAAGGAGGTTCTTCTTTAGATTTATAAGATACCTATACTTTACTTTAGTAGGGATAGAAGGGTAGATATAGGAGATAATAGGGTTAAGAAGAGGGGTAAAGGGGAGGAAAAGAGGTAATAGGATAAGGGAGTTACTATATAGATATTATTAATAATATTAGGAAGGAAAAGAGATTTAAAAAAAGGCCTACTTACTCTCTTAGTAGGAGGTTTAAGATAGATTATTACTTTTCTTTATTATTACCTACTATAGGCATATACTACTTCCCCTTCCTTTCCTTTATTAGTCCCCTTTATTAGGGGATTATAATCCCTCCTATTATTATCTATTACTTTATTAGTAATTAATATTATATATTAATAATTATATTAAAAAGAGAGTTCCTAGTGTTAGAATAAGTATAATATTAATCGCGCTTAGTAGCTATAATTCCCTTTAGCTAAAGGTCAGCCTAACCGGAAGAAGGTTAGCTACTACGCGTGTGTGCGTGCGTGTGCATGTGCCTCCCTTCCTACCCACGGGCAGGCCTGCGATAGGGCAGGGCCCGGGTTATGTGACCTACCTATATCACGTGACCCACACGGCTGTAGCTGCCTTTTTCCCTCTTATAGGAGCCCTCTCTTTTTCTAGCTTCCTTTGATAGAATATATAGCTTATAATAGATTATTTAATTAATACTATCACGAGCGCGCCTAATTAATAACTGGCCATTATCACACCTGGTGATTCCAACAAAGAGTTTATTAAGCTTATTATAAAGCTTTAGTATATAAATATTTATTACTACTAGCTTTATTAAAAGATTATAAAAGAAACCTTTAATATTACCTAGATTACTACTAAAGAGATAATTACTAATAGCCTTATAAAGCCTCTTATAGGGAATGCTTTTATAAGCTTTTATAAGGTATTAGGGCTTATATAACTACTCTTTAGTATACTTAGTAAAAAACCTAAAGAGTAAGTATTATATAATAACCTTAATTTAGATAGGATTATAACTAATTAACTATATTTCTATACTATAGAATTAATTTAAATATTATAATATTAATTTAACTAATTTTATTAATTTAGAATTATTATAGGGAACCTTAAATAAGGTCCCCTAGGGGGGTATATTATACCTATAAGGGTATAATTAATCCTAGTTATATAATAGTCTTACTACTTAACTAGCTAAGATAGGAGTCTACCCCTAGCTAGTTATTTTCTAAGACCTCTATAACTTTATAGTATATTTTAGTACTATATAAGTACCCTACTAATAGTAGAGGTACTTAGGTATTTAGACTGTAGTCTATACCCTCTTATAGGGTTAGATAACTCAATAGATATGATCATACTGAACCCTAGCTTCGCGGTCTAACATGAGATGAACGAACCAGGAAGTTGCATCCTGGGAGATGGCATGGCTGGTGTTCAAGCAGATGTTTTCAAGAGCCAAATGAAAATGAAATGGGAAACGTAGTCTCTTGCAACAAACGCCCTACAAATGCCCTATAAACGCGCTATGAAACTGCGCAATCATCCCGTCCTAGAACTGCTTCCCGACTCTTGCTTCTGTTGACTCTGCTCTTTGGCATCCTCTTTGTCCTCATTGTCACCGTCCTCGTCCTCGTCCTCGTCCTCGTCCTCCTTCTTTCTGCTGTTCCTCTCCTCCTCGAGCGCTTCCTTGACTTCTTCTCCCCCAAGATCCTTCATCTCGTCCCAATCCACACCATACTCCTGCGCAGCTACTTTGATTTCTCGTCTCAGAGAGTTGGCGTCATGAACCAACTGATCCCATCGCTGTTGGTCGAATCCTCGTTCCTGGTACAGAGCGTTCTGTCGCCTTGACACTGTGATGTTCATTGCAGCCTTGTAACTCAGGTCGCGGCTGATGAACAGAAACCACAGATAACCTCCCATGATGGTCGTCAGCCCAGCAAGATACGTCACTGGTTCAACAAGATCCCATCCCATTTCCGTATGAAAGGTGACGTAGTAAACGATTCCCCACCAGCCAGCGAGGGCTGCAAACCCGCCTTTTGCCAGCGTATGCGCACCCTTGTGTGCGAGGAGGTCGCACTCTCGTTTCACACGAGCCATTTGATCGATCTCGTGAGACATTCGTCGCAACCTCATGCGAAGGTAGTATGTTCTGTCTTTGAAGCTAGGCACAGCAATCCGCAACTCCTCGTCATGGCCTTCGATACTGACGGTGAACTCTCGGCCTCTGGCCGCATCTCTGATAAAGTCGCCAATCTCAGTGCTCCCGCTCCATCGTACCCAATGTGGTTTGTGCGTGCTGGGACCCTCGTGTCCTAGGCCCGAGTATGAGGCGACGTTTGCGCCGTTGGACTCATGGAGATCTCCCGAGTCCTTTGATTCGTTGTTTTTCTTATCTCCGGAGTAGTCCGCTTCGGCTCGAAAGACAATCTCAGGCAACTTGTCGCCGCCGCCCTTGACGAGAAGAGGTGGTATCTCGGCTTGTATCAATCTCTCCAGGTATGACAAGGGCTGATGGGGATGTATCAGAAGTGCCAGAGGCTCAACTTGCTTGTCCCTCCATTGCTTCTTGTCTGGTTTATCTACATTGATGTGCTCTTGTTCAGGATGAAACGGTATTGGCAGGATGAGCTTCAGGAGCCGCGTCGGTGTCGTAAGCAGTCGGCCTGGCACTGAAGTCAGTCGTGTTTTCCCGGAGATGTATAAATCGGAAAGAATCATTGGTACACCGACCTTTACTTGCATCTCCTCCTGAGGGATCCGGGGAGGTCGATTTGGGCAACGCGTTACTGCTCTCTCGATGCCATGGGCGGTCATCTGCCTTTCTTTGTGTTGCGCCACGGCTGTTTGTTCCTTTTGCTGCAGCAGACTCGCCGCCATAGTTTCTGCTCCGAATACATATGCTCGGAGAAGCTGTGGCCGACCGAGTGGGCTCGGCTGGTCTTCCACGGCAGCACATTGGCATGCGGCCAAACACCATATGGGCTCGGCGAGCGGCATGCAGAGCCAATGGTGCGCCACGAAGGACGTGGTCCATGGCGACGGCAGTTTGGCGTCAAATGCAAAGAAAATGGGCTTCTCGGTGCAACAATGGTTGAGAAATTGCAGGTCAGGGTCTCGAATGCACAGATCGTGTGGTCGCGTGGTCGTGATAATCAGCTGGGCAGATGACGTCAAGAGTAGGGTGATGGATTCACTACGGACTAGTGCATGCCCTTAGCAAGACGGCTTATCGATAGTGTTGAGGATATTCACAGCCTCACATCGCAGCCTCAGGCATCAGCCTCGTCATCCTCTCTTCGTTTGACGATGCAGCTTCCCGCATCGCGTTTGTCTATCAGATTCAGTGTAGGATCTGTTTAGAGGCTCTGTTCATCGGATCAGTCATCGGATCAGTAGATTCGAAGCTTATAAGCTTCTCTTTTCCCTCTGCTAGATTCCGAATTCCTAGATAGCAATTCTACATCCTCTTCTCTTCTCATCGCTCTTTGCCACATTCCCTCCACACTAATTACAGTGCGGCGTTGCCGCACGTGCTCCACTTGCCCCTATGGTCAATCCGATGTTGACCCGGTTGTCGCAACAGTACTAATATAATGTATATATTAAAATAGGGCATATGCTTAGCATATGCTTAGCATATGCACGATGATACCACTATATTATAGGGCATATACTGCCTATAGCCCCTATAGTTACTTAACCGACTGACTGACTGACTGACTGACTGAATTCGCACTAATACACTGTGGTCTTTGGTATATGCAGCGATCTTTCACTGCCTATCCAATTAGGATTCAGAGGCTCCACCCTGGATACGAGACGAACTTTTTTGGAGCCGAGATTTACTGTGTGCCCGCCAAACTCAACCTTGTTGAATGGGCTGGCTCCCGAATAACTTCCTGTGGCGGCGGGGCCAATTTGTTCCTGGCGGTCCCAGACTTCCATTAATGTAGAACTGAGTTCATATCAGCGGCCCGCGGCGGCCCGGAACCGACCGCTTCGGTGTTGATGCATACGTGCCACGTCTTGACAGTTCTCTCTCGCTTCCATCCGACGACACGCCTGCCAGATACTTGCGGGAAGCAAGTGCCAGTATGCTTTTGTATTTTATGTTTAGTTTAGCAGGCGACAACCATTCTTCGCGCAATACTTCTAAACAGCCTCTTCGATGTACTCTGGTCAAAGTATGCGTCTGCTTCTGCCAGCCCTTGTGTTCCTTCTTGGCCGATGGCGTTCACATCTCGTTGAAAGGCTTTGAGCTACCTTTATTCACGATGCCCGCCATGATTCCAATGTCTTACGTCCAGTGTGATCAACACATTTAGGTTACGCATCGTAACACCACTTCGAGGCTGACACTACAGACTCTGTACCATGCATTCCTATCAGAGTTCGGCACAGGAGCCAAATCGAAACCATATGCAAGTGATGATGCTAATTTCCTGAGCAAGTTCCATCATCACTGAAAACTTTAATGCCAGCGTCCGTCTATTTAAATGGTTCCCCCCCCCTGTTTCTGAGAAGAAACGATTCTTCTTCCTCAGCTCATCTCTCACAAAACTACTTGTCATCATAAATCAAACAAAATACTCTTTTGCTTTACACCTCTAGCAAAATCTCTTAGAGAAACTGCGGATTACTACATCCTGCGTCAAAACAAAAGACATTAACAAACCACAAAACCACACACAAACACTGCGGATTACTACATCCTGCGTTAAAACAAACAAACCACAAAACCACACACAAACACTACGGATTACTACATCCTGCGTCAAAACAAAAGACATTACCAAACCACAAAACCACACACAGACACTGCGGATTACTACATCCTGCGTTAAAACAAAAGACATTACTAAACCATAAAACCACACACAAACACTGCGGATTACTACATCCTGCGTTGAAACAAACAAACCACAAAACCACACACAAACACTACGGATTACTACATCCTGCGTTAAAACAAAAGACATTACCAAACCACAAAACCACACACAGACACTGCGGATTACTACATCCTGCGTTAAAACAAAAGATATTACTAAACCACAAAACCACACACAAACACTGCGGATTACTACATCCTGCGTCAAAAACAAACACATTACCAAACCATTTCCAACATAAAACCCAACCAAAAATGGATCCAGTCATCAAACAAGAGCCTCTCAATGAGATCGAACTTGCTTCCATACCTCTCTTCCGCTCAGGACTCGGCGACATAAGCCACATTGTTGATCTTGGTCAAACCCGCCAGCGTTCTCCCTCAGACGCTTCAAGTTCGGATTCAGAAGAAGAAGAAGAACGTCGGATCAAAAAGAACATCAGAGTCTTTTCACCATCACCTTCATCACCGTCGTCTCCACCACCATCATCATCATCATCATCATCATCATCATCACCATCATTATCATCATCATCATCATCATCATCATCATCATCAAACACAAGCAACGGCCCGGTATCTTTCGTCGAGGTTCGACCACAAATACCAGAAGGGGTGATTCAGTATCCCAACTACAGCGACGACGAGCAACGAATGCTCTTTGAGAGACGAATCATGGGCTACTTCCCTTGGGACCCTCGCCAGGATCAAGGTGAACTGCTCTGCCAATGGCTCGAAGCCACCGGCAAGACCCAAGATTGGTTGCCATCTGTATATGACCGCTTCCAAAGCTTTCTGCAATCCATCAATGTCACCGGCATGGAAACTTCCCCCATCACCATGACGGATAACTTTACCTGCTGCATGGACTACGTCTTTCGCCGGTTTGGGATATACAACATCACCATTGCAAGGATTCATCCCGATTATTACATCATCATTCCCATTGGATCAAGCAAGCCGAAATTTGACGTCAGCGAACTCACTCGGGAGGAGACGTTCGTTGTGGATGTCTGGTATCCTGGGTATCGGGCGAACACCCCTTGCCGGCCAGATAATGCACAAGGGTGGACCGAGGACACGGAGGAGGTTCGAGATATAATTCGAAGCACATACTACCTGGATGATGAGGGCTACTCGATTTACCTGCAACAGGCAGACCAAGGTCCCAGGATGCTGCACAACGGCGTGGACTTCATTTCAATCTTCTTTTTTGGATATCTTTAAAGCGATGCCCGAATTTTTGTTTTCTTCTTCTTGTTCTTCTTTTTCTCCTTCAGCGACTTCAACAAAAGCATATAGGATGGGGACTGCGACTTGAACTTTTTGGCACTTGGTGGGTATTTTGTTGGCAAAAGGCAATGGCATGACCGCGCACGCGGAGGAGTTGGATCTTGACGGGAACTCTTGTGCAGACTCGTCGTATACAGTTGGCTGAGTTACAAGCGGAGTATTTGCACGCAAGGAGGAGTTTGAGTTATTATTTTTCTTTTTGGGTCGAGTATTGGGCATGGTTGAAATCAAGACCCAACTCACTATTCATGGGTTGGATAATCACAAGCGAAACAGTGAAGGGCAGGAAAGCTGGGAAGAAACAGATAATACACGGCCTGTCTCCCCAAAGTTTATTTCATCATGTTATCGTGACTAGTCTTTGCCGTGATTTTTATTCTCATGCCATCGAGATGCAGGGTAGGCAATGACTTGAGCGATTGATATTAGATGCTCCCACCCCCTTCCTTGGTCAACATCCTGTTGCCCGATGGCGGATAATCGTCTATGACGAATTACGTGCGCATGTGACCGTATTAGGGAAGCTGAAGATGCACGTAGCCAAACGCGATAATGCACACAAAAGAAGCATACAACTTTTACTTAACTGCTCTCTCTATAAAAGAGAAGCTTTTACCCTCCTATTGGTAATAATAGAAGATAGCTTTAATCCAATCTTTTCTCTTCAATCATCATCTTGCTAGGGGACATCTTTTCCCAAGTCACGTGCTCCACGTCCAACACATCCCACGGCGGGGTTTTCAAGAGCGCCCCGCACTAGGCCAAATAGGACATGCCGGTCTCAACACCATGTTCCAGCTTCCATTCAACTTCTCCCCAGGGTTTAGCGGTGTAGACAAAGCATCTTACAGCTGTACGGACGTTCTTTTAAAGCTTCAATTCAGTGGGGTAACCTGTGATATCTGATGAATATCTCTTAGCCTGCCACTACGGCAACTCCTCCAATGGCGGACAACAAGGTATATCGAGCCAGCACGACGGCGCCGGTGAACATCGCCGTGGTCAAGTAGGAAGACCCCTCAATGTGCGACCATCATCGTGTGCACAAGGCTGACAAGAGTCCAAACAGGTACTGGGGAAAGCGAGATGCGAAGCTCAACCTCCCTACCAACAGCTCTCTTTCCGTCACCTTGTCCCAGGCCGATTTGCGAACCCTGACGACAGCCTCCTGCTCCGCCTCCTATACCGAAGGCGATAGCCTCATGCTCAATGGCGAGCTGTCCGATATCTCTGGCGCAAGAACACAAGCATGCTTTCACGAGCTGCGGGCTCGCCGTGCCGCCCTAGAGGCAGCCGACTCTGCCCTCCCCAAGCTGTCAGCCATGCCGCTCAAGCTGGTCTCCGAGAACAACTTCCCCACAGCTGCTGGCTTGGCATCATCGGCCGCAGGCTTTGCGGCCCTGGTTCAGGCCATCGCGAATCTATACGAACTTGCCGACTCCCCTGCACAGCTGTCCCTGGTTGCTCGACAAGGCTCCGGGTCCGCTTGCCGTAGTCTGTTCGGAGGCTACGTTGCATGGAGAATGGGTGAAAAGGCAGATGGGAGCGATTCTGTGGCCGACCTTGTTGCACCAGCTTCCCACTGGCCAAACATGAAGGCACTGATTCTCGTGGTCAGTGCCGCCAAGAAGGGTGTCTCTTCCTCCTCTGGCATGCAGCAAACGGTCGCAACGTCGGGCCTGTTCCAGCAGAGAATCACCCAGATTGTGCCCGCCAACATGAAGACCATGGAAGAGGCCATCAAGGCCAAGGACTTTGCGACATTCGCTGAAGTCAGCATGCGCGACTCCAACTCCTTTCACGCCTGCTGCGCCGACACATACCCGCCGATCTTCTACATGAATGATGTGTCTCGTGCTGCCATTCGCGCAGTCGAGTCCATCAATGCCGAGGCTGGAAAGACGATTGCTGCATACACGTTCGATGCTGGTCCCAATTGCGTGGTATACTATCTGCAAGAAGATGAGTTCGCGATACTGGGAGCCTTTACCGGAGTCTTGACCGGCGTCTCAGGATGGAAGGAAGGCAGCGCCGGTGCCAAGTCCAGCGTGAAGCTGGAGGACGGCATTGCTAGCACCTTGAGAGATGGAGTGAGCAGGGTCATCATGACTGGCGTTGGCGAGGGGCCTTTGAAGACGGAAGAGTACTTGGTGGGTGAAGATGGCCAACCTGTGAAGCGATAGCTGTGTCGCGTTGGCTGGGTAGTTGGTAGATGAACGAGTCATTTTTGTATGCACGCATTCCCTATATCGGAGAAGAAAGAAAAAGAAAAAAGGAAAAAACTAATATCCATTGCCACTAAACAGACACCACAAGCCATTCGTGTGTTTTTCTTCGTCTTTCTGTGCGTGAACTCGACCCAGATTCTCAACGGGGGTCTAGTTTGCCGTCCGCTCCTGTCAGCACCCGCTGGACAGCTGGCAAGCACTGCGCTCACCTGCTGCAATCAAACCCTCGTTCATCATTATTCGTCTACGGAGTACCAGAACAACGAACAACATGGAGCAAAATTCTCCGAGCCATTCCTTCATTTCAACCCCCCCCAGCTGCACCACAGGCAGATAACTTTCCCTAGTTTCCTTGCAGTCCTACTGCTGTTGCTGACATGGAGAACCCCAACCCTGGCGATCAAAAGGGCGGCCACTGCAAGCCTCGTGGCATCGCGGAGTTGATCAAGAATGACCTCGATGTCGAAGTAACGGAGCTCGACAGGTCTGGAAACGTCCAGCGTCGTTGGCTTCACCGGCCCTTTGATGCCGTAATTGTCGTAAGTTTCGTGCACCACGCCGATCTTCCATCTCGAGCCGCTTATACTGACTCCGTAAAAATGTGAAGTTGCAATCCAAGGACGCATCAGGAGGTTTCCTTGCAAGATCCTTCTACGAATGGAAAAAGGTACTCTACGACGCCTTCCTCCCCGTTGGATACCCTCACTCCGTGTCGAAGGACTATCTGGCCTACCAGACGTACGATTCCCTGCAGGCCTTCTTTTCCACCATTACCTCACTGCTCGCCAGCAGAGCCCTGCTTCAGGGCCTGGGCGTAGGCGATGCCAACTCATCTGCCACGTTCGCCATGCTCATCACCATCCTCAAGGATGCCATGTCCCGCATCGCCACCATTATATTTGCGCACCGATTTGGACTCCGCATTGAACCTGACGCCAAGCGCTACCGGTTTCTCGCTGATATCTTCAACGACACCGCGTTCTTCTTGGAACTATACAGTCCCTATTTACGGTCGCATGGGAAGGTCGCAGCCCTCGCTGTCGGGGAGGCTCTACGAGCATTGTGTGGCGTTGCCGCTGGCGCGAGCAAAGCCGCGCTGAGTGTGCACTTCGCCAAGCATGATAATCTCGCGGAGCTCAACGCCAAAGAAGCCAGCCAAGAAACTGCAGTCGGTCTCGTCGGTCTCCTCGTTGGCACGCTCGTCGTCAAAGTGGTAGAGGACCATCGGAGCGTCGTTTACTTGATGGTTGCTCTGGTCTGTGCCCATCTCTGGATGAACTACCTCGGCGTGCGGAGCGTCTGTATGACAACGCTCAATCGCCAGAGGGCCACGATTCTCTTTCTGGAATACATGGAGACGGGCAAAGTCCTCACACCGGAGCAGGTTGCGCAACGCGAGCGCATCATCTTCTGGGTCCCGATTGTCCGCAATCGTGCAGGTGAACCCATCGCGCGGATCGAATTTTCCGCGAGCTACAGACAGGCTGCTTCGCATGGGATCTGGGACACGATCGACGTGGTGGACGGCCCAATGCACACCTCATTCATCACATCTCCCCGCGGAAGTCGGCTGGCGAAGATCAAATTGCTGCTTTGGGCAGGATGCCAGCCTAAACATGCCATATTGGCGTGGTTCCACGCCATGGAGGATGCTTGGGAAATGAAGAAGAATTGTATTCATGACCACAAGAGGACGTCCATGTCGGATGGGAGGCATGCCGAAGATGAGGAGTTGTGGACGTCGATGGAACAGCGCGGATGGGATTTACAGACGCAGGCATTCGAGACCGCTGCCCCGATTCGACTCCGCGTCCAATCAATTGAATACAAGGATGAATGATGAAGTCCTTGTATTGCGGATGCGATGTCGCGTGGCACAATTGTTTGTCTTCCGATATCCCATCCCCCTTGACATGCTCGAAAAGGGCTTTGACGTGAAGAGTGGTACAGCCGGTTGTGATCTGATAGAGAGAAGGGCAGAACGGACAGCCTCCAGAATAGAGACTTGGTATTGAACAAGTGAGCCTTCGAGCTCGTCTGTGTGCATGCGCATCTATTTGATTTGGGTAAATTTCCCCCGCCAGAAACAGAACGCCTCAGTGGTATCATACAAATCGTGAGCTTTTTGTACAAGAGCGAGATTTTTTTTTTCACAGCAGTAGAGGGACGAATCCAACAATGATGGAGCTCACGCAAGACCCGTCCACCGCATAGTCCTCATCTTGACACCTTCCCACGTATTCAACTTGGGTCTCACATCTAGATAGAAACTAGGCCCAACCTTGCCCTTGGCGTCTGGCCGTCCAGCATAAAAATCAATCACATAGTCAACGCGCGTGCCACAACGGTCAATGACCCAGTCATGACGATCAAAAGGCGCCGTGTAACCAAGGATGGTGTTGATCCGAGCAGTTGGCGTCATGCGGTCGTTTTTATTCGCAAACGACTCAAGCTTAGGGCCGCCGCAGCTAGGACAGAAAAAAAAAAGCAAAATCAGTCAAACGTCCTTGCAAAAAGATACTTGACAATCATGGGTGAAAAAAAAAAAAAAAAAAACAGGGGGATAGGCCATCCTACTTTGACTTGGACAGATACGGCGCCTCCCACTCCTTGATCTCCCGCCATGCTCGCTCGTTGACAGCGTTGTGAATGGGCACCACGGTCTTCATGTCGGCCGCGCGGGCATCGTACCCCTTGCGCTTCATGGCGTCGAAGAACATCTTTTCGGAGGGATACACCCAGTTCCCCGAAGCGTCTACGCCTGACTCGATCTCGTGGTTGGCCGCGTTGGTGGTTGCGCCGCCGTCGACGGGGCAGGCTTCGGGGTCGTTGACAGATCTGGGGATGGTCGAGATGACGCGGTTGGTGTCGAGGTTTTTGCTGGAGATGGGATTGGTCGCTGTGATGGACTGCGCTGGGGGAGAGGAGGAGGACGACGACGACCACGGCAGATACGAAGTAACAGTTTGCGTCCATGTCTTGGAGGGCGGGTGGTTGACGGGACATGCGCTTTGGTTCTTGGCTTGCGCGAGCCAGGCATCGCGGGTTTTGTGGTCGACTGGGCAGGCGGATTCGTCATTGTCTGTTGCGACGGCCATGATGGGATGTTTTTGCGATTGAGGTCGCTGGATTGAGTGAAGGGTCGCTTTCGTTAGGCCGAGTAATTTTCAAGGGTCCATCTCCAAAAAAAAAAAAAGAAAGAAAGAAAGAAAAAAAGACGCCGCTGTTTTGCCGATCAAAAGAACGGATTGACCCGAAGAAGGTATTGGCGGGTTGTTAGTGCCGTGCGGGCGGGAAGGGAGTGAACTTGCTGGACTTGTCGAGTTGTGTGTGGTATCTTTGCTTGGTCAAGCATCATCTATTTGCGCAGCAACGGCGAAACCCGTTCAATGATTTGTTTGCCGAAATGAGAACTATGTGATGAACTTGCCCGAGCTCGGCACGTGACAACGGCTGGACTTGCCCATCAACCCAATCTCCGGGCTCATCAACCGCCAGACGTTGCCAAATTGATGGACCAAACCAATTCCAAAAGGCCATGCCTGCACCTCCGGCCACCGCCGCCGTTCCCTTGCAGCACGGGGCGCAATGACAGGCCCAACAATGCCTTCCGGAACACCAGCTTCCTCGTGGGCCACGAATCGTGCCAGAATGGCAGGCTTGCTCCAGCGTCCCGACACCAAGGTCATCATCGCCTTCTGGCTCTTTGGTGAGTTTTCAAAGACCCCCAGACATGAATGAATCGCGTCAGAATGTCGAAAAAAAAAACACAGACTAAACATGGGACATGGTATTTTCACACACAAACAGGCCTGATAAATAATGTGCTCTACGTCGTCATCCTCTCCGCCGCTCAGGACCTCGTCGGCTCCTCTGTCCCGAAAGGCGTCGTCCTCCTTGCCGATGTGTTGCCCTCGTTCTTTACCAAGCTTATTGCGCCGTACTTTATACACCGAGTGCCCTATCGGCTTCGCGTCCTCGCCTTCATCGCCTTGTCAGCCACAGGGATGCTCATGGTCGCACTGACGCCGCCGGCTGAATCCGTCGCTGCGAAAATGGTTGGCGTGGTCTTGGCCAGTCTCAGTAGCGGAGGAGGCGAATTGAGCTTCTTGGGTCTGTCACATTACTACGGGCAAGTCAGCCTCGTGGGTTGGGGATCGGGAACCGGCGCGGCTGGCCTTGTGGGAGCGGGGTTGTACGTCGCCTTGACGGAGTGGGCGAGGTTCAGCGTGAAGGGCAGCTTGCTCTTCTCGGCTTGTTTGCCCGCCGTCATGTTTGTGAGCTTCTTCTTTATACTGCCGCTGGGGCCGCTGCAAGTTTCGCAGCGGAAAGTTTACGAGACGATTCCTGATCGGGATCCCACTGAGGAGGAGGGGGAGGAAATGCCGCAGGGTGTAGTAGCACCGGGACCGCCGACTGTGCATGCTGCTGCGTATTCGGCGCATTTCTCAAACGCCAATTCGTTCAAGAACAACTTGAGGAGAACGAAGGCATTGATCGCGCCGTACATGGCACCCCTTTTCTTGGTCTATGTGGCCGAATACACCATCAACCAAGGAGTCTCGCCAACTCTTCTATTCCCCGTCGAGTCCTCTCCCTTTGGAGAGTTCCGTGGCTTTTACCCGTTCTATGGCTTTCTGTACCAGCTGGGGGTGTTCATCTCACGATCCTCAACGCCACTTATCCGGATCCATCATCTCTATGCCCCCTCCTGCCTCCAAGTGGGCAACATGGTGCTTCTGGTATTGCAGAGTCTGTACTTCTTCATCCCGTCAGTGTACATGATCTTTGTCATCATTCTTTGGGAAGGCCTCCTCGGGGGCGCAGTATACGTCAATTGTTTCGCGGAGATCATGGAGAAGATTCCCGAGGACGAGCGAGAGTTTAGTCTGAGTGCTGCGACTGTCAGCGACAGCGCCGGCATCTGCATAGCGGCGTTTGTGAGTATCTTGTTGGAGCCGAGACTGTGTGCCTATCAGGTGGCGCATGGTAGAGATTGGTGTAGAAGAATAGAAGCGCAGCGCGGATGACGGTGGATTGATTCTTTTCGTGTACATGGATCTTGAGCTGTATAATGTCGGTTCGTGTCCGTATCGTTGCAATCATATGTACGGAGTACACAATACGGACTACACCTCTTGAATTATTTTACAAATCTACATAGGGGGCTAGGATTTAAAGGTACCTTTTATTACTAAAGGCTGTCCGTCCGTAATAGAAGGTCTATATCTCTAAAAGAAGCCTGAAAACGCGTTAACCCTTATCATATGCACATTTAATAAAACAGTGTGGAAAACATAAATTACAGGAGGTCACTCCTCTTATAAATTTGCGTGGAAAGATAACCTCTTCTATTTTGGGCCCTTGGGCCTAGTCACTATTACATACTGCATGATTGGAAAATCACTAACTCGGTGCGGAGTATGTACTGCATGTTTACGGAGTACATGTTGCAATAAAACTTGCGTCTACGGATTATCTCCTCCACCCATTCAATGTCGCGCAAACCACGCCATGGCTCAACTTGGCCCCTGTCCATAGCCACCAGAAGTCATCGCGTCACAGCAGGCCCAGCCAATACCACATCGATCAACCACAGCGCTCTCTCATCATGATTGTGCCCTTCCAACTCATTGCGGAACTCCCAGGTCCAGAGACCCCCAATCGATAACTTTCACGCACAGGGAGGAGTGCTCTGGTATCGGCCCCAGATCCTTCGTCTCGTTCAAGCCGGGCGGGTTTCGAATCTCTCGTCAGCAGCGTTCGCTTACTCAGCCTTCTTCGGGCGTCGAGTTGCCCGGTCTTGTTGATTTCTTCGGCAGGGAATCAAGCCGACATTGTGCCGCAGGGGGTGTTCCATAAGACCAGGGGACTCTGCATTATCCTTCGTCCTGTTTCGATCCTTCGTCCTGCTTCATTTTACAAATCTACATGCCCCATTTTTTTTGTTCCTCTCTATCTACTCCGTACATGTATGTACAGTACGGAGTAATCCGTATGTACGGACTAATACGGACTACTACATATCATGAGAGAAGTTTTAAGGAGAATGCACAGGGCATGTTGGTGCTATGAATAGACGTATGGATCCCCCTTTCTACTCCGTACTCCGCGTGTAAAATTATTAATAAATCAAGGTACCTATTCATCGTACGGAGTAGTTCCTGTCTTACTCTTTTTTTTTTTTTTCTTCTTTTCCCCCAAGTTAATGGGCTGATTGGCTGGATTCCTCCTATCAGGTAGATTTGTACAAAGAACCGGGGGGCTGTATCCCGTCTGAATGAACAAGTTGTTGCCAGTCTGTAACATCGGCCCCCTGGTGGGAGAAGCAACGGTACCGGTACGATGGGGGCCGGAAGTCTCGGGATTCCTTTACGAGATGGGGGGGAAATCAGCACCACCCCTCCCCTGCCAGACATGATATGTACATGTGAATTGGATTCCGCATGCCCTGACACGTTGTCGTATTCGGTCCAGCGGCTCGTACGATGATCTTCAACGTGCAAATGAGAAGTGAAGTCTTGAAGCGTGGCAAGATCTACTGGTGACGAACGTGACGATCAAGCTAGGACAGGAAATTTGGAAAAAAAAAAAAAGAATGAACAAGTCCCAAAGACCAACGTCGATACAATGCGCGATGGAAAGATAATGAACCTTGACTTGTATGTATGATCCTTGTCACAGAAATATACTTTAGGCTATTATCCGCATGTTTCTTATGAAATGATGCGCGATGTCACAGAAAAAGGTCACGCTCTATTTCCCCGAGAATTGGGGGCAGCTATACCGCCCGCAGCAGATGCTGATGCACAATGACGCCGTTCTCCTCCAAGATGTACACAATGCTCCCCCAAAATCGGACCAGGTTCACCGGATTCGCCGTGTTGATCTGCGTCCTCTTCTTGTTGGGTTATCAAGGGATGAATCAACGCCAGTATCATATGGGCGTTCTGAATCGGGAGAATGTGTGGCCAGTTACTGCCAATAAGGATATTTCGGCAGCAGCACATAACCGAACGCTTGGATTCGAGAAGATCTACTTGATCAACTTGCCTAGGTATCATCCCACCAGCCCGTACACTCCATTGAGTGCAAGTTCTCAGCTGATGCTGTGGCGTGGGAAGTCGGACGGATCGACTAGACTGGATGACCATGCTCGCTTCGTTGACCAACATTGAGCTCACACACCAAGACGGGGTAAATGTCCCGCATTACAATTTTCCTCGTTGAGAGAAAAGAAAAAGGCCGATTCGGTCATGGAGAGGCAGACTTCTAACAGTAGTTCTAGGTGAACGGCAGCTTGGTTGCCGAAAAAGCGAAACCAGCCGGAAGTAACAACCTGAAGCCAGAACAGCTGGGATGCTGGCGAAGCCATGCAGATGTGTGGCAGAGAATGATCAGCGAAAACGTCACAAGTGCCATCATCTTGGAGGACGACGCGGACTGGGACGTCGACGTTCATAATATTTTCGAGAGACTCAGCCGTCAGATGAGACAGACCAAGTTGAGGAAGCTCCCGCCGACAGCTTATGAAGACGAACACGCACCGTATGGTAAGATGTCAACAGACCAACCGTTACCGTCGAATGACAGCATCGCATCGCATCGCATGCTGACTAGAGAAATGAACACTTGTTAGGGCTTGAATGGGATATGCTGTATATTGGCTCCTGCTGGGACATCCCTAACAAAGATAATCGGCCCAACCACGAGGTGTATGATGATCCATCTGCGCCAAATAAGAAGGAGTAGGCATTGCAATCTGCACCCCTTATCTTCTGGCTTTGTGTGTACTCATGCTAATACCAATGGTAAAATGGTATCAGGATGTCGGGCGCCTTCTCTGCAGAGGTTAGCGACTGGGGCGTCCATCTTACCGACGATACGCGCGTCAGAGTGCTTGCGCCAACGTGGTACAGCGTATGTACCGTCGGCTATGCCGTCACTCTCAAGGGGGCGCAGAGGCTCTTGTACACGGTCGGCAACGGCAAAGGGCTGCAGGGACCGGTCGACCTGGCCATCATGAGCGCCATCCAAAATAATCTGCTGAGCTCATTGACCGTGGTACCGCCTCCGGTAGTTCCCTGGAAAACGGGGACAGTCTCGGACAGCGACATCGATGATCTGACGGGCACGGCAGACAAAACCCCCAGGGGAAGCGAAAATTTGCGGAACAGTGGGAAAAAGGCTCTTGACCCGATTCTAGGTGGCCAGTCATCATATAACGACCTGGGCAAATCGTGATGGACAAATTGATTGGCGCCTCTTGGTCAATCCCTGCCGAGCCAAACGCGCGGCCTGTCGCTTGGCTTGGCTTGGCTTGGCTTGGCAGTCCACCACTTTCAATTGACTTTACTTGTTTTATTATTTATTTACACCTATCATCTACATCTACATGTACATATGCCCTAATTTAAGGTTGGAGCCAACGTCACCTGTGCGTCAAACTTGTGTGTCCCGTCTCGAATTCGCCTTCTCGTCTTGCTTGTTGGGCCTTCCTCCTTCCTCCTGGATGTCTTGTGTGCAGCAGACGCCATCTTTTTTTAACAAACTTGTTGTCCTCGCTGCCGAGAAGCCTCTCCTTGTCTTGACCACCCCCAGCACCTCCATGTCGGGACTGCGCTGCCCAACATGCTAGGCCATTCTGCGCGCTCGACCAGGGGCTTGATCATCCTGATGGGATTCGTCTTCTCCGTCGCGGCATTCATCGGCCTTGTCTTTAACCACTTGGAATCCTGGCAGTTTCCCATCCGGTAGGAAAAATGATGGCATTGTTCTCTTCTGCGCACAGCATTTTCATTGATTTGCGACCATGTCCAGCTAATCAGATTCGCCCGCTTGCCATGACAGACCGAATGCCGAGTCCACTGCAGGCTCAGCGCCAACAGTTGTCGACGACACCGGCGTCTCGCACTCAGCGGCGCATATCAGCAGCTCGAGCAAGCCTGCCCCCTCTGATGCCCCCTCTGATGCCCCCTCTGATGCCGCCTCTGAAAGCGATGACGAACTTCGGCATTTCTATTTGAAGCAGCTCCACAAGGCGTCAATCGCCCCTGATGCACACAAATTCAAGCCGTACGATGCATTCGAGTGGAATCTGATAGACAGGGCTCACTGGCAGCAGCCCATGCGCGAGAACCTATGCGTCATCGACCTTGACAATCGCAGGTTCAATGGATCAGGCGAGATTTACGGCCCGGAGACCATGGATTGGGGTAGTCCCAATGGTGTCCACGGCCTGTCGTTGGGGTTGCTGAACCACTACGTTTATGGTATGCTTCCCCTGTGCCCCGTTTGTCCCGAGCAGGCGGGCAGACTGAATTCAGATGGATGGAGGTGAATGGCTGACTTGACCTTGTGTGCATGCAGCGCGAATTCATGGATACAAGTACTACTACGTCAACACTGTCGACCCAGGTGATCGTCGCGCCTCGTGGAAGAAGCCTCCTGTCATCTCCAAGATCCTCAAGGAACACGACGTGTGCATCTATCTGGACTCGGACGCCCTTTTCCACCACCTCGACTTGCCCTTTGAGTGGTTGATGAACTACTGGAAGCTTTATCCCGACAACAACTCATTGGCTCTTGCTATTGACCCCGATTTGGACCACAACAAAGACAGATTCGGCAAGCTATATCTCAATACCGGCTTCATCGTCGCGCAGAACAATCCAATGACGCACAAAATCATGGACCATTGGAGCAAGTGTCCCGACGACAACGGTCCCTACCCTGGATGCGAGATGTTCCGCCTGAATCGGCCCGGCCAACCGACTGATCAAGGGGGCTTCGGCACCTTTGTGCGATACAACTTTACTGAGCACATTCGAGAGCTGCCATGTACCGAGGCAAACGGCTATCCACAGAGCGATTTAGGCTGCCATGGTGTTTTCATCCGTCATCTGTGGTTCGGAAAAGACGACCAGATCAAGCTCGACGTCGGTCAGCAAATGCCCGGTCCTTACCCAAAGCTCTTCCACGAACAATACTTGAGGGAGAAGCCAACTTTCTACATTGAAGAAGCGGATTTGCTTGCGCATGGACCTCTTGAGGCCTTGAAGAAGAACAAGGCTATGGCGCAATAGCCAACGCCCCAAAGAAAACCATACACTTGGATAACTCGTGGCGTCTGTGAAGAACAAATGCACGACTATTGCCGTCTCAGACTCTCCACGCTGTACGATATTTACCCGACCAGTATCACGCGCACTCGATTTTTTTTCCTCCATGCATGTTTATACTAACAGGGCGCATTCATGGTTTGGGAGCATTCTGTTCTTTCGCCAACGACTTGACTCGGGAAGCCCATATTCTGTACAAGAAGCTTCGTGCCGAGCATGAATGAGATGGGAGCATGCATGAAGCAGCCACATGGCACAAAAGATTGGTTCCTCTTTCTGGGGCATTGGCATGTATCGCACAACACCCCAATGTACATGATGAGAAACCTCCAGAAATATCTGTCACGGCTATTCGAGCGTCCGTGGACATTTTGAGGTATTGCTTGATGGGGGGGGGAGGGGGGGGAAAGAGGGAATAAAGAGCGGGGAAAAAGAAAAAAAAATCAAAACACCTTTATGCAAGTTGTTGCTTTTTGATCCCTCGCAGGTATCTCATTGCGGTAATCACAGTCGTTGTGAGCGTCAGTGATACGGCACAAGCCAGCTCGTTGATATCGCTGGGCCGTAGAACCACGGCTTGATTCATGACCAACATCGTCTCGTCGACAGAGCTGAAGCAGCCCGGATCGCCGTCCAGCAAAGCCATACGCGTGCAACCTTGTCCTTTTAATCCTCGGGATCCGCCCAGATGACCATGTTCTGCGGCAGATGCCGAAGTGTCCTGAAGAAGTCGCATACTTGGCGGTCCGAGTACCGCATACTGAAGTGGGTGAGGACAAACGTCGTCCGAGGCCACTTGCGAATGATGGGCTCCAGATCCCTCCACTTGGTGTGCTTCGTCTTGTCCGCCTGCTGACTGTGCTCGTCATACAAGAAGCTGCACTCGGTGATGACGACGGGGATGCCCTCTTGCAGCCAGGACGGCTCAGAAGCAAGCGTGGAAGCGGTTGTATCGCCCAGAAAGGCAAACATGGGCGTGGAATGAGGCTCGGTGAGGGCCACGCCTGATTGCCGGAGGTCCCTGAGCTGTGCGCCCCCCAGGGACTTATAACCCGGCTTCAGCCGGTGGGAGAGCGAGCGGAAGACGTATCCCACGCAGGGGACGGTGTGATGGCAGCGGAACACGGTGGCCGTGATGCCCCTTTGGCGCCCGAGGGTGATTGTGTCGCCGGGCTGGACGCCGTGCGTGAAATGGGTCCTCGGCCTGCCCTGGGTGTGCGCGTGGCTGGCTTCGACGAGCCCGCCGAGGTCCATCATGGTGGTGGCGAGGATGTGGTCGTCGAAGACGCGCTCCATCTCGGCGGGGCAGTATATGTCGGGCGGGGCGGCCGTCTGGACGAAGGCGAAGGCGAGGAGCGTGTGGTCTGCGTGGCCGTGGGTGAGGAAGATGGTCTTTGGACGCTGGCTGTTGACGCAGAGGCCCGCGTCGAGGAGGAGGCCGAGCTGGGGGATGATGAAGGACGTGTGCCATGCTGCGCGGGAGCGGCCCGTCAGGACGAGATGGCTGTGTGGTTTGGGGAACTTCCACTCCAGGACCTCGGAGCGCGTGGGCTGAGTGAGGGGGGTGGCGAAGGCAGGGCTGTTCATTTTTTTTGGTCTTGATTCGGACTCACTGGTGATGTGATGCAGCTGGGTGATGATGCTGCTGGGTGATGATGCTGCTGGGTGATGATGCTGCTGCCGGGGAGTTGCGAAGTCTCGATGGGCCCCACATGCCGTGGTTGGGGGTTGTTCATGGTCATCATCCTACGGATTAGACTCACTCACATCCATCTTGCAGGAATCATCATGGAATCAATCACCCCAGTCACCCCAGTCACCCCAGTCACCCACGGCTGCTGCCCAGAAAAAAAAAGAACAAAGAAAAAAAACTCCCTTCAGTTGTGCGCGAGAAACGAACAAGCTCATCTCGGAGCCAACGACTCGACGCTTCGTAATGGCGGGAGCAAACCATCTTCTCGCCAGCAAAGCTCAAACTGTGCAACAGGCCGGCCGGCCAACACGCAACTCTCACGAACCACCACTTACTTTCTACGATATCCAGCCCTCATTGTGCCCAAGTTTTCCCACTCCGAATGCACGTTAACTCGGCTGAGATGTGAATCCATCCCGAGCATCCACGTCGTTTGCACGAGATTGTCACCAGCGCAAGCAAGAAGCAAGCAAGATGAACAAGACACACATCACACACACAAAAGACCGCATCAATTCACGTCCCGAACCATTCCCACGCAAACGACGCCGACCCGTGGCACGACGTGATACAGAATCCTGCTTCACAGATCTGGGCACAGCACACTTGCCTCGTGCTACATGGCACGGCGAATCACGCAGTCAAACAAGCTGTTCGCGATTCACCATGGGAAGACTGATGGACGATACATATATGAACGCGGTGCCGCCTCTGCGAAATTCCTCTTGCTTTGCACGCTACTTGCATCTCCTACACCTATACACTGGGCTCCCTTGCTTGCTCTTGGCTCCCGCAACTTCCCCCATCACCACCTATACGAGACGTATCTTGGTCTATACCAAGACACGGCTTATATCCCATCTTTTTTTTTTTTTTCGGACTTGCAGTCTCCGAGACAAAGAATAAGAACCCCCGAAAAAAAATGGCCACCTACGCCGTTTTTACCGTCCGGTTCGGCGAACACGTCGCCTCCCATCATGGCATATTCGTCCAGACCAACGAAGACGGCTGCGGCACCCTCTTCGACGTCCGCGGCGCCGTCAGCGCCAACGGCAGACTGGTCTTCAAATGCAACCAGGAGAGGCTGTCCCGGTTCAAGTTCGCCGATGCCAAGGGCGTCATCAAAAAAGACCATGTCCCCGAACTGGAGCGCATCTGCCGTTCCGTGGCAGCTCCCGATTCCCAGTACCCCGCTAGTTCCGAGACTGGTTACGCCGTCCCTGCCTGTCGCTGCGGTGAATGGACCTCTCAGGCGTGGGCGGCCGTCAGCGCCTCTGGAATCGTCAAGGCCTAACTCAACGTTGCCGGGTTGGCCATGACGGGATCTGAGTGCCATGTGGGGAGTACATGTTTGGACATGGAGCTTGTATCCGTCTTGTCGAAGACGTTGAGTCTTGGTAAAAAAGCCTGGGCGAGGCCCATTGTGTCGGCTCATGTTGATGGGTGAGCATCATTTTTGATTGCAAGGTACCTGGTTACTGAATGGGCCTTGTACGGCGGCACACAAAATTTCCCCCACAGAGATATATACATTGCTTGGACGAGCACCTTGAACGGATGGGGGGCCTCTGTATTTAGCACAAAAGTCATCCAGGTTGATGATGTCGGGCGTTGAGAATACCAAATAAAAGTACTTTGGCGTCTCCGCTAGCCAAAAAGTCTCATTTCCATTGAATTAATCACCGCGGAGTTTTGCCTCAGGGAAACTGTAATCATCCTTGGGCAAGGGGGTCCGTCAACGTTCCCAACACTGCGGCGTCTGCAGCCCGCCGAGGTAGCGAACCTTTGTTTCAAACATGTCGACCCCGTGGACTTGTTGATGGCTGGACCTGGCTGCGCGCCGTTTCGGTTCCGGGAATGGCAGATGGCGACCAGGATAAACGCGCCAGCGGGTCCAAAAAAACCACGAATGAATTTTAAAAGAACTGCGCCGACTCGGATCAACATCCCAAGAAGCGCCATGACGAACGTCGCGCTTCAGACGAGTAGCGGCGTACATGCAATGAATGCACCCCCCTGAATCATTTTACAAATCTGCTTGACAGGGGGATTGAGCCAATGAGATTGGCAAGGAAGATAAGGGAAACAGGGACTAGGATCAAAAGGTACCTTGATAGGAAAGGGAAAGGAAGCTAGAAAGAAAGGGGGCCTCGTTCCTCGCCCCCTTTTGCTTCTTCGGTCCATGTTCTGATGTTTTCTGCTGTTTGGATGGATACCAGAGCGAATTTGACCATGCTGCATTCTTCTGTAAGATTGGTTCAAGAGCTGAAAACCCTTGTTCAACGCCACTCGATTCCAAGAGAATAACAATTATATATATATTCGACCACCACATTTTACACGTTTGCGCAGTTCCTACTAAAATACAACCCAGTGACTTTGCGTCACGTAATTCATCAATGCCATTCTATGGACCATGATGCATGAAATCCCAAACGCCCAGTTTTATTTAACCCATATGCCTAGGCCGTAACCGCCCAAGTTTGTCCATCGGCGCCGGCCAGGAAAAATATACAATGGAAAAGAAATACATGTGCATGCGTATGCCCTGATGTACAATAACATGAGCGGATGCTGCGATGACAGACAGCATTGCGTATAAAACGCATTATTCAAAGCAGCGACCAGTCAAGGCGCTTGGTAGGTTCTTGCGAGAGAACAAGGAAAGCCGGACGTGTGATCCGCAGTACTCCGTCTTATTTCCGGGGCACAAGAAGTTACACTGTGAGTTGGTGACATTCTTTCCAGGCGTGGTGGCCGCCCTACCACCATAGTTGACCTTGTTGCCGCACCAGCATTCTCTGCCGTACTCGACACCCGCATAGTTGTACTTCCAGCACGTCTGTAAGCACATGTTGATGGTCATGTTGACGTGGTTGAGAAGCTGTTTTTTGAGGATTCGGCCATTGTTGGGCTCCAGCACGCAGCCGTAGTAAGTGAAGTTTGAGTTGCCGTTCGAGATGACGGGTCCGGTCGGGGTGGGTGAGACTGACTGGGTAGAGGCAGTGGTTGATGATGCCTTCTTCGATGTACCTGTTGCGCTGGATGTCGAGCTAGGGGGGTTGGGGCTGCTGGAGGAAGTAGAGCTTGAGGTGCTGACAACGGAACTGCTGGTGGGAGCCAAGCTCGAAGCACTGGCAGCGAAATCGGCAGCGACAACAGATCTGGTGCTGATGACTGGGCTGCTGGCAGCAGCAGCTGAACTGTTTATGGGAGCCGGGCTCGTAGTCGGAGTCAAGCTGGAGCCAGACGCCGGTGCAGATGTAGAGGTGCTAGCGGCCGAAGACGCACCAGTCGTCGAGCTTACAGCTGTTGTTGTTGTTGCTGTTGTTGTTGTTGTTGTCGTCGCCGCCGATGTGGTGGAAGCAGAGGATTTTGACGCGGGTGTCGTGGTAGAATCAACAGTATCGCCGATGCGTTCTTCGAATAGAGACTGCGCAGAAGAGGAAGTTGTCGAGACTTGAGCAGGACCAATCTTGTACAGCTCCAGTCGAACGCCAGCTCCACAATACTGCGATTTGTCGCCGGGGCACAAGAAGCTGCAGTCGGCCTGGTTGGTAGCATTGACGCTGCCGGCCTGGAGGGCATTGCCACAGTAACACTCGCGGCCATACTCGACACCAAAGTAGGCCAGGCCATCGCAAAACTTGGCACACGAGTCGAGAGTCATGCTGTCATTTGCGTAGGTGCGATCAACCAGGGCGCGGCCGTTTGTAGCTTCTGTCCAGCAACCCTGGTGGACCCAGTTGCCAACCTTGGCTCTCCTGTACGGCGCAGTTGGTGTTGGGGTTGATGGGGTGGTTGTAGATGACATAACAATAGAGGTAGCAGAGGTGACTGTGGTGGTGGTGGTGGTGCTTACAACCGCATCGCTTCCACTCGTGGAAATCAAGGTGAGATTGCTGAAGCTAGAAGTCGAGGACGTGACGGGTAGAGTCGTGGCAGTCGTAGATGAAGAGGTCCCGTTGCCAAGTCGGTATGCATTCAGACGAGATGGTCCACCGCAATACTCCGTGGAGTTGTCATTGCAAGTCATTTTGCAGTCCGCGGCAGGCAGCGGGAACAGCGCCGCCACCCCATGCATTACCGCACCAACACTGCGAGATATTAGACCAAAGAATCGAACGGGACCAGAGAAGGATTTTTGCCAGCTTACCTCGCCGCCGTATTCTACACCGGCATAGATGTAGTTACTGGCCTTGCAAGCATCCACACAGTTCTTGACAGTCTGCTTGTCCGTGGCTTTGCCATTAGGCAGAGCACGGCCATTGGTTGACTCGGTGTAACACCCAACGCTGGTGTATGCTGATACACCCGGGTTGACGACAGGTCCAGGAAGAGGAGCGGGTTGCGTGGTATTTCCATCCCACTTCAAGGTGTCCGCAAACAAGGACATGTACGTGCCGTCGTTGCCAATGTTTCCATTGCCGCCGCAGACTTGCTTCATATCGCCCTTGCAGTAGTAGTTGCAGTTGGCATCGCTCACCTTGGTCGTAGGAATAGTGTTGCCTGCCCAACATTCACGTTGATACTGTGTGGCACAGAAAGTGAGCCCCTTTGCGTAACAGCCCTTGATACAATCCGCGTTGGTCATATTGTCGTTTGCCAGGATCTGATTGGACAGCTGACGGCCAGGCGTATTGTCCTTGTAGCAGCCAACATACCTGAACTGGCCTTGACCATTCGGCAGCAGAGGAGGTGCCTGTTCGGCGACAGCATTGCAGAGAAACTCAATCAATTGTTTACCTGAATTTGGATCATTGGTGTTCATCGTCCAATGTGCCGTCCCGTTGTATGGGGCCGTATTCCACTGTGCGTAGGGCGCGTTGCAAATAAGGGTGGCGTTGGCACTTTCACCGGGAGCCAAGGAGGTTCCCTCAGCAAGATCAACCTGATTCAGAGCCCGGACGAGTCCTGCGACGCCGAAAGGGGGCTTGGACACTGTCAATGACAGGGGTACGCCACCTTGAGGAGCAGCGTTGGTCACACGAAATTTGAGTGACTTGGAGTTGTTCTCAGTGACATTTCCAAAGGTGAATGGAGTGCCAGACGTGTGGTTGACCCAGCCAGTGCCATCAGGGGTCTGGAATTCAAACTGTGCCACTGCTCCGGGGCCAGCAGAAGCAGCGACAGAAAAAGTGCCATTACCACCATCCGTGACAACCCTGATGTAGCAAGAGGAGGTACCGCTCTCAGACGTATCAAACTTGATGTTGATACTGGACGCGTCGTTGGGCTGTATCGTGGTGGGAATGTTGCCAAATGTGAACTTGCCAACCGTCAGGGCAGTGCCCTGAACGTCCCAACTCTGGAAAGGCCCGTCTGTGCTGGTCGTGGAATACATTACGGACTGAACGGTGAGTAACCCACTACCCAGGTTGGAGGCAAGGAGGGTCTCGGTGACCCCATTGGAATCTTGTCCGGTCACAGCCTTCTTAAAGGTGACAATAATGGGACTGACTTGGAAGAGCGGCCCTGCGCTTTTCCCTGTGCCTGTGAGACGAGCGTGGGTGCTGCTGCTGTAGCCACCTGCGCCATTTGTCGTGTTGACGAGAATATCATTAGAGGACAGGCCAACGCTGGATGGAGAGAATTTTGCGTTGACAGTAAAGGTGTCATCTACAGCCATTTGGAGAGGAGTGGTCGGTAGGCCTGAAATAGTGAAGTCCTTGCTCTTGGCGTCGTTGAGCTCGATTCCAGTGACAGTCAGGGCGATGCGCGCTTTGCAGGTGACTGGCTTGCTCAGGCTGCTGTTCTTGATATTAACCGATCCAAAGTCGACTGGCGAAGTGCAATTGAGAGGCACGTTGACGGGCGAGCCGAAGCCGTACAAGTAACCCTGATTGCTTCCAATATAGACGATGCCATCGCCAAAAACAGGCCGAGAGAACTTGTTGACTCCAGGAATGTTGAAAGACTGGATCATGTTGAGACTGCCGGCTTTGGGCACAGCGTCGTAAATGCGAAGACCAAGGCCCTGCACATCCGTGACCCAAAGCAAACCAGTACCCTCTTGGCCATTAAGAGAGGTAGTTGTGCCGTGACTGGTGCCGAGGACGTAGGCATTGTTTTGAGGGGTTTCGGCGACCTTTGTAAATCCAGGAACCCCACCACTGCAGGAGAATTTTAGAACAATGGACGGGTGCTGGATGACGTTGATGTAAACGTAGCCGCCTTCGAGGGGATAGACGCCTGCGCCGGAGTACACCGAGTTCAAATTCTCGTAAACGTAAATGACCCTGTCCAGGCCATCTTTGCCATTCTTGTATCCGCCCAAGTCGTCCAAATTAAGGAAATATGTCTTGCCACTCTTGCCCGTCACAACACCAATCCTCCTGACGGCGCCACACGAAAATTGGCTCGGAAGAATCTCAAGAGGACTAGTTCCCAAATCCTTATCTGCACCATCCAGAGCTCGCTTCTCCCATGGCATGAAGAAGTCTACCAGTCGGAGACTGCCGTCAGCATTAATTGTCATGTGCAGGGCGGCTTCTTCTAACGATGTGGGAGGATTGAAACCGCCGACCGGGACATCGGCCAGCTGAGAGGCGTATCCGTTTCCAGTGGCAAGGAACATGGAGCCCTTGTCGTCGGACGCAATACCGCCCCCGGACATCCAGATACCACCACCCTTGATGGTATTGGGGACGCCTTGCCCCTCGGTAGCCCATTTCTCGACAATCTTGCCACTCGTCTTGTCCCAACCAATGATCCACCCGGTGAAGTTGTACTGCACACAATGGGATGCAAACCCTGCGTAAATGAAGTTCCCGGTGTGGAGAAGGGCCGGACGCTGGAGATGGATTCCACCCTGGAACGTGCGCTCGCCGGTGTTGCTGGCGATGAGGCCCTCGAGATCAACGGGGAAGTTGGGTCGCTCGGAGAGATCGTTCACGTCAAGAGCATGAACATAGTATCGGCCATTGGGTCTGCCCTGCGCCCCGGCGACTTTTTGGTCGAGGTAGGTTTTGGCTGTCAAATAAAGAGTATCGGTGGCAGGATCGATAACGCCGGTAGAGGTGACACCAACCGTGGGATTGATATCGACACAACCATCGAGATCAGCAGTCAGGAAAGGGATGTGCAGATTTCGCGATGCGACAATCTGTCCAGTCTTGGCGTCGAGTTTGTAGACGTTGTTCCGAGTCGTCGCAAAGTACACGTACTGTTTAACGCTGCCACTCGGGGTGTAGACAAGAGGTTGGGAAAAGGCTTGCTCCGCCTGGCCATCGAATGTTCCTGGCAACTTGGTTCGAAAGAGTTGTCCGAACTGCTTGCTCGCGACCACGGCAGGGTCCATGTTGTGTTTTCTAACAAACACAGTCTGTCAGTCATTGCAAAGGGTTAAAGGCACGTATGTATCCGGGAATCGTTGTCTCGCACTTTCATTGTCCTACTTACGTTTGATAACCGGCTCTGGAGTTGTCACCTCCCCAAGTAATGGTGTCGGTGTCGGCAACGCCATTGACCAGGCCCATGAAGGTCGTGGCCGTGACCAGCAATGCTCGGAGAGCCATCATGGCAACGACGACGAATTCGCTCGCTGACTCAAAAGGTCGTGACGTGGGTTTGTGGTGACAACATCCCGCGAAGAGATGGAAGAGGAGGACCTAGGACGTTATGTACGATACAAGCGGACTGGAACAAGCCATGGCAACGCTAAGTCAGTAACATGTTAATATGTCGAGCAGTGTCTTAACAGGTGGATACCGTTCGGAGCGACCTGAAGGTATCAAGGTCAAGGTGTTGAACATTCTGGAAGTCCGCTGCGCTAAGACCCGGTCTTGACCAGGTTCCCCTGGCCATGGCGTTGAATCGGTGTCGATGGGGCATCATCGAACTCAACAAAGCCTTGATCAATCAGGTAGTTGTCGCAGCTTCTTCAGCTCATAAACCACAGACGCCGAGTCCCTGTAAAGTCAAAGGTCGACTGGGCGGCGGCTCTGGTCTTGCTCGAATGATGCGTTCATGAGAGCAGGCGGGCAGAGCGGCAGAGTGAGGCAGGACAAAGACGTCTGGTGCTCCGGCCTCTCCTGTCTGGTCTGTACGTACGGGTATGTACAACAGCACCCGACAAGACGCATGCAGGTCTCATATCCGATCACACTCCATCAGGTCGTAATATTAATCCGTCTTGTCCCAAGTCAACAAGACATGGAGGGCTGCGGTTGGCCACTTGATCATTGGCGAAGGAAGGCGCAAACCGCTGGTGCGTTACCAACCAAAGCCACCCACACCCGCCAGACTGATGTCTGAGCAATTGTGCCTGGACGGTGGTCTGTGCACAGGCCCGACTGCCTGCGTACACGCTTTCTGGGCTTTCTGGGCTTTCTGGGCTTTCGGGGTCGCCTTCTGCTTTGACTCTTGACTTTGTGATGTTCGTTGTCGTCAACTTGGCGAACTACCGACTTGGCTGCCATGTCTGGGCATCGTCACCTATCTGTACCCAAATCGACCATGACTTAACATATGAAGCGGCATTCTAGAATCGAGGCAGCTGTCATTTTTTAAATCGCACTGGGCCATAATGAGGCGGGAATGGGTTGCTGGGCCTCTGGTCTGAACAGAAGCAAAAAAAGCGGTGAAAATTCTGAAGACGCCCCGCCGCCCCCTTTGGTGGTGCCTTGAGGCACATTGCTAATGTAGAAATCCAGACGGGAGTGGCACTCCTCAATCCGTAAGGGCAACGCCGTTCGACAACAATGTTGAACGTTGATTGCTCGCAGGCATACTCAGCAGCAAGAGCAGGCACCGGCGTCGTCTGTTTTGTTGGAGGCCTGAGCGAACAGCCGGGGTCCCGTCTATATCGGCCGTGCATTATAGATCACCGCGTCGTGGGGATATATGTTGGACCGCGAAGCTAGGGTTTAATGTGATCGCCTCTATTGAGTTGTCTAACCCTGTAAGAGGGTGCGGACTACGGTCTAAATACTTAAGTACCTATACTATTAGTAGGGTACTAGTATAATAATAAAATATACTATAAAACTATAGAGGTCTTAGAAAATAACTTATATAGGGTGGATTCCTATCTTAGCTAGTTAAATAGTAAGACTATTATATAGTAGGGATTAATTATGCCCTTATAGGTATAACACACCCCCCTAGGGGACCTTATTTAAGGTTCCTTATAATAATTCTAAATTAATAAAAATAGTTAAAATAATACTCTAATATTTAAATTAATTCTATAGTGTAGAAATATAGTTAATTAGTTATAATCTTATCTAAATTAAGGTTATTATATAATACTTACTCTTTAGGTTCTTTACTAAGTATACTAGAGGGTAGTTATATAAGCCCTAATACCTTATAGAAGCTTATAAAAGTATCCCCTATAAGAGGCTTTATAAGGCTATTAGTAATTATCTCTTTAGTGATAATCTAGGTAATATTAAAGGTTCCTTTTATAATCTCTTAATAAAGCTAGTAATAATAAATATCTATATACTAAAGCTTTATAATAAGCTTAATAAACTCTTCCTTAAGGAGGTAAATTATCTATATATTATTATATTTAATTTTAAGTATATTATTACCTAGGTATAGCCTAACCTCTTAATATAATTATCTAAAGGCTATAAGCTCTTTACTATAGTGTAAAAGTACTAGGAGCTTTACTTTAGTTAATAATATTATTATAATAGCTTACCTTCCTACCTTAAAGAGTATAGATCCTCTAAAGAGCTTTATAATATAGCCTTATAAGCTCTTTTATATTATAGGATTATTAGTAAAGGAGGTATTACTATATACCTCTAATTTAGGGTTATTATTACTATACTTAATTACTAGGTTTACCTATATATACCTATACTTAAGGGCTTTTTTAGCTACTTTTATATACTATAGCCCTAGGTTTTATAGGTATTATAAGAGTTATAAAGCTATAAAAGTAATATTAGGTCTTAAAACTATTATTAGATATAGTAGAGTTCTAATTAAGAATTAATATTACTTAAGATCTTAAGCGCTAATCTCTCCCTTAAAGGGTTCTAGTAGTATAGTAGTTATTAGGGCTATAGGCCTTTATTAAGGGATCTTTATATTAAATTTAGTAGTAACTTTATCCTAATAGGATTTCTAATTAAGCTATACCTTCCTATTAGTATAATCTCTAATAATTTTAATACCTAGGAACTATTAAAGCTTTCTAAGGTCCTTAATATTATACTTTATAAAGAGTCTTACTCTAAATTTATTATATAAGTATAATTTCCCTTTAGTAAATAAGGTAATAAGGTTATCTATATAGAAGAAGATAATTAATCTATCCTTAATAAATATATAAATATCTTTAAAGATCTATATAAAGCCTTTACTAATTAGCTAGCTAATTAGCTCTTTTATCTATAGAAGAGGCACTCTCTATAGCCTATAGACTACTCTAAGGAGCTTTAGATAGGCTTATTTATCTTTATAGCCTAAAGGTATCTTATAGTAGACTTCTTTATTAAGGTCTAAGTTTAGGAAAGCTATAATAAAGTTATACTAGTATACTTCTAGGTTAAAGTAGTATATAATAGCTATAAATAGTCTAAATATATTAGTAGCTAGAGTTACTACTTAAGTTAATAGATAACTCTTTAGTTAATAATTCCTAAGAATATAGAGATAAGCTTTATATTATAAAAGGTAGCCTTACTTATCTAATTTATAAGTAAAGACCTAAGTAAGGCCTAGAGGCTTTATATATAAAGGAACTTCTTCTCTAGATACCTTTATAGCTACCTTTCTATTAATAATCTTATTATATTCTTTATCTTATGCTTTTTAGAATTCCTTTTCCTTTAGATAACTAGCTAAGTTATTATAATAAGCTAGAGGAGGGGGAAGCCTTAATATATAAGGCTTTTCTTTACTTTTAGGTCCTAGATTAAAGGCTATAGTAAATGCTTTAAGATTATTATAATCTTATAGATTTATTAATATATTATAACTATTACTACTATTAGGTAGGTTAAGTAAATTATTAATACTTAATAGTATATAATCTATTAAACCTAGAAATTATTTAGGTAAATTTAGAGGAGTTAGCAGATTTATTTCTTAACTTTCTTTCTCTTTTTCTTTATAGTCTAATTAATTATAACTATTAAGAGTTTTATCCTATTAAGGCTAATTAAGTAGTTATTATAGTAATAAAGGGTATACTATCTATAGAAGCCCTATATTAGAGCTTTTATCCTTATTATTATTAACTAGCTCTTTAAGGAAGTATTTTTTAACCTCTTTTATACTTAGTAATAGGCCTCTTTCTTAAGTATAGAAGATTAACTTATTAAAGGTAATATAACTTAATAAGAACTAGTAGCTTCTCTTTATTATTAGCACCTAAATTAGGTATTACATAGAGGAGACATATCTAGCGAGGTATCTAATATAAGCTCTCTATATAAGCTTTAGACCTGCCTTATAAAGCCTACTTTATATTATTATAAATACTTTATAACTAAAGGCTTATAGGTAAGTTATAGAGGCTTCTAGATTCTCTAGTAAGTAACTCTATTAAAGCTTATTCTCTCTTAACTACCTATTTAACACTTATTAAGGGGATTACTAGTTAAGTAGCTTTTAAGGCATATAGTTTAAGATATAAATAGCTACTTTAGTAGCTATAGGCTAGAGATCTTCTAGGAAGCCTAATTATATTATAAGAGTTATTATAACCCTTATTATTACCCCCCTAGACCGTTTAGCGTGCCTATTTTAATATAGGTAAGCTAGGCTAGACTTTCTAATAATAATACCTCTATTTATAACCTCTTCTTCTTGCTTTTTAGTCTAAAAGGCAGTCTTACTATTAGTTATTATAACTATAATATAGATACCGTACACTCTTATATATATAGCTTCTAACTAATTAAAGCATAGCATAATATCTATTTTTAACAGGATTATAAAGATATAGCGTAATCCTATAGCTCTATAGGTAAAAAGAGTAATATATTAATCTTTATTATACCCTAATAATTAAGTAAAGAGATTAAAAAAGACTACCTAAAGCGGCCCTAAAGGTAATAACCCTGCCTATAACGCTTATAATATCTGCCTCTACGCTTTAGCTATCTAATAGACCTTATATTTCCCTATGCTCCTTTCCTTTAAAGGGATTTAAAGCTTCTTAAGTACTTAATCTATTATATCCTTACCTAGATACGCTAATCTAGCATGCTATAGGTCTGTAGGTATTATTATTATAGCCTTTAGGTCTCTTAAATCTCCCTTTATAGCGAAAACATCTAATAGGCTTAAGCCCTCTATATATAGCTATATACTAATAATCTAAGTTTAAAATATCTCCTAATTACCTCTTACTAGGTCTATAACCCTTCTAGTAAGGTTATCCTACCTTATTCCCTTTCTTATAAGTAGCTAAAGAGATATAAGGTTTATAAAGAATAATAGTTAGTACTAGGCCTTTAATAAGGTAAGGGTCTAGCTATCTGTTAAGATAATCTAAGCTATGCTAACGCCATGAGCCTTAGTAATACTATAACTAGCTTAAATTCTAGGTTATTAACTATAGTTAAGGTCTATAAACCAGCGTTTATTATTAAAGATATGGATTAAAGTGCCGCTATTAGGTATAACTTGTGATTTGCCCTAGGCTAGGAAAGCCTCTAAAGACTCTAACTCTTCTATTGAAAATGGAAGGGAATCTGTACTAGAGGGATAGGAAGACCTCCCTAGTAGATTCAACGCGGCGGCTTCTAGATTCACTATAATACGACGATTCTTCACAAGATATAGAGCTTTGATAGTTGAATATAGTAGATTTCAGCTAGACGAACGATCTGACGAGCAATAAGAGGATTTTCTAAGTTCCCCTCATAGACCTACCGACCGTATCGACGGAAGGGGGTCGCTAGCCGGGTCTTAGGAGCTATTTTTTATTTTCCGCAAAATTCATTTGTATGGGAAAAGTAAAAAATCGACTCACGGCCATATAATCTAGCCACCCACGTGCACCAACTAAGCAATCTAATAAGCAACCCTATAAATAAAATACATTATTAAATCCAGAAAAAATCAAGGATTCGAACAGTATAAGTCAGCCTTTTATACGACCACTAGTTCCCTAGTTACAGTTGATTTTAGCTTCCCTATAGGGTAGCCTAGTCGGCTTAGTCATACAAGCCTGTGGGTTAGTTGTGCGCGGAGCGCAGGTCACAGCCAAAGCTGGCCACAGCCAACAACGCTGCAGGCAACGCCTTGTAACCAACGTTGCAACAACGCAACTAGGCAACTAGTGGGCCTATAAAATAGTGCTATAAATAGCATAATTTTAACATCTTCTATAGCTAAAAACGCTGTATTAACTTCTTTAGGTTCCTTTGCGCTATTATCCTTAGGTTCCTTTACGCTATTATTCTTTAACCACGTGTTATATGCCTTCTTTATATTATTAGGCTAATAATTTATTACTTCTTTTACTTTCTTTAATAGCTTTTTATTAACTTTCTAGTCCTTTTATTGAAAATGGAAGGGGAATCTAGCTAGAGGGATAGGAAGACCTCCCTAGTAGATTCTAACGCGGCGGCTTCTAGATTCACTATAATACAACAATTCTTCAAGATATAGAGCTTTAATAGTTAAATATAGTAGATTTCAGCTAGACAAACGATCTAACGAGCAATGAGAGGATTTTCTAAGTCCCCTTATAGACCTACCGACCGTATTGACGGAAGGGGGTTGCTAGCTAGGCCTTAGGAGCTATTTTTTATTTTCTACAAAATTTATTTGTATATAAAAAGTAAAAAATCAACTCATGACCATATAATCTAGCCACCCACGTGCACTAACTAAGCAATCTAATAAGCAACCCTATAAATAAAATACATTATTAAATCCAGAAAAAATCAAGGATTCGAACAGTATAAGTCAGCCTTTTATACGACTACTAGTTCCCTAGTTATAGTTAATTTTAGCTTCCCTATAGGGTAGCCTAGTTAGCTTAGTCATACAAGCCTGTGGGTTAGTTGTGTGCAGGAGCGCAGGTCACAGCCAAAGCTGGCCACAGCTAACAACGCTGCAGGCAACGCCTCGTAACCAACGTTACAACAACGCAACTAGGTAACTAGTGGGCCTATAAAATAGTGCTATAAATAGCATAATTTTAACACTCCCTCTAGAAAAGTATGAGTTAACTAATTCGATACCTAAACTTAGCTCTTTAATAGATATCTAAGTTAACAATAAATTTAATAATAAATCTAATAACTTTTTAACTAAAATTAATAACTTTTCAACGGAATTCCAGTGTTTTTGTTAATTTTCGATTTTTTGACTTTTTTAGTTGTTTTTAAAGCTAGGCCTTGTATTCGTAAGGCCTAATAGTTGAATAAATTGTTGAAATTTATCGTTAGGCAGGGGCTTAGTTAAGCTATCCGCAGGTATCTCTTTAGTATTAATATAGATAACCTTAGCTATACCCTTCTATACCTTTTCTCTAGTATAGTTGAATTTTAGCAGGGTATGCTTTGTTCTGCTATGAAGAGTAGGGTTATTAGCGGTTATTATAGCGCCTTAGTTATCGCTAAAAATCGGAACAGGAGGTGCTATAGGTAGCTTAATTTCCTTAAAAAGGCTATAAAGCCACTCTAGCTCCCTAATAGCTTCACATAGAGTGTCTGATTTGGCCTCTAATGTTAATAAAGCTATTATAGTTACTTTCTTTAATTTCTAGCTAATAGGTCCTTTAGCTAGCTTATAGAGATAAGCATAGGTTAATTTAGAGGACTTATCTCCCGCGAAGTCGCTATCACAGAAGCTAATAAGGGTTGCAGGAGCTTTAGCGTTCTTAGACCTTCTATAAGTTATAGAATAACTCATAGAGCCTAGAAGGTATCTAAGCAGATGTTTAGAGGCATTTAAATGCTCTATATAAGGCTTAGCTAACGCTGTTAATAGCCACTGAACCGGAAAGGCAATATCAGGTCTTATAAGGAGCATTAAATATATAATAGTCCCTATAATACTCTGATACAGCTTATGATCAGAGGAGGAAAGAGGTTTAGTTAGGTGGTTGGCTGCCTGCTTTATAATTCCGGGTTGAAGTGGAATTTTAACAGGCCTAGCATCTTTTATGTTGAATCTCTCTAGGGCCTCAGAAATGTACTGGGACTGGTGGATAGTTAGGGTCCCTTTCTTTTGATTTCTAGTAATTTAAATACCTAGGAAAAATTCGGCTGGCCCACGATCTTCTATAGGGTAAGCTTTGTATAATAGCTTCTTTAGCTTATTGATATAAGCTAGATCCAGTCCTATTAGAAGACAGTCATCCATATAAGTCGCTATATATGTAGATGTAGTTGGGTTGAAGAAGATAGCTAGGTCAGATATAAGGGGGTGGAAGCCTAATTTTCAAAGAAGTTCCTTTAGGGCCTGCTGCCACTCTCTAGAGCTCTGTTTTAATCTATATAAAGCTTTTTAAAGGAAAATAACCTGCTTTTAAGAGGGATTATAGCCGTATTTCTTAAGTAACTTAGCTATTTCAGGTGAAGCAGCTTCGGCAAATTCAACAAATCCATTAGGGATCTGCATATAAATAGCTTCTTTTAATAAGCTGTTTAAGAAGGCCCCTATAAAATTAACCTGTTTAACTTCCTAGTTATTATAAGCCACTAGGGCTAGTAATATCCGCTAACTAGGGGGAATGCTAGTAGCAGCGTAGGTCTCAATATAATCCTAACCTTCTATCTGCATAAAGCCTTTTGCAACAAGTCAGGCCTTGTGTTTTATAGGATTATTTTCTTTATCCTTTTTAAGCTTATAGATAAGCCTATTTTTAAGAACTTTTTGGCCCTTAGGAATCTGGTCTATCCCTATAAATTTAAAAGTTCCAGCAGCTAATAGCTGCTTAAATTCGCTAAAGGTAGCATTAACCCATTTTTAGCTATCCTTGCTTTTTAGTGCTTGTTTCTAGGTCTTAGGGGTATCCGGATTGTTGTTATTAGATAACGATTTAGCCTTTTATTGCGCCTTAAAGCATATCTCCTTAACAAAAGAAGATAGGTTAAAATCATTGATATCTATAGAATCAGGGTCGATTAAAGAATCCGAATCTAAAAACGGTTTTTCGATAGCACCCTTATTAGGGGCGCTAGAGCTTAGGCTCTCTAGGGGTAGCGCTAGAGGCGTTACAGGCGTTGTAGCGGTCGTCCTGGGCGGTGTTGTTATAGGCGCGGCGGGCGCTGCGGGCGCTGTGGGCGCTAGAGGCTTTAGATAGCTATCCTGAACCTCTAGATTATCTCGTGAGATATTGGCTTCTCCCTCTAAAGGATAGCTCCCTAAAGGCTTAGGGGACCCTACAGAGCCTATATCCTCTATAATCTTAACAAAGCTAGTCTTAATGACTAACCTTTTAGAGGGTATATAAACAAGATAGACGCTAGAACCTAGAGTAGCAAGTAGCCGGCTAGGGATAGTCCTAGGGGCTAGCTTCTGAAGCTTTAATCTCTGCTCCGGAGGTATTAGAACCTTGTAATAAGACCCTATAGCCCTAATTTTTAAGAAGTTAGGCTTATAGATAGTCTTAGGCTCTAAGTTAGCTAGAAATAGCTACTTAGGGGTTAGGGGCTTAGTTGTATTGGCGGTAATGTTAACTAAGTCCACTATAGCTAGAAGGATATAAGACTATAGATATAAAGGTAGCTTAGACCACTAAAGTATAGCTCTAAGCCGGTCTAGGATAACCCTAATAGCCCTCTTAACTAGCCTATTCTGTTTGTAAATATAGGGGCAAGAGGTGCTAAAGCAAATTCCCTTAGAAGATAACCAGGACTGAAGTTTATTATTAATTTCAGTGCCTCTATTAAAGTAGAGGTGCCTAGGATACGCGTTATATCGGTTTTTCAGGGCCTTAAAGAAGCCCTTAATAGTAGTATAAAGGGTCTGACCTTCTTTATTAGCTAATAAAAAGCACTATTTATACCGGGATTTTCGATTAATAAGTATAAGGACTAGGGCCTTCTTATTGTGTAGTATAGGTTCGATTTTAACTATATCTCCCTCTAGGATATCTAAAACCCTAGGGGGGTCCTAAATAGGTCTTTTAGTAGGTCTTCTAACAGCCTTCGATTACATACAGGCTATGCAGTTGAAATCCTTGTCTTTAATGGCGGAAAAATTAGGGATCCCTTTAGCTAATTTCGAAGATTTCTTAAGTAAAGGGAGGCTAATGTGGCCTAATCAAATGTGCTAAAGAAGGGCTAAATCTAGTAACTTCTTATAACTAGAATCTAGCTTTTCAGAGCTATTATCCCCTAGCTCCCTCTGTTGCCAGGCCTCTTAAGAATCACAGGCCTCTAGGGGCAATAGACGGCCACTATCATCACCCAAGTCATTAGGGTATGGACCTTCTAAACCCCCTATAGAAGATGCCTGACTAGGAGGAGCTTTAGTGGGATATAGGGCTGAATCTTCGTCTTCTTCATCTAAATTTAGTTCTTCGATTCGTTGATATTCCTCGGGATTAAATGCTGGCTGTGGAATTTGAACCTCTATAGGGTAGGAAAACCCTAATTCGGTCTTATAGGCTCTTTGTTGTTGTTGGTTGCAATATTAAGAGCCTATAAAGGAGAGGTGGGTTGAATGCTTGCAGATCTTAGGAGTAGCTTGCCCCTTAATCTATAAAAAGAAGCCGTGTTTAGCAGGTTCTAGTAACCCACAGGGGCTTTTATCAGCTAGGAAAAGCTGATCTTTAGCTAGATAACCTCCCTTAAGATAGTGGGATAGCCCGCTAACTAGGTTGGTATCTATACCGGGGAAATATAGGGCATCTAATAGAGCTAAAGGCCTATATTCTGGTGGATTTTTCTTGACCAGAACGTTAAAAACAGCGGTGCCTCTTCCTTTAGGATAGATAGGTCCTCCTGCTGTAATTATAGGGCCAGTTTGACCTTTCTTAAGAGGCTTAAAGTCCCTAAAGAAAGCCCTATTATTATAAATATAACAAGAAGAACCTGTATTATATAGAAGGGAGTTTTTAACCACATCATTAGAGTAGCTAAAAGTAGGCTTACTAGTAGTGTCACTAGTAGTAGTAGTACTAGAGGTATCTAAATTAGATTCAGAATCACTACTATCCTCGCTGCTAGATTCGCTAGAATCTAGTTCTTTAACGTATCCCGTGGCTAGGCTATAGCCTAACGCAAAAGCAGCTTCTTTTCCTTTATTATCCCTGTTGCCACTCTTCTTCTTCTGCTTTTTCTTCCTAGAGGCTTTAGAAAGGTTTGAATCCTTCTTATCCTGCTCTTTAGTGGCGTTAGTAGAGTCCTTCTTAGTATTAGGATTAGATTTCTTCTCCTCGTCCTTAGAATTTCCCTTATTATTAGAAGCCTTATAGCTAAGAGCTTTAGCTACAGGGGAGGTTTTATCCCTCTGCTCTTCTAATAAATCCGCCATAAGGAACTGTAAATTTAAGGTATTTACAGGCAGCCCTTATGCCCTAGCAGCTCTGATAGTAAATCTTTGTCTCTCAGCCTAGCTAGGAAAGGTCTGCTTTAATGCGTTGATATAATAGTTTACTTAATCTATAGGAGCGATCTCTACACTATAAAGCTATAGTCTAGCTAGTAAGTTATTAAAATCAGCATTAAAAGCCTCTAAAGATCCCTTATAATTTAAAAAATTTAGGGAGTGGTAGCTAGTGTATAGCGTACCTCGCTAGATTTTAGCACTCTGCGAATATTACCTAATAAGGACTTTATAGGCTTCTTCGGGGGATTTTTGCCAACATATAGCTGCCTACGGTCCTGGTTGACAGCTATCTCTCAATATTATCAAAAGAATAGCTTGATTATAGTTAGCTAGATAGCCTGCTAAGCTAGGATTATCTATAAATTCAGGTAATCCTAGGGCTCTAAATTAGATGCTCAGGGCTTGCTTCCACTAATCATAGTTTTCAGGGCCTTTTAGCTTAGCTCCCTTAGGAATAGAGTGAACCTTCTTATTTAGTTCCTTAATAGCCCCTATATTAAAGGTAGCTTATAAGTTACTAGAAGGTAAACTCGCAGAATTAGCGGCAGGTAGGTCTTCTACCGGAGCTTTAGTATTTTCTTCCCTTAGCTTAGTAGAATCCTAAAGACCTTATATAGTAGTCATGGTTTACGTTAATTTATCTAATAGATCTTTAATACTAGCCTTGTTTTTTAGACAATTTAACTCAGTATACTTAATAAAATCAGTTAAGGTCTTACCTTATTATTCAATTTAGCTTTGCATCTATTATTAAAAAGCACTGGCTTAAATAGCTAGACCTTCTATTTCTATCCTATTAGGGTCCCTAGGAGGGCTAGAAGAAGGGCCTGCAGTAGGTCCCTTACCCTTATAACTCAGTGGTGCTATCTCTAAAAGTTCCCTAGGATCTTAAAAGATATCCTATGTAAGATCTCTAAATTTATTCCTGTTATAAATAACGCGCGCTAGAAGCTGGTTGTGGTGCAACCTGGCTGCGCACGTAAATTGTGCGGCGGGGCTGTTTAAAAGGGTGCCCCTTAGGGTCTAAAAGTGGGTCTGCGGTATACGCGGGCAGAAACAGACCGGAGAAGATTCTCTGCGAAAATTTTCTTAACACTAAAAATAATAGATAGGAGATAGTAGCTATTGCAGCAGCCACAACGCAACGTAATGTGATGTATAGTGCGTGCAACGTGGTGTAATAGGTCAAAAAGCCTAGTATCAAGATACTAGATGTTCGATGATTTAAAGGATGCAGCGTATCTACTAAGTAGATAATATTAAATATAACAGTCGCGGTAGTGAATAGAATCACTAAAAGAGGTTATGGTTGTAACTAGATAGTTACGGTTGCAATGTGGTGGTTATAGGTGCGGCTGTAAATAAACTTTAACACTAAGGGTCTGGCGTTACAATACGTGATACTAGCGGATAAAAAGCTTTAAAAGCTAGCGGTTTCCTTTGTAATCTAAGAGCCCACAGGTCTAGTAGAGAGTAACTAGTACCCAAAATCAAGCACTAATCGCAGTAGAATAACGCAGTAATGTAGTAATCTTATAGGCCTTCCGGGCTTATAACCTATTAAAAATAGAAGGGGAATCTAGCTAGAGGGATAGGAAGACCTCCCTAGTAGATTCTAACGCGGCGGCTTCTAGATTCACTATAATACAATGATTCTTTAAGATATAGAGCTTTAATAGTTAAATATAGTAGATTTTAGCTAGACAAACGATCTAATAAGCAATAAGAGGATTTTCTAAGTCCCCTTATAGACCTACTAACTATATTGACAGAAGGGGGTCGCTAGCCGGGCCTTAGGAGCTATTTTTTATTTTCCGCAAAATTTATTTATATGTGAAAAGTAAAAAATCAACTCACGACCATATAATCTAGCCACCCACGTGCACTAACTAAGCAATCTAATAAGTAACCCTATAAATAAAATACATCATTAAATCCAGAAAAAATCAAGGATTCAAACAGTATAAGTCAGCCTTTTATACAACTACTAGTTCCCTAGTTACAGTTAATTTTAGCTTCCCTATAGGGTAGCCTAGTTGGCTTAGTCATACAAGCCTGTGGGTTGGTTGTGTGCAGGAACGCAGGTCACAGCTAAAGCTGCTGGCCACAGCCAACAACGCTGCAGGCAACGCCTCGTAACCAACGTTGCAACAACGCAACTAGGCAACTAGTGGGCCTATAAAATAGTGCTATAAATAGCATAATTTTAACACCTTTATTAGGTAGAGTGCCCTATAGACCTTTTATAAGTCTCTTAACTTCTTTACCTTATACTTCTTATAGTAGATATAATCTTTCTTTACTAACTTCTCTGCTTTATCCTTTATTTCTCTATTAAGAGTTAGCTTAGCTCTAAAGGTATTATTAGCCTTTACCTAAGATCTCCCTTAGGCTTTAATTAGGTACCTAATTCTACTTATAATACTATAGAAATCTAGGACCTTTCCCTTACTCTCTACTATATAAATTAATAAGCTAATTTAAGCTAAGATAGTAGGGAATTATACCCTAATAGTATTATTAATTATTTCTATAGGTAAGTTACCTTTAGTAATAGGGTAGTCTACTTAGAAGTATCTCTTATAGCTAATTAAAGTATCTATAAGCTACTTATTAATATTTACCTTTATAAGGTTCTATTTAATAGTTTTATTAAAATTAACTTTAGTATAATACTTAATAGTCCTACTTAAAGGTATTATATTCCTTATAAGCTCCTTAATCTTATTATAAAGGGATATATACCTTAAGGTTATTTACTTATACTTAGGCCTAAGTATTACTATAAACTAAGTATAATACTCTTATAGGGCCTTTATAAGGCTCTAGAATTAGCTATTAAATACCTAATAATAACTACTAAGGACTATAAACTATACGCTATCTTTAGTATTATTAGGTTACTAAGGGTACTAAAAATAACTCTCTTTAGGTATATTATAACCTTTAGAAAAGCTTTCCTAAGGTTACTACACACTACTAACTACTATTCTACTGCTTTATAAGTATATTTAAACTCCTATAATATCTATTATAGATAATTAACCCTATATAGCTTCTACTACCCTTCTCTTTACTAGAGTCCTATTTCCTATAAGGATTAGAGGCTTAGGAGGGTAATCTAGCTATATAATTAAGTTAGGATTAATAAAAACCTAAATTCTATCTTTAACTACTCTTACCTTAACTATCTTATACTATAGGTCCTAGTAATAGGGCTCCTATAGCTTAATAGCTAGCTTATTACTCTTAGAAGACTCCTTAGATATTATAAGGATACCTATAGTGTTATTATTATTAAACTAATAGATAGTAGTATTAATCCTAGTATACTAGGGTTACCTAATTATAATATTAATAAATTAGGCCTCTCTTTTACTATGTTTATACTAATTATTTAAAGATTAAATAATTAGTTAATTTAAAGAGAAGAGTACTAATTTAGAAGAAAGGTATAATTATTATAAATACTATATAATTACTACTATATTAGACTATAAAGCTAGGGTTTAATATAATTACCTCTATTAAGTTATCTAACCCTATAAGAGGGTATGGACTATAGTCTAAATACTTAAGTACCTATACTATTAGTGGGGTACTAGTATAATAATAAAACATACTATAAAACTACGGAGGTCTTAGAAAATGACTTGCGCGGGGTGGATTCCTGTCTCAGCTAGTTGAATAGTGAGACTATCGTGCGGTAGGGATCAATTATGCCCTTGTGGGTGCAACAATATACAAACTATCGTCCAATACAATTTTAGGACCCACATGCCGATAAAACAGGAAGATCTGGGGCTGTATTATCGGTCAACAAAGAGGGGGTCATGACAAGTGTAATGCCTCAGATTTGAGGCTGCAATGTGAGGCTGCGATATCCTTAACAAGTTGTGAATAATCACAGCACACATCTCCGTTATCACGCTTTCACACAATATAGCAGCACTTCTCTTCCTTACTGGACTCGTATTCTCACATTTGTGGGTTGAGAGACTCATGCTCATCGACCCTAATGGTACAATGATTGGAGAGCCTGGGTACATACATTCGTGGTGCAGTCTCCAGGTTGAATCCCTCTTTTAACGACTTCCAGATGCAGCATCAATTGCCAACCACTTCCAATGACCTTCGTTTGGATAGAATCTGCAAACAAACACGGAGGGTGAGGAACTATGCAGCGTCACTTCCTGCACTTCAGGCATTCCCAGGGTCATTTATTGCTCTCCAGTACCAGGAAAATGGCCACGTCACTTTACCAGAGCTCACGCCACAGAAAAGAGACAGCGGGAACATATATATATATGGCACCCTACATTCTCGTGACGATGATATACTGACTTCAGTTCATAATGTCTGGAATCAAGAAGGAACTGGTGGATGGTGGAGATGGCCGAGGGAAGCTCCTTGCTGTTCGAAGCTTTGATGACCAGCAATGCTATCAAATAAACCAGGGCCCGAACTCGATCGATGGACAAAAAAAGATTCCGCAAAGCTGCAATGAATCCCCAGGGTGCTGACCTCTGGTGCCAGTCTGACCTACGGCTACCATACAATATTCCCTACCCGGGGTGGTATACTCTGTACTGGGTTTGGGATTGGCCAAGTGCCCCTGATGATGACTCCTCACCGTCCTGGGCACCAGAAATCTACACAAGTTGCATGGATGTGTCTTTATAATCTGCAGTCGCACGTGGTGACTGATTTTGAGCTAGATGTGCATGGGCCCTTTAAAGACTCATGAATCATTCTCCTTCGACCCAGGTTTGGCTTGTCCAATACAATTCAATTGTCAGAATTGAGAGCCAGCCATGGATCTTTCGTCAGTTCTCTAGCCGCCGCCCTTTCCTCAGGGAGCCAGCATAGCATACGTTTCAAAAAATCGACAGCGGTGACTAACAAGTCGTGGCCCCGGTGCTTTTTGTTGCCGGACGCGAGGTGAACAGACATTGCCAATTCTTTCGTAGCTTCTCCATCGCAATAATTTGTATTAGTTTTAATAGCGAAATATCTCTGCCCTCTAAACCAGGTTCTTCTCACATTGGAGTTGGTGATTGAGAAAATCCAGGTCATGAAAGCGTTGCCACTCACCGGCTCTTTTGAGCAAACCATACCGTCGACGACGAACCCCACCCAACTTTCGCATGAAGTAGATATTGACCCCCTATCTTGTCTCCAGGATTAGGATGGAAGAAATTTTGGCGCTTATAGCCTGGGATTCGCTCTTCGTCGATGAGTGTATCCAATGGAAGAGCCTTGGGTAATGCAACTTTCCATGTAGAGGATTGGTGCCGCAGCACGCAGTTCCTGGCAAGGAGAGGACGCATCGGAAACAGAGACAAACTCCCTGACAAACGAAAGGTTATAAAGATCTATCAATCAATGCGTTTAGTGGCCAAAACCAAGAAGTTGTGATGCATCCGGAGAACAATGCCCAAGGAGTGAAAAGGGCCGCGGTTGCACGAGAAGAGTTATCTGTCACATGCGAGGAATAGACAGCAACCACAATGGGGCAGCTCGGGAGCGGATGACAAGCAAGGTGTGAGACGGTGCGGAAAGTGATGATGATGAATTCAGCTATCTAGGTAACCTTCCGCAGTTGAATTCGACGATGAATCCCCGTCCGATCTCCGCTAGATAATCTGGCGAGCGCTAGATTAGTAGTTGAGTCAGTGACGATCAGCGAATACCTAGTGTTGTATGGAAAAAAACTTTCTTTTTTCTAATTCAAAAAGTACCGCAGAGGTTAATACGTGATCGGTCTCAATTTTGTTCTTTTAGAGTTTCAAAATCCCCGAATTTGGCCACGTCCCCTTGGACAAATGAATATGTCAGAATGCGTTCTGGGCCGAAATGTTGCTTTTTTTCACAATGAAAATTGTAATGAGCTGCGCAAAAATGGCCGCCTACTCAGGAGTCACGAGCATTACTGACTAAACTGAGCCAAGTTCGTGCGTGGTTCGTGATTGACCATCTGGGCGATGATACAAAGATCAAAAAATTGAGTTTGACCTCGCGTTTTCCTTTCGAGAAGCCTCACTGTGACGATGCGGTTATCCGAACCTTGTTCAGGTCCCCCGAAATTTACACACTTTTTCTGACATTGCGCGTCTACGTGACCCAGTCCGTCTCCCCAGACCTCGACGACGCTGCAGCAATCCTCATCCCAAAACCTTGTTGCCTCGCTTTGACTTTTTTTGTGTGTTTGTAATATCCCGTGAGTAAAAAAAAAGCTGATGGGGAGCCTGATGTTAGCTAGGACAATGCAGCAGCGCCTGAAGTTATAAACATGGTTTACTGCTGTCTGTCTCATTGAGGAAAGATGCAACAAGTTTTCTCGTCGCCGCGACGCTGCGCAAGCAAGAGATTAGCATTTTATAGTTTGGCTAGTAACATTGCAGCTGAACTGTACATACCACACTGACCACAGTATTAAACGAGGAGTTGCCTCTCATAGGACTCTGCTACTTCCCTTCCCAACTTCCTGTGCCCTCGTACTCACTGTTACTGTCGCATGATGTAAATTCTTTTTAAAGTACCAAGACAGTCTTTTTTTAATTTTTTTGTTCAAACTTCGGTAAGATTCTCCCCCGAGATAAGTTGCTTGCATAGACCAGGGGCGAAGCTACTGGTGTTCTGCATCGTTGGCATCTCATCTCAGTCTCATCTCAGCCTTGAGCTATTCAGTTTTTATTCATAAAAACATTGTTCTCAAGACTGAAGAGAGACAGCGTCACCATGAAAGGACCGCCCACCATTATCGCGATGTTGTCAGTTGCCGGATCAGCAATCGCTCTTCCTTTCACCACAACCGGCGTTGACGTCGTCTCGACTGCTATTGCCGCTGCCGCCGGCCCTGCCAATTCAAGGCCGAGTCCCCCTCGAGCCCTTCCCCAGAACGCATCCGAAAGGGCCTTGCAGTTCCAACCCCTTTTGGACTACGACTCGGACAGTTGCTACAACGTCCCCGCCATTGATGCCCAAGGGAACCTGGCGCAGGGCCTCAAGAGTACCTACCAGAGCAACACGAAGTATTGTCGAGACGAAGAGGATCTGGATAACCAGAATGTCTACGTCCGAGAAAGGTGCAACAATGGCTGGTGTGCGTACATGTAAGCTGCAACATGGGCATCCAGACGGACAGCCTCCCCGATCCTTCGAGAAACGAAGAACGGAAAACTGACAGTAGAGCTGCCACATAGGTACGAGCACTATTTCGAGAAGGATGTCGGGATAGAGCACGTCGCCGGCATAGCATCAGGCCATCGGCATGAGTGGGAAAATGCCGTCGTTGTCGTCAGGCAAGACGAGGATCTTCCCAGGCTCGTGTCTGCGTCTGCGCACGACGGTTACGACACCCGGGAGCCGTTGCGAGTTCGCTTCCAAGGTTAGTGCTCATCTCGGACGCGCTCTGCAGTCATCGACTACTAGTTGGAGAAGGACATGATTGCTGACACGGGTGGATTCGCATAGATGGCCATGCCAAGATCGTCTATCACAAGCACGGCAGGGGAACGCACGCATTGCGGTTCGCCAATGCCCGGGACGAGAATATTGAGAACGATAGGGGTGTCTGGGTGCAAGGTGCTCTTGTGGATTGGAATGGGTTTCCTTCCATCAAGCTTCGTGACCGAATGGTCCGGGCATTTAACGGTACTGGTACCCAACCCAAAATTGCTGATGCTCATTTCGGCGCGTACTTGGCGAAGGCTATCAGACATAGAGTGAGTGTGAGTCCTGCTTGTCTTGGTGGTTCGTGATGCTAACCTGAGTTACAGATTCCCGAATTCGATCCTTTCTTGGAGGGTTGAAAGCGTCCTATAAGGCAGGGCCTTGCAAGAGGTTGGTGTTGTTGTTTTTTTCAACACCGGGTTCCTTATTTTTGGTTTGTTGTGGTTTTTTCTTGTCTCTACGGGTTTTCTTATGTTATCAGAAAGGACCGCATAGTATAGACTGGAAAAAGGTTGGTGGTTTCTCGGCCCTTCTTCCCTAACCACATTGTTAAATTGCTTCCTTTTGCTCTTTTCAGAGTCGCCGAGGTTGAAGCCCCCTTGCAGCCCCCAGTCGATGAACACGCCTCATTGTAGTCCCGGGGGGCCGGGGGCGTGCTAATGCCTTAACGTTCGGTTTTGACTTGACTCTGGTGTCTTGTTGGGACTATGGCACTCGAATAGTGCTTTATCAATAGACGATGAGGGAAAGATCCTCCCTGTTGATTCATTATAATGAGTGCAACGATTGCAAAGAAAAGCTTCATAAACTAGTGACACTATGTCGCAGGACTTCTTTTTGCAGCCATAATCTATCTGCCAACAGATGCTACCCAAAGAGACTTTTAGGCCTTTCCTGAAGTTGGCCGTCCAGAACAACATCAACCTTTTCATTGTAGAAGCACAACAAGCCTGCTATGGCTGCACTCTCGTGAGTGGGATGTCTGTAGTACCACACCAGATTCTTGTGTTCTTGTCCATCCACGACTACGTGATGGTATTCGGCGTCTCCTTTGTAGGGACATTTGGTGATGAGCTCGCTCTTTCGCAATATTGTCGGGTCCACGGCGCCTGGAGATATGTAATACCGCACAGGAAGACCCGTTTCGTGGAGGTGGACAGATGACACAGCCTTGGCGAGGGTCTTGCCTTCAAGCTTGATCTCGACTGACCGCGACGATTGAAGTGTTTCTACACGCCGAAAGGGATCTTTGGGGTGGACGTAAACTGGGACATCCTCTTCGAGCCATTGATCTATTAAAGAAAATCTCAGTCAGCCCGACGAAATGAAATGTCGGAAATGGAGTCGAACAATCTTACCCATAGATCCGAACTCGAGTCGCACAAGTCCTGAAAGAGCGCCAAGGCTTCTATCATCGGTGAAGCGAATCACACGATCTGTCTTGCACTCTTTTGCTCCATTCCTCGCTGGAATCGTCACCTCGACAAGAGCGGCCCTCGCGACGCCCTCGCTTCGGATGAGCTGCGTGTCCCTGTAAGAGCAATGCTTGAGTTCACTCAATGGAAAATAAAATTGTGGGTAGCCATCGTGCTCCCAAACGTGGACTGCTTTGATAGTGTCCACGATGGTCGCATTATTGTGAATCACCCGGACACGTCGAGATGCTGGGTGTACCTTGCGAGGGCCATTCGTGAGTATATAGCTGGCCAGATCGGCAAGACTATCCGAGGTGTGAGTACTAGCACAGCACAGAGGGGAACCAACAAGAAGCTATTTGTCGATGAGAGAGGTACCTGGGTAGGTACACGGCCGAGGGTATGCTTACTTTGATCCCAAGGCCCCTGGTCTAGACATTGTGTTTTGCCTTGCGCGCGATGTTCGGGTCTTGGAAACAATGTTGAGTTCTGCGTAAACGCATGTAGTTGGTGAAAGAAGTGATGAAACATGGGGAGATCGAGTTTAATATGACAGTTCATGTTTGACATTTGGATGGCATGTCTGGGGCATGTGCGGAATTAGAAGGCACACACCCTGCATCCGCTACCTGAGCCATGTCGGCCCTACTCCGCAGGGGTCTATCGCTCATTTGCTTGCCCAGCCGATTCTTCATGGCGCAACTGCTCCATGCTCTTGTTGGTGCGAGGCCTACGAGGCAGTGCGTTTCTGTATCCGCAAGGCGCTCCTCGACATGGGCGTCATTTGACCCAGGCGTTTCGACTGGTTTTTCACGTGGCGCCGGATCGCCGCCAGGCAACCATGTCTGTCGATTTCGCCATGTACAGAATCTCATTGGATGGCAACAAGGTGTCCGGTGTGAAAGGAAAGCCAGTACGACAGGCAAACAGTGGAACGGGAAATTTTGATCAAGTGGTTTTGATGAGGAAGGATGTTTGTTGTCTAAGAACTAAAACGTGGCAGGTGGCAGGTGGGGGTCACGGAGCTCTGCTGGCTCCTTCTTCAAATGTTCAGTGACAATCTCCGTCTTGCATTTGAAGTGGCCAGCCTGTCCTTATCAGTTTGTCACTCGGCAGACAAACATTATGTGTCTCGTCTCTGGACTTCCTTGCTTCCATGTAAGTGAGGTGGGAGAATACTCATGAATTCAAACTCGTCTTGGGGTCCACCTTGCAATTACACTGAGAAGACCGCCGAGGAACGAACGAAATTCGTCCACGTCGCTGCGTCATGTGAGGGTTGTTCATCGTCCGCTGTGGATTCTATGCGCCCACTTGAGCAACGTCGCCATCTTGTCCATGCATCAATTGTAAATTATGACGTTATGCCCGTCCGCATGGGAGCATCGCATTCCTTCTCCAGATCACACAGTACGGCCTCTGTTCTCGCATATTGTACATCAGCAAGCATCGTCAAAGCAAACAAGACTACATAAGAATACGTTTCATTGCTACAAGTGGTGGCGGTCTTCATCCGTTGCGCGATTTGCGGTTCCGTACTACGTAGTTCCAGCCTCGTACGGTGCGGTGCCGTTGGTATCTTGACACCAAAAATACTTCCCCTTGTTGTAGGCAAACATTTGATCATCTCGGTGGAACTACTACTAGTGCGAGTAAGATCACAGGCATGCACTGAAAAAGACCCATAAACAAGACTGATGGTACAGTTCCTCCCGAAATAATCTATCATACACATCTCCGTCGGAAAACTGACGCGTCAGGTCGTGCAGTGGCTGCATGAACTCACCCGAAGGTAAGATTCGTTATCCAAAGCACGTAAGCAAATGTACATCAGGCTGTGCCTCACGGCACGTCCATTGGACAATCTAAGCGGAAGATACTCCGGGACCTTGGGAAGGCAGGCAGGTCTCCAGCCGAGCCTAGCCCGTGAGTCCGTGACAAAAGTATTTCGATAGGCATCCTTTTGTGGACCCGTTGTTTTTGGAGAGCAATCCCTGTTGTGCCTAGTTAGTCAAATCAGAACACACACGAGGTAGGCTATGTATTCAATCCCGAGTGCGAATGATATTATTCATATTGCAATGAAGCCATATCCAAAACTTTTTCTCGCAGATGAGCTTTGACTTTGTCCATATTAACAGTAACTGCAAAATCTCTTAGAACAATTGCACTTATCAAGGCAGGCAGGTGCTGCCACCCTACACCTCGATCGGTATTAGTTCCAAGTGACCTGGGGGCTGCTGCCCGACAAGCAGCATAGGCGAGTGAAGTAGTCGATCCATCAATGAGCGAGTCCCTGAGGAACCGCTTATTGACGGGAAGGATCACGTAGGGCTGACAGTGACACCTGTTCCCGAAGTCTATGCCGACGTCGCATGACATGCGTGATCGTGCGGGTGGTTGGCTGTTTGGCCTACGAGCGGTGTATGAACTTGAACACTGGCTGGTTTGCTGAGGGATATTTTTGATCTACGGAGTACCATACAAATGGGCGACCAAATGGAGCACTAGCGTCAACAACATCTGTTATCGCCAAGGCTCCGAGTGCTCAGGGCATCGTCCTCCCGTTCTGAGTTGTTTCTGAATGATGCGGTCGAGCGGCAATCGCTGTGTCAATGTTGGGCAATGGGCTTGAGCCCCATCTGGAAAACAGAAGATCGCGACCCGCTGCAATGGAGCGTTTGGTCCATCCAAGCGCTCCGTACGTAATCCGTACTCCGTAATTGCTCGATGACCTTGGGCGGGCCTGGAAGCCGCCTCTCTGGATGAGGTGAACTATCGAACTTGATGGGTAAAGACTTGGCGAGATTGAAAGCCGATGTACGTCCGTAGAGCGGACTTTTCCACCATCAAGGATGCAGACAACTTTAGACAGAAACAGACGGGGTTGTTTTGTATGTGTTATGTGTCACAAGCCGAGCAGGTCCTAAACAATCTGTGCGACCCGTCGAAAGCACCAGACCAGACCGGACTTGCCCTGCCCTGCCCCTCCCCCTCCCTCTCTCAAGTGCCACCCGCCAGCTCTTTCCCTCCATGTTGTTGTTTGGACAACCTCAACATTCAAGGCTTGGAAAAAGCACACCAGACAGATCACGATGCGTTCGTCGCTTGTTACCAGCGGCCTTGGGTCGTTTCGATCGGCTGGCCACAAAACACCATCGACAGCTATTTTTCAAGCACCTTGGACGGCAGCAAAGACCATCTCTCGCCCGTCTTTCCAGTCCATAGCTCGCACTGGCGCCACACTCGTGGACACGCCCACGGCTACGCATGACCAACCTGAAGCAGTCGAGAACTCGGCCAGACAGGCAAATGCGGCGAAAATCTTGAAAGATGCCGTGTCTGCTACAGGTCCTCGACAGAATTGGACGAGAGAAGAAATCTCAGCCATTTATTATCAGCCATTGCTGGAACTGGCGCATCAAGCTGTAAGTCAACTCGGGACGACAGCCCCACCTCTGCAAGACGACGCTTGAAATGAGGGTACAGAGAACCAACCGTACAGGTCTGGATTAACACGACATCAATTCCTAGAGCTTGGTTCACCGTCGATATCATGCCCCCGGCGAAGTCCAACTCTGTACTCTCATGAATATTAAGACCGGCGGATGTACCGAAGACTGCTCCTACTGCGCCCAAGCCACCCGCTACCAGAAAGGCACAGGTCTGGAAGCCAAGCGAGTTGAGACAGTCGAGTCTGTCCTGGCGGCTGCGAAGACGGCCAAGGAAAATGGAAGCACCCGTTTCTGCATGGGCGCTGCATGGAGAGACATGCGCGGTCGCAAGAACAGCTTGAAGAACATCACTGAAATGGTCAAAGGCGTCAAGGCCATGGGCATGGAGGTGTGCGTGACGTTGGGAATGATTGATGACGAGCAAGCCAAGCAGCTCAAGGAAGCTGGACTGACGGCCTACAACCACAATGTAGACACGAGTCGTGAATTTTACCCCAATGTCATTACAACGAGATCCTACGATGAACGCCTCAAGACCTTGAGCCACGTCCGTGATGCAGGCATCAACGTGTGCTCTGGTGGCATCTTGGGCTTGGGCGAGTCATCAGAGGATCGGGTGGGCCTTCTTCATACCGTCTCCACGCTGCCATCTCATCCAGAGAGTTTCCCCGTCAATGCCTTGGTGCCTATCAAGGGAACGCCACTGGGAGACACCACGCCCATTGCCTTTACGAGCATGCTGAGAACGATTGCGACGGCGCGACTCATCATGCCTGCGACCATTATTCGAATTGCTGCAGGAAGGAAAAGCATGTCGGAAGAAAAGCAGGCGTTGTGCTTCATGGCAGGCGCAAACGCCATCTTCACAGGCGAGAAGATGTTGACGACGGATTGCAATGGATGGGACGAGGATAGCGCCATGTTTGGGCGATGGGGCTTATCACCGATGCAGAGCTTTGGCAAGAAAGCCGTTGAGGGTGCAGGCGACATTGATGCCGCTAGGGTGTAAGTAATCATGGTATAACAATTGGAAACAAAAACACACTGGATTTACGGCATGATTTTATGTTCAATAAAGACAAAGATGGAAAACAAAGAAAAACAGTATAAATTATCGTCTATTCTATAATTTACTCAAAATACTTATGGGGGCTTCTCCAATTTTTGCTGGAGTCACAATCGGCTCCTGCGGCATTTCTTCAAACCTCGTAGCCGAATCGCCGTCAAGTTGGCTCTGAAGCCACTCCTCAATTGCCAGACAAAGTCCTCGCACCTCGGCGACTGTATTCGCAGCATGGAGGCAAAGCCTCACCCTGTCCGTCCCCTCAGGCACAGTCGGAGCCACAATCGGCCGAACCATGTATCCGCGTCTCTGGCAGTGCGTGGCCAGGCTCCTCGCACGACCTGAAAATAGAGGAATGATGGGTGATCCAGGCGGCGCAGCATTGACGCGAAATAATTGCGGTGGTGGATTGTGCTTTTCCGATAGAGCCGCGAGCAACTGATGTGTTTCTTCCATGAGCGACATCAAACTCTTGAAGAGCGGAGCACCGTTGCCTGTTCCGAGGTAGTCGTAGACGGTCTGAATGGCCGCGAGCATGGGGAAACCCATGGCCGTGGTGTATATAAGACTGCGTGCATAATTGATCAAGTACGATCGAGTGGTGGGAGAACACAGCACAGCAGCTATTGTCAGCCCCAGTTAGCATCCGGGATGCGTCATCCTCGAGCGATCATGCATCTCGAACAGATGGTGTAGCTTACCTCCCGCACAGCCCATGGCCTTGCCAAACGTGTGTACGCGAGCCCACACCCGATCTTCGAGTCCCAACTGACTCACTAGACCGCGTCCCTGTTCTCCCAGCCAGCCCGTGGAGTGAGCCTCGTCCACGATGATGTAGCCGTTCTTTCGGGGAAGATGACTCTCCACACAGTCGACGATGCTTCGCAGCGGAGCGACGTCCCCGTCCATGCTGTACACCGCCTCCACGGCAATGAAGATGTTTTTCACTCCACGAGCTACTTCATCGCCGTCTTTTCCTCTCCTCAACCCCTCCAGCACCTCTCCTAGACTCTGCAGTGTAGACCCCGTCGGCACATCAGCACCTTTGACGCAATTGTGTGCGAATGGGAGCGTCCTCGCTCTGCTCAATCTCATCCCATCGTGAACACTAGCATGGACCAGCTCATCGTGGACCACCACGTCACCGGGCTGCGGGGCGCAACCAAACAGTCCCGTGTTGGCCTCAAACCCGGAATTGAACAGCAGAGCGGCTGGCGCGCCGTGAAAGGCCGCGATGCCGGATTCCAATGTCTCTGCCAGGACCGTGTTGCCGTCCAGGAGGCGTGAGCCGCACGATCCCAATGCGAAACCACCTTGGGAGCTGGAGCTCTGGAGAAGCGAAATGTACCGTGATTGTATGTCGGGGTGACCAGAGAGGGATAAATAGCCGTTGGATGAGAAGTCGACGATGCCGGCGTCGCGGAGGGTGAGTCTGCGCAGGCGGTTGTGGCGCTCTCGGCGGGCGAGCAGGGAGCCGTAGGTCTTGTCCAGGGCGCTCTCGGAGTTGGTCATGATGCAGACGGAGTCGATTGGCTCATTTCCAGGGCAGAGCGGTACGGTGGAACGAGAAGGAACAAGGAAGCATGTGAGAGAGTACTATGAGTAGGTCTGGATTTCCGCTCACAGCGAGTTGCGGTGCTAGCATGGCCCTTGGCTCTCTCTGGCTTGGATGAGAGGGGTCGACGGTGAATTATTATGGAGTCTGCGGAGCATGGACTGCCCGCCTGCGCCTGCGCCTCGCGATTTGATGCTGTCTTGTGTATGCACATCCTCTTGAATCTGGTGAAGCGCCGCTGTTCCATGGGCCAGGTTGCTTGGCCATGTTGTCATGAAAGTCTGGGCCGCGGGGAATTCGAAATTGCCCGTGGCATGGGGCGCCAGCCATGTTTGGCCGAAGACAGTTAAAAACAGGCAGCCAAACCGCGGCCGGCTGGCCCCAGCTGGTGGGCTCCACCGGAATCCACTTATCCACTCGTCTGTGGACCCAACCAAACACCACAAAACAACGCGCTCGAGCAATCAGCAACGCCGGGTTTGTTCGACACCGCGTTTGGGATTATCGGAGATGATCGGTTGACATCGACGCTCACAACGTTGAACCACGATGAAGTTGCCGTTGGCCTCGCTTCTGTGGCGCTCGCTCCGCGTGTACCAAGTGTTCGGGGCGAACACGGATGTTGGCAAGACCATCTTCACGACATTGTTGGCCAGAACCGCGAAGAAACAGTGGAAAGATGAGCACGTCACTTTCTTGAAGCCTGTGTCGACGGGTGCAGGAGATGAAGCTGATGATCGGTGTGAGTCGTTCTCATATCCAATGTCATTTGGGGCAACTCAAACTAACGAATTGACACAGATGATTTGATAGAAAACCACCCAGTGTGAGGGTCTTCGGATCTTGTCTAATGAATATCATGAGCAGACACATAGCTCGCTTCGCACCTGGCGTATCTCGCAGCACACTTTATCAGTATGACATCCCGTGCAGCCCGCACACTGCAGCTCTGGTTTCGGGCAGAGTACGTCGTCGACTTGACCAATCCAATGAGATAACGTAGCTGAACACGGGCTGAACTAATGCTGTCCCGGCAGCCCATTCCATCTGACGAGGCTTTCCTAGCCAAATGCCGCGCCTTCGCCACCCAGTGCGCTGCCAAGGACAATGGCTGGCTGTTCATGGAGACAGCCGGCGGTGTCCACTCCCCTGGACCATCGGGCAAGACCCAAGCTGATTTGTATATACCACTACGTGCGCCAACATTGCTTGTGGGTGATTCTCGCCTGGGCGGCATCTCACAGACGATATCTGCATTCGAGTCCCTCCGGATCCGCGGCTATGATGTCGAATCAGTGTTGCTCTTCAAGGACAAGACGTACGAGAACTATCGGTATCTGGCCGAGTATTTCAAGGACAACTACGACATCCCCGTGAGCAGTTTATCCGTGCCACCCAAGCGCGATGAAAGTCCGCAAAGGGACGAGGAAGCCATGCAGAAATACTACGAGCGAAAGGATTGTGAGGAGATGACGAGACAAGTTTTGGAGTTGTTGCATATGAACCACAGTAACCGCCTGTCCGCATTGGACTCAATGGCTACCAAGGCAAGCCAGCATATCTGGTACCCCTTCACACAACAAAGCCTGGTTGGTCCAAAGGAAATCATGACAATCGACTCTGCACACGGTGACTACTTTCAAACACTCGCGCCGTCAGCCCAGGGCAACAACACTTCCGCTGAAGCACCGGTGTTGCGATCATCATTCGATGCCTCTGCTTCATGGTGGACCCAAGGACTAGGCCACTCCAACCCAAAGCTCACTCTTGCAGCTGCCTATGCCGCCGGCAGGTACGGTCATGTCATGTTCGCCTCGGCCATCCACCAGCCTGCCATGGCTCTCGCCGAGACGCTCCTCAAGGGCATGCAGAATCCCCGTCTGAGCCGCGTATTCTACTCCGACAATGGCAGTACCGGCACAGAAGTCGCTGTCAAGATGGGACTTCGCGCAGCTAGAATGCGCTATGACTGGGACACGGATCAGAAACTAGGCATCCTGGGACTCAAAGGTGCATATCATGGAGACACCATGGGCGCCATGGACTGCGCCGAGCCGGGCATCTACAACGAGAAAATCGAGTGGTACGAAGGGAAAGGCTACTGGTTGGATTATCCCACCGTGCTCTGCAGAAATGGCGAATGGAGCGTTACAGTGACGGATAGCCTCAAGGAGAGCTTTGGTTCCGGGCGAGCCTACGCCACCTTGAATGACATATTCGATGTCGAGGCACGTGAGGCGTCAGGAGAGCATGTCATCTACGAAGATTATATAACCTCGACGCTGGAAATCCTCAGAGCCCAGGGCCACAAGTTCGGCGCCCTGATGCTAGAGCCAATCATTCTCGGTGCAGGCGGCATGGAGTTTGTGTTAGTACACCCTTTCTTGACTTCCCTCATGCCGCCGCCATTCATCAGAGGTTACTGACAAAAGCTTTTCTGCTCACCCGTAGCGACCCCCTCTTCCAACGCACCCTAGTGAATGTCGTCCGCAGATCCTCCCATCTCTTCGGCACCGCGACACAGCCCACTTCCGCAGACGACCCCAATGAATGGTCAGGCCTTCCCGTCATCTTTGACGAAGTCTTCACGGGCCTCTATCGCCTTGGACGCTTTACGCCCTCCTCGTTCCTGGGCGTTCATCCTGACATCTCCGTCCACGCCAAGCTTCTCACAGGCGGTCTCGTGCCGCTTTGCACGACGCTCGCCTCGGAAAACATGTTCAAGATCTTCCTCAGTCCCGACAAGACGGATGCGCTGCTCCACGGGCACAGTTACACGGCGCACCCGATCGGGTGTCAAGTCGCCCTGGAGTCCGTAAAAGAGATGCAAGGCATGGAAGAAAGGGGCGCATGGGACTGGGCTCAAGCACGGGGATGGAAGGGGTTGGAGGGACAGCCGCCGGAGCACAAAGTCGACGTGTGGTCTACATGGCCGCGCGAACTTGTGGAAAGCTTGTCCCGGCTGACAGATGGCGTGATTGGCGCGTGGGCGTTGGGCAGCGTGCTGGCCATTCATCTAAAGGACTCGGCCGGCTCGGGGTACAGCAGCAACGCTGCTCTTGGTCTGCGGGAGAGATTAAACGCAGGAAGGACGGGTGGCGAGAGCGGCCCGTGGAACGTACATAGCCGGGTGCTAGGGAATGTTTTGTATGTCATGGCCAGCCAGGTCACGTCCGAGGAGAGCGTGAAGCAGCTCTCCGAGTTGTTGATGGAGAGCATCAACAAGGGGGCAGACAGACGCGTTTAGTGCGGTACCTCGGTGATGGAAATTGAATTCTTCCAACTAAATATTATGATAAACGACGCCGTTCTCGATGGCCAATGACTTTTGTGTCTCGGACGCAACAGCCTTGACTTCAGAGAGAGTGCTCAGATTCCATAATTGGGAAAATGATGAACATTTTCGGCAGCAGGTTTTTAGCACCAACTGCTTCCAGAGCCCACCTCCTTGCTGGAATCGGGCTCTAAGCATAGAGTGTTGTCGGACAATTGTCGAGATTGCGTCTGTCGCAAGGTCCATGGCCGTTGTGAAGGTCCACGAGATAAAAGCCCACTGCTTTGCCGGTCGAAAATGGGCGACGAACTTCTCTATTCGTGATGCCGCTGGTGAGGAAACGGTCTTGCTGGAAGCGACGGGTCTAAAGCTACAGAGGCTGCAACCGGCTTTCGTTACTGTGAGCATTGCAACGGGAACCCATCTGGACTTTTCGGAGCATAAAGGCACCATGTCTCCCCGACCGACGCCCAAACTAACAAGATGATATGCTGCCAGCGAGTGGAGTGGCATCATCTGGCGGATGACATGCTCCAATTGTTGCACCAACTTGTTGATCTGCTGCTCGCCAATAACATGTGAGTCAAATACGACGCGTAGCAGCATACGCAGCTTCCAAGGTGGAGCGAACGCAGATGTTGCCCGAAAAAAGAGGCGCAGCCGTGACAAGCCCAGTCATGTTACCATCTCGTAAATCTAGTCAAGTACAAGTTTTTATTTTGAACACACTTTTTGTACGCTCTCATCATTGTCATTACAGGAAATGGCCTGGCCCCCAAGGGAGGAATCAATCAATCCACATCTCGTGATTACACAATGCCATCTAGTCCTTTTTGTCACCCCTTGAAGCACCCATTTTCCTTTATTTGCTTACAAAAGCCTCAATCGAGTCAATTTGTTCCAACACACAAGCCTTGCTGGTGCCACCTTTGGAGGTCCTCCTCTCAACACTCCTCTCGAAATCAAAGACATCCTTGATGTCAGCCTCAAAGAGCGGCGTAATCTCTTTCAGATGGTCCAGGCTCAGTTCTGAGATGGAGCAGCTCTGCTCCTCGGCTTTGCGAACGACTGAGCCGGCCATGTGGTGAGTCTCGCGGAAGGGAACGCCCTTGAGGACGAGGTAGTCGGCCACATCGGTGGCAAGCATGTCGGCAGTCAGGGCGGCCTTCATCTTCTCGGGACGAATGTCCAAGGTCGCGACGACACCGGTAGTAATCTTGACGCAGTCGGAGACGGTCTTCAGGCAATCAACCAGGGGCTCGACGGACTCCTGGAGATCCTTGTTGTAAGAGGTTGGGAGACTCTTGAGTGAGGACAGGAACCCGGACGACTGAGAAATTCCTTGTTAGCATCCATTCATTAGAAAAGGCATTACAAAAACGACAAGTAGACATGGCAAAACCAGGGACTTGAAAGCTTACCTGTCCCATGACGCGACCAGCCTTGCCGCGAATGAGCTCCAAGCTGTCGGGGTTCTTCTTCTGCGGCATCAAGCTACTACCAGTGCTGTAGGCATCGGCGACCTGTACGAAGCCAAACTCGGCGGTTGAGAAGAGAATCAAATCCTCACTCAGTCGGCTCAGGTGCACCATCAACAAGCTAGCCCACTGCAGAATATCTACAACGAAGTCACGGTCAGCGACAGCCGCCAGACTGTTGGGATGGGCCGAAGGGAAGCCCAAGTCCTTGGCCATGAAATCGCGGTCAATGCCAAAGGGATTGCCGGCAAGCGCGCCAACGCCCAGGGGGCAGCTGGCTACGCGCTCCTGGACACCGCTCAATCTCTGGAGATCGCCGAGAATGAAGGTGGCGTGAGAAAGAAGCCAGTGGGAAAATCGAACGGGCTGGGCACGCTGCAAGTGGGTATATCCAGGCATCAACACGGGAAGCGTGACCTTGGCCTTGGCAGTGAAGACCTTGAGCGCCTCCTTGAGTGTTGAAGAGATGTCCTCGAGCTGTGATCTGGCCCATAATCGCATGTCGACGCTGACCTGTTCGTTTCGCGATCGACCGGTGTGCAGCTTACCGGCAACCTGGGTGCCGATGATCTCGCCCAATCGTCGCTCGTTGATGGTGTGGATGTCCTCGTCGGACTTTGGGTTGATGACAATCGTGCCATTGTCCCATTCCTCGCCGACCTTTTTCAGACCAGTTGTGATCTGGTTCAGCTCGTCCTCGGTGATGATGTTCAGCTTCTGCAGGGCGCGGGCAAAGGTGATTGAGCCCCGGATGTCAGCATGGCAGAGGCATTTGTCGAAAGACAGAGACTCGTTCAACTGCATCATTAGGTCATCGAGGCCGCCTGGCTCAAAAATGGGTCAGCATAAGGATCGGAGGAGGAGCGAGTGAGTGAGTGGGGGTAGCAGAGCTGAACGTACTGCTGAAGCGGCCGCCCCAGAGGAACGTAGAGGCAGAATCGGGGGCCATGATGTCTGATTTGTGCAATCGGCTACTGGGAGGCGGCGATCAAGCTTCAATTGCTGTTATTTAGTGTACGATGATGGAAGGGTTGGAGCAAAAGTGAGGGATGCGCGGGCAGGTTTTGTTCGTGCCACGCCCCACATTTTCGAAGTTCTCGTTGACCTCGCACCGCTACGGACTTATCCTAATGTGGAATGATGCAAAGAATGAAAGAAGAGCAGATGAAGATTTACTATCTATGAAATGAAAATCTAACAGGGAGGGAAAAAAGGAAGCTTATTATAAGCTTCAAATCTATCATCAAGTGATTCGAGGTCTTCAAATGAGGCCTACGATGAATCGCGATGACAAGCAAGATGCGTGAATCGGCATTAACAAACGAAGAAGGATGAAAAGGTGATGCCTCAGGTTTGAGGCCGCGATGTGAGGCTGCGATAATCTTCAACAGACTACTCTGCAAATTATTACTTAGGGAAGCATTAGTAAGGCCGCTCAGTTTGTGCTTATGATCCGAGTTTTGATGCTCGCGCGCCACGCATCAAATGCAATGTCTAGATCAGACTAATAATAAGCAGGGTTCTACAGAAACGACGATGCGCTAGTCCAGGCACCGAGTGAAGCCAGGCCACCACTCCAGCCAATGAAATTGACCGTCTGGCCATCATCACTCCAGCGTCCAGCCCGCACAAGTCAATAGTGCCTCCGAAAGTCTGGTACGCCGTAGGGATTTGACGGATGGCTTTTTTTTTTTTCTTCTTGTTCTTCTTTTTTCTTCCTTTTTTTTTCTAGTACACGGCGATGACCTCACTTTTCGGCCAACCTATCCTCAGGCACCCACAAGCCACCGGCGCATTGGTTCCCCGAAACCCCCCCTGATATGGAAGTAGGGCCTCCTATCCCAGCCAAAAGCACACAAGGGATGAAGCAAGTCGCCATCATGTCCGACGGCACCGCCCCGAACAAAGTCTAATTAAGTGAATAAATATTACGCCACGACCCAGACGCCGTGCAAAAAGTGTGAATACGTAGTAGGGCGTTTCAGAAAAAAAAAATCCAGATAAAGCACGTTCAGAATCCAGAATACAAAACTAAAGCCCATGAGAAAAAAAAAAAAGACAACATCCCGTCCGTACTCCATTCACATTGCGTTTCGGCCCCCAACTCCCCTTTGGTAAATTGGGGGGGTGGGAAATAAAAGGAGAAAGCAAAGTCGTCGTCAACCTCAATCCGCCATGACGGTCCTCGCCAGGCCTACGATACGGGTCAGACCCCGAGGAGAGATCCTGGTCACCGGCGGCGCAGGCTTCATCGGCTCGAACCTAGTAGACGCCCTCCTGGCAGAAGGCTGCTGGAAGGTAGTCGTCGTGGATAACTTCGACGACTTCTACCCGCCGGCGATCAAGCGCGCCAACGTCGCTGCTCACCTTTCCAACCCCAACTTCCGCCTCTACGAGACAGACATCCGGGACGCGGCCTCTCTGCGCACAGTCTTTGCAGAGAACAACCTCTCGGCCGTGGTGCACCTCGCCTCGCGCGCCGGCGTGAGGCAGTCCCTGCAGCACCCGGGCTCGTACATCGACACCAACGTCGCCGGCACGCTGAACCTGCTCGACTGCGCCCGGGACTTCAGCGTGGCCCAGTTCGTCTTCGGGTCCTCGTCCAGCGTGTACGGGCTCAACGCCAGCGTCCCGTTCTCCGAGGACGACAGGACGGCCCGGCCCATCTCGCCGTATGCTGCGTCCAAGACGGCCGCCGAGCTGCTGTGCCACACCTACTCTCATTTATACGGCATCCGCTGCGTCTGCCTGCGCTTCTTCACAGTCTATGGGCCCCGCCAGCGGCCCGACCTGGCCATTCACAAGTTCACAAGGCTTATAGACGAGGGAGAACCTGTGCCCGTGTTCGGTGACGGCACCACCCGTCGAGACTACACCTACGTCGCCGACATCATACAGGGGGTCCGCGGGGCAATCGAGTACCGCGCATCCATGTACGAGGTCTTCAACCTTGGCGAGTCGCAGACCATTGAGCTGCGCGAGTTGATCGCCTTGATCGAGAAGGGTCTGGGTCGAGTGGCAATTCTCGATCGACGAGCCGCGCAGCCCGGTGACATGGCCGTCACGTTTGCCGACGTGTCCAAAGCAAATCGCTTGCTGGGATATAAGCCCACGACCAAGATTCAAAATGGGATTCCTCTGTTTATTCAATGGTTTCTAGCCCAAAGTAGTGAACAGCGTGCACTCATGGGAGGACGGACTCGTTGTTGTTCGGACCCACAGTATATGTAAAGTAGATATTACATAGTCCGTACGGATTACGTGTACTCCGTACGGGGCACATGAGCGTCTATTATGATAGGACAATAACCCAATAATAATATGGAGGGGGGGTGTTGACAACAGTCAACTTGTCATCTTTTATCATTTGAATGGCCCTTCTGCGTCGCGAAAAACTTCATCCCACCAGTGCTGGCCCGGTCCACGGACCGGTTCATCAGGGTACTGACAGACATCTTGAAACCCCATTTTTGCCAACGGAGCCCGGGCCGAATCAACCATCAATCGTGGCCGCCTGTCTGAGGCCTCGGCCGGCGGAGCCCAGTACTTGACGTCCATGCCGCCCTCAGCATCGACTGCTGCCAATGGAGTAGTAGTAGCCTGCTCGGTAGTCGCCATGCGTAGGGTAAGGAGGTGTCGGAGTTTCTGGTGAAACCAAGGCTGGTCCCACCAAGAGGTGCGTCTCTCCTTGAAGCCGTTGTGGTGTACTATGACGGGAACGGATTCGGTGAAGAAGTCGGCATAGAGTGGCATCTCCCCCCAGTCTGGTGACTCGATCACGCCCGTGAGCGGATTCCGCGCTGCCACAACATCGTTGGGGACGCCCGTGAGTCGAACGGGTGATATGCCCAGCGCTGCCGAGTGTTGGTCAATCACGGTCTGGTTGTTCAACGAAACAAAGGCTCCGTCGAAGAGACCGTCTTCCGTATCCGTCCAAAAGGTCTGAATGGACAGCTCCTGATGGTAGTCGAGACCGAAGTGGTACTCGAAATCCCGATCCATCAGATTCTTGGCATCATCATCGTCAAAGGCAGCGTGTTTTGCCCTTCGCCATTGTCTCCAGACCTCTTGCTCGCCCAATACTTCACCAGGGATACCCTGTTCGCTGAACAAGTGGATGCCTTGGCCAATGCCCGCTTCCATCTTCTGCGAGGCACGGCGGAACAGGCGCCTCATGTCGCCTGCAGGTCCCACGTAAACACCTCCGTTGATGTACTTGGGCCGATGATCACGGTGCCTCGTTGCATTCTTGTCCGTGTCTGGGCCGTAAAGATCAGCTCTCAACGGGCTGTCGGGCAATCTTTCGCAGTGCATGTTGGAACCCGAGTCGGGTTGCGGGTGGCAGTTCTTCCCAGATGCAGCGACGATGGTCTGTTGCATGGGCATGGGCTCCTTGCCACCCCACTGTTGGCGCAGCCTGTCGTTGGCCCTCTTGTTGATCTCATGATACCGTTTTAGGAGAACCTCGACGGGGAGTTGGAACCATACATCGTAGGCGTCAACCATGAGCACGAGGTCGTCATCCTCGAGCCTCTCATCGGGATGCGCCTCAGGATGCATCGCAGCATCGAGGTACTTGACGAAGCCAGGAATCTTGGGGAGATTTGCGCCGCCCTCCCATTTCGTTACCGCATGATAGTCGATTCCCCAATTGATGATGATGGGGCTCGGGTAACCGAGAGCAAGCGCCGTCACTATCGTCTTGCAGAGATCGGGATCTGGTGACGTGGCGGGAATGACCAAAACAAGACGGCGATCTCTGCGCAACTCGCTTGCTGGTTCGGGCTGAGCAATCGTACCTTGCTCTTCAATGGGGTCTACGTTCTCCTCCGGTCCAGGATGCACAACAACATCTGGTGAAGCGGTGTTCTCGGGAACATGTACATCGATATGAGATGGAGTCGGACTGTTCGGATGTGGCGTAGAGTTTGGAGTCGTGCTGCCTTGCTGATACTCTACTTCAAGAGTCTGATTCTTCGGTTGCTGCTCTACACTCGACGTTTGATTGGCCTGAGGATGGCCTTGCGTCTCGAGTTCGACGCGCGTCCTCGGATATGAAATCAGGATGAGGAGAGCAAAACACAGAGTGATGAAGATGATGGAGGCCCTGGAGAGCTTCCGCGTGCCTAATGAGATGGAAGATCTGAGCAGTTGGCAGTCCGAACCATAGTGGCTATTCTTCCACGGCCATAGCGTGTCCAGCACACCGTGTTGGAGGCCGCTCATTTTCGTCCGTGCCTCGTGTCAATTCAGGCGTGCACATCAGGGAGAGATGGTGCGAGATGTGAAAAGAGAGGGGCACTGCCAGTGACCCGGGTCAGGTCAGGTCACACTGCGCTAGCGGGTGCCACCTCGCCAAAATGCCTGCAGGTTGTCAGACATCCTGCAGGCATTTTACTACTTCGACTTTCAAACAGGCGAGTGCCTAATGAATACCTATCATTGCTACATAAGGTACGGGTATACAAATACAAGAAAGAAATATTCATTTAGTAGTGCTTTGCACCGTGCTCACGTCCTTTACTCTCGCCAGCATCACCTCGACAAGTCCATCCGGCACGCCGTCAACTTATCTCCATCCGCGTCATTCCCTACTCGTCTAGGTCCCGACCAGAGACGGGACGCTTCGCCCAGTCAATAGCCGACACATCCTTGTGGCAGACAGATGGCAAAACATGTTCAAGGCCGGCTAAAGCTCCCTTCTGAAGATTGTTGGGCTTGGGACATTCGGGGATCAGACTGACAGGTGCGCAATCGTGAGGAATAAAGCCACCGCCGGTGCGGTTGAGAAACTGCTTCAGGATGCTGAACTTCTTGCCGCCATAGTACGGAACTGCTTCGTTGCACACAGCCAGATTTTCCAGGCTGACGACCAAGGCGTGGCCGTTAGGGGGTCTGGCGATGTTTAGGCCGGGCTGGCCTGGACCAGCGTCGAGTCTTAAAGTCGAAACGTCCTTGCTGCCTTCATCCAAGCGAGTGGTGAGGCCGAAGATTATTGCAGGCTCGCGGTGGTAGGGGCGGGGGCCAGCGGAGCAAAGCGAGCGACGTGAGATGTCTTCTTCCCATGAGCCATTCTGGTAGAAAATTCGACCACGTTCAGAGCTACTGGCACCCAGGAGGTTGTGAGGTGGGCCAATGTGAATGCTCTGGACATATTTGCCGTGCACTGGCTCCCCCGCAATATCGCGAGAGGGATCAGTGACATTGATAACCAGGTGGAAGCCGAAGGACAATGACAAGTCAGATGACGTGGCTCGGCCGATCATGGGAGAGGCTGCCGAAAGGCTGGCGAGGCAAACAGCAGCAATGGCGAACCGCATGATGAGAGTTTCTGAAGTATATGTAGGGATTCAAATAAAGTCTTACTGGTTTGGGGATGATGGAATGCTTTCTTTGTGTGGGATTGTGCAATGAATGGAGAAACGAACGTGAGGCTGCGTGAGAATTTCCCATCCCTTTTTGTACTTGTTGAAGACAACACTCGCAGAAAATGGAAGGAAGTATGCAGCCGTCAAAGTGGTTAAAGTGGTCATCGCATTGCAAGAGCTCGTCGCCTCGATTGCCAAGTTTTCCGCCTGCTGCCCTCCCTGACCGGGCCGCAACATCCCAGTCTTCGTCTTTCAAGAGCAAAGGTATTAAGCGGCAGTGGAAGACGCGGTTTGCCCAGGCAGTGGAAAAGTCGACAGACAAGAACACCTCAAGCAGCTGGGCCCAACCTACCGCGACTTCCATCATCCTCAGATGCACCCCAATTCGCCCATACACCCATTCTTACACACAGTGGACGTGCTTTAAATGTATTGGTTGAAATTACAAGTATTCAGTACACATTCCAGCCTTTCTCTCGAGGCTCCGCGCTACCCATCTCGATAGTTTGCATTCATCCACTCTTAAATTGTTCAAGTACATGAGGAGGACAAGGAGAAATATCTTGAGAATTGATACAAGCGTGTGCGATACTATGAAACCCTGTAAAGCAAACAATTCACTGCACTGCACCGTCGTCTGGGGCCACGGTAAGCATTCGACAGAACACACGCACAGAAGAAATGAGGCTCGTCCTCCCAAAACGGTAGCAATAGCAAACAACGCGATCACTCATCAATCACATAATCCACACTACCATCTTGGTCTCTGAACTCATCTGACTCAAAATGACGAAGCGAGCGTGCATTAGACCAGACGCCTCAACGCCCGAAAACACAAAAAAAGCGAGCGGCCACGGGACCCTCGGCTTACACCTTCTCTCCCGTCACCTGTCATTTTCTCCGTGCTCCGTGCACTTCACGGTCCGGTACGTGAAGGCGGGGGAAATATAAGCAAGCATCCAGGCATGATGTGGACAATTCTGGGTTGGGGTTAGACGAGAAATGATGGCCACAAAGCAGGTGTACATAATTTGCATCCCTCATTTTTGCACTGCGCAAGATGAAAAGAACGCGAAGCAGGATGAGGCTTATCGGACCAGCAAGCCCGCAAGACTCACTCGCCGATTCATTCCATTTTTGATGGTCACAGGCAGTGTAGGTCTGAAGTGAGCACGCAGAAGGATGTGTCGGAGTTACGACATCGTCGTCTACTTATCGTCGGCGATGACTACATCACATATCACGCACGGGGTTTACCTTAGATCGGACCGGGGTCGACTTCAGGCGTCATTAATGCGTCACTAATGCGTCACTAATGCGTCTTTGCTGGTTGGGTTGAAAGGACCACGTGCGACTGAGGGCTGGGTGAGGATTGAGAATGCCTAGTAGCATACGTCAGTCCTGGTTAACCTGATGAATGGGCTATTTCGTCACTGCGGTCCAACTGACAAACAAGAGTAAATTTAGAAAGTGATGCATATTCTTGAGCTCCAGTGGTATCGTTTGTTGCTTCTAAATACATATAGATTCTCCGCGAAGGGGAGCAAACACCGTCGAAATGACACAAGGAGAGCTACACTCGTTTTCAGATCAATCTTTTCCATTCCAGCGTTCGTGCAATGGCACCAAACATATCTTCGAAGAACAAGGTCGGACGTGCAAATCGATGGTAATAAAAGGACAAAAAGAAGGAAAGTGGAAAAAAAAAACAATTTGCTGGCTGGCTGCAATGGGTGCGTGGCCTCAGACAAGAGGCTTCAAGCTGAATCTGCGTAGAAATCAATGAGAGGAAAATTCAGGTCGTTCAGGTACAAGTAGTTCGAAATCATGCTCCTTGAGTCCTTGGTAGTCAAGGATCATGAACGGGCCCAGAATTTTCGCTGTGATTTTGATTTTGTTTTCGACTGCACTGAGTGCGGGGGCCTGCTGCTCCGGAGACACCGGTCGAGCATTTCCCGTCCCTCGGTGGGCAGATCGATGAGCGAGTCATTGAGGGTATCGATGATGAAAGGGTTTGCTGTTCAGATGAAAGTCCGTGTTAGCCGAGATTCAGACTCGAGAGACTTGGCGCATTTGCCCCGCACTGTTGAGCTAGGACGGCCCCACATGGCAGTTGCCGTGCAGTTGGCAGACTAGTCCGTAAGCGCGTAGCTACTTTCATGTTGCTGAAAAGGAGCAGCTAGCTTCGGCGAACCAGGCTTCCGACCACAGGCAAAGGCCAGACAAGAACTGAGGACTCGGGCAAGACAATCTCGCCTGAGTCCTGACGATGATGTTGGTGATGGGATGCAGCCTCGGAAGCTACCGCCCAAGGGCAGGGCAGGGCAGGGCAGCAAATACCATGGGAATGTAAACAAGACGAGCAGAACAGCACGACGGCCCCGGGGTCCATGACTTACGCATCAGATCTATTCCAGCTTCGCCTGCATTGACCGCCAGATCCATCCTCGTCGAGTTGTAGCACCCGTACAGCTGCTGCAGCTCGAGCATGCATCGCCAGAGCTCGCGCGTGTCTTCGGTGGTCATGCCCTCGCAGGTGCGATTTGATGTGGATGGCGTGCTCGGGTTGTGATCTCGCCTCGAGTATGTGAAGAATCGCAACGACGATCGGCGCGACGTTGTCGGTGATGAGGCCTCGTCCTCGTGTGATGCCCAGGAGCAGGCCGACGAGATGGACGACGCTGATGACAGTCGACGGGCCGAGTGTTTGTAAATGTCTTGCATTGTTGAAGTTTTGGAGGTGTCACTGGCTGGTGAGAGAGAGACGAAAGGGGTGTTGGGTTTCTTTGTGTTGCAAACTCAAAAGGATCAGTGATGTATGGACTATGATGTATACTTCAGACATCAACCCAGGCGCGGGCTGGACGGGTGCAAGGGTGCAAGGGTTTATTTTAAACCACACGGATCGGACAAAGACCAGAGGAAAACTCGGGGATACAGGATCCATCCATCGGCCAAGGAATTCTCCATTCGGGCCTTGGAAACCTTTCATCATGTCTCTGGTTCTTGCCCTTTCTTTTCCCTCATCGGCCACCCTGGCACTGTCAGTGACTCCTGAGTTGCGAGTCACCCAGAGGAGTCACCCAGAGTCGCCCAGATCACCCAAGCATTCACGCTTTCGGCCGGCTGAGTGGCTGTCGATCTGATGTTTTGGTGGGCCGGGAGTGGGCCCATCGATCCATCGGGTCCTGGAGGCCTGGTCGGACCCATGACACGGCATGACATGGCATGACATGGCATGGCATGACATGACATGAACAGCACAACGCAGAGCAACGCAGCAGGAAGCCACGACGGAGAGGGAGAGGGAGGACATTACTCCGCACTGGAGGCAGGTACGTAGGAGAGGGCCACTGCGCTACAACAGCAAGAAGGTGGGATCGTGCCTTGCTTGCGTGTGCCTTTTTAGCGACATGCAACAACTTCTGCGAAGGGTTGTGCGTCCAATGCCCGCTACGTCCACTCTACATGATACTACACGCGTAAAACGGGACTAACCCGATACCAAGTGGCTCTACGATAGATTGGGGTTGCGCGTTCATCTGTTCTTGTCATGGTCTCTCTTTTCCTTTGTCCTTGAACAAGTCTGAATCGTGAAGCGCGTCTCAGGATCGAATCAAGTGCTGTGCGATCCTGGTCCGTCATTTCTTCAAGTCCACACACACTAATGCACAATCCGAGCCTGTATATACTCCGTACATCAACAAACGTATTCGCCTCACACGAAGGGGGGAAACAATTGTCTGGCAGTGGAACAAAGTACTCTGTACGGATTATTCCGTACTGTGAAGGGGGGTGACATCGCATCAAGGGACGGAGCCAAAGTGTGAATTGGGGTGGAGAAGGTCAGTCAGACAAATCTGAGATGGACAAAATGACAGGGTCATGGAAGCACACGAAACCACCAGCTGGCTCTATGTACTCTAACACTTCGGTAAAAGAAGCCCGCCAAAAGGGCGAAGTCACCACTCCGGCATGCCAGTACGAAACGATGATGTACGTGTGTACGGATTACGCGTTGGGTGCCGCAAATGCCGCTCAAATGCCGGCATGCACACCGGTCTTTCCGCTTCAAGCAATGCAATTTTAGGGCTGACGCACCGTGGCATGGTTATCGGGCCATCGGGCCATCAGGCCATCTGGGTCGATAGTAAGGTTCCTTGAAACGGCTTTAACGCCTCAAAGCTTGAGTGGGAAAAGGTCATTGATTGAACCTGGCTCTTTACGAGTCTTTGACTTGTTGAGGCGTCGGGTCCGGCAGATGCTGCCTTCGTATGGGCATATGCGCACTCGATGCAGTTATATTTTCCATCAACGGTAGCCAAATGATTGTCACCCCATCCCGCGTGAGGAGAATATACGTTGCGAATCGTACGTCTGTTTGTTTACCCAGGTGCCTGACGCCGGTGCCCGCAACCCGTTCTCCGTGGCGCAAACCTACAGAGGAGTTGCATCAATGTTCCACTTTTTTTTTCAAAATCAAAATATTTTGAGTAGCACTAGGTTTCTGGAGATGGCATGCAAGTACAATGCCCCCCCTGTAATTAGCTATTAGTAATACTATTATTGGAGAGCTACAGTGCTGTATGTAGGGGTAATTGGAGTCAGATCCACACGTCTTGTCAGGGGGGAAGGGATGTGTCATGACTAAGCCATGGGGCCGTTAGGTGACCTTCCGCACATGATGAACTTAATGCTATGTAAAGGTCTTTTAGAAGCATTGAATTGATGACTTCTGTAGCTGGCGATGATGGCAGCGATAGAAGCCTCTAGAATCTAGCTAGTTAGGTGGGTTGAGTAGGTGGGTCGTGTAGGTGGGTCGGGTACAAGAAGACCCCCTGTAGGTCACCCGCCCCAGTGTATATGAGGAAGATTCATAGGGTATATAGTACTATAAGATAATACATCCGCTTCTATATAGGTTATTAGTAATAAAAAGTACCTTTAAATCCTAGCCCCTATGTATCTCCCTTATTTACATACTAATATATAATTCACTTAATTCCCCCTGTTATATAGATTTGTGAAATAATTCAAGGGGTGTATTGTAGGTGTCAGTGGAGGGAGAGAGAGCAGCTATATTCGTCCAGAGGTACATATGTTGACCGCGGTACTTTCCGAGAGATGTCTACATACGGATCCGTACGGATCATGTATGTAGTTCTTGTATACGGACGTAGAGCCTGTTTGTCTTATTAGTGGGGGCGACCTTGTGTGCTGTGACCTTGCCAGGTTGAGAAACCGGGAAGTCCGTGGCGACTTGCGTTGATCGCTGGAAATGCCGGTGGATATGTTTCGTTTCGAATGGCAATACTTGGGCCACAACCGTGTTGTTTTTCGTGTCAAAACTGCGGATAAGGAATTGGCGAATGGCAATGGAGGGAGGCATTACCACGGAAATTCGATGGAACTTGAATCCGTTGAACGCGATTTCAGAGTAGTGGTCGGTGTTCGGGTCGAAGATTACTCGAGTCGGGCATATCCCGAAACGCCGTTTGTACGAAACTTCTCCAGTCCAGGCAGATTCGCTGTGATGCCTGATCCTTGCTCGACGTGTATCAACTGGCTTTCCACTCGGAACAGGGTCGAACAATATGTAGGATAGATAATTAGGGACGGGTCGATCTTCGCGAGCGGTCGTGAGAAGCACGGAGGGTCGCATCGGGCCGAGTGTTCTGTTTGTTGCTGAGAATTTGATGAGATGCCAGTGATGATTATCCTCTCCCGGTTCTTGGTCCCAATTTGTTGAAGAGGGAACGATATTGCATCACCGAGAAATCGTTCGTTATCTCCATTGTGTTAGTGATTCTCGTGTACACGGACAACTGACCATCTCATCTCATCCGCAGGTTTATGCTGCAGCCCGCTCATCAGCCTCGAACTCGAGTGCTCGGAAACATATACGTCTCTGCGCTGGAGGTTTAGGACAATGGGCTTATAACCGGTCGCAATCTCCAAAACCTGACTGTGTATGGACCATATCAACCTATCTTCGAGCCATCGTATATACAGCCAGAAGTTTCCAAGTATCTACAAGGCCACCCAACAGTCACTCCTCGGAAGGCCGGAGCTGGATTCGACTGCGATGCACAGCGGCATGTGTGAGCCCTTGCCTCATGGCGAGAGTCTTCATCTCCGGCATCCGTCCATTCCATGCACGCTCATGGTGCTTTGCCACCCAAGTGCGACACATTCATCGCGTGCTAGCCATGCATGATGAAAATCAGGAGAGAGACACACCCTTGTCACGCAGCGTATCTAGACCACCAGGATATCGAGGCTGCAATCATGAGAAAGGCGATGAGAGCCTGTTCCTGGGCCACCGACTTCAAAGGAGGCTTAAACTTGGAACGACGTTGTCTAGGGTAGGTAAGTCGATTCGCTCGTTACTACTCACTTTGTCTAACATGAGCTTGGCAGACTATTAATACGGAGTACCAAGAATCGACTGTTACTCCTCATTTGATACAAATTGTCCCTCGAAATGCAATAGTAGATACACAACAAAGGCAATGCCAACGCGACACCAAAGTTTGGATGGGGATGAAGCCCACGATTCTTGCCATCAAATCCATGCCCCATTTCCTTATCCGCCTTCTTCTCAGTGTCTTTTTTTTTCCTATTCAAAACCAAGCCATAGCTAGTCCTATATCCCTCGTCCTAAAAATAACACTAACAGCTCGTACTGATGAATTATATTAAGGATATTCACAGCCTCACATCGCAGCCTCAGGCATCATCCTAGTCATCCTCTACTTCGTTTCATAATGTAGCTTCCTGTATCTTATTTATTATCACATTTTATTATAGGCTTTATTTAAAGACCTAGATTTATTAGATTATGTCATGGTCTAGCCTAAAGGGCTAATCGCGGGTGCCTGCGCCACCATGTGGGTGATGTGCCCAATCCATCTGCGCCATAGAGGCAACAAAAGGATACGCATTGTACAAGTCTCTATAACTTATGCTGTTGAGTTGACCAAGGGGGAAATTCGGGTCTATTGAAAATGGAAGGGGAATCTAGCTAGAGGGATAGGAAGACCTCCCTAGTAGATTCCAACGCGGCGGCTTCTAGATTCACTATAATAAGATAATTCTTCAAGATATAGAGCATTAATAGTTAAATATAGTAGATTTCTAGCTAGATAAATAATCTAATAATTAATAAGAGGATTTTCTAAGTCCCCTTATAGACCTACTAACCGTATTAAAGGAATAGGGTCACTAATAAGGTCTTAGGAGCTATTTTTTATTTTCCGTAAAATTCATTTATATAGGAAAAGTAAAAAATCGACTTATAACTATATAATCTAGCCACCCACATGCACTAACTAAGCACTTTTATAAGAAACCCTATAAATAAAATACATTATTAAATCCAGAAAAAATTAAGGATTTAAACAGTATATATCAGCCTTTTATATAACTACTAGTTCCCTAGTTATAGTTAATTTTAGCTTCCCTATAGGGTAACCTAGTCGGCTTAGTTATACAATCCTATGGGTTAGTTATGTGCAGGAACGCAGATCATAGCCAAAGCTACTGGTCAAGACTAACAACACTGTAGGCAACGCCTTGCAACCAATGTTACAATAACGCAACTAGGCAACTAGTAGGTGTCAGGGTCATAGAGGCAATAGAGCGACAGAGGCTATAAAGGCGATGGCATTATGTACAGTAGGGCCTAGTCATGGCTCGCAGCGCCCTAGCTATAAGGTCACCATAAGCTAGTTATATGTACGCAGAGGGGGTATTTAGGCAAAGGTTATATATATAGAATGTGGGAGGCTAGAGATTAAAACCTTTAAGCATATATACCTACCTTCTAGCTCTATAGCTACTACCTTAATTATACTATTACCCTATTTATTATTATTGAAAATGGAAGGGAATCTGTACTAGAGGGATAGGAAGACCTCCCTAGTAGATTCAACGCGGCGGCTTCTAGATTCACTATAATACGACGATTCTTCAAGATATAGAGCTTTAATAGTTAAATATAGTTGATTTTAGCTAGATAAACAATCTAATAAGTAATAAGAGGATTTTCTGAGTCCCCTCACAGACCTACTGACTATATTAATAGAAGGGGGTTGCTAGCCGGGCCTTAGGAGCTACTTTTTATTTTCTGTAAAATTTATTTATATAGGAAAAGTAAAAAATTAACTCATGACCATACAATCTAGCCACCCACGTGCACTAACTAAGTAATCTAATAAGTAACCCTATAAATAAAATACATTATTAAATCCAGAAAAAATCAAGGATTTGAACAGTATAAGTCAGCCTTTTATATAACTACTAGTTCCCTAGTTATAGTTAATTTTAGCTTCCCTATAGGGTAGCCTAGTCGGCTTAGTTATATAAGCCTGTGGGTTGGTTGTGAACGCAGGTCATAGCTAAAGCTGGCCGCAGCTAACAACGCTGCAGGCAACGCCTTGTAACCAACGTTGCAACAACGCAACTAGGCAACTAGTGGGCCTATAAAATAGTGCTATAAATAGCATAATTTTAACACTCCCTCTAGAAAAGTATAAGGTAACTAATTTAATACCTAAACTTAGCTCTTTAATAGATATCTAAGTTAACCATAAATTTAATAATAAATCTAATAACTTTTCAACTAAAATTAATAACTTTTTAACGGAATTCCAGTGTTTTTGTTGATTTAAAGGTTTTTCGACTTTTTAGTTGTTTTGAAGCTAGGCCTTTGTATTCGTAAGGCCTAATAGTTAGATAAATTGTTGAAATTTATTGTTAGGCAGGGGCTTAGTTAAGCTATCTGCAGGCATCTCTTTAGTATTAATGTAGATAACCTTAGCTATACCCTTCTATACCTTTTCTCTAGTATAGTTAAATTTTAGCAGGGTATGCTTTATTCTGCTATAAAGAGCAGGGTTATTAGCGGTTATAATAGCGCCTTAGTTATCACTAAAAATCAGAATAGGAGGTGCTATAGGTAGCTTAATTTCCTTAAAAAGGCTATAAAGCCACTCTAGCTCCCTAATAGCTTCACATAGAGCATCTAATTCGGCCTCTAATATTAATAAAGCTATTATAGTTACTTTCTTTGATTTCCAGCTAATAGGTCCTTCAGCTAGCTTATAGAGATAAGCATAGGTTGATTTAGAGGACTTATCTCCCGCGAAGTTACTATCACAGAAGCTAATAAGGGTTGTAGAAGCTTTAGCGTTCTTAGACCTTCTATAGGTTATAGAATAACTTATAGAGCCTAGAAGGTATCTAAGCAGATATTTAGAAGCATTTAAATGCTCTATATAAGGCTTAGCTAACGCTATTAAAAGCCACTAAACCGGAAAAGCAATATCAGGCCTTGTAAGGAGCATTAAGTATATAATAGTCCCTATAATACTCTAATATAGCTTATGATCGGAGGGGGAAAGAGGTTTAGTTAGGTAGTTAGCTGCCTGCTTTATAATTCCGGGTTATAGGGGAATTTTAGCAGGCCTAGCATCTTTTATATTAAATCTCTCTAGGGCTTCAGAAATATACTGGGACTAGTGGATAGTTAGGGTCCCTTTCTTTCGATTTCTAGTGATTTAAACGCCTAGGAAAAATTTAGCTAGCCCATGATCTTCTATAGGGTAAGCTTTGTGTAATAGCTTCTTTAGCTTGTTAATATAAGCTAGATCCTATCCTATTAGAAGACAGTTATCCACATAAGTCGCTATATATATAGATATAGTTAGGTTGAAGAAGATAGCTGGGTTAGATATAAGGGGGTGGAAGCCTAATTTTCGAAGAAGTTCCTTTAGGGCCTGCTGCCATTCTCTAGAGCTCTGTTTTAATCTATATAAAGCTTTTTAAAGGAAAATAACCTGCTTTTAAGAGGGATTATAGCTATATTTCTTAAGTAATTTAGCTATCTTAGGTGAAGCAGCTTCGGCAAATTCAACGAATCCATTAGGGATCTGCATATAAATAGCTTCTTTTAATAAGCTATTTAAGAATGCCCCTATAAAATCAACCTATTTAACTTCCCAGTTATTACAAGCCGCTAGGGCTAGTAATATCCGCTAACTAGGGGGGATGCTAGTTATAGCATAGGTTTTAATATAATCTTAACCTTCTATCTACATAAAGCCTTTTGTAACGAGTTAGGCCTTATGTTTTATAGGATTATTTTCTTTATCCTTTTTAAGCTTATAAACAAGCCTATTCTTTAGAACTTTTTAGCCCTTAGGAATTTAGTCTATCCCTATAAATTTAAAAGTTCTAGCAGCTAGTAGCTGCTTAAATTCGCTAAAAGTTATATTAACCTATTTTTGGCTATCCTTGCTTTTTAATGCCTGCTTCCAGGTCTTAGGCGTATCTGAATCGTTATTGTTGTTAGCTAACGATTTAGCCTTTTATTACGCCTTAAAGCATATCTCCTTAACAAAAGAAGATAGGTTAAAATCATCGATATCTATAGAATCAGGGTTAATTAAAGAATCTGAATCTAAAAACGGTTTTTCGATAGCACCCTTATTAGGGGCGCTAGAGCTTAGGCTCTCTAGGGGTAGCGCTAGAGGCGTTACAGCGGTTGTCCCGGGCGTTATTGTAGGCGTGGCGGGCGCTGTAGGCGCTGTGGGCGCTAGAGGCTTTGGATAGCTATCCTGAACCTCTAGATTATCTCGTGAGATATTAGCTTCTCCCTCTAAAGGATAGCTCCCTAAAGGCTTAGGGGACCCTACAGAGCTTATATCCTCTATAATCTTAACAAAGCTAGTCTTAATAACTAACCTTTTAGAGGGTATATAAATAAGATAAACGCTAGAACCTAGAGTAGCAAGCAGCTAGCTAGGGATAGTCCTAGGGGCTAGCTTCTAAAGCTTTAATCTCTGCTCCAGAGGTATTAGAACCTCATAATAAGACCCTATAGCCCTAATTTTTAAGAAGTTAGGCTTATAGATAGTCTTAGGCTCTAAGTTAGCTAGAAATAGCTGCTTAGGGGTTAGGGGCTTAGTTATATTAGCGGTGATATTAACTAAGTCCACTATAGCTAGAAGGATATAAGACTATAGATATAAAGGCAGCTTAGACCACTAAAGTGTAGCTCTAAGCTAGTCTAGGATAACCCTAATAGCCCTCTTAACTAGCCTATTCTATTTATAAATATAGGGGTAAGAGGTGCTAAAGCAAATTCCTTTAGAAGATAACTAGTGCTAAAGTTTGTTATTAATCTTAGTACCTCTGTTAAAGTAAAGGTACCTAGGATATGCGTTATATTGATTTTTCAGGGCCTTAAAGAAGCCCTTAATAGCAGTATAAAGGGTCTAACCTTCTTTATTAGCTAATAAAAAGCACTATTTATACTAGGATTTTCGATTAATAAGTATAAGGACTAGGGCCTTCTTATTGTGTAGTATAGGTTTAATTTTAACCATATCTCCCTCTAGGATATCTAAAACCCTAGGGGGGTCCTAAATAGGTCTTTTAGTAGGTCTTCTAATAGCCTTTGATTGTATACAGGCTATGCAGTTAAAATCCTTGTCTTTAATGGCGGAAAAATCAGGGATCCCTTTAGCTAATTTCGAAGATTTCTTAAGTAAAGGGAGGCTAATATGGCCTAATCAAATGTGCTAAAGAAGGGCTAAATCTAGTAATTTCTTATAACTAGGATCTAGCTTAGAAGATCTATTAGAGCTATTATCCCCTAGCTCCCTCTGTTACCAGGCCTCTTGAGAATCACAGGCCTCTGGGGGCAATAGACGGCCACTATCGTCACCTAAGTCATTAGGGTATGGACCTTCTAAACCCCCTATAGAAGATACCTGACTAGGAGGAGCTTCGGTGGGACATAGGGCTGAATCTTCGTCTTTGGAATCTAGTTCTTCGATTTGTTAATATTCCTCGGGATTAAATGCTGGCTACGGAATTTGAACCTCTATAGGGTAGGAAAACCCTAATTCGGTCTTATAGGCTCTTAGTTGTTGTTAGTTGCAATATTAAGAGCCTATAAAGGAGAGGTGGGTTAAATGCTTGCAGATCTTAGGAGTAGCTTGCCCCTTAATCTGCAAAAAGAAGCCGTGTTTAGTAGGTTCTAGTAACCTATAGGGGCTTTTATTAGCTAGGAAAAGCTGATCTTTAGCTAGATAACCTCCCTTAAGATAGTGGGATAACCCGCTAACTAGGTTAGTATCTATACCAGGGAAATATAGGGCATCTAACAGAGCTAGAGGCCTATATTCTGGTGGATTTTTCTTGACCAGAACGTTAAAAACAGCGGTGCCTCTTCCTTTAGGGTAGATAGGTCCTCCTGCTGTAATTATAGGGCTGGTTTGACCTTTCTTAAGAGGCTTAAAGTCCCTAAAGAAAGCCCTATTATTATAAATATAATAAGAAGAACCTGTATTGTATAAAAGGGAGTTTTTAACTATATCGTTAGAGTAGCTAAAAGTAGGCTTAGTAGTAGTGTCACTAGTAGCACTAGAAGTATCTAAATTAGATTTAGAATTACTACTATCCTTGCTGCTAGACTCGCTAGAATCTAGTTCTTTAACGTATCCCGTGGCTAGGCTATAGCCTAACGCAAAAGTAGCTTCTTTTCCTTTATCTTTATCCCTGTTGCCACTCTTCTTCTTCTGCTTTTTCTTCCTAGAGGCTTTAGAAGGGTTTAAATCCTTCTTATCCTGCTCTTTAGTGGCGTTAGTAGAGTCCTTCTTAGTATTAGGATTAGATAATAACTTCTTTTCCTTGTCCTTAGAATTTCCCTTATTATTAGAAGCCTTATAGCTAAGAGCTTTAGCCATAGGAGAGGTTTTATCCCTCTGTTCTTCTAATAAATCCGCTATAAGGAACTGTAAATTTAAGGTATTTATAGGCAGCCCTTATGCCCTAGTAGCTCTAATAGTAAATCTTTGTCTCTTAGCCTAACTAGGAAAGGTCTGCTTTAATGCATTAATATAATGATTTACTTAATTAATAGGAGCGATCTCTACACTACAAAGCTATAGTCTAGCTAGTAAATTATTAAAATTATTATTAAAAGCCTCTAAAGATCCCTTATAATTTAAAAAATTTAAGGAGTGGTAGCTAGCGTATAGCGTACCTCGCTAGATTTCAGCACTCTGCGAATACTGCCTAATAAGGACTTTATAGGTGTCAGGGTCATAGAGGCATTAGAGCGACAGAGGCTATGAGGGCGATGGCATCATGTATAGCAGGGCCTAGTCGTGGCTCGCAGCGCCCTAGCTGCGAGGTCGCCGCAAGCTAGTCACATGCACGTGGAGGGGGTATTTAGGCAAAGGTTACACATATGGAATATAGGAGGCTAGAGATTAAAACCTTTAAGCATATATACTTACCTTCTAGCTCTATAGCTACTACCTTAATTATACTATTACCCTGTTTATTATATTTAGCCTAGAAGCCTTAATAAGTTAATCTCTCTTTCCTATTAGGGTAATAGGCTGTTAGTAGGTTAAGGATGTTAGCACTATATAGAATAAACACCTGTTTAATAGGTACTAATAACTCTAGAGCGAACACACTATATAAAGATATATTTATAGATTAATACCCGCTCCTAGAGCGTAAGTCTTCTTGTCTAACTACCCTGGAGAATTCCTATGTATTAGAGCTAGCTATTAATAATAAAGAAGCTATATTAAACTATAGCCTTATATAAGTAGAGGTATAGCTATAAATTACCTAAAAAAGATATAAACTTAAGTAGCTATAGAAAAATTTATAGGAAGTAAATACCCCTCCCTAATTAGATAACACTAACTAAGGCTCTACTTCTACCCTATAAACCCCTCCTGCTTAAGCCCCTATTCCTATTCCCTAGTTAGCACTAACCACGCTAGGGCTATATAGATATAGTATAGCAAAGATATAGCTTAAGACTCCTATATATAAGGGGGATACCTATAAGAATCTGTAGATATTCCTAGTAGATTTAAATATGGTTTTTACTATAGATTAGAACATGTTTATAAATAACATAATAAAGGTTATATATGCTAGTAGCTGCCTAGTAGATAAGGTAAAGTAATAGTAGATGCGTTTTACTACTATAGATAGTTATATAAACTACTAAAGCTATACTTAGATAGAGTTTATTTAATGGTTAAAAACCAGAGGAATAGATGAAGATAGTTACTGCCTAGAAGCTATAGGAACGCTACTAACCCTCTAGTAAGGTAAGGACTAGTTATTCTAAGCATTTATTAAGGTTTAGGGTAAGGCAGAAGCAGAATTACCTAAGCCTATGCCTAAGCCTATAAGAATTACCTAGTTTATATAGTGCCTAAATAGCACTATAAAGAAGTAGGTGTTTAGCTAAGAATACCCTATAAGTTAGAACTATCTTATAGGCTAAGGAAAGAAGGTAGGGGTAGTGATAAAAGAGGAAAAAGGGCCCTACTATAAAGGTAACTAAGGAGGTAACTAATAGAAGAGGAGGAATTGCTTAGCTTTACTAGAAGGTAGGTTATAGGAAGGATGCCACGTAGAAATAGGGGGCTTGCCTATTACCTGTTTTAAGTGTAAAAAACTAGGCCACCTCTTAACTAAGTGCCCTAAGCTAGACTGTAGCATCTGCTATAGAGGCAGCCACACTACTAACCAGCACTAAGGCAGCGGTGACTAAGCTAAGGGCTAGTTAAACCTAAATAAGGCCCTAATTAGCTTAGTATAACCCTAGGAAAACGCTCTTAATGTGATATAACTTAATAAGAATAGGCAATTAGACCTATAAATTTATATAGAAGTTAAGTTATAGTAAGATTACCGCTAGGTAGTAGTACTAACGCTATTTAACCCTAGCGCTATATATTCTTTAATTTATCTAGATATGTTAATAGACCTAGACTAGGTAAACGTGTAACTAAGCAATAGCACACTTAAGAGTGTGTCTAGTGATATTATGCTATATTAAGGAATTTTAAAAAAGGTAATATTAGTAAGGGATAGCATAGGATATATAAAGATATACTAAGTTAGCTACTATATTACTAATAGTAGCGAAAAGCTAGTGCTAGGCATTAACTAGGCAAGATAATATAAACCTGTTATAATATTATAGGGGAAAAGACTTTAGAGATACCCTATAATAAAGGAATGTATCTTATTAGTAATAGGGTTGCGGGATAGATAGCGCGCGGAGAAATGCTTGTTAGTTATAGTAATGCTTCCCCCCTGGTTAATAGGTCTAATTAAGCGCGTAGCCTCTATTAGGGATATGCTAAAAGAGTAGAAACTAAGTAGTGTCTATATAATAATGAATCTATCTGATGCTATTTATAAGGTGGCCCTCCTAGAAGTCTATATGGAGTTTAAGGACGTGTTCTTAAGCTATAAGGCTAGCACCCTCCCTAGATTAGGTAGGTAGACGCATATAATTAAATTAGAAGAAGGAAAAACACCACCCTAGGGACCTATATATAACCTAGCTAAGAAAGAGCTATAGGTGCTCCGCGAGTACCTGGCGAGTGCGTAGGAACGAGGTTAGATCTAAAGATCTATTAGTCTAGCAGGTGCCCTAATCCTATTTATGCTAAAGAAAGGGGGAAAATTATAACTATGCGTGGATTATAGGGGCCTAAATAAGATTATAGTTAAGGATAAGGCCCCTTTGCCCCTAATTCCGGAAATCTTAGATTGGCTAAGAGGTGTAAAGATCTTCACGAAGTTGGACCTTAAAGATGCGTACTATTGGCTATGTATCCGTGAGGGAGATGAGTGGAAGATGGCCTTTTAGTGTAGATATAGTTACTTTGAGTATCTTGTAATGCTATTTAGGCTTATTAATGCGCCTACTACCTTCTAAGAATATATTAATATAGCTTTAGAAGGTCTTGTAGATATTATCTATATTATCTACCTTAATGACATCCTAATATATAGTAGCGACGTCTTAGAACATAAGAATCACATTAAGTAGGTTCTTAAGAGGCTTTAAAGCGCTAATCTTTTTGTTAACCTAGATAAGTGCTAATTCTCCGTTAAGGAAGTTAAATTCCTTAGTTATATAATCTCCCTAGAAGGAATCTTAATAGACCCTAGTAGAGTTAAAGCGATTACGACATAGCTAATACCTATCTGCGTGTTTAATATCTAATCTTTCCTAGGATTTACTGGCTTCTATAGGCACTTTATTAAGTATTATAGCAAAATTATTATCCTATTAACTAACTATCTACAAGGGAAATAACTAGTAAAGTTTAAGCTAGAGCCCTATAAGCTAGCGGCATTTAGAGAACTGTAAAAGCGATTCTAGGAGGCACTAATTTTAGTGTATTTTAATCTAGCGCTACTATTATAAGTTAAGACTAACGCCTCTAGACATGCGATTAGAGCTATCCTTATAATATTAGTGCTAGGTTACTGGCACCCTATAGTGTTTATATTAAGGAAGTTAAAGGACGCTGAATTGCGCTACGTAACGCTAGACACAGAGTTACTAGTGATTTAGGAGGCCTTTTAAACTTAGAGGTATTACCTTACTTACTTAGCTTACCTAGTGAAAGTAATAATAGATCACTTAAACCACAAATACCTTGTTTTAAAGCCTAAGCTAATAAGCTAGTAGGTCACTGTGTTAGATAAGCTATGCCCGTTTAACTTTATTATTAAACACTAGGTAGGCAAGCTAAATCCTGCTAATGCTCTATTATAGAGATTAGATTATATTAGTAAGGAAAGGAAAGCTAAGGTGTTTATATCTTAGTTACTAACCTTCCTTGCTAAGTTCGCTGCTATTAGGCCACGGGGGCGCTATAATAAGCGTGGTACTACCACTAGTCTAGCAAAGCCATAGCATATTAGGTTTATAATTAATAAGCAGCGTAAGAGCAGTGGTAACTCTATTAATACCCTACGTCTAAGATTACTACTTATTAATAGTATAGTAAGAAGTCTAATAGTGGGTAGGAGAACCTCTATAAAGTTAATCTCTACTAGGCTAATTAGATAGTTTATAGGCGCTACTAAAGAGCTACAGGCTTATAGTAATGTTATAGCGAGAATCTTAGTGGTTTAGAGAACCTCTATAATATTAAACTCCGCTATTAGGAGCGAGGTATAGGAATTAGAAGCCCTAATTCTAGTCTTATTATTAGAAGTGTAATAAGGGGATGCCTTTATAGCGTAGCGGAAGTTATTACTAATAAGTAGTGACTCTGGTGCGTTAGGACTATAGTTAATCAGTCCCTCTAAGCTAGAGGCTAAAGGGTTATAGACATAGACTAGGGTGCCCTCTAAGTTACTAATATATAATAATTAAGTTTTTATTCCGTAAGGTATACGAAAAGAAGTCTTACTATTAACCTATAATAATCCCGCAGTAGGTTATTAGGGGGTTAGTAGAACCCTCTATTAAATTGCGGGCTAATATTACTAGCTATTAATAAAGAAGGACATTAAGTTATATATATAGACTTACATTAATTATTAAGTTTTAAAGCTAAGGTTATATAAACCTTATAGCAAGTTAGCTACGCTACCGGTGCCTAATCGCCCTTTCTAAGAATTATTAATAGACTTTATCATAGGCTTACCGCTAGTAAAGGATTAGAAGTATTAGATACATAACACGATACTGGTTATTATAGACTGATTTTTAAAGTATAGTATTTATACACTAGTGTCCACACGCCTATCTAGCGATAGGCTAGCTATAGTATTCCTAGAAAATGTTTTTAAGGACTATAGTGCCCTAGAAGGTATTATTATAGACTAAGGGTTAATATTTACTAGCGGTTTCTAGAGGACGTTCTGCTACCTAATTACAATAAAGCGGCAACTAAGCACTGTATTCTACCCCTAAATAGATAGATAGATAGAGTGATTAAACTAGGTTCTTAAGCACTATCTAAGAGCCTATATATGCGCTAAATAGGATAACTAGGTAGAATATCTGCTAATAGTATAGTTTACCTATAATACAAGTAAGCACAGTAGTTATAGCCTAATACTAGCGGAGGCGCTATATAGGTATAACCTAAGGGGACCACACTAGGCTATCCTAATACCTAATTTAGTAAATAACTAGGTAGAAAATAGAGTCTTAGAACTAAAATAGAGACACTTAGAGATTAAGTAGCTACTAAGCAATATATAAGTATAGCAAAAGAAGTACTATAATTATAAGAGAATGCTAATAGAGTTTAAGGTTAGAGATTATATATTACTATTAATAAAAAACATTAACCTAAGACGCCTAAGCTAAAAGCTTACTGTGAAGTACCTAGGGCCCTATAAGATTAAAAAGGTAGTTAGTAATCACGGCTTAGCCTATTAATTACAATTACTAGCTAGCTTAAGACTTTATAATATGTTTAATATTATAAGCCTTAAACCCTTTAAAGGGGACCCTACTAGCTACATAGATATGTCCTTACTATAAGATAATATTAAAGATAATAAAGAAGAGTTTAAAGTTAAGAGAATTATTTTGCATTACTATAATAGAAAATAACGTAAATACCTAGTAAAGTGGAAAGGCTACGATAGTTTAGAAAATTCGTGGGTATTAAAAAGGGATTTTGTTATAAAGGATATTATAAATAATTATAAGTAGTAATTAAGTAGCTAGTTCACAGAGATATAATTACTTTAGTAATTTAGCACATAAATATCCTATAATATAAGTTATATTCTTCTTAAAGCAAAAAACTACCTTATAGCTATCTAGTATCTACTATTCTATTATTACATTAGTGGCTGTATTTTTGTCTATAGTAGCTATAGGAGCCTTATTATTAGAAGACTCCTCCTTATCCCTATAAATAAATGTATAAAGCTCTTTAGGGAGCTTAGAGGGGCTAATATAGGTAGGGATATTAGAAGTAAACTTAGTAAACTAGCAGCAAGTTAGTAAATTAAAAGCTATGCCTAAAATAATAAGATATTACTATTAGAGTATACTAGGTAATAAAGCGCAGGCTGTTCGCGATGTTAATCTGCACCTTAAGGTTTGTAGCGTTAAATAGCTATAATATTATAGCGTGCTTATTAGTATTAGCCTTACGCGTAGCCTTAGCGGTTAATCAAGCCTGGCGAACACGTCCACGTTAATCGGCATTTTTCATAGCTAGGAGGGCGTTATATAACTTGCGTTTAGCCCGCATAAGACCCTAGCAATAAGTTAGCTATAACTAAGTTATTAGAGTTAATATTCTTACCAGATACTTATAATATTAAATGCCTTCTAGGATATTTCTTATTATCTTAAATAACTTATAATATAATTTTGTAATTTAGGCAGGATACTAGTAGTGTGTTAGTTATCTAGAAGTAGTTTCTATTAGAAAGGTACTTATACTAATATATGATTTATTATTTTTTATATAATAAGCGTACTTAGAGGAATTTCCTAGCTAAAGTTAGCGATAAGAAAGCAGTAAGTAAGTAGCTTTATTATACTAGGGGAATAATAATACTTATTAGGAATAGGTTTCCCATTAATAATATATTATAGCTTACCGCTGTTATCTTTTAGCGTGATCTACTAGATAGCGGCCTACTAACTATAGCGTAAACACGGGATCTTAATGCTACTATTCAGCAAGTTAGCTGCTGCAACACCGCGAGCAAGAGGTAAAACTTATATAGTAGTCTTAGAAGCTTAGGATGCCTATTTATAAGGAGATTTTTCTAGGGTAGGAGCTAAAGGACTAGGAGTTACTAGACAGACGGCAGACATGGCAAACTAGCTATAAGTTAGCAACGAGCAAGTAAGGAAGCAGGGCAGTAAGAGACTAATAATAAAGAAGCTTAAAAGTAAGAGCTAGGAATAATATAATCCTAGGTAAGGTTAGTAACTACTAAGTAATAGTAATAGGAGCGCTGCTATAAGGCTAGTAGGGCTAACTTATAATTTATGCGGATTAATTAAGAAGGATAAGGAAGAAAGGAAGAGATAAAGGGGGGGAAATCTAGGCTCTTTTATATTAACTATAGCCCCTTAAGTGATCTACGCAGGCAGCAAAAGTAAGCTATAGGTTAAAGAGTTAGCGTTATAGCTACTAACGGTAAAAATCACAGCTAGTTGCGCATACCTAGCGAGTTCGCAGTAACTTCGCTAGAACTCACGGTTAAACTCACTTAGATATATGGTGTCTGATACCCTATCTATTTAGCCTAATTAGAAAATTTAACATAGGGTGTCCACTTCTATAGAAACCGCGGTAAAGATAATATAAGTATTTATAAAGTAACTCTATAGTTATGATTATATAGCGATTAAGAGCTTATAAGTAAGGTAGGGAATAATCCGCAACCTATGTTAATAGGGCTATTATATCTCCCTACGCGTTACGTTATAACGCGAAAAGTTATTCAGATTTACGTAGAAAATTAAGATAGCGAGTTCACACTAACTAGGTAGCTAGTTATAATTAAGGGTAATTGTAAAGGAGAGGGGGAACTATATTAGGGTTATAGAGGTATTAGAGCGATAGAGGCTATAAGGGCGATGGCATTATATATAGCAGGGCCTAGTCGTGGCTCGCAGCGCCCTAGCTATAAGGTTGCCGCGAGCTAGTCATGTGCACGTGGAGGGGGTATTTAGGCGAAGGTCGCACATATAGAATGTGGGAGGCTAGAGATTAAAACCTTTAAGCACATACACCTACCTTCTAGCTCCATAGCTGCTACCTTGATCATACCATCACCCTGTTCATCATATTCGGCCCAGAAGCCTTGACAATAGGCTTCTTTAGGGGATTTTTACCAACATATAGCTACCTGCGGTCCTGGTTAATAGCTATCTCTTAATATTATTAAAAGAATAGCTTAATTATAGTCAGCTAGATAGCCTGCTAAGCTAGGATTATCTATAAATTTAGGCAATCCTAGGGCTCTAAATTATATGCTTAGGGCTTGCTTCCACTGATTATAGTTTTTAGGGCCTTTTAACTTAGCTCCCTTAGGAATAGAGTAAACCTTCTTATTTAGTTCCTTAATAGCCCCTGTATTAAAGGTAGCTTATAAGTTACTAGAAGGTAAACTTATAGAAGTAGTAGTAGCAGGCAGGTCTTCTACTAGAGCTTTAGTATTTTCTTCCCTTAGCTTAGTAGAATCCTAAAGACCTTGCATAATAGTTATGGTTTGCGTTAATTTATCTAATAGATCTTTAATGCTAGCCTTGTTTTTTAGACAATTTGACTTAGTATGCTTAATAAAATCAGTTAAGGTCTTGCCTTGTTGTTCAATTTAGCTTTGCATCTATTGTTAAAAAGCACTGGCTTAAACAGCTAGACCTTCTATTTCTATCCTATCAGGGTCCCTAGGAGGGCTAGAAGGGCCTGTAGCAGGTCCCTTACCCTTATAACTTAGTGGTGCTATCTCTTAAAATTCCCTAGGATCTTAAAAGATATCCTATATAAGATCTCTAAATTTCTTCCTATTGCAAATATCGCGCGCTAGAAGCTGGTTATGGTGTAACCGGGCTGCGCACGTAAATTGTGTGGCGGGGCTGTTTGAAAGGGTGCCTGTTGGACCGCGAAGCTAGGGTTCAATGTGATCGCATCTATTGAGTTGTCCGACCCTGTAAGAGGGTGCGGACTACGGTCTAAATACCTAAGTACCTGTACCATCAGTGGGGTACTGGTACAACGATAAAACATACTATGAAACTACGGAGGTCTTGGAAAATGACTTGCGCGGGGTGGATTCCTGTCTCAGCTAGTTGAGTAGCGAGACTATCGTGCGGCCGGGATCAATTATGCCCTTGTGGGTGCAACAGTGCCCCTCAAGGTCTAAAAGTGGGTCTGCGGTATGCGCGGGCAGAAACGGGCTAGAGAAGATTCTCTACGAAAATTTTCTTAACACTAAAAATAACGGATAGGAATAATAGGTATTGCAATAGCCACAACGCAACGCAACGTAATGTATAGTGCGTACAACGTATTGCAATAGGTTAAAAAGCCTAGTATAGATATACTAGATATTTGATAATTTAAGGAATGCAGCATATCTACAGAGTAGATAATATTAATATATAACGGTCGCGGCAGTGAATAGAATCACTAAAAGAGGTTATGGTTGCAACTAGTAGTTATAGGTGTGGCTATAGTTAAATTTAACACTAAGGGTCTGATATTATAATGCGTGATGCTAGCGGATAAAAAGCTTTAAAAGCTAGTGGTTTCCTTCGTAATCTAAGAGCCCATAGGTCTAGTAGAGAGTAACTAGTACCCAAAATCAAGCACTAATCGCAGTAGAATAACGCAGTAATATAGTAATCTTATAGGCCTTCCGGGCTTATAACCTATTAAAAATAGAAGGGAATCTATACTAGAGGGATAGTGTTAAAATTATGCTATTTATAGCACTATTTTATAGGCCCACTAGTTGCCTAGTTGCGTTGTTGCAACGTTGGTTACAAGGCGTTGCTTGCAGCGTTGCCTGCAGCTTTGGCTGTGATCTACGTTCCCGCACACAACCAACCCACAGGCTTGTATGACTAAGCCGACTAGGCTACCCTATAGGGAAGCTAAAATCGACTGTAACTAGGGAACTAGTAGTTGTATAAAAGGCTGACTTATACTGTTCGAATCCTTGATTTTTTCCGGATTTAATGATGTATTTTATTTATAGGGTTGCTTATTAGATTGCTTAGTTAGTGCACGTGGGTGGCTAGATTGTATGGCCGTAAGTCGATTTTTTACTTTTCCTATACAAATGAATTTTGCGGAAAATAAAAAATAGCTCCTAAGACCCGGCTAGCGACCCCCTTCCGTCAATATAGTTAGTAGGTCTATAAGGGGACTTAGAAAATCCTCTTATTACTTATTAGATTATTTATCTAGCTAGAAATCTACTATATTTAACTATTAACGCTCTATATCTTAAAGAATTATTATATTATAGTGAATCTAGAAGCTACCGCGTTAAATTGTGAGGCCCCTCACAACATGACCCACGCGCATGCGTGCACCGCAGCGCCAGAGCACCGCGGCGCCTGAGAAGGAAGGGCTAGGTCCACGTGATATTAGCGAGCTGCTAGCTATAAACCAGTAACTCACACACACATTACACTTAGACCTAGCAAGCTTTAGTTAATATATAAGTGCACCCTATATCCTTTTACCTAGCTACCTTTATCCTTATAATTCTAAAGCTTCTACTACTAGCTACCTAAGAGCGATATAGGGCTAAGAACCACCCAATTAACCTAAGCAATGTTAGATAATAACTAAAGTTAATTAAATAAGGGTAGTATTACTACTAAAGACACACCATGTTCTATAGGAACTAGGACTAAACCTAGACCCTCTAACATTAGGGCTAATACTATAGTAATAAATAAGCAAATTACTTAGCTTAAGAAACTTAAAGAACTATAGGAATAAGAGCAAGAGCTTATTAATCTTCTATAGCTAGGCAGAGGGAAAGAGAAGATAAAAAGGCAGCGAAGATCTAGTTCCTCCTCTAGCAATAGCTACTAAGAGGTTAAAGTTAGGAATATCACCAACCTCTAACACCCTATAAACCCACAGAAGCATAAGATATAGATAAATAACCTAAACCATGCCTTTAACGGGGCAAAGCAAAAGTATTAGCATAATTACTAAAAAATCCTCTTTATACTTAATTATATATATAGTGATTATAGGGCAAGATAGGACTAATACCTTAATAAATAGATAGCTAATAACTAAAGCAATCTTAAAGATAACTAGGATGCATTTAAAACCTAGACTCTTACACTACTCTAAGATGCTGCTAACTATAACGCCTAAATAGCTACGTAGCTAGAGAACGCAAAGTAATATAAGGGCTAGAGTCCTATTAAATTTAGTATCTACTTAGATTCGCTAGAGAAACACCTAGAAAGAGCCACTAAAAAGTCACAAGCTCTTACGTTCTTTGCAAAACTACTCCCTAACCTATAAGACTAGATTAACCTATATACCTCTATTATAGGAAAGGCATAAGAGGAGGTTATGTAACTCGCTTAGTGACTCTAGGAGGCTATGCTAAAGAATAAGCGAAAGCCTAAGCATTTAGAAGATAAGGGCCTAAATAAGGCTCCCTAATATTATAGACGCGACTTTCTATAAGGCAGAAGGTCTAATAAAGATTAGAAGGATAAGGACTAAGAGAAGTCTCCCACTACCTACCTAAATAACCGCGAACCTAGGTATAAAAGGCAGTGTTTTATCTATAATAGCATAGAGTATCTTATAAATAGATATAATAAGCTAAAGAAGGAGTAATAAGACCTAGAAAACTCCCTAAGGCAGAAGTAGATGCCCTTACCTTTACCTTAAACACTAAGGTACTAATAGGGTGTTAATTTTACACACCGGTTACTATTCATAGGCATATAGACATTAAAACAGCAGCGGATCTTAATAGTTACGCTAAGATTAATATTATTAGCGCTGAATTCGCATAAGCCTATAAACTTAACTAAGCTAAGGCTATAGCACCTATTATTAAGGCAGTGGGGGCCCTTATAGTTCCCTAATATAATATCTATAAGGTCCCTATTATAATTAAAGACTTAAGAGGAGAAGAAAAGGACCTTAAGCTACTATGTGTAGCTGTTAATAGGGACCTAAGAACTAAGGGAAGCCCTATATTAATTAGGATATATATACTTGCTAAGGAACGCGTCTACCTTTGCTTATACTTATAAGAGTAGTGGTTTAAGAAAAGAAGAAAGGCCTTTTTACTTATAACTCCCTATAAATTCATAAAGGTTATATGTAATAAGACTATTATATACACTATTAATAGGGTTATAGAAGATAAGTTTATTGCCCTTAGAGATAAAGAAGAGGCGAAGGCACATAGAACTATTAAAGATATCCCCTAGGAACTATATAAGTTTAAAGACATATTTATATTAGATAAGGTAGGAAGCTTACCTTTAAGAAAGACTACTAATCACGCGATTAATCTAATACTAGGGGCTACACCCCTGTATAGACTAATTTACCCCCTTTCCTAAGGCAAATTAAAGGAACTTTGCAAGTATATTAATAAGAACCTATAGAAGGGCTAGATAAGACTATTAAAGAGCCCTATAGGTATGCCTATCCTATTTATACTAAAGAAAGATAGTACGCTCTGATTATACGTGGATTACTAGGGTCTTAATAGGGTAACGTAGAAGAATTGCTATGCTCTCCCCCTGATTTTAGAGATCCTAGACTAGTGCTAAGGAGCTTGCTTCTTCTTAAAAATTAATATTAAGGATACTTATTATAGAATCCAGATTAAAGGGGGTAATAAATAGAAGACCGCGTTCTGCATGTGTTATAGGCACTATAAATATCTTGTAATGCCTTTTAGGTTAATAAATGCCCTAGCCACGTTCTAGAACTATATCTATAAAGCGCTTTACAGGCTAGTTAACACTATTTGTATAGTATATCTAGATAATATCCTAATCTTTTTAAAAATACAGGAGGAGCACACTACATATATTAAAGAAGTCCTAGGGCGTATAAGAGAGGTAGAATTATACATAAAACCCTCTAAATGCAAATTCTACTAGGAGTTAGTAGAGTTCCTAGGGTTTATCCTCTCTATTAATAGGATCTTAATAGACACCCGCTAAGTTACTACTATCTAGGATTAGAAGGAACCTATAAGCTTTAAGGATATATAATCCTTCCTAGGGTTCTATAACTTTTACTAACGGTTTATCTATAGATACTTAGGGATTACAGCACCGCTATATGCGTTAATAAAGGGCAGTTAGAATAGCATCTAGACTAGGAGGTTTATATTTAGGGCAAGAGAATAGGTAGCGTTTCGCTAGCTAAAAGATACCTTTTAGCGGGCTCCTCTGCTCTATTATTATAACCTAAGTTAACCAGTGCGTATTAAGATAGATGCCTTAATCTTCGCGATAGTAGGAATCTTATTACAATAAGATAACAAGGGCTGCTAGCACCCTATAGCCTTTTAGTTAAGGAAGTTTACTAATGCTAAACGAAACTATAGTACACCTAACTAAGAGCTACTTGCTATAGTTAAGTTATTTAAATACTAGTAATATTATATTAAAGGCATAGAGACCCTAGTGGAAGTCCTATTAGACTACTATAACCTATAGACCTTTATAAAGCAATAGAAGCTAAATAGAAGATAGGCTAGATAGTGTATATTCCTATGCCCACTAAATTTCGTAATTAAGCATAGACTAGGGAAAAGCAACCCCGCAGATACGCCGTTAAGAAGGTCTAATTATAAGAGTAAACCCCTAATAAATAGGGCACTTCTACCTAAACTTAAGAAAAAGTTAGTAGCTACTAAAGAAGTAGTAGAAGAAGAGATACTAATATATTAAAGAAGACGTGGTAAGATGCCTTTAGGGGAGGAAAATGCCCTAGTCTTTATAGAGAGGTATAGTGAGATACCTTTAGGGGAGGAAAATACCCTAGCCCCTATAGTGAAGGCTAGAGTGGCTGTGTTAAGAGGCTAGTTAGCCACCGTGGATCTAGTAAAAGGTTAGCTAAATAAAGGTGATTTCTAGGAGAAGGTAGCGTGTGTCCAGGACGCCAGTATAGTATAAGAGATCTAGGGGGCCGTTACATCACTAGATCCCTACTAATCTAGCCTAAATAAACTATTAGTGTAGCTACTATAGAAGGCCTAAAGCTAAGATCTAGACCTATAGAGATAGGGTAAAGAGATTGATTCCCTAGAGAGAGGGAAAGCTAGTCTATAGTTATATAGTGTAAGGGGCCTCCTAATATATAAAGACTAGGTAGTTATTCCCTAAGAGCCTACCTTATAATAGGAGCTTCTATAGCTATACTATAATAATCCGCTAGTAGGTTACTTTAGGACTAAGCGAACGCTTAAGCTATTAAAGCGCTACTTCTGGTGGCTAGCTATGAACAAGTCTATGTTAGACTATATTATAAGCTACGGGATATGCTAGCAAATAGTTGCTAGAAGGCATTGCCCGTATAGGAGTCTTAAATCGCTGCCAATACTAGAGCGACCGTGGGTAGAAATCTTAATAGACTTTATTATAGGACTGCCTATTACACAAGCGGGTAAACAAGAGACTAACGCAATCCTAGTGATTATAGACTAATACACTAAGTACTCTGTTTTCCTGCCTATAATAACTATAATTAACGTAGCTAAGTTAGTAGAACTTTTCTATAAGGAAATTAAGCTACAATTTAGACTGCTAAAGGGCATTATATCCAATAGAGAATCCGTTTTTATAAGCTAATTCTGGTTAGACCTATATTACCTATTATGCGTAAAACATAGGCTTTCTATAGCGTTTCACCCCTAAACTAATAGGCAAACTAAGAGGACTAACCAGGTACTAGAGCACTACCTACAATGCTTTACTTCTAAAAACCAGCAGATATAGCCTAGGCTACTCCTAGTTATGTAATTTACCTGCAATAACGCGGTAAATAGAACCACAGGCTACCTGCCTAACTATGCGCTTATAGGGTACTTACTAGAGTTTTAGCTAGCCCTTAGGGACAAGGTTATAGAAGGGGAGGTGCTAGAGGCTTACGCTTATGTTATAAAGTTATATAAAGTTAGGGAGTGGCTAAAGTAAAACTAGGCAAAAGCCACTAAATCCTAGGCAAAGTACTATAATAAATATTACTAACCGCTTACTCTTAAAAGAGGTAACCTAGTATTACTATTAGTAAAGAATATATAGCTTAAGGAAGCGAAACAGAAGCTAACCCCTAGGTTTATTAGACTATTTCGGGTACTTAACACTATTAGCAAGTAAGCATATTAGCTCACACTACTAGAAAAATATAGTAGGTTATATAACGTATTCTATATTAGCCTACTAGAGCCTTAGACCTATTATGAGAACGCGGATAAAGAAAAAATGCTAATACCTAACCTTAAGGACAAAGATAATAAATATAAAGTTAAGGAGGTTAAGGAATATAGAAAGACCTATAAAGGTAACAAATACCTAGTGAAGTAGAAGGGTTAGCTAAGCAAATATAACTAATAGGTTCCTATTAAAGACATAGAAGGAGCTTAGCACGCGATTTAGGTATTCTACTAGAATAAGTTAAGGGAAAAGGATAGCGATACATAAGTGAGTTATAGGCAAAAGAGTATAAAGTTCCTATAAGAAAGGCATAGCCTTACTAGCCGCTATAATACGCCTAATAAAAGAAAATAACTAAACTACACATAAAAAACAAAAGAAAAAATATAAAGGAATAAAACAAAGGAAACTATCTATAGCTTTAGGAGAGTTAATAGAAATCCCTCTATAGTTACCCCCTTATAGCTAAAGACTTAGCCCCTATGGACCATGTACTCAGCGTCGTTCTCGTCCGCCGTAACCGCCTCCCTTATTCTATAATAAAAACGATATAATACTATTCCCTAGGCAATAAATCCTAGATCGCTTAGCTATAGCCGCAAAACCATTGCCGCATTCTATGTAGCGAGGAGTTATAGATAGTTAGCCTACTAAAATGTTAGCAAATAGATAGCGAAATAGGGCTAAGATATAACCTACTATCCCTAGGACTAGAGCTAGGTTTATAGTGACTATAAGGGTTTAACAGGAGACTATGTACTACTAGTATATAATTAAAGCATCCTGCCTAGATATATTAGCAAAGAACCAGCAAAAAGGGAAGAAATATATAGACCTAGCGGACCTTAGCGGCCCCTATTAACCTAAACACGACGTAATACGTTATGTTAGTATAGTTAAAGCCCTGCATAAGCTAAAGACAATAGGTAGCGAAACGCCACCAAGTTACCTCTAAGAATATAAGGTCTTTAGGATTATCCTTATTCTTATTACTAAGTGCCTCTATTAGGATGTCTACCTAATCTAGTACCTTTAATAAGTTAAGGAAGTTACTACGCATAGTGGCTATAGACTATATAATTATTAATAAATAGAAACCAAAGAGCAAAGGAAAAGCAAGATACTTATAGCCTTATAGCTATCCCCGCGCGTATAATACTAAATGTAGCGCTTTAACTGCTTTATCTTTAACTAACCCACGTATAGGTTAGCAACGAATTAATAATTAATCTAGGGAAGTTTAGGGGCAGATAGGGGGCTCTTTTTATATTTAGCGTATCTAGTACGTAAATAATACATACACAAGCAATTGTGGAGCAGAATCGTAGGCGCGCTTATAGTGATATATTAGCGATTGATAATAGATAGATAATAGTGTTGTAAAAGAAGTGATGATTTAGCTGATAATGCGGAAATAAAAATAGAATAATATAGTAGAGAGTTAGAGGTGAATTTATGCTAAAGCGCTGACTATTATTTGTTATTGTGGATCGTTGTTTGTTATTGTTTTGATGCGACTACTAGTTAGCAAATAGTTGCAAAATATAGGGCGAAAGCCGTTCGGGAGCCTAGTGATAAGGGGGGGGATAATTATAAGGCCCCTTACAACATAACCCACGCGCATGCGTGCACCGCAGCGCTAGAGCACCGCGGCGCCTGAGAAGGAAGGGCTAGGTCCACGTGATATTAGCGAGCCGCTAGCTATAAACCAGCGACTCGCACACACATTACACTTAGACCTAGCAAGCTTCAGTCAATATACAAGTGCACCCCATATCCTTTTGCCTAGCTACCTTTATCCTTACATAAATCTACTAGGGAGGTCTTCCTATCCCTCTAGTATAGATTCCCTTCTATTTTTAATAGGTTATAAGCCTAGAAGGCCTATAAGATTACTATATTACTGTGTTATTCTACTGTAATTAGTGCTTAATTTTAGGTACTAGTTACTCTCTACTAGACCTATAGGCTCTTAGATTACAAAGGAAATCCACTAGAATTTAAAGCTTTTTATCCAGTAGCTCTATGCATTATAACATTAGACCCTTAGTATTAAATTTATTTATAGCTACACCTATAACCACTATATTACAACCGTAACTATCTAGTTATAACTATAACCTCTTTTAGTAATTCTATTTACTACTATAACTATTATATTTAATATTATCTACTTAGTAGATACACTACATCCTTTAAATCATTAAACATCTAGTATCTTAATACTAGGCTTTTTAACCTATTACACCACGTTACACGCACTATACATCACGTTACGTTATATTATAGCTACTGTAATAGCTACTATCTCCTATTTATTATTTTTAGTGTTAAGAAAATTTTTATAGAGAATCTTCTCTAGTCTATTTCTACCTATATATACTATAGACCTACTTTTAGACCTTAAGGGGCACCCTTTTAAATAGCCCTGCCGCATAATTTACGTGCGTAGCTAGGTTGCACTATAACTAGCTTCTAGCGCGCGTTATTTGTAATAGGAATAAATTTAGAGATCTTATATAGGATATCTTTTAAGATCCTAGGGAACTTTTAGAGATAGCACTACTAAGTTATAATAAGGGTAAGGGACTTACTATAGGCCCTTCTAGCCCTCCTAGGGACCCTAATAGGATAGATATAGAAGGTCTAGCTATTTAAGCTAGTGCTTTATAACTATAATAATAGATATAGAGCTAAATTAAACAATAAGGCAAGACCTTAACTAATTTTATTAAGCATACTAAGTTAAATTATCTAAAAAACAAGGCTAGTATTAAAGATCTATTAGATAAATTAACATAAACTATAACTACTATATAAGGTCTTTAGGATTCTACTAAGCTAAGGGAAGAAAATACTAAAGCTCTAGTAGAAGACCTAGCCGCTAATTCTATAAGTTTACCTTCTAGTAACTTATAAGCTACCTTTAATATAGGGGCTATTAAGGAACTAAATAAGAAGGTTCACTCTATTCCTAAGGGAGCTAAGTTAAAAGGCCCTAAAAATTATAATTAGTGGAAGCAAGCCCTAAGTATTTAATTTAGAGCCCTAGGATTACCTAAATTTATAGATAATCCTAGCTTAGCAGGCTATCTAGCTAACTATAATTAAGCTATTCTTTTAATAATATTAAGAGATAGCTATTAACCAGGACCACAGGCAGCTATATATTAGCAAAAATCCCCTAAAGAAGCCTATAAAGTCCTTATTAGGCAATATTCACAGAGTGCTGAAATCCAGCGAGGTACGCTATACGCTAGCTACCACTCCCTAAATTTTTTAAATTATAAGGGATCTTTAGAGGCTTTTAATGCTAATTTTAATAACTTACTAGCTAGACTATAGCTTTATAGTGTAGAGATCGCTCCTATAGATTAAGTAAACTATTATATTAATACATTAAAGCAGACCTTTCCTAGCTAGGCTAAGAGATAAAGATTTACTATTAGAGCTACTAGGGCATAAGGGCTGCCTGTAAATACCTTAAATTTACAGTTCCTTATAGCGGATTTATTAGAAGAGCAGAGGGATAAAACCTCCCTTATAGCTAAAGCTCTTAGCTATAAGGCTTCTAATAATAAGGGAAATTCTAAGGATAAGGAGAAGAAATCTAATCCTAATACTAAGAAGGACTCTACTAATACCACTAAAGAGCAGGATAAGAAGGATTTAAACCCTTCTAAAGTCTCTAGGAAGAAAAAGCAGAAGAAGAAGAGTGGTAATAGGGATAAAGATAAAGGAAAAGAAGCTGCTTTTGCGTTAGGCTATAGCCTAGCCACGGGATACGTTAAAGAACTAGATTCTAGCGAGTCTAGTAGCGAGGATAGTAGTGATTCTAAATCTAATTTAGATACCTCTAGTACCACTACTACTAGTAACACTACTAGTAAGCCTACTTTTAGCTACTTAAATAATGTAGTTAAAAACTCCCTTTTATATAATATAGGTTCTTCTTATTATATTTGTAATAATAAGGCTTTCTTTAGGGACTTTAAGCCTCTTAAGAAAGGTTAAACTAGCCCTATAATTACAGTAGGAGGACCTATCTATCCTAAAGGAAGAGGCACCGCTGTTTTTAACATTCTGGTTAAGAAAAACCCACTAGAATATAGGCCTTTAGCTCTGTTAGATGCCCTATATTTCCCTAGTATAGATACTAACCTAGTTAGCGGGTTATCCCACTATCTTAAGGGAGGTTACCTAGCTAAAGATTAGCTTTTCCTAGCCGATAAAAGCCCCTATAGGTTACTAGAACCTGCTAAACATGGCTTCTTTTTGCAGATTAAGGGGCGAGCTACTCCTAAGATCTACAAGCATTCAACCCACCTCTCCTTTATAGGCTCTTAATATTATAACCAACAATAAAGCTAATAAAGAGCCTATAAGACTAAATTAGGGTTCTCCTACCCTATAGAGGTTTAAATTCCATAGCTAGCATTTAATCCCAAGGAATATCAACGAATTAAGAAATTAGACTCCAAAGACAAAGATTCAGCCCTATATCCCACTAAAGCTCCTCCTAGTTAGGCATCTTCTATAGGGGGTTTAGAAGGTCCATACCCTAATAACTTAGGTGGCGATAGTGGCCATCTATTGCCCCTAGAGGCCTGTGATTCTTAAGAGGCCTGGTAACAGAGGGAGCTAGGGGATAATAGCCCTAAAAAGCTAGATTCTAGCTATAAGAAATTGCTAGATTTAGCCCTTCTTTAGCATATTTAATTAGGCCACATTGGCCTCCCTTTACTTAAGAAATCTTCAAAATTAGCTAAAGGGATTCCTGATTTTTCCGCCATTAAAGACAAGGATTTTAACTACATAGCCTGTATGCAATTAAAGGCTGTTAGAAGACTAACTAAAAGACCTATTCAGGACCCCCCTAGGGTTTTAGATATCCTAGAGGGAGATACGGTTAAAATCGAGCCTATACCGCACAATAAGAAGGCCCTAGTCCTTATACTTATTAATTAAAAATCCCAGTATAAGTGGTGTTTTTTATTAGCTAATAAAGAAGGTTAGACCCTTTATACTACTATTAAGGGCTTCTTTAAGGCCCTGAAAAACCGATATAACGCGTATCCTAGGCACCTTTACTTCGACGGAGGCACTGAAATTAACAACGAACTTCAGTCTTAGTTATCTTCTAAAGGAATTTGCTTTAGCACCTCTTGCCCTTATATTCACGAATAGAATAGGCTAGTTAAGAGGGCTATTAGGGTTATCCTAGACTAGCTTAGAGCTACACTTTAGTGGTCTAAGCTACCTTTATATCTATGGTCTTATATCCTTCTAGCTATAGTGGACTTAGTTAACATCACCGCTAATATAACTAAGCCCCTAACCCCTAAGCAGCTATTTCTAGCTAACTTAGAGCCTAAGACCTCTTATAAGCCTGATTTTTTAAAGATTAGGGCTATAGGGTCTTATTATGAGGTTCTAATACCTCTAGAGCAGAGATTAAAGCTTTAGAAGCTAGCCCCTAGGACTATCCCTAGCTAGCTGCTTGCTACTCTAGGTTCCAGCGTTTATCTTGTTTATATACCCTCTAAAAGGTTAGTTATTAAGACTAGCTTTGTTAAGATTATAGAGGATATAAGCTCTATAGGGTCCCCTAAGCCTTTAGGGAGCTATCCTTTAGAGGGAGAAGCTAATATCTCACGAGATCTAGAGGTTTAGGATAGCTATCTAAAGCCTCTAGCGCCCCTAGCGCCCACAGCGCCTACAGCGCCCGCCGCGCCTACAACGCCTGGGACGACCGCTGTAACGCCTCCAGCGCTACCCCTAGAGAGCCTAAGCTCTAGCGCCCCTAATAAGGGTGCTATTAAAAAACCGTTTTTAGATTCAGATTCTTTAATTGACCCTGATTCTATGGATATTAATGATTTCAATTTATCTTCTTTTGTTAAGGAGATATGCTTTAAGGCATAATAAAAGGCTAAATCGTTATCTAATAATAACAATCCGGATACCCCTAAGACCTAGAAATAAGCATTAAAAAGCAAGGATAGCTAAAAATGGGTTAATGCTACTTTTAGCGAATTTAAGCAGCTACTAGCTGCTGGAACTTTTAAATTTATAGGGATAGACTAGATTCCTAAGGGCTGAAAAGTTCTAAAGAATAGGCTTATTTATAAGCTTAAAAAGGATAAAGAAAATAATCCTATAAAACATAAGGCCTAACTCGTTACAAAAGGCTTTATGCAGATAGAAGGTTAAGATTATATTAAAACCTATGCTACAACTAGCATCCCCCCTAGTTAGCGGATATTACTAGCCCTAGCGGCTTGTAATAACTGGGAAGTTAAACAGGTTGATTTTATAGGGGCATTCTTAAACAGCTTATTAAAAGAAGCTATTTATATGCAGATCCCTAATGGATTCGTTGAATTTGCTGAAGCTGCTTTGCCTAAAATAGCTAAATTACTTAAGAAATATGGCTATAATCCCTCTTAAAAGTAGGTTATTTTCCTTTAAAAAGCTTTATATAGATTAAAATAGAGCTCTAGAGAGTGGCAGCAGGCCCTAAAGGAACTTCTTCGAAAATTAGGCTTCTACCCCCTTATATCTGATCCGGCTGTTTTCTTTAATCTAACCATATCTACATACATAGTGACCTATGTGGATGACTGTCTTCTAATAGGACCGGATCTAGCTTATATTAACAAGCTAAAGAAGCTATTACATAAAGCTTACCCTATAGAAGATCGTGGGCTAGCCGAATTTTTCCTAGGCATTTAAATCACTAGAAATCAAAAGAAAGGGACCCTAACTATCCACCAGTCCTAGTACATTTCTGAGGCCCTAGAGAGATTTAATATAAAAGATACTAGGCCTGTTAAAATTCCACTTTAACCTGGAATTATAAAGCAGGTAGCTAACCACCTAACTAAACCTCTTTCCTCCTCCGATCATAAGCTTTATTAAAGTATTATAAGGACTATTATATACTTAATGCTCCTTACAAGACCTAATATTGCCTTCCCGGTTCAGTGGCTTTTAATAGCGTTAGCTAAGCCTTATATAGAGCACTTAAATGCTGCTAAACATCTGCTTAGATACCTTCTAGGCTCTATGAGTTACTCTATAACTTATAGAAGGTCTAAGAACGCTAAAGCTTCTGCAACCCTTATTAGCTTCTGTAATAGTAACTTCGCAGGAGATAAGTCCTCTAAATTAACCTATACTTATCTCTATAAGCTAGCTAAAGGACCTATTAGCTAGAAATTAAAGAAAGCAACTACAATAGCTTTATCAATATTAGAGGCCGAATTAGATGCTCTATGTGAAGCTATTAGGGAGCTAGAGTAGCTCTATAGCCTTTTTAAGGAAATTAAGCTACCTATAGCACCTCCTATTCCGATTTTTAGTGATAACTAAGGCACTATAATAACCGCTAATAACCCTGCTCTTCATAGTAGAATAAAGCATACCCTACTAAAATTTAACTATACTAGAGAAAAGGTACAGAAGGGTATAGCTAAGGTTATCTATATTAATACTAAAGAGATACCTGCAGATAGCTTAACTAAGCCCCTGCCTAACGATAAATTTTAACAATTTATTTAACTATTAGGTCTTACAAACATAAAGGCCTAGTTTTAAAGAAAATCAACTAAAAAAGTCAAAAAACCACTAAAATCAACAAAAATACTAGAATTCCGCTGAAAAGTTATTAGTATTAATTTCGTTGAAAAGTTATTGGATTTATTATTGAATTTATCGTTAACTTAGATATCTATTAAAGAGCTAAGTTTAGGTATTGAATTAGTTAACTTATACTTTTCTAGAGGGAGTGTTAAAATTATGCTATTTATAGCACTATTTTATAGGCCCACTAGTTGCCTAGTTGCGTTGTTGTAACGTTGGTTATAAGGCGTTGCTTGCAGCGTTGCCTGCAGCTTTGGCTGTGATCTACGTTCCCGCACACAACCAACCCACAGGCTTGTATGACTAAGCCGACTAGGCTACCCTATAGGGAAGCTAAAATCAACTGTAACTAGGGAACTAGTAGTCGTATAAAAGGCTGACTTATACTGTTCAAATCCTTGATTTTTTCCGGATTTAATGATGTATTTTATTTATAGGGTTGCTTATTAGATTGCTTAGTTAGTGCACGTGGGTGGCTAGATTATATGGCTATGAGTTAATTTTTACTTTTCCTATATAAATAAATTTTACAGAAAATAAAAAATAGCTCCTAAGACCCGGCTAGCGACCCCCTTCTGTTAATACGGTTAGTAGGTCTATAAGGGGACTTAGAAAATCCTCTTATTACTTGTTAGATCATTTGTCTAGCTAGAAATCTACTATATTTAACTATTAACGCTCTATATCTTAAAGAATCATTATATTATAGTGAATCTAGAAGCCGCCGCGTTAAATCTACTAGGGAGGTCTTCCTATCCCTCTAGTATAGATTCCCTTCTATTTTTAATAGGTTATAAGCCTAGAAGGCCTATAAGATTACTATATTACTATGTTATTCTACTGTAATTAGTGCTTAATTTTAGGTACTAGTTACTCTCTACTAGACCTATAGGCTCTTAGATTATAAAGGAAATCCGCTAGAATTTAAAGCTTTTTATCCACTAGCTTTACATATTATAACATTAGACCCTTAGTGTTAAATTTATTTATAGCCATACCTATAACCACTATATTATAACCGTAACTATCTAGTTATAACCATAACCTTTTTTAGTAATTCTATTTACTACTATAACTATTATATTTAATATTATCTACTTAGTAAATACGCTATATCCTTTAAATTATTAAATATCTAGTATCTTAATACTAGGCTTTTTAACCTATTATACCACATTACACGCACTATATATTATATTATATTATGTTATAGCTACTGTAATAGCTACTATCTCCTATCTATTATTTTTAGTATTAAGAAAATTTTTATAGAGAATCTTCTCTAGTCTATTTCTGCCCGCGCATACTATAGACCTACTTTTAGACCTTAAGGGCACCCTTTTAAATAGCCCTGCTATATAATTTATATGCATAGCTAGGTTACACTATAACTAGCTTCTAGCGCGTTATTTATAATAGGAATAAATTTAGAGATCTTATATAGGATATCTTTTAAGATCCTAGGGAACTTTTAGAGATAGCACCACTAAGTTATAATAAGGGTAAGGGACCTATTATAGGCCCTTCTAGCCCTCCTAGGGACCCTAATAGGATAGATATAGAAGGTCTAGCTATTTAAGCTAGTGCTTTATAACTATAATAATAGATATAGAGCTAAATTAAATAATAAGGTAAGACCTTAACTAATTTTATTAAGCATACTAAGTTAAATTATCTAAAAAACAAGGCTAGTATTAAAGATCTATTAGATAAATTAATATAAACTATAACTACTATGTAAGGTCTTTAGGATTCTACTAAGCTAAGGGAAGAAAATACTAAAGCTCTAGTAGAAGACCTAGCCGCTAATTCTATAAGTTTACCTTCTAGTAACTTATAAGCTACCTTTAATATAGGGGCTATTAAGGAACTAAATAAGAAGGTTTACTCTATTCCTAAGGGAGCTAAGTTAAAAGGCCCTGAAAATTATAATTAGTGGAAGCAAGCCCTGAGTATTTAATTTAGAGCCCTAGGATTACCTAAATTTATAGATAATCCTAGCTTAGTAGGCTATCTAGCTAACTATAATTAAGCTATTCTTTTAATAATATTAAGAGATAGCTATTAACCAGGACCGCAGGTAGCTATATATTAGCAAAAATCCCCTAAAGAAGCCTATAAAGTCCTTATTAGGTAATATTCATAGAGTGCTGAAATCTAGCGAGGTACGCTATACGCTAGCTACTACTCCCTAAATTTTTCAAATTATAAGGGATCTTTAGAGGCTTTTAATACTAATTTTAATAACTTACTAGCTAGACTATAGCTTTATAGTATAGAGATTACTCCTATAGATTAAGTAAACCATTATATTAATGTATTAAAGCAGACCTTTCCTAGCTAGGCTGAGAGATAAAGATTTACTATTAGAGCTACTAGGGCATAAGGGCTACCTGTAAATACCTTAAATTTACAGTTCCTTATAGCGGATTTATTAGAAGAGCAGAGGGATAAAACCTCCCCTATAGCTAAAGCTCTTAGCTATAAGGCTTCTAATAATAAGGGAAATTCTAAGGATAAGGAGAAGAAATCTAATCCTAATACTAAGAAGGACTCTACTAATGCTACTAAAGAGCAGGATAAGAAGGATTTAAACCCTTCTAAAGTCTCTAGGAAGAAAAAGTAGAAGAAGAAGAGTAGTAATAGGGATAAAGATAAAGGAAAAGAAGCTGCTTTTGCGTTAGGCTATAGCCTAGCCACGGGATACGTTAAAGAACTAGATTCTAGTGAGTCTAGTAGCGAGGATAGTAGTGATTCTAAATCTAATTTGGATACCTCTAGTACCACTACTACTAGTGACACTACTAGTAAGCCTACTTTTAGCTACTTAAACAATATGGTTAAAAACTCCCTTTTATATAATATAGGTTCTTCTTGTCACATTTATAATAATAGGGCTTTCTTTAGGGACTTTAAGCCTCTTAAGAAAGGTTAAACCGGCCCTATAATTACAGCAGGAGGACCTATCTATCCTAAAGGAAGAGGCACCGCTGTTTTTAACGTTCTGGTTAAGAAAAACCCACAAGAATATAGGCCTTTAGCTCTATTAGATGCCCTATATTTCCCTGGTATAGATACTAACCTAGTTAGCGGGTTATCCCACTATCTTAAGGGAGGTTACCTAGCTAAAGATTAGCTTTTCCTAGCTAATAAAAGCCCCTATAGGTTACTAGAACCTACTAAACATGGCTTCTTTTTGCAGATTAAGGGGCAAGCTACTCCTAAGATCTGCAAGCATTTAACCCACCTCTCCTTTATGGGCTCTTAATATTGCAACCAATAATAAAGCCAACAAAGAGCCTATAAGACTAAATTAGGGTTCTCCTACCTATAGAGGTTTAAATTCCATAGCTAGCATTTAATCCCAAGGAATATTAACGAATTAAAGAATTAGACTCCGAAGACAAAGATTCAGCCCTATATCCCACTAAAGCTCCTCCTAGTTAGGCATCTTCTATAGGGGTTTAGAAGGTCCATACCCTAATGACTTAGGTAGCGATAGTGGCCGTCTATTGCCCCTAGAGGCCTGTGATTCTTAAGAGGCCTGGCAACAGAGGGAGCTAGGGGATAATAGCCCTAAAAGCTAGATTCTAGCTATAAGAAATTGCTAGATTTAGCCCTTCTTTAGCACATTTGATTAGGCTATATTGGCCTCCCTTTACTTAAGAAATCTTCGAAATTAGCTAAAGGGATTCCTGATTTTTCCGCTATTAAAGGTAAGGATTTTAACTGTATAGCCTGTATGCAATTAAAGGCTATTAGAAGACTAACTAAAAGACCTATTTAGGACCCCCCTAGGGTTTTAGATATCCTAGAGGGAGATATAGTTAAAATTAAGCCTATACCGCACAATAAGAAGGCCCTAGTCCTTATACTTATTAATTGAAAATCCTGGTATAAGTGGTGTTTTTTATTAGCTAATAAAGAAGGTTAGACCCTTTATACTGCTATTAAGGGCTTCTTTAAGGCCCTGAAAAACTGATATAACGCGTATCCTAGGCACCTTCACTTTAACGGAGGCACTAAAATTAACAACGAACTTCAGTCTTGGTTATCTTCTAAAGGAATTTGCTTTAGTACCTCTTGCCCTTATATTTATGAATAGAATAGGCTAGTTAAGAGGGCTATTAGGGTTATCCTAGACTAGCTTAGAGCTACACTTTAGTGGTCTAAGCTGCCTTTATATCTATGGTCTTATATCCTTCTAGCCATAGTGGACTTAGTTAACATCACCGCTAATATAACTAAGCCCCTAACCCCTAAGCAGCTATTTCTAGCTAACTTAGAGCCTAAGACCTCTTATAAGCCTGATTTTTTAAAGATTAGGGCTATAGGGTCTTATTGCAAGGTTCTAATACCTCCGGAGCAGAGATTAAAGCTTTAGAAGCTAGCCCCTAGGACTATCCCTGGCCGGCTGCTTGCTACTCTAGGTTCTAGCGTTTATCTTGTTTATATACCCTCTAAAAGGTTAGTTATTAAGACTAGCTTTGTTAAGATTATAGAGGATATAAGCTCTGTAGGGTCCCCTAAGCCTTTAGGGAGCTATCCTTTAGAGGGAGAAGCTGATATCTTATGAGATCTAGAGGTTTAGGATAGCTATCTAAAGCCTCTAGCGCCCCTAGCGCCCACAGCGCCTACAGCGCCCGCCGCGCCTACAACGCCCGGGATGACCGCTGTAACGCCTCCAGCGCTACCCCTAGAGAGCCCAAGCTCTAGCGCCCCTAATAAGGGTGCTATCGAAAACCGTTTTAGATTCAGATTCTTTAATCAACCCTGATTCTATGGATATTAATGATTTCAATTTATCTTCTTTTATTAAGGAGATATGCTTTAAGGCACAATAAAAGGCTAAATCATTATCTAACAACAACAATCCGGATACCCCTAAGACCTAGAAATAAGCATTAAAAAGCAAGGATAGCTAAAAATAGGTTAATGCTACTTTTAGCGAATTTAAGCAGCTACTAGCTGCTGGAACTTTTAAATTTATAGGGATAGACCAGATTCCTAAGGGCCAAAAAGTTCTAAAGAATAGGCTTGTTTATAAGCTTAAAAAGGATAAAGAAAATAATCCTATAAAACACAAGGCCTGACTTATTGCAAAAGGCTTTATGCAGATAGAAGGTCAAGATTATATCGAAACCTATGCTGCAACTAGCATCCCCCCTAGTTAGCGGATATTACTAGCCCTAGCGGCTTGTAATAACTGGGAAGTTGAACAGGTTGATTTTATAGGGCATTCTTAAATAGCTTATTAAAAGAAGCTATTTATATGCAGATCCCTGATGGATTCGTTGAATTTGCCGAAGCTGCTTCGCCTGAAATAGCTAAATTACTTAAGAAATATAGCTATAATCCCTCTTAAAAGCAGGTTATTTTCCTTTAAAAAGCTTTATATGGATTAAAACAGAGCTCTAGAGAGTGGTAGCAGGCCCTGAAGGAACTTCTTCAAAAATTAGGCTTCTACCCCCTTATATCTAATCCGGCTGTTTTCTTTAATCCAACCACATCTACATACATAGCGACCTATGTGGATAACTATCTTCTAATAGGACCGGATCTAGCTTATATTAACAAGCTAAAGAAGCTATTACACAAAGCTTACCCTATAGAAGATCGTGGGCCAGCCGAATTTTTCCTAGGCATTTAAATCACTAGAAATCAAAAGAAAGGGACCCTAACTATCCACCAGTCCTAGTACATTTCTGAGGCCCTAGAGAGATTTAATATAAAAGATACTAGGCCTGTTAAAATTCCACTTTAACCTGGAATTATAAAGCAGGTAGCTAACCACCTAACTAAACCTCTTTCCTCCTCCGATCACAAGCTTTATTAAAGTATTATAAGGACTATTATATACTTAATGCTCCTTACAAGACCTAATATTGCCTTCCCGGTTCAGTGGCTTTTAATAGCGTTAGCTAAGCCTTATATAGAGCACTTAAATGCTGCTAAACATCTGCTTAGATACCTTCTAGGCTCTATGAGTTACTCTATAACTTATAGAAGGTCTAAGAACGCTAAAGCTTCTGCAACCCTTATTAGCTTCTGTAATAGTAACTTCGCAGGAGATAAGTCCTCTAAATTAACCTATACTTATCTCTATAAGCTAGCTAAAGGACCTATTAGCTAGAAATCAAAGAAAGCAACTACAATAGCTTTATCAATATTAGAGGCCGAATTAGATGCTCTATGTGAAGCTATTAGGGAGCTAGAGTAGCTCTATAGCCTTTTTAAGGAAATTAAGCTACCTATAGCACCTCCTGTTCCGATTTTTAGTGATAACTAAGGCACTATAATAACCGCTAATAACCCTGCTCTTCATAGTAGAATAAAGTATACCCTACTAAAATTTAACTATACTAGAGAAAAGGTACAGAAGGGTATAGCTAAGGTTATCTATATTAATACTAAAGAGATACCTGCAGATAGCTTAACTAAGCCCCTGCCTAACGATAAATTTCAACAATTTATTCAACTATTAGGTCTTACAAACATAAAGGCCTAGTTTTAAAGAAAATCAACTAAAAAAGTCAAAAAACCACTAAAATCAACAAAAATACTAGAATTCTGCTGAAAAGTTATTAGTATTAATTTCGTTGAAAAGTTATTGGATTTATTATTGAATTTATCGTTAACTTAGATATCTATTAAAGAGCTAAGTTTAGGTATTAAATTAGTTAACTTATACTTTTCTAGAGGGAGTGTTAAAATTATGCTATTTATAGCACTATTTTATAGGCCCACTAGTTGCCTAGTTGCGTTGTTGTAACGTTGGTTATAAGGCGTTGCTTGCAGCGTTGCCTGCAGCTTTGGCTGTGATCTACGTTCCCGCACACAACCAACCCACAGGCTTGTATGACTAAGCCGACTAGGCTACCCTATAGGGAAGCTAAAATCAACTGTAACTAGGGAACTAGTAGTCGTATAAAAGGCTGACTTATACTGTTCAAATCCTTGATTTTTTCCGGATTTAATGATGTATTTTATTTATAGGGTTGCTTATTAGATTGCTTAGTTAGTGCACGTGGGTGGCTAGATTATATGGCTATGAGTTGATTTTTACTTTTCCTATATAAATAAATTTTACAGAAAATAAAAATAGCTCCTAAGACCCGGCTAGCGACCCCTTCTGTTAATACGGTTAGTAGGTCTATAAGGGACTTAGAAAATCCTCTTATTACTTGTTAGATCGTTTGTCTAGCTAGAAATCTACTATATTTAACTATTAACGCTCTATATCTTAAAGAATCATTATATTATAGTGAATCTAGAAGCCGCCGCGTTAAATCTACTAGGGAGGTCTTCCTATCCCTCTAGTATAGATTCCCTTCTATTTTTAATAGGTTATAAGCCTAGAAGGCCTATAAGATTACTATATTACTATGTTATTCTACTGTAATTAGTGCTTAATTTTAGGTACTAGTTACTCTCTACTAGACCTATAGGCTCTTAGATTATAAAGGAAATCCGCTAGAATTTAAAGCTTTTTATCCACTAGCTTTACATATTATAACATTAGACCCTTAGTGTTAAATTTATTTATAGCCATACCTATAACCACTATATTATAACCGTAACTATCTAGTTATAACTATAACCTTTTTTAGTAATTCTATTTACTACTATAACTATTATATTTAATATTATCTACTTAGTAAATACGCTATATCCTTTAAATTATTAAATATCTAGTATCTTAATACTAGGCTTTTTAACCTATTATACCACGTTACACGCACTATATATTATATTATATTATGTTATAGCTACTGTAATAGCTACTATCTCCTATCTATTATTTTTAGTATTAAGAAAATTTTTATAGAGAATCTTCTCTAGTCTATTTCTGCCCGCGCATACTATAGACCTACTTTTAGACCTTAAGGGGCACCCTTTTAAATAGCCCTGCTATATAATTTATATGCATAGCTAGGTTACACTATAACTAGCTTCTAGCGCGTGTTATTTATAATAGGAATAAATTTAGAGATCTTATATAGGATATCTTTTAAGATCCTAGGGAACTTTTAGAGATAGCACCACTAAGTTATAATAAGGGTAAGGGACCTATTATAGGCCCTTCTAGCCCTCCTAGGGACCCTAATAGGATAGATATAGAAGGTCTAGCTATTTAAGCTAGTGCTTTATAACTATAATAATAGATATAGAGCTAAATTAAATAATAAGGTAAGACCTTAACTAATTTTATTAAGCATACTAAGTTAAATTATCTAAAAAATAAGGCTAGTATTAAAGATCTATTAGATAAATTAATATAAACTATAACTACTATGTAAGGTCTTTAGGATTCTACTAAGCTAAGGGAAGAAAATACTAAAGCTCTAGTAGAAGACCTAGCCGCTAATTCTATAAGTTTACCTTCTAGTAACTTATAAGCTACCTTTAATATAGGGGCTATTAAGGAACTAAATAAGAAGGTTCACTCTATTCCTAAGGGAGCTAAGTTAAAAGGCCCTGAAAATTATAATTAGTGGAAGTAAGCCCTGAGTATTTAATTTAGAGCCCTAGGATTACCTAAATTTATAGATAATCCTAGCTTAGCAGGCTATCTAGCTAACTATAATTAAGCTATTCTTTTAATAATATTAAGAGATAGCTATTAACCAGGACCGCAGGTAGCTATATATTAGCAAAAATCCCCTAAAGAAGCCTATAAAGTCCTTATTAGGTAATATTCATAGAGTGCTAAAATCTAGCGAGGTACGCTATACGCTAGCTACTACTCCCTAAATTTTTTAAATTATAAGGGATCTTTAGAGGCTTTTAATACTAATTTTAATAACTTACTAGCTAGACTATAGCTTTATAGTATAGAGATTACTCCTATAGATTAAGTAAACCATTATATTAATGTATTAAAGCAGACCTTTCCTAGCTAGGCTGAGAGATAAAGATTTACTATTAGAGCTACTAGGGCATAAGGGCTACCTGTAAATACCTTAAATTTACAGTTCCTTATAGCGGATTTATTAGAAGAGCAGAGGGATAAAACCTCCCTATAGCTAAAGCTCTTAGCTATAAGGCTTCTAATAATAAGGGAAATTCTAAGGATAAGGAGAAGAAATCTAATCCTAATACTAAGAAGGACTCTACTAATGCTACTAAAGAGCAGGATAAGAAGGATTTAAACCCTTCTAAAGTCTCTAGGAAGAAAAGTAGAAGAAGAAGAGTAGTAATAGGGATAAAGATAAAGGAAAAGAAGCTGCTTTTGCGTTAGGCTATAGCCTAGCCACGGGATACGTTAAAGAACTAGATTCTAGTGAGTCTAGTAGCGAGGATAGTAGTGATTCTAAATCTAATTTGGATACCTCTAGTACCACTACTACTAGTGACACTACTAGTAAGCCTACTTTTAGCTACTTAAACAATATGGTTAAAAACTCCCTTTTATATAATATAGGTTCTTCTTGTTATATTTATAATAATAGGGCTTTCTTTAGGGACTTTAAGCCTCTTAAGAAAGGTTAAACCGGCCCTATAATTACAGCAGGAGGACCTATCTATCCTAAAGGAAGAGGCACCGCTGTTTTTAACGTTCTGGTTAAGAAAAACCCACAAGAATATAGGCCTTTAGCTCTATTAGATGCCCTATATTTCCCTGGTATAGATACTAACCTAGTTAGCGGGTTATCCCACTATCTTAAGGGAGGTTACCTAGCTAAAGATTAGCTTTTCCTAGCTAATAAAAGCCCCTATAGGTTACTAGAACCTACTAAACATGGCTTCTTTTTGCAGATTAAGGGGCAAGCTACTCCTAAGATCTGCAAGCATTTAACCCACCTCTCCTTTATGGGCTCTTAATATTGCAACCAATAATAAAGCCAACAAAGAGCCTATAAGACTAAATTAGGGTTCTCCTACCCTATAGAGGTTTAAATTCCATAGCTAGCATTTAATCCCAAGGAATATTAACGAATTAAAGAATTAGACTCCGAAGACAAAGATTCAGCCCTATATCCCACTAAAGCTCCTCCTAGTTAGGCATCTTCTATAGGGGGTTTAGAAGGTCCATACCCTAATGACTTAGGTAGCGATAGTGGCCGTCTATTGCCCCTAGAGGCCTGTGATTCTTAAGAGGCCTGGCAACAGAGGGAGCTAGGGGATAATAGCCCTAAAAAGCTAGATTCTAGCTATAAGAAATTGCTAGATTTAGCCCTTCTTTAGCACATTTGATTAGGCTATATTGGCCTCCCTTTACTTAAGAAATCTTCGAAATTAGCTAAAGGGATTCCTGATTTTTCCGCTATTAAAGGTAAGGATTTTAACTGTATAGCCTGTATGCAATTAAAGGCTATTAGAAGACTAACTAAAAGACCTATTTAGGACCCCCCTAGGGTTTTAGATATCCTAGAGGGAGATATAGTTAAAATTAAGCCTATACCGCACAATAAGAAGGCCCTAGTCCTTATACTTATTAATTGAAAATCCTGGTATAAGTGGTGTTTTTCATTAGCTAATAAAGAAGGTTAGACCCTTTATACTGCTATTAAGGGCTTCTTTAAGGCCCTGAAAAACTGATATAACGCGTATCCTAGGCACCTTCACTTTGACGGAGGCACTAAAATTAACAACGAACTTCAGTCTTGGTTATCTTCTAAAGGAATTTGCTTTAGTACCTCTTGCCCTTATATTTACGAATAGAATAGGCTAGTTAAGAGGGCTATTAGGGTTATCCTAGACTAGCTTAGAGCTACACTTTAGTGGTCTAAGCTGCCTTTATATCTATGGTCTTATATCCTTCTAGCCATAGTGGACTTAGTTAACATCACCGCTAATATAACTAAGCCCCTAACCCCTAAGCAGCTATTTCTAGCTAACTTAGAGCCTAAGACCTCTTATAAGCCTGATTTTTTAAAGATTAGGGCTATAGGGTCTTATTGCAAGGTTCTAATACCTCCGGAGCAGAGATTAAAGCTTCAGAAGCTAGCCCCTAGGACTATCCCTGGCCGGCTGCTTGCTACTCTAGGTTCTAGCGTTTATCTTGTTTATATACCCTCTAAAAGGTTAGTTATTAAGACTAGCTTTGTTAAGATTATAGAGGATATAAGCTCTGTAGGGTCCCCTAAGCCTTTAGGGAGCTATCCTTTAGAGGGAGAAGCTGATATCTCATGAGATCTAGAGGTTTAGGATAGCTATCTAAAGCCTCTAGCGCCCCTAGCGCCCACAGCGCCTACAGCGCCCGCCGCGCCTACAACGCCCGGGATGACCGCTGTAACGCCTCTAGCGCTACCCCTAGAGAGCCCAAGCTCTAGCGCCCCTAATAAGGGTGCTATCGAAAAACCGTTTTTAGATTCGGATTCTTTAATCAACCCTGATTCTATGGATATTAATGATTTCAATTTATCTTCTTTTATTAAGGAGATATGCTTTAAGGCACAATAAAAGGCTAAATCATTATCTAACAACAACAATCCGGATACCCCTAAGACCTAGAAATAAGCATTAAAAAGCAAGGATAGCTAAAAATAGGTTAATGCTACTTTTAGCGAATTTAAGCAGCTACTAGCTGCTGGAACTTTTAAATTTATAGGGATAGACCAGATTCCTAAGGGCCAAAAAGTTCTAAAGAATAGGCTTGTTTATAAGCTTAAAAAGGATAAAGAAAATAATCCTATAAAACACAAGGCCTGACTTATTGCAAAAGGCTTTATGCAGATAGAAGGTCAAGATTATATCGAAACCTATGCTGCAACTAGCATCCCCCCTAGTTAGCGGATATTACTAGCCCTAGCGGCTTGTAATAACTGGGAAGTTGAACAGGTTGATTTTATAGGGGCATTCTTAAATAGCTTATTAAAAGAAGCTATTTATATGCAGATCCCTGATGGATTCGTTGAATTTGCCGAAGCTGCTTCGCCTGAAATAGCTAAATTACTTAAGAAATATAGCTATAATCCCTCTTAAAAGCAGGTTATTTTCCTTTAAAAAGCTTTATATGGATTAAAACAGAGCTCTAGAGAGTGGCAGCAGGCCCTGAAGGAACTTCTTCAAAAATTAGGCTTCTACCCCCTTATATCTAATCCGGCTGTTTTCTTTAATCCAACCACATCTACATACATAGCGACCTATGTGGATAACTATCTTCTAATAGGACCGGATCTAGCTTATATTAACAAGCTAAAGAAGCTATTACACAAAGCTTACCCTATAGAAGATCGTGGGCCAGCCGAATTTTTCCTAGGCATTTAAATCACTAGAAATCAAAAGAAAGGGACCCTAACTATCCACCAGTCCCAGTATATTTCTGAGGCCCTAGAGAGATTTAATATAAAAGATGCTAGGCCTATTAAAATTCCACTTCAACCCGGAATTATAAAGCAGGCAGCTAACCACCTAACTAAACCTCTTTCCTCCTCTGATTACAAGCTTTATTAAAGTATTATAGGGACTATTATGTACTTAATGCTCCTTACAAGACCTAATATTACCTTCCCGGTTCAGTGGCTTTTAATAGCGTTAGCTAAGCCTTATATAGAGCACTTAAATGCTGCTAAACATCTGCTTAGATACCTTCTAGGCTCTATGAGTTACTCTATAACTTATAGAAGGTCTAAGAACGCTAAAGCTTCTATAACCCTTATTAGCTTCTGTGATAGTGACTTCGCGGGAGATAAGTCCTCTAAATCAACCTATGCTTATCTCTATAAGCTAGCTAAAGGACCTATTAGCTGGAAATCAAAGAAAGCAACTACAATAGCTTTATTAACATTAGAGGCCGAATTAGATGCTCTATGTGAAGCTATTAGGGAGCTAGAGTGGCTCTATGGCCTTTTTAAGGAAATTAAGCTACCTATAGCACCTCCTGTTCCGATTTTTAGTGATAACTAAGGCGCTATAATAACCGCTAATAACCCTGCTCTTCACAGTAGAACAAAGCATACCCTGCTAAAATTCAACTATACTAGAGAAAAGGTACAGAAGGGTATAGCTAAGGTTATCTATATTAATACTAAAGAGATGCCTGCAGATAGCTTAACTAAGCCCCTGCCTAACAATAAATTTTAACAATTTATTCAACTATTAGGTCTTACGAACACAAAGGCCTAGTTTTAAAGAAAATCAACTAAAAAAGTCAAAAAACCACTAAAATCAACAAAAACACTAGAATTCCGCTGAAAAGTTATTGGTATTAATTTCGTTAAAAAGTTATTGGATTTATTATTGAATTTATTGTTAACTTAGATATCTATTAAAGAGCTAAGTTTAGGTATCGAATTAGTTAACTTATACTTTTCTAGAGGGAGTGTTAAAATTATACTATTTATAGCACTATTTTATAGGCCCACTAGTTGCCTAGTTACGTTATTGCAACGTTGGTTACAAGGCGTTGCTTGCAGCGTTGCCTGCAGCTTTGGCTGTGATCTACATTCCCGCACACAACCAACCCACAGGCTTGTATAACTAAGCCGACTAGGCTACCCTATAGGGAAGCTAAAATCGACTGTAACTAGGGAACTAGTAGTCGTATAAAAGGCTAACTTATACTGTTCGAATCCTTGATTTTTTCCGGATTTAATGATGTATTTTATTTATAGGGTTGCTTATTAGATTGCTTAGTTAGTGCACGTGGGTGGCTAGATTATATAGTTATGAGTTGATTTTTTACTTTTCATATATAAATGAATTTTGCGGAAAATAAAAAGTAGCTCCTAAGGCCTGGCTAGCGACCCCCTTCCGTTAATATAGTTAGTAGGTCTGTGAGGGGACTTAGAAAATCCTCTTATTACTTATTAGATTATTCATCTAGCTGAAATTAACTATATTTAACTATTAAAGCTCTATATCTTGAAGAATTGTTGTATTATAGTGAATCTAGAAGCCGCCGCGTTATAAGACCATAGATATAAAGGTAGCTTAGACCACTAAAGTGTAGCTCTAAGCCAGTCTAGGATAACCCTAATAGCCCTCTTAACTAGCCTATTCTATTTGTGAATATAGGGGCAAGAGGTGCTAAAGCAAATTCCCTTAGAAGATAACTAGTGCTAAAGTTTATTATTAATTTTAGTACCTCTATTAAAGTAAAGGTGCCTAGGATACGCGTTATATTGGTTTTTTAGGGCCTTAAAGAAGCCCTTAATAGTAGTATAAAGGGTCTAACCTTCTTTATTAGCTAATAAAAAGCACTATTTATACCGGGATTTTTGATTAATAAGTATAAGGACTAGGGCCTTCTTATTATGCAGTATAGGTTCGATTTTAACTATATCTCCCTCTAGAATATCTAAAACCCTAGGGGGGTCCTAAATAGGTCTTTTAGAAGGTCTTCTAATAGCCTTCAATTGTATACAGGCTATGCAGTTAAAATCCTTGTCTTTAATAGCGGAAAAATTAGGAATCCCTTTAGCTAATTTTAAAGATTTCTTAAGTAAAGCGAGGCTAATGTGGCCTAATTGAATATGCCAAAGAAGGGCTAAATCTAGTAATTTCTTATAACTAGAATCTAGCTTTTTAGAGCTATTATCCCCTAGCTCCCTCTGTTGCCAGGCCTCTTAAGAACCACAGGCCTCTAGGGGCAATAGACGGCCACTATTATCACCTAAGTTATTAGGGTATAGACCTTCTAAACCCCCTATAGAAGATGCCTAACTAGGAGGAGCTTCGGTGGGATATAGGGCTGAATCTTTGTCTTCTTCATCGGAATTTAGTTCTTTGATTTATTAATATTCCTTAGGATTAAATGCTAGCTATGGAATTTGAACCTCTATAGGGTAGGAAAACCCTAATTTAGTCTTATAGGCTCTTTGCTGTTGATTTCTTTGTTGTTAGTTGTAATATTAAGAGCCTATAAAGGAGAGGTGGGTTAAATGCTTGCAGATCTTAGGAGTAGCTTGCCCCTTAATCTGCAAAAAGAAGCCGTGTTTAGCAGGTTGTAGTAACCTATAGGGGCTTTTATTAGCTAGGAAAAGCTAATCTTTAGATAGATAACCTCCCTTAAGATAGTGGGTGTCAGGGTCGTGGAGGCAATAGAGCGACAGAGGCTATAAAGGCGATAGCATTATGTACAATAGGGCCTAGTCGTGGCTCGCAGCGCCTGTGAGGCCCCTCACAACATGACCCACGCGCATGCGTGCACCGTAGCGCCAGAGCACCGCGGCGCCTAACACTAGAAGGAAGGGCTAGGTCTATGTAATATTAGTAAGCTACTAGCTATAAACTAGTAACTTATATATATATTATACTTAGACCTAGTAAGCTTTAGTTAATATATAAGTATTGAAAATGGAAGGGAATCTATACTAGAGGGATAGGAAGACCTCCCTAGTAGATTCAACGCGGCGGCTTCTAGATTCACTATAATACGATGATTCTTCAAGATATAGAGCTTTGATAGTTGAATATAGTTGATTTCAGCTAGATGAACGATCTGACGAGCAATGAGAGGATTTTCTAAGTCCCCTCATAGACCTACCGACCATATCAACGGAAGGGGGTCGCTAGCTAGGCCTTAGGAGCTATTTTTTATTTTCCGCAAAATTCATTTATATATGAAAAGTAAAAAATTAACTCACGGCCATACAATCTAGCCACCCACGTGCACTAACTAAGCAATCTAATAAGCAACCCTATAAATAAAATACATTATTAAATCCAGAAAAAATCAAGGATCCGAACAGTATAAGTCAGCCTTTTATACGACTACTAGTTCCCTAGTTACAGTTGATTTTAGCTTCCCTATAGGGTAGCCTAGTTGGCTTAGTCATACAAGCCTGTGGGTTGGTTGTGTGCAGGAACGCAGGTCACAGCCAAAGCTGCTGGCCACGGCCAACAACGCTGCAGGCAACGCCTCGCAACCAACGTTGCAACAACGCAACTAGGCAACTAGTGGGCCTATAAAATAGTGCTATAAATAGCATAATTTTAACACTCCCTCTAGAAAAGTATGAGGTAACTAATTTAATACCTGAACTTAGCTCTTTAATAGATATCTAAGTTAACTATAAATTTAATAATAAATCCAATAACTTTTCAACTAAAATCAATAACTTTTCAACGGAATTCCAGTGTTTTTGTTGATTTTAAGATTTTTCGACTTTTTAGTTGTTTTTTCCTTTAAAACTAGGCCTTTGTGTTCGTAAGACCTAATAGTTGAATAAATTGTTGAAATTTATCGTTAGGCAGGGGCTTAGTTAAGCCATCTGCAGGCATCTCTTTAGTATTAATGTAGATAACCTTAGCTATACCCTTCTGTACCTTTTCTCTAGTATAGTTAAATTTTAGCAGGGTATGCTTTGTTCTGCTGTGAAGAGCAGGGTTATTAGCGGTCGTAATAGCGCCTTAGTTATTACTAAAAATCGGAACAGGAGGTGCTATAGGTAGCTTTATCTCTTTAAAGAGACCATAAAGCCACTCTAGCTCCCTAATAGCTTCACATAGAGCATCTGATTCGGCCTCTAATGTCGATAAAGCTATTGTAGTTGCTTTCTTTGATTTCCAGCTAATAGGTCCTTCAGCTAGCTTATAGAGATAAGCATAGGTTGATTTAGAGGACTTATCTCCCGCAAAGTCACTATCACAGAAGCTAATAAGGGTTGCAGAAGCTTTAGCATTCTTAGACCTTCTATAGGTTATAGAATAACTCATAGAGCCTAGAAGGTATCTAAGCAGATGTTTAGCAGCATTTAAGTGCTCTATATAAGGCTTAGCTAACGCTGTTGAAAGCCACTGAACCGGAAAGGCAATATCAGGCCTTGTAAGGAGCATTAGGTACATAATAGTCCCTATAATACTCTGATATAGCTTGTGATCGGAGGGGGAAAGAGGTTTAGTAAGGTGGGCTGCCTGTTTAATAATTCCGGGTTGTAGGGGAATTTTAGCAGGCCTAGCATCTTTCATGTTGAATCTCTCTATGGCTTCAGAAATGTACTGGGACTGGTGAATAGTTAGGGTCCCTTTCTTTTGATTTCTAGTGATTTGAACGCCTAGGAAAAATTCGGCTGGCCCACGATCTTCTATAGGGTAAGCTTTGTGTAATAGCTTCTTTAGCTTGTTGATATAAGCTAGATCCGGTCCTATCAGAAGATAGTTATCCACATAAGTCGCTATATATGTAGATGTAGTTGGGTTGAAGAAGACAGCCAGGTTAGATATAAGGGGGTGGAAGCCTAATTTTCAAAGAAGTTCCTTTAGGGCCTGCTGCCACTCTCTAGAGCTCTGTTTTAATCTATATAAAGCTTTCTGTAGGAAGATAACCTGCTTTTGAGAGGGATTATAGCCGTATTTCTTAAGTAATTTAGCTATCTCAGGCGAAGCAGCTTCGGCAAATTCAACGAATCCATTAGGGATCTGCATGTAGATAGCTTCTTTTAGCAAGCTATTTAGGAAGGCCCCTATAAAGTCAACCTGTTCAACTTCCCAGTCATTACAAGCCGCTAGGGCTAGTAATATCCGCTAACTAGGGGGAATGCTAGTAGTAGCGTAGGTCTTAATATAATCCTAACCTTCTATCTGCATAAAGCCTTTTGCAACAAGTCGGGCCTTGTGTTTAATAGGATTATTTTCTTTATCCTTTTTAAGCTTATAAACAAGCCTATTTTTAAGAACTTTTCGGCCCTTAGGAATCTAGTCTATCCCTATAAATTTAAAAGTTCCGGCAGCTAGTAGCTGCTTAAATTCGCTAAAAGTTGCATTAACCCATTTTTAACTATCCTTGCTTTTTAAAGCTTGCTTCCATGTCTTAGGTGTATCCGAATCGTTATTGTTGTTAGCTAACGATTTAGCCTTTTGTTGTGCCTTGAAGCATATCTCCTTAACGAAAGAAGATAGGTTGAAATCATCGATATCCATAGAATCAGGGTCGATTAAAGAATCCGAATCTGAAAACGGTTTTTCGATAGCACCCTTATTAGGGGCGCTAGAGCTTGGGCTCTCTAGGGGTAGCGCTGGAGGCGTTACAGGCGTTGCAGCGGTCGTCCCGGGCGGTGTTGTTATAGGCGCGGCGGGCGCTGCGGGCGCTGTGGGCGCTAGAGGCTTTGGATAGCTATCCTGAACCTCTAGATCTCGTGAGATATCGGCTTCTCCCTCTGAAGGATAGCTCCCTAAAGGCTTAGGGGACCCTACAGAGCTTATATCCTCTATAATCTTAACAAAGCTAGTCTTAACGACTGACCTTTTAGAGGGTATATAAACAAGATAAACGCTGGAACCTAGAGTAGCAAGCAGCCGGCCAGGGATAGTCCTAGGGGCTAGCTTCTGAAGCTTTGATCTCTGCTCCGGAGGTATTAGAACCTCACAATAAGACCCTATAGCCCTAATTTTCGAGAAGTCAGGCTTATAGATAGTCTTAGGCTCTAAGTCAGCTAGAAATAGCTGCTTAGGGGTTAGGGGCTTAGTTGTATTGGCGGTGATGTTAACTAAGTCCACTATAGCTGGAAGGATATAAGACCATAGATATAAAGGCAGCTTAGACCACTGAAGTGTAGCTCTAAGCCGGTCTAGGATAACCCTAATAGCCCTCTCAACTAGCCCATTCTGTTCGTGAATATAGGGGCAAGAGGTGCTAAAGCAAATTCCCTTAGAAGATAACCAAGACTGAAGTTCGTTGTTGATTTCAGTACCTCCGTCGAAGTGAAGGTGCCTAGGATACGCATTATATCGGTTTTTCAGGGCCTTAAAGAAGCCCTTAATAGCAGTATAAAGGGTCTGACCTTCTTTATTAGCTAATAAAAAGCACCATTTATACCGGGATTTTCGATCAATAAGGATAAGGACTAGGGCCTTCTTATTGTGTGGTATAGGTTCGATTTTAACCGTATCTCCCTCTAGAATATCTAAAACCCTAGGGGGGTCCTGAATAGGTCTTTTAGTTAGTCTTCTAACAGCCTTTGATTGCATACAGGCTATGCAGTTGAAATCCTTGTCTTTAATGGCGGAAAAATCAGGAATCCCTTTAGCTAATTTCGAAGATTTCTTAAGTAAAGGGAGGCCAATGTGGCCTAATCGAATGTGCCAAAGAAGGGCTAAATCTAGTAACTTCTTATAACTAGGATCTAGCTTAGAAGATCTATCAGAGCTATTATCCCCTAGCTCCCTCTATTGCCAGGCCTCTTAAGAATCACAGGCCTCTGGGGGCAATAGACGGCCACTATCGTCACCCAAGTCATTAGGGTATGGACCTTCTAAACCCCCTATAGAAGATGCCTGACTAGGAGGAGCTTCGGTGGGACATAGGGCTGAATCTTCGTCTTCTTTAGAGTCTAATTCTTCGATTCGTTGATATTCCTTGGGATTAAATGCTGGCTGCGGAATTTGAACCTCTATAGGGTAGGAAAACCCTAATTCGGTCTTATAGGCTCGTTATTGTTAGCCCATAAAGGAGAGGTGGGTTAAATGCTTGCAGATCTTAGGAGTAGCTTGCCCCTTAATCTGCAAAAAGAAGCCGTGTTTAGTAGGTTCTAATAACCCACAGGGGCTTTTATCGGCTAGGAAAAGCTGATCTTTAGCTAGATAACCTCCCTTAAGATAGTGGGATAAACCGCTAACTAGGTTGGTATCTATACCAGGGAAATATAGGGCATCTAGCAGAGCTAAAGGCCTATATTCTGGTGGATTTTTCTTGACCAGAACGTTAAAAACAGCGGTGCCTCTTCCTTTAGGATAAATAGGTCCTCCTGCTGTAATTATAGGGCCGGTTTAACCTTTCTTAAGAGGCTTAAAGTCCCTAAAGAAAGCCCTATTATTACAAATGTGACAAGAAGAACCTGTATCGTATAGAAGGGAGTTTTTAACCACATCATTAGAGTAGCTAAAAGTAGGCTTGCTAGTAGTGTCACTAGTAGTAGTGGTACTAGAGGTATCTAAATCAGATTTAGAATCACTACTATCCTCGCTGCTAGATTCGCTAGAATCTAGTTCTTTAACGTATCCCGTGGCTAGGCTATAGCCTAACGCAAAAGCAGCTTCTTTTCCTTTATCTTTATCCCTATTACCACTCTTCTTCTTCTGCTTTTTCTTCCTAGAGGCTTTAGAAGGGTTTGAATCCTTCTTATCCTGCTCTTTAGTGGCATTAGTAGAGTCCTTCTTAGTATTAGGATTAGAAGATTTCTTTTCCTCGTCCTTAGAATTTCCCTTATTATTAGAAGCCTTATAGCTAAGAGCTTTAGCTATAGGGGAGGTTTTATCCCTCTGCTCTTCTAATAAATCCGCCATAAGGAACTGTAAATTCAAGGTATTTACAGGCAGCCCTTGTGCCCTAGTAGCTCTGATAGTAAATCTTTGTCTCTCAGCCTAACTAGGAAAGGTCTGCTTTAATGCGTTGATATAATGGTTTACTTGATCTATAGGAGCGATCTCTACACTACAAAGCTGTAGTCTAGCTAGTAAGTTATTAAAATCAGCATTAAAAGCCTCTAAAGATCCCTTATAATTTGAAAAATTTAGGGAGTGGTAGCTAGCGTATAGCGTACCTCGCTGGATTTCAGCACTCTGCGAATATTGCCTAATAAGGACTTTATAGGCTTCTTCGGAGGATTTTTGCCAACATATAGCTGCCTGTGGTCCAGGTTGGCAACTATCTCTTAATATCATCAAAAGAATAGCTTGATCACAGTCAGCTAGATGGCCTGCTAAGCTAGGATTATCTATAAATTCAGGTAATCCTAGGGCTCTAAATTATATGCTCAGGGCTTGCTTCCACTGATCATAGTTTTCAGGGCCTTTTAGCTTAGCTCCCTCAGGAATAGAGTGAACCTTCTTATTTAGTTCCTTAATAGCCCCTGTATTAAAGGCAGCTTGTAAGTTACTAGAAGGTAAACTCGCAGAATTAGTAGCAGGCAGGTCTTCTACTGGAGCCTTGGTATTTTCTTCCCTTAGCTTAGTAGAAGAATCCTGAAGACCTTGCATAGCAGTCATGGTTTGCGTTAATTTATCTAATAGATCTTTAATGCTAGCCTCGTTTTTTAGACGATTTAACTCAGTATGCTTGATAAAATCAGTTAAGGTCTTGCCTTGTTGTTCAATTTGGCTTTGCATCTGTTGTTAAAAAGCACTGACTTGAACAGCCAGACCTTCTATTTCCATCCTATCAGGGTCCCTAGGAGGGCTAGAAGGGCCTGCAGCAGGTCCCTTACCCTTATAACTCGGTGGTGCCATCTCTAAAAGTTCCTGTGCAAGATCTCCAAATTTCTTCCTGTTGCAAATATCGCGCGCTGGAAGCTAGGTTGTGGTGCAACCGGGCTACGCACGCAAATTGTGCGGTGGGGCTGTTTAAAAGGGTGCCCCTCGAGGTCTAAAAGTGGGTCTGCGGTATGCGCGGGCAGAAACGGACCGGAGAAGATTCTCTGCGAAAATTTTCTCAACACCAAAAATAGGATCATAGGTAATAGGTATTGCAGAAGCTACAACGCAACGTAACGTAGTGTATAGTGCGTGCAACGTAGTGCAATAGGTCAAAAAGCCTAGTATAGATATACTAGATGTTCGATGATTTAAAAGAAATGCAGCGTATCTACAGAGTAGATAATATCAAATATAACGGTCGCGGCAGTGAATAGAATCACTAAAAGAGGTTGTGGTTGTAACTAGATAGTTACGGTTGCAATGTGGTGGTTGCAGGTGCGGCTGTAAATGAATTTCAACACCAAGGGTCTGATGTTGCGATGCGTGATGCTAGTGAATGAAAGCTTCAAATTCTAGCGGTTCCTTCGTAATCTAAGAGCCCACAGGTCTAGTAGAGAGTAACTAGTACCCAAAATCAAGCACTAATCGCAGTAGAATAACGCAGTAATGTAGTAATCTTATAGGCCTTCCGGGCTCATAACCTATTGAAAATAGAAGGGAATCTATACTAGAGGGATAGGAAGACCTCCCTAGTAGATTCAACGCGGCGGCTTCTAGATTCACTATAATACGACGATTCTTCAAGATATAGAGCTTTAATAGTTGAATATAGTAGATTTCAGCTAGACGAACGATCTGACGAGCAATGAGAGGATTTTCTGAGTCCCCTCATAGACCTACCGACTATATCGACGGAAGGGGGTCGCTAGCTAGGCCTTAGGAGCTATTTTTTATTTTCCGCAAAATTCATTTGTATGTGAAAAGTAAAAAATCGACTCACGGCCATACAATCTAGCCACCCACGTGCACTAACTAAGCAATCTAATAAGCAACCCTATAAATAAAATACATCATTAAATCCAGAAAAAATCAAGGATCCGAACAGTATAAGTCAGCCTTTTATACGACTACTAGTTCCCTAGTTACAGTCGATTTTAGCTTCCCTATAGGGTAGCCTAGTCGGCTTAGTCATACAAGCCTGTGGGTTGGTTGTGTGCAGGAACGCAGGTCACAGCCAAAGCTGCTGGCCACGGCCAACAACGCTGCAGGCAACGCCTCGCAACCAACGTTGCAACAACGCAACTAGGCAACTAGTGGGCCTATAAAATAGTGCTATAAATAGCATAATTTTAACAATAAGTATACCTTATATCCTTTTACCTAGCTACCTTTATTCTTATAATTCTAAAGCTTTTACTACTAGCTACCTAAGAGTAATATAGGGCTAAGAACTACTTAATTAACCTAAGTAATATTAGATAATAACTAAAGCTAATTAAATAAGGGTAGTATTACTACTAAAGATATACTATATTTTATAGGAACTAAAACTAAACCTAGACCCTCTAATATTAAGGCTAATACTATAGTAATAAATAAGTAAATTACTTAGCTTAAGAAACTTAAAGAACTATAGGAATAAGAGTAAAAGCTTATTAATCTTCTATAGCTAGGTAAAGAGAAAGAGAAGATAAAAAGGTAGTAAAAATCTAGTTCTTTCTCTAGTAATAGCTACTAAGAGGTTAAAGTTAGGAATATTACTAACCTCTAATACCCTATAAACCTATAGAAGTATAAAATATAGATAAATAATCTAAACTATACCTTTAATAGGGTAAAGTAAAAGTATTAGTATAATTACTAAAAAATCCTCTTTATACTTAACTATATATATAGTAATTATAAGGTAAGATAGGACTAATACCTTAATAAATAAATAGCTAATAACTAAAGTAATCTTAAAGATAACTAGGATATATTTAAGACCTAAACTCTTATACTACTCTAAGATACTACTAACTATAATACCTAAATAGCTATATAGCTAGAGAATATAAAGTAATATAAGGGCTAGAGTCCTATTAAATTTAGTATCTACTTAGATTTACTAGAGAAATACCTAGAAAGAGCTACTAAAAAGTTATAAGCTCTTATATTCTTTATAAAACTACTCCCTAACCTATAAGACTAGATTAATCTATATACCTCTATTATAAGAAAGGCATAAAAGGAGGTTATATAACTTACTTAGTAAGTCTAGGAGGCTATGCTAAAGAGTAAGTAAAAGTCTAAGTATTTAGAAGATAAGGGCCTAAATAAGGCTCCCTAATATTATAAATATAACTTTCTATAAGGTAAAAGGTCTAATAAAGATTAGAAGGATAAGGACTAAGAGAAGTCTCCTACTACCTACCTAAATAACTATAAACCTAGGTATAAAAGGTAGTATTTTAACTATAATAGTATAGAGTACCTTATAAATAGATATAATAAGCTAAAGAAGGAGTAATAAGACCTAGAAAACTCCCTAAGGTAGAAGTAGATACCCTTACCTCTACCTTAAATACTAAGGTACTAATAGGGTGTTAATTTTATATACTAGTTACTATTTATAGGCATATAGATATTAAAATAGTAGTGGATCTTAATAGTTATGCTAAGATTAATATTATTAGCGCTAAATTTATATAAGCCTATAAACTTAACTAAGCTAAGGCTATAATACCTATTATTAAGGTAGTAAGGGCCCTTATAGTTCCTTAATATAGTATTTATAAGGTCCCTATTATAATTAAAGACTTAAGAGAAGAAGAAAAGGATCTTAAGCTATTATATATAGCTATTAATAGGGACCTAAGAACTAAGGGAAGCCTTATATTAATTAGGATATATACACTTACTAAGGAATATATCTACCTTTACTTATACTTATAAGAGTAGTGGTTTAAGAAAAGAAGAAAGGCCTTTTTACTTATAACTCCCTATAAATTTATAAAGGTTATATATAATAAGACTATTATATACACTATTAATAGGGTTATAGAAGATAAGTTTATTACCCTTAGAGATAAAGAAGAGGTAAGGTAAAGGTATATAGAACTATTAAAGATATCCCCTAGGAACTATATAAGTTTGAAGATATATTTATATTAGATAAGGTAGGGAGCTTACCTTTAAGAAAGACTACTAATTATATAATTAATCTAATACTAGGGGCTATATCCCTATATAGACTAATTTACCCCCTTTCCTAAGGTAAATTAAAGGAACTTTATAAATATATTAATAAGAACCTATAGAAGGGCTAGATAAGACTATTAAAGAGCCCTATAGGCATGCCTATCCTATTTATACTAAAGAAAGATAGTACACTCTAATTATATATAGATTACTAGGGTCTTAATAGGGTAATATAGAAGAATCACTATACTCTCCCCCTAATTTTAGAGATCCTAGACTAGTGCTAAGGAGCTTACTTCTTCTTAAAAATTAATATTAAGGATACTTATTATAGAATCTAGATTAAAGGGGGTAATAAGTAGAAGACCGTATTTCGCACACGCTATAGGCACTATAAATATCTTATAATGCCTTTTAGGTTAATAAATACCCTAGCTATATTCTAGAACTATATCTATAAAGCGCTTTATAGGCTAGTTATGTTAAAATTATGCTATTTATAGCACTATTTTATAGGCCCACTAGTTGCCTAGTTGCGTTGTTGCAACGTTGGTTACAAGGCGTTGCCTGCAGCGTTGTTGGCTGCGGCCAGCTTTGGCTGTGACCTGCGTTCACAACCAACCCACAGGCTTGTATGACTAAGCCGACTAGGCTACCCTATAGGGAAGCTAAAATCGACTGTAACTAGGGAACTAGTAGTCGTATAAAAGGCTGACTTATACTATTCGAATCCTTGATTTTTTCTGGATTTAATGATGTATTTTATTTATAGGGTTGCTTATTAGATTGCTTAGTTAGTGCACGTGGGTGGCTAGATTGTATGGTCGTGAGTCGATTTTTTACTTTTCACATACAAATGAATTTTGCAGAAAATAAAAAATAGCTCCTAAGGCCCGGCTAGCGACCCCCTTCTGTTAATACGGTTAGTAGGTCTATAAGGGGACTTAGAAAATCCTCTTATTGCTTGTTAGATCGTTATCTAGCTAGAAATCTACTATATTTAACTATTAACGCTCAATATCTTGAAGAATCGTCGTATTATAGTGAATCTAGAAGCCGCCGCGTTAAATCTACTAGGGAGGTCTTCCTATCCCTCTAGTACAGATTCCCTTCCATTTTCAATAGAAGCTAACCCCTAGGTTTATTAGACTATTTTAGGTACTTAATACTATTAGTAAGCAAGTATATTAGCTTATACTACTAGAAAAATATAGTAGATTATATAATATATTCTATATTAGCCTACTAAAGCTATAGACCTATTATAAGAATATAGATAAAGAAAAAATACTAATACCTAACCTTAAGGATAAAGATAATAAATATAAAGTTAAGGAGGTTAAGGAATATAGAAAGACCTATAAAGGTAATAAATACCTAGTAAAGTAGAAGGGTTAGCTAAGTAAATATAATTAGTAGGTTCCTATTAAAGATATAGAAGGAGCTTAGTATATAATTTAGGTATTCTACTAGAATAAGTTAAGAGAAAAGGATAGTAATATATAAGTAAGTTATAGGTAAAAGAGTATAAAGTTCCTATAAGAAAGGTATAGCCTTACTAGCTACTATAATATGCCTAATAAAAGAAAATAACTAAACTATATATAAAAATAAAATAAAAAATATAAAGGAATAAAATAAAGGAAACTATCTATAGCTTTAGGAGAGTTAATAGAAATCCCTCTATAGTTACCCCCTTATAGCTAAAGACTTAGCCCCTATAGACTATATACTTAGCGTTATTCTTATCCACTATAACCACCTCCCTTATTCTATAATAAAAATAATATAATACTATTCCCTAGGTAATAAATCCTAGATTACTTAGCCTTAGCTATAAAACCATTACTATATTCTATATAGTAAGGAGTTATAGATAGTTAGCTTACTAAAATATTAGTAAATAGATAGCAAAATAGGGCTAAGATATAACCTACTATCCCTAGGACTAGAGCTAGGTTTATAGTAATTATAAGGGTTTAATAGGAGACTATATACTACTAGTATATAATTAAAGCATCCTACCTAGATATATTAGCAAAGAACTAGTAAAAAGGGAAGAAATATATAGACCTAGCGGACCTTAGTGGCCCCTATTAACCTAAATATAATATAATATATTATATTAGTATAGTTAAAGCCCTATATAAGCTAAAGATAATAGGTAGTAAAATACTACTAAGTTACCTCTAAGAATATAAGGTCTTTAGGATTATCCTTATCCTTATTACTAAGTACCTCTATTAGGATATTTACCTAATCTAGTACCTTTAATAAGTTAAGGAAGCTACTATATATAGTAGCTATAGACTATATAATTATTAGTAAATAGAAACTAAAGAGTAAAGGAAAAGTAAGATACTTATAGCCTTATAACTATCCCTATGTATATAACACTAAATACAGCGCTTTAACTACTTTATCTTTAACTAACCTATATATAGGTTAGTGTTAAATTAATAATTAATCTAGGGTAGTTTAGGGGTAGATAGCGGGCTTTTCTTATATTTAGTGTATCTAGTATATAAATAGTGTATATATAAGTAATTATAAAGAAGAATTATAGGAGCACTTATAGTAATATATTAGTAATTAATAATAGATAGATAATAGTATTATAAAAAAGTAATAATTTAGCTAATAATACGGAAATATAAATAGAATAATATAGTAGAGAGTTAGAGGTGAATTTATACCTAAGCGCTAACTATTATTTATTATTATAGATTATTATTTATTATTATTTTAATATAACTACTAGTTAGTAAATAGTTATAAAATATAAGGTAAAAGCTATTTAGGAGCCTAGTAATAAGGGGGGGGATAATTATAAGGCCCCTTATAACATAACCCACGCGCATATATGCACCGCAGCGCCAGAGCACCGCGGCGCCTAATACTAGAAGGAAGGGCTAGGTCTATGTAATATTAGTAAGCCACTAGCTATAAACCAGCGACTTACACACATATTACACTTAGACCTAGCAAGCTTTAGTTAATATACGAGTGCACCCTATATCCTTTTGCCTAGCTACCTTTATCCTTACAGCGCCCTAGCTATAAGGTCGCCATAAGCTAGTTATATGCACGTAGAGGGGGTATTTAGGTAAAGGTTATATATATAGAATATAGGAGGCTAGAGATTAAAACCCTTAAGTATATATACCTACCTTCTAGCTATATAGCTACTACCTTAATTATACTATTACCCTATTTTATTATATTTAGCCTAGAAGCCTTAATAAGTTAATCTCTCTTTCCTATTAGGGTAATAGGCTATTAGTAGGTTAAGAATATTAGCACTATATAGAATAAATACCTATTTAATAGGTACTAATAACTCTAGAGTAAATATACTATATAAAGATATATTTATAGATTAAAACCTACTTCTAGAGTATAAGTTTTCTTATCTAACTACCCTAGAGAATTCCTATATATTAGAGCTAGCTATTAATAATAAAGAAGTTATATTAAACTATAGCCTTATATAAGTAAAGGTATAGCTATAAATTACCTAAAAAAAGTATAAACTTAAGTAGCTATAGAAGAATTTATAGGAAGTAAATACCTTTCCCTAATTAGATAATACTAACTAAAGCTTTACTTCTACCTTATAAACCCCTCCTACTTAAGCCCCTATTCCTATTCTCTAGTTAGCACTAACTATACTAGGACTATATAAATATAGTATAATAAAGATATAGCTTAAGACTCCTATATATAAGGGGGATATATATAAGAATCTATAGATATTTCTAGTAAATTTAAATATAGTTTTTACTATAGATTAGAATATATTTATAAATAATATAATAAAAGTTATATATACTAGTAGCTATCTAGTAAATAAGGTAAAGTAATAGTAAATATATTTTATTACTATATATAGTTATATAGACTACTAGAGCTATACTTAAATAGAGTTTATTTAAAAGTTAAAAACTAAAGAAATAGATAAAGATAGTTACTACCTAGAAGCTATAGAAATATTACTAACCCTCTAGTAAGGTAAGGATTAGTTATTCTAAGTATTTATTAAGGTTTAGGGTAAGGTAGAAGTAGAATTACCTAAGCCTATACCTAAGCCTATAAGAATTACCTAGTTTATATAGTACCTAAATAGTACTATAAAGAAGTAAGTATTTAGCTAAGAATACCCTATAAGTTAAAACTATCTTATAAGCTAAGAAAAGAAGGTAAAAGTAGTAATAAAAGAGGAAAAAAGGCCTTACTATAAAGGTAACTAAGGAGGTAATTAATAGAAGAGAAGGAATTACTTAGCTTTACTAGAAGGTAGGTTATAGGAAGGATACTATATAGAAATAGGGGGCTTACCTATTACCTATTTTAAGTATAAAAAACTAGGCTACCTCTTAACTAAGTGCCCTAAGCTAGACTATAGTATCTACTATAGAAGTAGCTATACTACTAACTAGCACTAAGGTAGTAGTAACTAAGCTAAGGGTTAGTTAAACCTAAATAAGGCCCTAATTAGCTTAGTATAACCCTAGGAAAACACTCTTAATATAATATAACTTAATATAAATAGGTAATTAGACCTATAAATTTATATAGAAGTTAAGTTATAGTAAGATTACTACTAGGTAGTAGTACTAATACTATTTAACCCTAGTGCTATATATTCTTTAATTTATCTAGATATATTAATAGACCTAGACTAGGTAAATATATAACTAAGTAATAGTATGCTTAAGAGTGTGTCTAGTAATATTATACTATATTAAGGAATTTTAAAAAAGGTAATATTAGTAAGGGATAGTGTTGGAATAAGCATGATATTAATCGCGCTTGGCAGCCGCAATTCCCTTCGGCTGAAGGTCGGCCCGACCGGAAGAAGGTCGGCCGCCGCGCGCGTGTGCGTGCGCGTGCGCGTGCCTCCCTTCCTACCCATAAGCAGGCCTGCAATAGGGCAGGGCCCGGGTCACGTGACCTACCCACATCACGTGACCCACATAAGCTGCAGATGCTTTTTCCCTCTTATAAGAGCCCTCTCTTTTCTTAGCTTCCTTTCCTATAGAATATATATAGCTTATAATAGATTATTTAATTAATACTATCACAAGCGCGCCTAATTAATAACTAGCTATTATTACACCTAGTAATTCCAACACTAATTAGTGGTTAACTTTATAACCACTTTTATTTATAAATACCTACTATCTTTTAAAGACACTATAGATTAGCTAGGTTCTATCTAGAAGAGACCTTTATAGAAGTAGCGTAATTTAGCTAGCCTATTAAGGTAATAAGAGTAGCTTTATTATTTAAGATCCCTAATTATACTAAGGAAAAAGCTAACTCTAGCTAGCCTATTAAGGTAATAAGAGTAGCTAGAAGAAGCTAAAGCCTAAACTAAGAAGAAGAGTTTAACTCTAGTAGCTAAGCTATCCTATTATTCTTTAACTTAGTGTATTCTATTATATATAAAGCTAATTACTAGAGCTTATAATCCTTTATATCTCTTTTCCCTAATCCTTTTATTATTACTTTCCTTATTCTATTTTCTCTAATACTATAAGTTATAATAGTTAATAAGAAGGAATAACTATAAAACCTAATAAGTTATAATAGCTCTTAAGTAAATTCCTTAGAAGCCCTAGAATTTACTATCCCCTTTCTCTATATCCTATAGTAACTATACTAGTATATTATAGAAGAAATACTTACTAGGGTAGATAAATTTAATATTAAGGATAATAATATACCTAAGATATAAGTAACCTATATCCTCTCTTAGGTTAAGGACTATATAATATAAAAGGTATATAGAAGATTACTCTTTATAGAATTTACTTAAGACTTTAACCTATAAACCTATAGTAACTTTCTTAAGACCCTAGTTATAGTTCTAAGGCACTTATAGGACTACCTTATTAACTCTAGAATCTATATAATAATTAACTAGAATATAAATATAGTAATAAACCTTTAAGAAGTCCTTAACTAATAGGAATTCTACTTCTAGTTATAAGAAGAAGTAAAGAATACCTAGAAGAAGTATAATAACTTCTAAAAGAATATAATTAAAAATAGTAACTTCCTTAATAACCTCTATAATAATAATAATATCTAGGATTAATAGAGTATAAGAACTACTTATTCCTCCTACTAACCTTTATAACCTCTATAAAGAGTAATATTAGTAGCCTTCCCCTAAGAATAAAACCCTTAGCCCCTTCCTTAAATACCTTAAGCCTTATAAGCCCTTCCTTATTATCCCTAAGAACCTATATTTACCTAGTAAAGAATCCCTACTCCCTAATAATAAGCCCTTCCTATCTACTAAAGGATAGTATATAAACCTACTAATAATCCTCCCTTTAAGCCTCTATAACTAATAGTAAAGTAGATCTTAGACCTTATTAAGATATATATATCTAAGTAGTAATATAGCGCTAATAACTATAATATACTTAAACTAAAGCTCTAGATCTTTAGGTAAAAGTATAAGCTTCTAGATATTAAACTAGAATAAGCTAGGTATATATTTAAGATAATATTAAAAGGAAAAGCTTATTAGTACTACTTAGACTACCTCTCTAAACCTAGTAACCCTTAGGACCTTACTACCCTTATAAGGAGAATAAAGAAGAGGTTTAAGACTAAAGATATAAGGTAGAAGTATTTCCTTAAATAGTATAATACTTTACTCTAGAAGACTATTAATAAAAACCCTAATAAATTAAAGATAGAATACTTTAATAAGCTTATTAAGAGGCTATTAACCTTATAGTAAGCTATCCCTAATATAGGTTAATTAGAAAGAGCCCTTAGGAACTAGATTATAACCGCTTATAATAGGATTCCTAAATATAGAGGGTGCCTTACTAACCCTCTAAATAGCCTCTAATAATTCTATAAGTGTGTATATATAATAATCTAGCTTATTATAGAGGAATCTAGTAGTTAATATTAATTCCCTACTAATACCTAGACTCCTAATGCCTTCTAGACTAATAGAAGGTATAATAATAAGGGTAAAGAGTTATAATACCCTCTATAAAGGTAGAAAGGTTATTGAAAATGGAAGGGGAATCTAGCTAGAGGGATAGGAAGACCTCCCTAGTAGATTCCAACGCGGCGGCTTCTAGATTCACTATAATACGACGATTCTTCAAGATATAGAGCTTTGATAGTTAAATATAGTAGATTTCAGCTAGACGAACGATCTGACGAGCAATGAGAGGATTTTCTGAGTCCCCTCATAGACCTACCGACCATATCGACGGAAGGGGGTCGCTAGCCGGGCCTTAGGAGCTATTTTTTATTTTCCGCAAAATTCATTTGTATGTGAAAAGTAAAAATCGACTCACGACCATACAATCTAGCCACCCACGTGCACCAACTAAGCAATCTAATAAGCAACCCTATAAATAAAATATACCATAAAATCCGGAAAAATCAAGGATTCGAACAGTATACATCAGCCTTTTATACGACTACTAGTTCCCTAGTTACAGTCGATTTTAGCTTCCCTATAGGGTAGCCTAGTCGGCTTAGTCATACAAGCCTGTGGGTTGGTTGTGTGCAGGAACGCAGGTCACAGCCAACAACGCTGCAGGCAACGCCTTGTAACCAACGTTGCAACAACGCAACTAGGCAACTAGTGGGCCTATAAAATAGTGCTATAAATAGCATAATTTTAACACTCCCTCTAGAAAAGTATGAGGTAACTAATTCGATACCTGAACTTAGCTCTTTAATAGATATCTAAGTCAACCATAAATTCAATAATAAATCCAATAACTTTTCAACGAAAATCAATACCAATAACTTTTCAGCGGAATTCCAGTGTTTTTGTTGATTTTAAGGTTTTTCGACTTTTTAGTTGTTTTAAAGCTAGGCCTTTGTATTCGTAAGGCCTAATAGTTGAATAAATTGTTGAAATTTATCGTTAGGCAGGGGCTTAGTTAAGCCATCTGCAGGCATCTCTTTAGTGTTAATATAGATAACCTTAGCTATACCCTTCTGTACCTTTTCTCTGGTATAGTTGAATTTTAGCAGGGTATGCTTTGTTCTGCTGTGAAGAGCAGGGTTATTAGCGGTCGTAATAGCGCCTTGGTTATCACTAAAAATCGGAACAGGAGGTGCTATAGGCAGCTTTATCTCTTTAAAGAGACCATAAAGCCACTCTAGCTCCCTAATAGCTTCACATAGAGCATCTGATTCGGCCTCTAATGTTGATAAAGCTATTGTAGTTGCTTTCTTTGATTTCCAGCTAATAGGTCCTTTAGCTAGCTTATAGAGATAAGCATAGGTTGATTTAGAGGACTTATCTCCCGCGAAGTCGCTATCACAGAAGCCAATAAGGGTTGCAGAAGCTTTAATAGCGTTTTTAGACCTTCTATAAGTTATAGAATAACTCATAGAGCCTAGAAGGTATCTAAGCAGATGTTTAGCAGCATTTAAGTGCTCTATATAAGGCTTAGCTAACGCTGTTGAAAGCCACTGAACCGGAAAGGCAATATCAGGTCTTGTAAGGAGCATTAAGTACATAATAGTCCCTATAATACTTTGATAAAGCTTGTGATCGGAGGGGGAAAGAGGTTTAGTTAGGTGGGCTGCCTGCTTTATAATTCCGGGTTGTAGGGGAATTTTAGCAGGCCTAGCATCTTTCATGTTGAATCTCTCTAGGGCCTCAGAAATGTACTGGGACTGGTGGATAGTTAGGGTCCCTTTCTTTCGATTTCTAGTGATTTGAACGCCTAGGAAAAATTCGGCTGGCCCACGATCTTCTATAGGGTAAGCTTTATGTAATAGCTTCTTTAGCTTGTTAATATAAGCTAGATCCGGTCCTATTAGAAGACAGTCATCCACATAGGTTGCTATGTATGTAGATGTAGTTGGGTTGAAGAAGACAGCAGGGTCAGATATAAGGGGGTGGAAGCCTAATTTTCGAAGAAGTTCCTTTAGGGCCTGCTGCCACTCTCTAGAGCTCTGTTTTAATCCATATAAAGCTTTCTGTAGGAAAATAACCTGCTTTTGAGAGGGATTATAGCCGTATTTTTTGAGTAATTTAGCTATCTCAGGCGTAGCAGCTTCGGCAAATTCAACGAATCCATCAGGGATCTGCATGTAGATAGCTTCTTTTAGCAAGCTATTTAGGAAGGCCCCTATAAAGTCAACCTGTTCAACTTCCCAGTCATTACAAGCCGCTAGGGCTAGTAATATCCGCCAACTAGGGGGAATGCTAGTAGCAGCGTAGGTCTTGATATAATCCTGACCTTCTATCTGCATAAAGCCTTTTGCAACGAGTTGGGCCTTGTGTTTTATAGGATTATTTTCTTTATCCTTTTTAAGCTTATAGACAAGCCTATTTTTAAGAACTTTTCGGCCCTTAGGAATCTGGTCTATCCCTATAAATTTAAAAGTTCCGGCAGCTAATAGCTGCTTAAATTCGCTAAAGGTAGCATTAACCCATTTTTGGCTATCCTTGCTTTTTAAAGCTTGTTTCCAGGTCTTGGGCGTATCCGGATCGTTGTTGTTAGATGACGATTTAGCCTTTTGTTGCGCCTTGAAGCATATCTCCTTAACGAAAGAAGATAGGTTAAAATCATCGATATCCATAGAATCAGGGTCGATTAAAGAATCCGAATCTGAAAATGGTTTTTCGATAGCACCCTTATTAGGGGCGCTAGAGCTTGGGCTCTCTAGGGGTAGCGCTGGAGGCGTTACAGCGGTCGTCCCGGGCGTTGTTGTAGGCGCGGCGGGCGCTGCGGGCGCTGTGGGCGCTAGGGGCGCTAGAGGCTTTGGATAGCTATCCTGAACCTCTAGATTATCTCGTGAGATATCGGCTTCTCCCTCTGAAGGATAGCTCCCTAAAGGCTTAGGGGACCCTACAGAGCCTATATCCTCTATAATCTTAATAAAGCTAGTCTTAACGACTGACCTTTTAGAGGGTATATAAACAAGATAAACGCTGGAACCTAGAGTAGCAAGCAGCCGGCCAGGGATAGTCCTAGGGGCTAGCTTCTGAAGCTTTGATCTCTGCTCCGGAGGTATTAGAACCTCGCAATAAGACCCTATAGCCCTAATTTTCGAGAAGTCAGGCTTATAGATAGTCTTAGGCTCTAAGTCAGCTAGAAATAGCTGCTTAGGGGTTAGGGGCTTAGTTGTATTAGCGGTGATGTTAACTAAGTCCACTATGGCTGGAAGGATATAAGACCATAGATATAAAGGCAGCTTAGACCACTGAAGTGTAGCCCTAAGCCGGTCTAGGATAACCCTAATAGCCCTCTCAACTAGCCCATTCTGTTCGTGAATATAGGGGCAAGAGGTGCTAAAGCAAATTCCTTTAGAAGATAACCAGTGCTGAAGTTCGTTGTTGATCTCAGTACCTCCGTCGAAGTGAAGGTGCCTAGGATACGCGTTATATCGGTTTTTCAGGGCCTTAAAGAAGCCCTTAATAGCAGTATAAAGGGTCTGACCTTCTTTATTAGCTAATGAAAAGCACCACTTATACCGGGATTTTCGATCAATAAGGATAAGGACTAGGGCCTTCTTATTATGTGGTATAGGTTCGATTTTAACCGTATCTCCCTCTAGAATATCTAAAACCCTAGGGGGGTCCTGAATAGGTCTTTTGGTAGGTCTTCTAACAGCCTTCGATTGCATACAGGCTATGCAGTTGAAATCCTTGTCTTTAATGGCGGAAAAATCAGGAATCCCTTTAGCTAATTTCGAAGATTTCTTAAGTAAAGGGAGGCCGATGTGGCCTAATCGAATGTGCCAAAGAAGGGCTAAATCTAGCAATTTCTTATAGCTAGAATCTAGCTTTTCAGGGCTATTATCCCCTAGCTCCCTCTGTTGCCAGGCCTCTTGAGAATCACAGGCCTCTGGGGGCACTAGACGGCCACTATCGTCACCCAAGTCATTAGGGTATGGACCTTCTAAACCCCCTATAGAAGATGCCTGACTAGGAGGAGCTTCGGTGGGACATAGGGCTGAATCTTCGTCTTCTTCATCGGAATTTAGTTCTTCGATTCGTTGATATTCCTCGGGATTAAATGCTGGCTGTGGAATTTGAACCTCTATAGGGTAGGAAAACCCTAATTCGGTCTTATAGGCTCTTTGTTGTTGTTGGTTGCAATATTGAGAGCCCATAAAGGAGAGGTGGGTTGAATGCTTGCAGATCTTAGGAGTAGCTTGCCCCTTAATCTGCAAAAAGAAGCCGTGTTTAGCAGGTTCTAGTAACCCACAGGGGCTTTTATCGGCTAGGAAAAGCTGATCTTTAGCTAGATAACCTCCCTTAAGATAGTGGGATAAACCGCTAACTAGGTTGGTATCTATACCGGGGAAATATAGGGCATCTAACAGAGCTAAAGGCCTATATTCTGGTGGGTTTTTCTTGACCAGAACGTTAAAAACAGCGGTGCCTCTTCCTTTAGGATAAATAGGTCCTCCTGCTGTAATTATAGGGCCGGTTTGACCTTTCTTAAGAGGCTTAAAGTCCCTAAAGAAAGCCCTATTATTACAAATATGACAAGAAGAACCTGTATCGTATAGAAGGGAGTTTTTAACCACATCGTTAGAGTAGCTAAAAGTAGGCTTGCTAGTAGTGTCACTAGTAGTGGTACTAGAGGTATCTAAATCAGATTCAGAATCACTACTATCCTCGCTGCTAGACTCGCTAGAATCTAGTTCTTCAACGTATCCCGTGGCTAGGCTATAGCCTAACGCAAAAGCAGCTTCTTTTCCTTTATCCCCGTTGCCACTCTTCTTCTTCTGCTTTTTCTTCCTAGAGGCTTTAGAAGGGTTTGAATCCTTCTTATCCTGCTCTTTAGTGGCGTTGGTAGAGTCCTTCTTAGTATTAGGATTAGAAGGTGACTTCTTTTCCTCGTCCTTAGAATTTCCCTTATTATTAGAAGCCTTATAGCTAAGAGCTTTAGCTACAGGGGAGGTTTTATCCCTCTGCTCTTCTAATAAATCCGCCATAAGGAACTGTAAATTTAAGGTATTTACAGGCAGCCCTTGTGCCCTAGCAGCTCTGATAGTAAATCTTTGTCTCTCAGCCCAGCTAGGAAAGGTCTGCTTTAATGCGTTAATATAATGGTTTACTTGATCTATAGGAGCGATCTCTACACTACAAAGCTGTAGTCTAGCTAGTAAATTATTAAAATCAGCATTAAAAGCCTCTAAAGATCCCTTATAATTTGAAAAATTTAGGGAGTGGTAGCTAGCGTATAGCGTACCTCGCTGGATTTCAGCACTCTGCGAATATTGCCTAATAAGGACTTTATAGGCTTCTTCGGGGGATTTTTGCCAACATATAGCTGCCTGCGGTCCTGGTTGACAGCTATCTCTCAATATCATCAAAAGAATAGCTTGATCACAGTCAGCTAGATGGCCTGCTAAGCTAGGATTATCTATAAATTCAGGTAATCCTAGGGCTCTAAATTGGATGCTCAGGGCTTGCTTCCACTGATCATAGTTTTCAGGGCCTTTTAACTTAGCTCCCTCAGGAATAGAGTGAACCTTCTTATTTAGTTCCTTAATAGCCCCTGTGTTAAAGGCAGCTTGTAAGTTACTAGAAGGTAAACTCGCAGAAGTAGTTGTAGCAGGCAGGTCTTCTACCGGAGCTTTGGTATTTTCTTCCCTTAGCTTAGTAGAATCCTGAAGACCTTGCATAATAGTCATGGTTTGCGTCAATTTATCTAATAGATCTTTGATGCTAGCCTCGTTTTTTAGACGATTTGACTCAGTATGCTTGATAAAATCAGTTAAGGTCTTGCCTTGTTGTTCAATTTGGCTTTGCATCTGTTGTTGAAAAGCACTGGCTTGAACAGCCGGACCTTCTATTTCCATCCTATCAGGGTCCCTAGGAGGGCTAGAAGGGCCTGCAGCAGGTCCCTTACCCTTATTATAACTCGGTGGTGCCATCTCTAAAAGTTCCCTAGGATCTCAAAAGATATCCTGTGTAAGATCTCCAAATTTCTTCCTGTTGCAAATAACGCGCGCTAGAAGCTGGTTGTGGTGCAACCTGGCTGCGCACGCAAATTGTGCGGTGGGGCTGTTTGAAAGGGTGCCCCTCGAGGTCTAAAAGTGGGTCTGCGGTATGCGCGGGCAGAAACGGACCGGAGAAGATTCTCTGCGAAAATTTTCTCAACACCAAAAATGACGGATAGGAATCGTAGGATATAGGTATTGCAGCAGCCACAACACAACGTATAGTGCGTGCAACGTATTGCAATAGGTCAAAAAGCCTAGTATAGATATACTAGATGTTCAATGATTTAAAAGAAATGCAGCGTATCTACAGAGTAGATAATATCAAATATAACGGTCGCGGCAGTGAATAGAATCACTAAAAGAGGTTGTGGTTGTAACTAGATAGTTACGGTTACAATATGGTGGTTGCAGGTGCGGCTGTAGTTGAATTCAACACCAAGGGTCTGATGTTGCGATGCGTAGAGCTAGTGGATGAAAAGCTTCAAATTCTAGCGGTTTCCTTCGTAATCTAAGAGCCCACAGGTCTAGTAGAGAGTAACTAGTACCCAAAATCAAGCACTAATCGCAGTAGAATAACGCAGTAATGTAGTAATCTTTAGGCCTTCCGGGCTCATAACCTATTGAAAATGGAAGGGGAATCTAGCTAGAGGGATAGGAAGACCTCCCTAGTAGATTCCAACGCGGCGGCTTCTAGATTCACTATAATACGACGATTCTTCAAGATATAGAGCTTTGATAGTTAAATATAGTAGATTTCAGCTAGACGAACGATCTGACGAGCAATGAGAGGATTTTCTGAGTCCCCTCATAGACCTACCGACCATATCGACGGAAGGGGGTCGCTAGCCGGGCCTTAGGAGCTATTTTTTATTTTCCGCAAAATTCATTTGTATGTGAAAAGTAAAAAATCGACTCACGACCATACAATCTAGCCACCCACGTGCACCAACTAAGCAATCTAATAAGCAACCCTATAAATAAAATATACCATAAAATCCGGAAAAAATCAAGGATTCGAACAGTATACATCAGCCTTTTATACGACTACTAGTTCCCTAGTTACAGTCGATTTTAGCTTCCCTATAGGGTAGCCTAGTCGGCTTAGTCATACAAGCCTGTGGGTTGGTTGTGTGCAGGAACGCAGGTCACAGCCAACAACGCTGCAGGCAACGCCTTGTAACCAACGTTGCAACAACGCAACTAGGCAACTAGTGGGCCTATAAAATAGTGCTATAAATAGCATAATTTTAACAAAGGTAGAAGAGGCCCTCCCTATATAAAGAAATATTATATATATAGTAAAGAAGGATACTAGTTAATAAAGCATCCTAAGGAAGAGCATAAGAAGGTATACTAGCGATATAAGAGCTATTACCTAGTAGATACCTTATTATCCTTACTAGCTTTATATAATACCTTTCTTACCTAGTATAAAGGTACCCTAATAAAAGATCCTGCTCCTTATCCCTCTAAAGTTAATAAGGTTACCTAGTATATAATAAGCCTTAGATTTAATACTAAGCTAGAGGGAGAGGAAGAAGAAAGGGTGCCTATAAGCTTCTTTACCTATAGTATAACCCTTAATAGTTAGAAAATAGTTAAAGTCCTTATAAATTAAGCTATAATATATAGACTAAGCAAGAAGAATCTATTTAATAATAGTAATACTACTAGGCCTTCTTATCTATTCTTACTTAAAGACTATTACTTATTAGAGGCCTTCTAAGGTATTATACTAGATACTAGAGTAGTATAGTTCTTAATAGTAGGCTAATCTTAAGCTATAGCACTATAGAAGATAATACTAAAGATTTATCTTAATACTATAAGGGTAGGTAAAGTAGTTATTATATTTAGTAAAGGCTAGCTAATTATATTACTTAGAATAATTAATATACCTATATTCTTTAGTAATATTACTTTTTATATAATACTAATAAATACTCCCTTTTTACTTTACCTTAATAATATAGGCTAATTAAGAATTAACTTTATTACTACTAAGAATATCCTCTAGTAAGGGAATATTAAGGTGCCCCTAGTATATAAATAGGGCTATATATAGATACTATTAATATAAGATAAGAAGGTAGTAGTGTAGAATTACTTAACTAAGATTAAATTATAGTATTTATATTACTACTTTAGTTATCCTTTAGTACGCTAACTCTATAATCTCCTAAGTAATATAGGGTATACTAATGCTAGATAAATACTAATAGCCTCTATTACTTTAAATTTACCCTTAAGAATAAGTATACCTTTAACTTTAAAGTAATAGTTAATATTATATACCTTAATAGTAACTACCTAACACTCTACGTAGTAGATATAGCTATAGTATTCTATATAGTAAGATTCCTTCCTAATATCTTAGCTAAAATAACTTAGGAAGCCCTTAGAATATACTAGATTAATATATACTAAGGACCTCCTAATTAGATTATTACTAATACTAGTATAAACTTTTATAGTAAAGAATTTTGCTAATTTATAGTATTAATATTAATCTCTATTAAAGAGGTCCTAATTAAGGTATATTATAGTATTAGAAAAGTTAAGAGATATTATAGGCCACTCTAAAGGGCCTATAATATTATCTAAAGAGAAAGCCTAATAACCCTAGAACCTATTACCCTATAGATAGCTATAAAAGCCCTTAATAATACTATAGGTCTAAATAGCCTTATTCTAACCCTTCTTATCTTTAGTGCCTACCCCTATATATTAAGTAACTCTCCTCTATTACTAGAGATCTTATAATATATTATTACTATATAAAAGGTAATAAAGGAAGTTAAGCGCCTCTATATAATCTAGAAAGTTAATAAAGCCCTTATAGTAAGGAATAGTCTAGATATAAGTAAGACCCTTAACCTCCTACTTAGATTACTAGTCTAAGTTTAGTGTAAAGGTAAAGGGTAGTAAGGCCTATATAACCTCCTCTTTATTAATAAAGAGACCTTTACCCTTAACCTCCTATAAGGCCTAAAGGCCTTCTACTTAACTTCTATTAGGCCTTATTATAAGGACCCTAATATAGAAGCCCTCCTACCTTAGGAGGGTAGAGAAGAGGGAGAGGCCTAAACTAGGCTACCTAGTAAGACCCTAGAGATCCTACTAAAGAGATACCTAGGCAGACCCTAAAAGAACCCTCTAGTAATTATTAATAAGACTAATATATTTATCTTAGCTAAGGAGAAAGCTAACCTTAACCTTATAATTTAATTATATAAGGAAGGTATTATTATAACCCCTAGTGTACTATTTAAGCTCTCTATAAAGACTAAGATTAATATACTAATTAATTAGGGTGTGTTTAAATTTATTACCTATAATAAGAGAGAGCATAGTAGCGTATAAATCTTTAATTCGCGAATTATTAATAAAGTAAAAGGCAAGATAGGCTAGCTATATAAGAAATTAAGGCTTATAGTCTAAGGCTTTGGAGATAAGGTAAAGCAAGTAATCTTAACATAGGCTCTAATAATCTAATAAGCTAGTTAATGCCTTATCCTTATAATAGCACCTTCCCTCTTAATAAAAGGCTTTATCCTATAGATTCGCGATATTACCTAGGCCTATATCTAATTAACTACGTAATTAAATAGGGTAATCCTTACGCAGCTCCTAACCTAAATCCGTAACTATTACCCTAAAGGAATAATTATAAGGGTAATTAAACCGCTCTACGGCATCATGGAAGCCAGAACACACTAGTAGGTCACGTACTATAGGCACTATAGAGAGAAGCTCTAGATAGAGACTTCTATATATAATCTATGCCTATTAGTAACTATAGAAGATAGCCTAGAATTTATATATATAGGTATACAGACTAATAATACTCTTAGGCTATTAGATAAGGAGTTCTCTAAGAAGGAAGAGAGAGAATTAACTATAGTGGCTTTTATAGTAAAGTTAAAGCAATTCCTCCTTAAGAACAATTCCCTAACCTTTAATAGGGGAATTATTAAATTAGTAGCTAGCGCAGCTATTTCGCTTTAATAAAAAGGCTAAAGTAGTGTGTGGCTAGAATTGAGACCCCTCGAGACCGATCTCAAGGCCTCTCCAGTCTCTCGGCTCAACAGATCAATCTGGCCACATCGGATCCCTAGTCACAGACCCCCTCGAGACCTCTTTTTCGTTAGATCGAAATCAGCCACATTTTCAGCTCTTGTCAGATTGAAATTGGCTGTATCAGATCCCTAGTCAAAGATCCCTCGAGACCTTGCTAGTCTATCGGCTTCGTCGGATTGAAATTGGCCACATTAGATCCCTTAGATAGACCCTTCGGTCTATCGGGTTAATGGATCAATCCAGCTACATTAGATCCCTAGGATAAATATCCTAGATTTCCTCCCTTAGATAGAAGAAAATCAACTCTCCCTTTGTGGCCTTTTAGCTAGGATTATTTAATTAACCTTTTTGAGCTTATTTGAGATTTTTGAGATTATTAAGATGATTTAAGGTTTTTAAGGTTATCCCTCTATTTATCGCTTTAATCCTCGCGATAGATCGCAAACCTCGCGGGCCCCGATATCAGTATCAGGCTATCGCTGACATCGTCAAATCCGTCAGCATCGTTATCATTAGATTCGTCGTTTTAGGGTGTTAGTTTTGCCCCGACAAAAATGGTGTAGAAACGGGAATAATCCTGTCAGACCTTCCGCAGTTAAATCCGATAACCCTTTTCCTAACATCGCCGCTCTTATCCCCTCTAATCGCCCCTTCGTACGATTACTATAATCATTAATACCGTCTTACCTCTTTCCCCTTTGATCCGGGTTAGCTTAATCAAAAATCGTCAATCCGATCAATTAATCTAGGTCATCTGACTAGTCTGATATCGTTAAAATCATCAGATAGCCAGAATTAATTGATCGCGACCGTCACGACCTTTTCCCCTCGACCTAGGTTAGCTAGGTTAACCTTCCTTTCTAGCTTTAACCTTTTTAACCTTCTTTTTCGGCTTTAACCTTCTTTTTTGGCTTTAACCTTTTAACTTCCCTTTTTCCTTTAACCTTTTAACCTTCCTTTCTTTAACTTTTCTACTGATTTTTAACCTTCTAACCTGCCCTAGCTTGAATCGATTAAATACCCTAGTTTGCTTAGCTATCCGTTAGGGAGGCAAGCATCTAGACCCTCAAATTCGACTTCAATACATCAGGTCTTCATTAGGCCTTTGACCTGACCTTTATTAACAAGGTCTCTTATCACGGATCAATTAATCAGACTATCTAACGAGGCCTCCGACCGTTAAAGATCTCTCTAACCGACGATTTCCCTGACGATTAAAGGGGAATCTGACCGTCAGAGGGTCTTCTGAAGAGGTCTCTGCCGTTGATTTCAATCGATCAGACCGTCCGACGAGGCCTCTGACCGCTGAAGATCTCTCTAACTGACGATTTCCCTGACGATTGAAGGGGAATCTGACCATCAGAGGGTCTTCTGAAGAGGTCTCTGTCCGTTGATTTTAATCGATCAGACCGTCCGACGAGGCCTCTGACCGCTGAAGATCTCTCTGACTGACGATTTCCCTGACGATTGAAGGGGAATCTGACTGATAGAAGGTCTTCTGACGAGGTCTCTGCCCTTGATTCAATTGATCAGACTGTCTGACGAGGCCTCCGACCGTTGAAGACCTTTTCTGACCGACGATTTCCCTGACGATTGAAGGGGAATCTGACCGTCAGAGGGTCTTCTGAAGAGGTCTCTGTCCGTTGATTTCAATCGATCAGACCGTCCGACGAGGCCTCTGACCGCTGAAGATCTCTCTAACCGACGATTTCCCTGACGATTAAAGGGGAATCTGACCGTCAGAGGGTCTTCTGAAGAGGTCTCTGCCGTTGATTTTAATTAATCAGACTGTCTAACGAGGCCTCCGACCGTTAAAGATCTCTCTGACCGATGATTTCCCTAACAATTAAAGGGGAATCTGACCATTAGAGGGTCTTCTAAAGAGGTCTCTATTCGTTGATAAGACCCCCTGTTATGGATTGATTAGTTAATCGATCAGCCCCTCGGTTATATCTCCCTCTGACCGTTGGACTAGATTAATCACTAATTATCCCTCTGACCGATTAACAAGACCTCTAACTGTTAAAGACCTCTCTAACTGACGATTTCCCTGACGATTAAAGGGGAATCTAACTGATAGAAGGTCTTCTAACGAGGTCTCTGTTAATTGAAAAGGTCTCTTATCACGGATTGATTAATCAAACCATCTAACGAGGCCTCTGACTATTAAAGACCTTTCTGACCGATGATTTCCTTGACAATTGAAGGGGAATCTGACCGTTAGAGGGTCTCCTGAAGAGGTCTCTGCCGTTAATAAGACCCTCTATCATGGATTGATTAGTTAATCTATCAAACCCTCGGTCATAGGCCCCTCTAACCGTTAGATTAGATTAATCACTAATGATCCCTCTGACCGATTAATAAGACCTCTAACCGTTAAAGACCTCTCTAACTGACGATTTCCCTGACGATTAAAGGGGAATCTGACTGATAGAAGGTCTTCTGACGAGGCCTTTGTTAATTAAAAAGGTCCTCTTATCACGGATTAATTAGACTATCTGACGATACCTCTGACCGACCCCTTCAATGGATAACCTCTTTAATGGATGACCTCTTTAATGGATGGCCCCTTTAATGGATGACCCTTTGATGGATTAGATGGATAGAAGGGAGGCTAAAAATCACGAAATTTTTTTTTATTATATATCTACAGTCTTGTTATTCCTTTCTTATTATTTTCTTTTATTACTGTTTTCCCTTTCCTAGGGGCTAGGAAGGGAAAATAGTTAGGGAGGTGTTATGTGGCTAGAATTAAGACCCCTTAAGACCGATCTCGAGGCCTCTCTAGTCTCTCGGCTCAACAGATCAATCTGGCCACATCGGATCCCTAGTCACAGACCCCCTCGAGACCTCTTTTTCGTTGGATCGAAATCAGCCACATTTTCAGCTCTTGTCAGATTGAAATTGGCTGTATTGGATCCCTGAGACCTTGCTATTAGATCCCTAGTCAAAGATCCCTCGTAGCCACATTAGATCCCTTGGATAGACCCTTCGGTCTATCGGGTTAATGGATCAATCTGGCTGCATTAGATCCCTAGGATAAATATCCTAGATTTCCTCCCTTAGATAGAAGAAAATCAACTCTCCCTTTATGGCCTTTTAGCTAGGATTGTTTAATTGACCTTTTTGAGCTTATTTGAGATTTTTGAGATTATTAAGATGATTTAAGGTTTTTAAGGTTATCCCTCTATTTATCGCTTTAATCCTCGCGATAGATCGCAAACCTCGCGGGCCCCGATATCAGTATCAGGCCATCGCTGACATCGTCAAATCCGTCAGCATCGTCATCGTCAGATTCGTCGTTTTGGGGTGTTGGTTTTGCCCCGACAAAGTAGCAAGCTTAATTTAATCCCGCTTATAGATTTAAAGCAGAAGTACATTAAATAAAGGGCTTAAGGCACCTACATTGCCTTAATCTACTAACTAGAAGCCTACTATAATCTATCTATCGCCGCTTAACACTAAGAACTAATGATTAAGAACGTTAAAGCCCTTAATCGCTAGATCTAATAGCAGATAGATCACCCTAACCAAGGCCTAACGTTTATTCCAATTAACCTTACTAAAGCGAAGCTATATGTGTTCGTAGATAGGTTATTCGCAAATAATCAGGACCTTACCTTATAGCTTAGTTATATACTAATCCTTATAAATAAAGACTATAAGGATAGTAAGTTTATAATTAAAGGTAATATTATATACTTTAGCTTAATAAAGAGCAAGAGAGTTATATAAAGTATACTTACCTCTAAGGTCTATAGTATAGTTACTAGCGTTAATATAGTATATATAATAGCCACTACCCTTTATATACTTATAGACTAATTAAATCTCCCTACTACACTAGTTATAGTGTATATAGATTTATACTCCCTCTATAAGTGCCTTATTAAGCTTAGTATAATAAAGAAGAAGTGCCTAATAATTAATATTATAGCCCTATAATAATTATATAAACACTATAAGCTCTATAAGATCTATTAGATTAATAGAGTAGATAACCTAGCTAATACCTTTATAAAGGTATTACTAAATAAGGCCCTAGAGTAGTTTATCTTTAGTAACTAGATAATAATCTAAATAGAAGGGTAGGTAACCTATATAGAGAATAGCCCCTATAAATAGTAGCGGGAAGGTAATCTATAAGGAGGATAGCCCCTATAGGTAGTAGTATTAGGGAACTATTAATTCCTATACTATAGGGAGATATAATTCTCCTTAGTATTAGGGGATTATTAACCCCTATACTATAGGAGAATATAGATCCTACCCTCTTAGGGATAGTAAAGGAAATTAAAGAAGGAGTAATACTCTAGGAGAAGTAGGAGAAGGAAAGGGAAGAGAAGCTATATAGCTTCTCCTCTAACCTCTAGGGAGGCCCTTTAGTAATTCTATAACTCTATATTATTTATATAGAGTATAGAGCTATAAAGGAGGTCCTCCTTTAGGTTTATAAGATACCTATACTTTACTTTAGTAGGGATAAAAGGGTAGATATAGGAGTTACTATATAGATAATATTAATAATATTAGGAAGGAAAAGGGATTTAAAAAGAGGCCTACTTATCCCTTTAGTAAGAGGTTAAAGATAGATTATTACTTTCTTTTATTATTACCTACTATAGGTATATACTACTTTCCCTTCCTTTCCTTTCTTTATTAGTCCCCTCTAATAGGGATTATAACCCTTTTTATTATTATTTATTACTTTATTAGTAATTAATATTATATATTAATAATTATATTAAAAAGAGAGTTCCTAGTATTAGAATAAGTATAATATTAATTACGCTTAGTAGCTATAATTCCCTTTAGCTAAAGGTTAGCCTAACCAGAAGAAGGTTAGCCGCTGCGCGCGTGTGCGTGCGCGTGCGCGTGCCTCCCTTCCTACCTATAAGCAGGCCTGTAATAGGGCAGGGCCCAGGTCACGTGACCTACCCACATCACGTGACCTATATAAGCTGCAGATGCTTTTTCCCTCTTATAAGAGCCCTCTCTTTTCTTAGCTTCCTTTCCTATAGAACACATATAGCTTATAATAGATTATTCAATTAATACTATCATAAGCGCGCCTAATTGATAACTGGCCATTATCACACCTGGTGATTCCAACAATTATAGCCTTTCCACTTTACTAGGTATTTATATTATTTTCTATTATAGTAATATAAAATAATTCTCTTAACTTTAAACTCCTCTTTATTATCTTTAATATTATCTTATAGTAAGAATATATCTATATAGCTAGTAGGGTCCCCTTTAAATAGTTTAAGGCTTATAATATTAAATATATTATAAAGTCTTAAGCTAGCTAAGTAATTATAATTAATAGGCTAAGCTATAATTACTAACTACCTTTTTAATCTTATAGGGTCCTAGGTACTTTATAGTAAGCTTTTAGCTTAGGTATCTTAGGTTAATATTTTTTATTAATAGTAATATATAGTCTCTAACCTTAAACTCTATTAGTATTCTCTTATAATTATAGTACTTCTTCTACTATACTTATATATTACTTAGTAACTACTTAATCTCTAAGTATCTCTATCTTAGTTCTAGACTCTATTTTCTACCTAGTTATTCTATTTAGTATATATATAGGCTCTTAGATAGTGCTTAAGAACCTAGTTTAATTACTCTATCTATCTATCTATTTAGGGGTAGAATACAGTGCTTAGTTACTACTTTATTATAATTAGGTAGTAGAATATCCTCTAGAATCCACTAGTAAATATTAACCCTTAGTCTATAATAATACCTTTTAGGGCACTATAGTCCTTAAAAATATTTTCTAGGAACACTATAGCTAGCCTATTATAAGTTAGGTATATAGACACTAGTATATAAATACTATACTTTAAAAATTAGTCTATAATAACTAGTATTATATTATATAACTAATGCTTCTAATCCTTTACTAGCAGTAAACCTATAATAAAGTCTATTAATAATTCTTAGAAAGGGCAATTAGGCACTAGTAGCGTAGCTAACTTGCTATAAGGTTTATATAACCTTAGCTTTAAAACTTAATAATTAATATAAGTCTATATATATAACTTAATATCCTTCTTTATTAATAGCTAGTAATATTAGCCTATAATTTAATAGAGGGTTCTACTAACCCCCTAATAACCTACTATAGGATTATTATAGGTTAATAATAAGACTTCTTTCTATATACCTTATAGGATAAAAACTTAATTATTATATATTAGTAACTTAGAGGGCACCCTAGTCTATATCTATAACCCTTTAGCCTCTAGCTTAGAGGGAATAATTAACTATAGTCCTAATACACTAGAGTTACTACTTATTAGTAATAACTTCTACTACACTATAAAGGCATCCCCTTATTATACTTCTAATAATAAGACTAGAATTAGGGCTTCTAATTCCTATACCTTACTCCTAATAGCAGAGTTTAATATTATAGAGATTCTCTAAACCACTAAGATTCTTACTATAACACTACTATAAGCCTATAGCTCTTTAGTAGTGCCTATAAACTATCTAATTAGCCTAGTAGAGATTAATATTATAAAGGTTCTCCTACCTACTATTAGACTTCTTACTATACTATTAATAGGTAGTAATTATAGATATAGGGTACTAATAGAGTTACTACTACTCTTATATTACTTATTAATTATAAACCTAATATACTATAGCTTTACTAGACTAGTAGTAGTACTATACTTATTATAGTATCCCTATAGCCTAATAGTAATAAACTTAGTAAGGAAGGTTAGTAACTAAGATATAAATACCTTAGCTTTCCTTTCCTTACTAATATAATCTAATCTCTATAGTAAAGTATTAGTAAGATTTAGCTTACCTACCTAGTATTTAATAATAAAGTTAAATAGGCATAGCTTATCTAATATAGTAACCTACTAGCTTATTAGCTTTAGCTTTATTATAAGGTATTTATAGTTTAAGTAATCTATTATTACTTTTACTAGGTAAGCTAAGTAAGTAAGGTAATACCTCTAAGTTTAAAAGGCCTCCTAAATCACTAGTAACTCTATATCTAGTATTATATAGTGTAATTTAGTGTCCTTTAACTTCCTTAATATAAACACTATAGGGTACTAGTAACCTAGCACTAATATCATAAGGATAGCTCTAATTATATATCTAGAGGTATTAGTCTTAACTTATAATAGTAATACTAGATTAAAATACACTAAAATTAGGGCCTCCTAGAATTACTTTTATAGTTCTCTAAATACTACTAGCTTATAGGGCTCTAGCTTAAACTTCACTAGTTATTTCCCTTATAGATAGTTAGTTAATAGGATAATAATCTTACTATAATTCTTAATAAAGTATCTATAGAAACTAGTAAATCTAAGGAAAGACTAGATATTAAACACACTACTTAGTACTAGCTATATTATAATTACCTTAACTCTACTAGGGTCTATAGAGATTCCCTTTAGTAAGATTATATACCTAAGGAATTTAACTTCCTTAACGGAGAATTAGCACTTATCTAGGTTAATAAAAAGATTAGTACTTTAAAGCCTCTTAAGAACCTACTTAATGTAATTCTTATGCTCTAAGACATTACTACTATATATTAGGATATTATTAAGGTAGATAATATAGATAATATCTATAAGACCTTCTAAAGCTATGTTAATATATTCTTAGAAAGTAGTAGTGTTAAAATTATGCTATTTATAGCACTATTTTATAGGCCCACTAGTTGCCTAGTTGCGTTGTTGCAACGTTGGTTGCGAGGCGTTGCCTGCAGCGTTGTTGGCCGTGGCCAGCAGCTTTAGCTGTGACCTGCGTTCCTGCACACAACCAACCCACAGGCTTGTATGACTAAGCCAACTAGGCTACCCTATAGGGAAGCTAAAATCGAATGTAACTAGGGAACTAGTAGTTGTATAAAAGGCTGACTTATACTATTCGAATCCTTGATTTTTTCTGGATTTAATAATGTATTTTATTTATAGGGTTGCTTATTAGATTGCTTAGTTAGTGCACGTGGGTGGCTAGATTATATGGTTGTGAGTCGATTTTTTACTTTTCATATACAAATAAATTTTACGGAAAATAAAAAATAGCTCCTAAGGCCCGGCTAGCGACCCCCTTCCGTCGATATAGTCAGTAGGTCTATAAGGGGACTTAGAAAATCCTCTTATTGCTTATTAGATCATTTGTCTAGCTGAAATCTACTATATTTAACTATCAAAGCTCTATATCTTGAAGAATCGTCGTATTATAGTGAATCTAGAAGCCGCCGCGTTGGAATCTACTAGGGAGGTCTTCCTATCCCTCTAGCTAGATTCCCCTTCCATTTTTAATAGGTTATGAGCCTGGAAGGCCTAAAGATTACTACATTACTGCGTTATTCTACTGCGATTAGTGCTTGATTTTAGGTACTAGTTACTCTCTACTAGACCTATGGGCTCTTAAGATTACGAAGGAAACCGCTAGCTTTTAAAGCTTTTCATCCGCTAGCATCACGCATCGCAACGCCAGACCCTTAGTGTTGAAATTCATTTACAGCCGCACCCATAACTATCTAGTTACAACCACAACCTCTTTTAGTGATTCTATTCACTGCCGCGACCGTTATATTTGATATTATTTACAATAGTAGATACGCTATATCCTTTTATAAATCATCGAACATCTAGTATCTTAATACTAGGCTTTTTGACCTATTACACTACGTTGCACGCACTATACATTACGTTGCGTTGCGTTGCGCGTTCTGTAATATCTATTACCTACGATCCTATTTTTAGTGTTAAGAAAATTTTCGCAGAGAATCTTCTCTGGCTCGTTTCTGCCCGCGTATACCGCAGACCCACTTTTAGACCTTAAGGGCTACCCTTTCAAACAGTCCCGCCATATAATTTGCGTACGCGGCTAGGTTGCACCACAACCAGCTTCTAGCGCGCGTTATTTATAATAGGAACAAATTTAGAGGTCTTACATAGGATATCTTTTAAGATCCTAGGGAATTTTAAGAGATAGCACTACCAAATTATAAGGGTAAGGGACCTGCTGCAGGCCCTTCTAGCCCTCCTAGGGACCCTGATAGGATAGATATAGAAGGTCTAGCTGTTTAAGCCAGTGCTTTATAACTACAACAATAGATATAGAGCTAAATTGAATAATAAGGCAAGACCTTAACTGATTTTATTAAGCATACTGAGTTAAATTATCTAAAAAACGAGGCTAGTATTAAAGATCTATTAGATAAATTAACGCAAACCATAACTGCTATACAAGGTCTTTAGGATTCTACTAAGCTAAGGGAAGAAAATACTAAGGCTCTAGTAGAAGACCTGCCTACTACTAATTCTGCGAGTTTACCTTCTAGTAACTTACAAGCTACCTTTAATACAGGGGCTATTAAGGAACTAAATAAGAAGGTTCACTCTATTCCTAAGGGAGCTAAGCTAAAAGGCCCTAAAAACTATAATCAGTGGAAGCAAGCCCTAAGCATTTAATTTAGAGCCCTAGGATTGCCTGAATTTATAGATAATCCTAGCTTAGCAGGCTATCTAGCTAACTGTGATCAAGCTATTCTTTTAATGATATTAAGAGATAGTTACCAACCTAGGCCATAGGCAGCTATATATTGGCAAAAATTCCCTAAAGAAGCCTATAAAGTCCTTATTAGGCAGTATTCGTAGAGTGCTGAAATCTAGCGAGGTACGCTATACGCTAGCTACCACTCCCTAAATTTTTTAAATTATAAGGGATCTTTAGAGGCTTTTAATGCTAATTTTAATAACTTACTAGCTAGACTATAGCTTTATAGTGTAGAGATTGCTCCTATAGATTAAGTAAACTATTATATTAACGCATTAAAGCAAACCTTTCCTAGCTAGGCTAAGAGATAAAGATTTACTATTAGAGCTGCTAGGGCACAAGGGCTGCCTGTAAATACCCTAAATTTACAGTTCCTTATGGCAGATTTATTAGAAGAGCAGAGGGATAAAACCTCCCCTGTAGCTAAAGCTCTTAGCTATAAGGCTTCTAATAATAAGGGAAATTCTAAGGACGAGGAAAAGAAATTATCTAATCCTAATACTAAGAAGGACTCTACTAATGCCACTAAAGAGCAGGATAAGAAGGATTTAAACCCTTCTAAAGCCTCTAGGAAGAAAAAGTAGAAGAAGAAGAGTGGCAATAGGGATAAAGTTAAAGGAAAAGAAGCTGCTTTTGCGTTAGGCTATAGCCTAGCCACGGGATACGTTAAAGAACTAGATTCTAGCGAATCTAGCAGCGAGGATAGTAGTGATTCTAAATCTAATTTAGATACCTCTAGTACCACTACTACTAGTGACACTACTAGCAAGCCTACTTTTAGCTACTCTAACGATGTGGTTAAAAACTCCCTTCTATACAATATAGGTTCTTCTTGTTATATTTATAATAATAGGGCTTTCTTTAGGGACTTTAAGCCTCTTAAGAAAGGTTAAACTAGCCCTATAATTACAGTAGGAGGACCTATTTATCCTAAAGGAAGAGGCACTGCTGTTTTTAACGTTCTGGTTAAGAAAAATCCACTAGAATATAGGCCTTTAGCTCTGCTAGATACCCTATATTTCCCTGGTATAGATACTAACCTAGTTAGCGGTTTATCCCACTATCTTAAGGGAGGTTATCTAGCTAAAGATTAGCTTTTCCTAGCTAATAAAAGCCCCTATGGGTTATTAGAACCTACTAAACACGGCTTCTTTTTACAGATTAAGGGGCAAGCTACTCCTAAGATCTGCAAGCATTCAACCCACCTCTCCTTTATAGGCCAATAACAACGAGCCTATAAGACCGAATTAGGGTTTTCCTACCCTATAGAGGTTCAAATTCCGCAGCCAGCATTCAATCCCGAGGAATATCAACGAATCAAAGAATTAGATTCCGAAGAAGAAGAAGATTCAGCCCTATGTCCCACCGAAGCTCCTCCTAGTCAGGCATCTTCTATAGGGGGTTTAGAAGGTCTATACCCTAATGACTTAGGTGATGATAGTGGCCGTCTATTGCCCCCAGAGGCCTGTGATTCTCAAGAGGCCTGGCAACAGAGGGAGCTAGGGGATAATAGCCCTAATAGATCTTCTAAGCTAGATTCTAGTTATAAGAAATTACTAGATTTAGCCCTTCTTTGGCACATTCGATTAGGCTATATTGGCCTCCCTTTACTTAAGAAATCTTTGAAATTAGCTAAAGGGATCCCTGATTTTTCCGCCATCAAAGACAAGGATTTCAACTGCATAGCCTGTATGCAATCAAAGGCTGTTAGAAGACCTACTAAAAGACCTATTTAGGACCCCCCTAGGGTTTTAGATATCCTAGAGGGAGATACGGTTAAAATCGAACCTATACCACACAATAAGAAGGCTCTAGTCCTTATACTTATTGATCAAAAATCCCGGTATAAATAGTGCTTTTTATTAGCTAATAAAGAAGGTCAGACCCTTTATACTGCTATTAAGGGCTTCTTTAAGGCTCTAAAAAACCGATATAACGCGTATCCTAGGCACCTCCACTTCGACGGAGGCACTGAAATTAATAACGAACTTTAGTCCTGGTTATCTTCTAAGGGAATTTGCTTTAGCACCTCTTACCCCTATATTCACGAATAGAATAGGCTAGTTAAGAGGGCTATTAGGGTTATCCTAGACCGGCTTAGAGCTACACTTCAGTGGTCTAAGCTGCCTTTATATCTATGGTCTTATATCCTTCCAGCTATAGTGGACTTAGTTAACATTACCGCTAATATAACTAAGCCCCTAACCCCTAAGTAGCTATTTCTAGCTAACTTAGAGCCTAAGACTATCTATAAGCCTGACTTCTTGAAAATTAGGGCTATAGGGTCTTATTGCGAGGTTCTAATACCTCCGGAGCAGAGATTAAAGCTTTAGAAGCTAGCCCCTAGGACTATCCCTGGCCAGCTGCTTGCTACTCTAGGTTCCAGCGTTTATCTTGTTTATATACCCTCTAAAAGGTCAGTTATTAAGACTAGCTTTGTTAAGATTATAGAGGATATAAGCTCTATAGGGTCCCCTAAGCCTTTAGGGAGCTATCCTTTAGAGGGAGAAGCTAATATCTCACAAGATCTAGAGGTTCAGGATAGCTATCCAAAGCCTCTAGCGCCCCTAGCGCCCACAGCGCCCGCAGCGCCCGCCACGCCTACAACAACGCCCGGGACAACCGCTGTAACGCCTCCAGCGCTACCCCTAGAGAGCCTAAGCTCTAGCGCCCCTAATAAGGGTGCTATCGAAAAACCGTTTTTAGATTCGGATTCTCTAATTAACCCTGATTCTATGGATATCAATGATTTCAACCTATCTTCCTTCGTTAAGGAGATATGCTTTAAGGCGCAATAAAAGGCTAAATCGTCAGCTAATAACAACGATTTAGATACGCCTAAGACCTGGAAGCAGGCATTAAAAAGCAAGGATAGCTAAAAATAGGTTAATGCAACCTTTAGCGAATTTAAGCAGCTATTAGCTGCTAGAACTTTTAAATTTATAGGGATAGACTAGATTCCTAAGGGCCAAAAAGTTCTAAAGAATAGGCTTGTTTATAAGCTTAAAAAGGATAAAGAAAATAATCCTATAAAACATAAGGCCCGACTCGTTGCAAAAGGCTTTATGCAGATAGAAGGTCAAGATTATATCGAAACCTATGCTGTAACTAGCATCCCCCCTAGTTAGCGGATATTACTAGCCCTAGCGGCTTGTAATGACTGGGAAGTTGAACAGGTTGATTTTATAGGGGCATTCTTAAATAGCTTATTAAAAGAAGCTATTTATATGCAGATCCCTGATGGATTCGTTGAATTTGCCAAAGCTGCTTCGCCTGAAATAGCTAAATTACTCAAGAAATACGGCTATAATCCCTCTTAAAAGCAGGTTATTTTCCTTTAAAAAGCTTTATATGGATTAAAACAGAGCTCTAGAGAATAGCAGCAGGCTCTAAAGGAACTTCTTTGAAAATTAGGCTTCCACCCCCTTATATCTGACCCAGCTGTCTTCTTTAATCTAACTACATCTACATATATAGCGACCTATGTGGATGACTGTCTTCTAATAGGACCGGATCTAGCTTATATTAATAAGCTAAAGAAGCTATTACACAAAGCTTATCCTATAGAAGATCGTGGGCTAGCCGAATTTTTCCTAGGCGTTTAAATCACTAGAAATCGAAAGAAAGGGACCCTAACTATTCACTAATCCTAGTACATTTCTAAAGCCCTAGAGAGATTTAATATGAAAGATGCTAGGCCTGCTAAAATTCCCCTATAACCTGGAATTATAAAGCAGGTAGCCAACTACCTAACTAAACCTCTTTCCTCCTCTAATCACAAGCTTTATTAGAGTATTATAGGGACTATTATGTACTTAATGCTCCTTACAAGGCCTGATATTGCCTTTCTGGTTCAGTGGCTTTTAATAGCGTTAGCTAAACCTTATATAGAGCATTTAAATGCTACTAAACATCTGCTTAGATACCTTCTAGGCTCTATAAGTTATTCTATAACTTATAGAAGGTCTAAACACGCTACTACAGCTTCTGCAACCCTTATTAGCTTCTGTGATAGCGACTTCGCGGGAGATAAGTCCTCTAAATCAACCTATGCTTATCTCTATAAGCTAGCTAAAGGACCTATTAGCTGGAAATCAAAGAAAGCAACTACAATAGCTTTATTAACATTAGAGGCCGAATCAGATGCTCTAGATGAAGCTATTAGGGAGCTAGAGTGGCTCTATGGCCTTTTTAAGGAAATTAAGCTGCCTATAGCACCTCCTGTTCCGATTTTTAGTGATAACTAAGGCGCCATAATAACCACTAATAACCCTGCTCTTCACAGTAGAATAAAGCATACCCTGCTAAAATTTAACTATACCAGAGAGAAGGTACAGAAGGGTATAGCTAAGGTTATCTACATTAATACTAAAGAGATGCCTGTAGATGGCTTAACTAAGCCCCTGCCTAACGATAAATTTCAATAATTTATTCAACTATTAGGTCTTACAAACACAAAGGCCTAGTTTTAAAGAAAAAACAACTAAAAAGTCGAAAAATCTTAAAATCAACAAAAACACTGGAATTCCGTTAAAAAGTTATTAATTTTAGTTAAAAAGTTATTAGATTTATTATTAAATTTATAGTTAACTTAGATATCTATTAAAGAGCTAAGTTCAGGTATCGAATTAGTTACCTTATACTTTTCTAGAGGGAGTGTTAAAATTATGCTATTTATAGCACTATTTTATAGGCCTACTAGTTGCCTAGTTGCGTTGTTGCAACGTTGGTTGCGAGGCGTTGCCTGCAGCGTTGTTGGCCGTGGCCAGCAGCTTTAGCTGTGACCTGCGTTCCTGCACACAACCAACCCACAGGCTTATATGACTAAGCCAACTAGGCTACCCTATAGGGAAGCTAAAATTAACTGTAACTAGGGAACTAGTAGTTGTATAAAAGGCTAACTTATACTGTTCGAATCCTTGATTTTTTCTGGATTTAATGATGTATTTTATTTATAGGGTTGCTTATTAGATTACTTAGTTAGTGCACGTGGGTGGCTAGATTGTATGGTCGTGAGTTGATTTTTTACTTTTCATATATAAATGAATTTTGCGGAAAATAAAAAATAGCTCCTAAGGCCTGGCTAGCGACCCCCTTTCGTCGATATAGTCGGTAGGTCTATGAGGGGAACTCAGAAAATCCTCTCATTGCTCGTCAGATCGTTCGTCTAGCTGAAATCTACTATATTTAACTATCAAAGCTCTATATCTTGAAGAATCGTCGTATTATAGTGAATCTAGAAGCCGCCGCGTTGGAATCTACTAGGGAGGTCTTCCTATCCCTCTAGCTAGATTCCCCTTCCATTTTCAATAAGTAGGTATATTAATAAGCCTAAATAGCATTATAAGATACTTAAAGTAACTATATCTACACTAAAAGGCTATCTTCTACTTATCTCCCTTATAGATATATAGCTAATAGTACATATCTTTAAGGTCTAACTTTATAAAGATCTTTATACCTCTTAGCTAATCTAAGATTTCTAGAATTAGGGGCAAAGGGGCCTTATCCTTAACTATAATCTTATTTAGGCCCCTATAATCTATATATAGTTATAATTTTCCCCCTTTCTTTAGTATAAATAGGATTAGGGCACCTACTAGACTAATAGATCTTTAGATCTAACCTTATTCCTACACACTCGCTAGGTACTTATAAAGCACCTATAGCTCTTTCTTAGCTAGGTTATATATAGGTCCCTAGGGCAGTGTTTTTCCTTCCTCTAATTTAATTATATATATTTGCCGGTTTGGGAACCAGATTATAGAATACAGGGATAGTTGGAGGAATATTGTTGTAAAAGAATAGCTTAGGTATCAAACATACACGAGTCGGAACCATGTACGTAGTATAACATATCGGAGTAGGTTTTTCACCTAACTAGGCAACTAACTAGTTATCTAGATATCTGATATCTAGATAAGTAGTAACCTAGTACGGTTTTCCTACTACAAAGCAAATACCACCGCAGGAGTACTAGCAAATAGCATAAATTGCTATCTAGCGTAATTAAATAAATAAATAAATAAATATATATATTTGCCTACCTAATCTAGGGAGGGTGCTAGCCTTATAGCTTAAGAATATATCCTTAAACTCTATATAGACTTCTAAGAGGACTACCTTATAAATAGTATTAGATAGATTTATTATTATATAGACACTGCTTAGTTTCTTCTCTTTTGCTATTGTTAAAATTATGCTATTTATAGCACTATTTTATAGGCCCACTAGTTGCGAATTGCGTTATTACAACATTGGTTGCGAGGCGTTACCTGCAGCGTTGTTGGCCGTGGCCAGCAGCTTTGGCTGTGACCTGCGTTCCTGCACACAACCAACCCACAGGCTTGTATGACTAAGCCGACTAGGCTACCCTATAGGGAAGCTAAAATCGACTGTAACTAGGGAACTAGTAGTCGTATAAAAGGCTGACTTATACTGTTTAAATCCTTGATTTTTTCTGGATTTAATGATGTATTTTATTTATAGGGTTGCTTATTAGATTGCTTAGTTAGTGCACGTGGGTGGCTAGATTGTATGGTTGTGAGTTGATTTTTTACTTTTTATATATAAATAAATTTTGCGGAAAGTAAAAAATAGCTCCTAAGGCCCGGCTAGCGACCCCCTTCTATTAGTATGGTCGGTAGGTCTATGAGGGGACTTAGAAAATCCTCTTATTGCTTATTAGATCGTTTATCTAGCTAAAATCTACTATATTTAACTATTAAAGCTCTATATATTAAAGAATTATTGTATTATAGTGAATCTAGAAGCCGCCGCGTTAAATCTACTAGGGAGGTCTTCCTATCCCTCTAGTATAGATTCCCTTCTATTTTTAATAGGTTATAAGCCTAGAAGGCCTATAAGATTACTATATTACTGCGTTATTCTACTGCGATTAGTGCTTGATTTTAGGTACTAGTTACTCTCTACTAGACCTGTGGGCTCTTAGATTACGAAGGAAACCACTAGCTTTTAAAGCTTTTTATCCGCTAGCATCACGCATTGTAACATTAGACCCTTAGTGTTAAATTTAACTATAGCCGCACCTATAACTACTAGTTATAACCATAACCTCTTTTAGTGATTCTATTCACTACTATAACCATTATATATTAATATTATCTACTCTGTAGATATGCTGCATTCCTTAAATTATTAAATATCTAGTATATCTATACTAGGCTTTTTAACCTATTACAATACGTTGCACGCACTATACATTACGTTGCGTTACGTTATGGCTATTACAATACCTATTATTCCTATCCGTTATTTTTAGTGTTAAGAAAATTTTCGCAGAGAATCTTCTCCGGCCTGTTTCTGCCCGCGTATACCGCAGACCCACTTTTAGACCTTAAGGGGCACCCTTTTAAACAGCCCTACCGCACAATTTGCGTGCGCAGCCTGGTTACACCATAACCTAGCTTCTAGTGCGTATTATTTACAATAGGAAGAAATTTAGAGATCTTACATAGGATATCTTTTGAGATCCTAGGGAATTTTAAGAGATAGTACCACCGAATTATAAGGGTAAGGGACCTACTGTAGGCCCTTCTAGCCCTCCTAGGGACCCTAATAGGATGGAAATAGAAGGTCTAGCTGTTTAAGCTAGTGCTTTATAACTATAATAACAGATATAGAGCTAAATTGAACAATAAGGCAAGACCTTAACTAATTTTATCAAGTATACTGAGTTAAATCGTCTAAAAAACAAGGCTAGTATTAAAGATCTATTAGATAAATTAACGCAAACCATAACTGCTATATAAGGTCTTTAGGATTCTACTAAGCTAAGGGAAGAAAATACTAAGGCTCTAGTAGAAGACCTGCCTGCTACTAATTCTGCAAGTTTACCTTCTAGTAACTTATAAGCTACCTTTAATACAGGGGCTATTAAGGAACTAAATAAGAAGGTTTACTCTATTCCTAAGGGAGCTAAGTTAAAAGGCCCTAAAAACTATAATTAGTGGAAGCAAGCCCTGAGCATACAATTTAGAGCCCTAGGATTACCTAAATTTATAGATAATCCTAGCTTAGCAGGCCATCTAGCTAACTATAATTAAGCTATTCTTTTAATAATATTAAGAGATAGTTACTAACCTAGGCTATAGGCAGCTATATATTAGCAAAAATCCCCTAAAGAAGCCTATAAAGTCCTTATTAGGTAATATTCGTAGAGTGCTAAAATCCAGCGAGGTACGCTATACGCTAGCTACCACTCCCTAAATTTTTCAAATTATAAGGGATCTTTAGAGGCTTTTAATGCTAATTTTAATAACTTACTAGCTAGACTATAGCTTTATAGTGTAGAGATCGCTCCTATAGATTAAGTAAACCATTATATTAACGCATTAAAGCAGACCTTTCCTAGCTAGGCTAAGAGATAAAGATTTACTATTAGAGCTACTAGGGCATAAGGGCTGCCTATAAATACCTTAAATTTACAGTTCCTTATGGCGGATTTATTAGAAGAATAGAGGGATAAAACCTCTCCTATGGCTAAAGCTCTTAGCTATAAGGCTTCTAATAATAAGGGAAATTCTAAGGATAAGGAGAAGAAATCTAATCCTAATACTAAGAAGGACTCTACTAATGCCACTAAAGAGTAGGATAAGAAGGATTCAAACCCTTCTAAAGCCTCTAGGAAGAAAAAGCAGAAGAAGAAGAGTAGCAATAGGGATAAAGGAAAAGAAGCTGCTTTTGCGTTAGGCTATAGCCTAGCCACGGGATACGTTAAAGAACTAGATTCTAGCGAGTCTAGCAGCGAGGATAGTAGTGATTCTAAATCTAATTTAGATACCTCTAGTACCACTACTACTAGTGACACTACTAGTAAGCCTACTTTTAGCTACTCTAATGATGTGGTTAAAAACTCCCTTCTATATAATATAGGTTCTTCTTATTATATTTATAATAATAGGGCTTTCTTTAGGGACTTTAAGCCTCTTAAGAAAGGTTAAACCAGCCCTATAATTACAGCAGGAGGACCTATTTATCCTAAAGGAAGAGGCACCGCTGTTTTTAACGTTCTAGTTAAGAAAAACTCACTAGAATATAGGCCTTTAGCTCTGCTAGATGCCCTATATTTCCCCGGTATAGATACTAACCTAGTTAGCGATTTATCCCACTATCTTAAGGGAGGTTATCTAGCTAAAGATCAGCTTTTCCTAGCCGATAAAAGTCCCTATGGGTTACTAGAACCTGCTAAACATGGCTTCTTTTTGCAGATTAAGGGGTAAGCTACTCCTAAGATCTGCAAGCATTTAACCCACCTCTCCTTTATAGGCTCTTAATTTTGCAACCAACAACAAAACCAACAGCAAAGAGCCTATAAGACTAAATTAGGGTTTTCCTACCCTATAGAGGTTCAAATTCCACAGCCAGCATTTAATCCCAAGGAATATTAACGAATCGAAGAATTAGATTCCGAAGACGAAGATTCAGCCCTATGTCCCACCGAAGCTCCTCCTAGTCAGGCATCTTCTATAGGGGGTTTAGAAGGTCCATACCCTAATAACTTAGGTGACGATAGTGGCCGTCTATTGCCCCCAGAGGCCTGTGATTCTTAAGAGGCCTGGCAACAGAGGGAGCTAGGGGATAATAGCCCTAAAAAGCTAGATTCTAGTTATAAGAAGTTACTAGATTTAGCCCTTCTTTGGCACATTCGATTAGGCCATATCGGCCTCCCTTTACTTAAGAAATCTTCGAAATTAGCTAAAGGGATCCCTGATTTTTCCGCTATTAAAGACAAGGATTTCAATTGCATAGCCTGTATGCAATCGAAGGCTATTAGAAGACCTACTAAAAGACCTATTTAGGACCCCCCTAGGGTTTTAGATATTCTAGAGGGAGATAGGGTTAAAATCAAACCTATACCGCACAATAAGAAGGCCCTAGTCCTTATCCTTATTAATCGAAAATCCCGGTATAAGTGGTGCTTTTTATTAGCTAATAAAGAAGGTCAGACCCTTTATACTGCTATTAAGGGCTTCTTTAAGGCCCTGAAAAACCGATATAATGCGTATCCTAGGCACCTTCACTTCAACAGAGGCACTGAAATTAACAATGAACTTTAGTCTTAGTTATCTTCTAAAGGAATTTGCTTTAGCACCTCTTGCCCTTATATTTACAAACAGAATAGGCTAGTTAAGAGGGCTATTAGGGTTATCCTAGACCGGCTTAGAGCTACACTTTAGTGGTCTAAGCTACCTTTATATCTATAGTCTTATATCCTTCCAGCTATAGTGGACTTAGTTAATATCACCGCCAATATAACTAAGCCCCTAACCCCTAAGCAGCTATTTCTAGCTAACTTAGAGCCTAAGACCTCTTATAAGCCTGATTTTTTAAAGATTAGGGCTATAGGGTCTTATTACGAGGTTCTAATACCTCCGGAGCAGAGATCAAAGCTTTAGAAGCTAGCCCCTAGGACTATCCCTGGCCGGCTGCTTGCTACTCTAGGTTCTAGCGTTTATCTTATTTATATACCCTCTAAAAGGTCAGTCGTCAAGACTAGCTTTGTTAAGATTATAGAGAATATAGGCTCTGTAGGGTCCCCTAAGCCTTTAGGGAGCTATCCTTTAGAGGGAGAAGCCGATATCTCACGAGATAATCTAGAGGTTCAGGATAGCTATCCAAAGCCTCTAGCGCCCCCAGCGCCCACAGCGCCTGCAGCGCCCGCCGCGCCTACAACACCGCCCGGGATAACCGCTGCAACGCCTATAACGCCTCTAGCGCTACCCCTAGAGAGCCCAAGCTCTAGCGCCCCTAATAAGGGTGCTATCGAAAAACCGTTTTTAGATTCGGATTCTTTAATCGACCCTAATTCTATGGATATCAATGATTTCAACCTATCTTCCTTCGTTAAGGAGATATGCTTTAAGGCGCAACAAAAGGCTAAATCGTCGTCTAACAACAATAATAACGATTTAGATACGCCTAAGACCTAGAAGCAGGCATTAAAAAGCAAGGATAGCCAAAAATGGGTTAATACAACTTTTAGCGAATTCAAGCAGCTACTAGCTGCCAGAACTTTTAAATTTATAGGGATAGACTAAATTCCTAAGGGCCAAAAAGTTCTTAAAAATAGGCTTGTCTATAAGCTTAAAAAGGATAAAGAAAATAATCCTATAAAACACAAGGCCTGACTCGTTACAAAAGGCTTTATGCAGATAGAAGGTCAGGATTATATCAAGACCTATACTATAACTAGCATCCCCCCTAGTTAGCGGATATTACTAGCCCTAGCGGCTTATAATAACTAGGAAGTTAAACAGGTTGATTTTATAGGGGCATTCTTAAACAGCTTATTAAAAGAAGCTATTTATATGCAGATCCCTGATGGATTCGTTGAATTTGCCAAAGCTACTACGCCTAAAATAGCTAAATTACTTAAGAAATATAGCTATAATCCCTCTTAAAAGCAGGTTATTTTCCTATAGAAAGCTTTATATAGATTAAAACAGAGCTCTAGAGAGTGGCAGTAGGCCTTAAAGGAACTTCTTTGAAAATTAGGCTTCCACCCCCTTATATCTAACCTAGCTGTCTTCTTTAACCTAACTACATCTACATATATAGCGACTTATATGGATAACTGTCTTCTAATAGGACTGGATCTAGCTTATATTAATAAGCTAAAGAAGCTATTATATAAAGCTTACCCTATAGAAGATCATGGGCCAGCCGAATTTTTCCTAGGCATTTAAATTACTAGAAATCAAAAGAAAGGGACCCTAACTATTCACTAATCCTAGTACATTTCTGAGGCCCTAGAGAGATTTAATATAAAAGATGCTAGGCCTGCTAAAATTCCCCTACAACCTGGAATTATAAAATAGGCAGCCTACCTAACTAAACCTCTTTCCTCTTCTAATCACAAGCTTTATTAGAGTATTATAGGGACTATTATATACTTAATGCTCCTTATAAGGCCTGATATTGCTTTTCCGGTTTAGTGGCTTTTAACAGCGTTAGCTAAGCCTTATATAGAGCACTTAAATACTGCTAAACATCTGCTTAGATACCTTCTAGGCTCTATGAGTTATTCTATAACTTATAGAAGGTCTAAAAACGCTATTAAAGCTTCTGTAACCCTTATTAGCTTCTGTAATAGTGACTTCGCGGGAGATAAGTCCTCTAAATCAACCTATGCTTATCTCTATAAGCTAGCTAAAGGACCTATTAGCTAGAAATCAAAGAAAGCAACTACAATAGCTTTATCGACATTAGAGGCCGAATCAGATGCTCTATGTGAAGCTATTAGGGAGCTAGAGTGGCTTTATAGTCTCTTTAAAGAGATAAAGCTACCTATAGCACCTCCTGTTCCGATTTTTAGTAATAACTAAGGCGCTATTATGACCGCTAATAACCCTGCTCTTTATAGCAGAATAAAGCATACCCTACTAAAATTCAACTATACTAGAGAAAAGGTATAGAAGGGTATAGCTAAGGTTATCTATATTAACACTAAAGAGATGCCTGCAGATGGCTTAACTAAGCCCCTGCCTAACGATAAATTTCAACAATTTATTTAACTATTAGGACTTATAAATACAAAGGCCTAGCTTTAAAAACAACTAAAAAGTCGAAAAACCTTTAAATCAACAAAAACACTGGAATTCCGTTGAAAAGTTATTAATTTTAGTTAAAAAGTTATTGGATTTATTATTAAATTTATGGTTAACTTAGATATCTATTAAAGAGCTAAGTTTAGGTATTGAATTAGTTACCTCATACTTTTCTAGAGGGAGTGTTAAAATTATGCTATTTATAGCACTATTTTATAGGCCCACTAGTTGCCTAGTTGCGTTGTTGCAACGTTGGTTACGAGGCGTTGCTTGCAGCGTTGCCTGCAGCGTTGTTAGTCTTGACCAGTAGCTTTAGCTATGATCTGCGTTCCTGCACACAACCAACCCACAGGCTTGTATAACTAAGCCGACTAGGCTACCCTATAGGGAAGCTAAAATCAACTGTAACTAGGGGAATAGTAGTCGTATAAAAGGCTGACTTATACTATTCGAATCCTTGATTTTTTCTGGATTTAATAATATATTTTATTTATAGGGTTGCTTATTAGATTGCTTAGTTAGTGCACGTAGGTGGCTAGATTATTTGGTCATGAGTCGATTTTTTACTTTTTATATATAAATAAATTTTGCGGAAAATAAAAAAATAGCTCCTAAGGCCCGGCTAGCGACCCCCTTCTGTTAATACGGTCGGTAGGTCTATAAGGGGACTTAGAAAATCCTCTTATTGCTTATTAGATCGTTTGTCTAGCTAAAATCTACTATATTTAACTATTAAAGCTCTATATCTTGAAGAATCGTCGTATTATAGTGAATCTAGAAGCCGCCGCGTTGAATCTACTAGGGAGGTCTTCCTATCCCTCTAGTACAGATTCCCTTCCATTTTTAATAAGAGGATATTCTTAGTGGTAATAAAGTTAATTCTTAATTAGCCTATATTATTAAGGTAAAGTAGGAAGGGAGTATTTATTAGTATTATATAAAAAGTAATATTACTAAAGGGTATAGGCATATTAATTATTCTAAGTAATATAATTAGCTAGCCTCTACTAAATATAATAACTACTTTACCTACCCTTATAGTGTTAAGATAAATCTTTAGTATTATCTTCTATAGTGCTATAGCTTAAGATTAGCCTACTATTAAGAACTATACTACTCTAGTATCTAGTATAATACCTTAGAAGGCCTCTAATAAATAATAGTCTTTAAGTAGGAATAGATAAGGAGGCCTAGTAGCGTTACTATTATTAAATAGATTCTTCTTACTTAGTCTATATATTATAGCTTAATTTATAAGGACTTTAACTATTTTCTAACTATTAAGGGTTACACTATAGGTAAAGAAGCTTATAGGTACCCTTTCTTCTTTCTCTCTCTCTAGCTTAGTATTAAATCTAAGGCTTATTATATACTAGGTAACCTTATTAACTTTAGAGGGATAAGGAGTAGGATCTTCTATTAGGGTACCTTTATACTAGGTAAGAAAGGTATTATATAAAGCTAGTAAGGATAATAAGGTATTTACTAGGTAATAGCTCTTATATTACTAGTATACCTTCTTATGCTCTTCCTTAGGATGCTTTATTAACTAGTATCCTTCTTTACTATATATATAATATTTCTTTATATAGGGAGGGCCTTTTCTACCTTTCTACCTTTATAGAGGGTATTATAACTCTTTACCCTTATTATTATACCTTCTATTAGTCTAGAAGGCATTAGGAGTCTAGGTATTAGTAGGGAATTAATATTAACCACTAGATTCCTCTATAATAAGCTAGATTATTATATATATATACTTATAGAATTATTAGAGGCTATCTAGAGGGTTAGTAAGGCACCCTCTATATTTAGGAATCCTATTATAAGTAGTTATAATCTAGTTCCTAAGGGCTCTTTCTAATTAACCTATATTAGGGATAGCTTACTATAAGGTTAATAGCCTCTTAATAAGCTTATTAAAGTATTCTATCTTTAATTTATTAGGGTTTTTATTTATAGTTTTCTAGAGTAAAGTATTATACTATTTAAGGAGATACTTTTACCTTATATCTTTAGTCTTAAACCTCTCCTTTATTCTCCTTATAAGGGTAGTAAGGTCCTAAGGGTTACTAGGTTTAGAGAGGTAGTCTAAGTAGTACTAATAAGCTTTTCCTTTTAATATTACCTTAAATATATACCTAGCTTATTCTAGTTTAATATCTAGAAGCTTATACTTTTACCTAAAGATCTAAAGCTTTAGTTTAAGTATATTATAGTTATTAGCGCTATATTACTACTTAGATATATATATCTTAATAAGGTCTAAGATCTACTTTATTATTAGTTATAAAGGCTTAAAGGGAGGATTATTAGTAGGTTTATATACTATCCTTTAGTAAATAGGAAGGGCTTATTATTAGGAAGTAGGGATTCTTTACTAGGTAAATATAGGTTCTTAGGGATAATAAGGAAGGGCTTATAGGGCTTAAGGTATTTAAGGAAGGGGCTAAGGGTTTTATTCTTAAGGGAAGGCTACTAATATTACTTTTTATAGAGGTTATAAAGGTTAGTAGGAGGAATAAGTAGTTCTTATACTCTATTAATCCTAGATATTATTATTATTATAGAGGTTATTAAGAAAGTTACTATTTTTAATTATATTTTTTTAGAAGTTATTATACTTCTTCTAGGTATTCTTTACTTCTTCTTATAACTAGAAGTAGAATTCCTATTAGTTAAGGACTTCTTAGAGGTTTATTACTATATTTATATTCTAGTTAATTATTATATAGATTCTAGAGTTAATAAGGTAGTCCTATAAGTGCCTTAGAACTATAACTAAGGTCTTAAGAAAGTTACTATAGGTTTATAGGTTAAAGTCTTAAGTAAATTCTATAAAGAGTAATCTTCTATATACCTTTTATATTATATAGTCCTTAACCTAAGAGAGGATATAGGTTACTTATATCTTAGGTATATTATTATCCTTAATATTAAATTTATCTACCCTAGTAAGTATTTCTTCTATAATATACTAGTGTAGTTACTATAGAATATAAAGGAAGGGGATAGTAAATTCTAAGGCTTCTAAGGGATTTACTTAAGAGCTATTATAACTTATTAGGTTTTATAGTTATTCCTTCTTATTAACTATTATAACTTATAGTATTAGAGAAGATAGAATAAGGAAAGTAATAATAAAGGGATTAGGGAAAAGAGATATAAAGGATTATAAGCTCTAGTAATTAGCTTTATATATAATAGAACACACTAAGTTAAAGAATAATAGGATAGCTTAGCTACTAGAGTTAAACTCTTCTTCTTAGTTTAGGCTTTAGCTTCTTCTAGCTACTCTTATTACCTTAATAGGCTAGCTAGAGTTAGCTTCTTCCTTAGTATAATTAGGGATCTTAAATAATAAAGCTACTCTTATTACCTTAATAGGCTAGCTAAATTACTGTGAGGCCCCTCACAACATGACCCACGCGCATGCGTGCACCGTAGCGCCAGAGCACCGCGGCGCCTAACACTAGAAGGAAGGGCTAGGTTTATATAATATTAGCAAGCCACTAGCTATAAACCAGTGACTTATATATATATTACACTTAGACCTAGTAAGCTTTAGTTAATATATAAGTATACCCTATATCCTTTTACCTAGCTACCTTTATTCTTATAATTCTAAAGCTTCTACTACTAGCTACCTAAGAGTAATATAGGGCTAAGAACTACCTAATTAACCTAAGTAATATTAGATAATAACTAAAGTTAATTAAATAAGGGTAGTATTACTACTAAAGATATACTATATTCTATAGGAACTAGGACTAAACCTAGACTCTCTAATATTAGGGCTAATACTATAGTAATAAATAAGTAAATTACTTAGCTTAAGAAACTTAAAGAACTATAGAAATAAGAGTAAGAGCTTATTAATCTTCTATAGCTAGGTAGAGAGAAAGAGAAGATAAAAAGGTAGTAAAGATCTAGTTTCTTCTTTAGTAATAGCTACTAAGAGATTAAAGTTAGGAATATTACTAACCTTTAATACCCTATAAACCTATAGAAGTATAAAATATAGATAAATAATCTAAACTATACCTTTAATAGGGTAAAGTAAAAGTATTAGTATAATTACTAAAAAATCCTCTTTATACTTAACTATATATATAGTGATTATAGGGTAAGATAGGACTAATACCTTAATAAATAAATAGCTAATAACTAAAGTAATCTTAAAGATAACTAGGATATATTTAAGACCTAGACTCTTATACTACTCTAAGATACTATTAACTATAATACCTAAATAGCTATATAGCTAGAGAATATAAAGTAATATAAGGGCTAGAGTCCTATTAAATTTAGTATCTACCTAGATTTACTAGAGAAATACCTAGAAAAAGCTACTAAAAAGTTATAAGCTCTTATATTCTTTATAAAACTACTCCCTAATCTATAAGACTAGATTAACCTATATACCTCTATTATAGGAAAGGCATAAGAGGAGGTTATATAACTTACTTAGTAACTCTAGGAGGCTATACTAAAGAGTAAGTAAAAGTCTAAGTATTTAGAAGATAAGGGCCTAAATAAGGCTCCCTAATATTATAGATATAACTTTCTATAAGGTAGAAGGTCTAATAAAGATTAGAAGGATAAGGACTAAGAGAAGTCTCCTACTACCTACCTAAATAATTATAAACCTAGGTATAAAAGGCAGTGTTTTAACTATAATAGTATAGAGTACCTTATAAATAGATATAATAAGCTAAAGAAGGAGTAATAAGACCTAGAAAACTCCCTAAGGTAGAAGTAGATGCCCTTACCTCTGCCTTAAACACTAAGGTACTAATAGGGTGTTAATTTTACACACTAGTTACTATTTATAGGCATATAGATATTAAAATAGTAGCGGATCTTAATAGTTATACTAAGATTAATATTATTAGCACTAAATTCATATAAGCCTATAAACTTAACTAAGCTAAGGCTATAGCACCTATTATTAAGGTAGTAAGGGCCCTTATAGTTCCCTAATATAGTATCTATAAGGTCCTTATTATAATTAAAGACTTAAGAGGAGAAGAAAAGGACCTTAAGCTACTATATATAGCTATTAATAGGGACCTAAGAACTAAGGGAAGCCCTATATTAATTAGGATATATATACTTGCTAAGGAACGCGTCTACCTTTACTTATACTTATAAGAGTGGTGGTTTAAGAAAAGAAGAAAGGCCTTTTTACTTATAACTCCCTGTAAATTTGCAAAGGTTACACGCAATAAGACTATTATATACGCTATTAATAGGGTTATAGAAGATAATGTGATGGTCTGGGCTTAGCCCAGATCCTAGTAATATAGGTGTCAATTGTACAAGCCACAGAGACTTGTACAATGCGTATTCTTTTGTTCCCTCTATGGCGCAATTGGATCGGGCACATCACCCGCACGGTCGCGCAGGCACCCGCGATTAGCCCTTTGGGCTAGACCGTGACAGATAAGTTTATTACCCTTAGAGATAAAGAAGAGGCAAAGGCACATAGAACCGTTAAAGATATCCCCTAGGAACTACATGAGTTTAAAGATGTGTTTGCATTAGATAAGGCAGGAAGCTTGCCTTTAAGAAAGACCACTAATCACGCGATTAATCTAATACTAGGGGCCACACCCCTGTATAGACTAATTTACCCCCTTTCCTAAGGCAAATTAAAGGAACTTCACGAATATATTAATAAGAACCTATAGAAGGGCTAGATAAGACTATTAAAGAGCCCTATAGGCATGCCTATCCTATTTATACTAAAGAAAGATAGTACGCTCTAATTATATATAGATTACTAGGGTCTTAATAGGGTAATATAGAAGAATTACTATACTCTCCCCCTAATTTTAGAGATCCTAGACTAGTGCTAAGGAGCTTACTTCTTCTTAAAAATTTATATTAAGGATACTTATTATAGAATCTATATTAAAGGGGGTAATAAATAGAAGACCGTATTCCACACGCGTTATAGGCACTATAAATATCTTATAATGCCTTTTAGGTTAATAAATACCCTAGCTATATTCTAGAACTATATCTATAAAGCGCTTTATAGGCTAGTTAACACTATTTATATAGTATATCTAGATAATATCCTTATCTTTTTAAAAACATAAGAGAAGTATACTATATATATTAAAGAAGTCCTAGGGTATATAAGAGAGGTAGAATTATATATAAAACCCTCTAAATATAAATTCTACTAGGAGTTAGTAGAGTTCCTAGGGTTTATCCTCTCTATTAATAGGATCTTAATAGATACCTACTAAGTTACTACTATCTAGGATTAGAAAGAACCTATAAGCTTTAAGGATATATAATCCTTCCTAGGGTTCTATAACTTTTATTAATAGTTTATCTATAGATACTCTAGGATTATAGCACTGCTATATATATTAATAAAGGGTAGTTAGAATAGTATCTAGACTAGGAGGTTTATATTTAGGGTAAGAGAATAGGTAGCGTTTTACTAGCTAAAAGATACCTTTTAGCGGGCTTCTCTGCTCTGTTATTATAACCTAAGTTAACTAGTGCGTATTAAGATAGATATCTTAATCTTTATAATAGTAGGAATCTTATTATAATAAGATAATAAGGGCCACTAGTACCCTATAGCCTTTTAGTTAAGGAAGTTTACTAATACTAAATAAAACTATAGTATACCTAACTAAGAGCTACTTACTATAGTTAAGTTATTTAAACACTAGTAATATTATATTAAAGGTATAGAGACCCTAGTAGAAGTCCTATTAGACTACTATAATCTATAGACTTTTATAAAGTAATAGAAGCTAAATAGAAGATAGGCTAGATAGTATATATTCCTATACCTACTAAATTTTGTAATTAAGTATAGACTAGGGAAAAGTAACCCTATAGATATACTATTAAGAAGGTCTAATTATAAGAGTAAACCCCTAATAAATAGGGTATTTCTACTAGAACTTAAGAAAAAGTTAGTAATTACTAAAGAAGTAGTAGAAGAAGAGATACTAATATATTAAAGAAGATATAGTAAGATGCCTTTAGAGGAGGAAAATACCCTAGTCTTTATAAAGAGGTATAGTAAGATACCTTTAGGGGAGGAAAATACCCTAGCCCCTATAGTAAAGGCTAGAGTAGCTATATTAAGAGGCTAGTTAGCTACTATAGATCTAGTAAAAGGTTAGCTAAATAAAGGTAATTTCTAGGAGAAGGTAGTATATATCTAGGACGCTAGTATAGTATAAGAGATCTAGGGGGCTATTATATTACTAGATCCCTACTAATCTAGCCTAAATAAACTATTAGTATAGCTACTATAGAAGGCCTAAAGCTAAGATCTAAACCTATAAAGGTAGAGTAAAGAGATTAATTCCCTAGAGAGAGGGAAAGCTAGTCTATAGTTATATAGTATAAGGGATCTCCTAATATATAAAGACTAGGTAGTTATTCCCTAAGAGCCTACCTTATAATAGGAGCTTCTATAGCTATACTATAATAATCCACTAGTAGGTTACTTTAGGACTAAGTAAACACTTAAGCTATTAAAGTATTACTTTTAGTAGCTAGCTATAAATAAGTCTATATTAGACTATATTATAAGCTATAGGATATATTAGTAAATAGTTATAAGAAGGTATTATCTATATAGGAGTCTTAAATTACTACTAATACTAGAGTAACTATAGGTAGAAATCTTAATAGACTTTATTATAGGATTACCTATTATATAAGTAGGTAAATAAGAAACTAATATAATCCTAGTAATTATAGACTAATATACTAAGTACTGTATCTTCCTACCTATAATAACTATAATTAATATAGCTAAGTTAGTGGAACTTTTCTATAAGGAAATTAAGCTATAATTTAGGCTACTAAAGGGCATTATATCTAATAGAGGATCTGTTTTTATAAGCTAATTCTAGTTAGACCTATGTTACCTATTATATATAAAATATAGGCTTTCTATAGTGTTTTACCCCTAAACTAATAGGTAGACTAAGAGAACTAACTAGGTACTAGAGCACTACCTATAATACTTTACTTCTAAAAACTAGTAAATATAGCCTAAGCTACTTCTAGTTATATAATTTACCTATAATAATATAGTAAATAGAACTATAGGCTATTTACTAAACTATATACTTATAGGGTACTTACTAGAGTTTTAGCTAGCCCTTAGGGATAAGGTTATAGAAAGGAAGGTACTAGAGGCTTATACTTATATTATAAAGTTATATAAAGCTAAGGAGTAGCTAAAGTAAAACTAGGTAAAAGCTACTAAATCCTAGGTAAAGTACTATAATAAATATTACTAATTACTTACTCTTAAAAGAGATAACCTAGTATTACTATTAGTAAAGAATATATAGCTTAAGGAAGTAAAATAGAAGCTAACCCCTAGGTTTATTAGACTATTTTAGGTACTTAATACTATTAGTAAGTAAGTATATTAGCTTATACTACTAGAAAAATATAGTAGGTTATATAATATATTCTATATTAACCTATTAGAGCTATAGACTTATTATAAGAATATAAATAAAGAAAAAATACTAATACCTAACCTTAAGGATAAAGATAATAAATATAAAGTTAAGGAGGTTAAGGAATATAGAAAGACCTATAAAGGTAATAAATACCTAGTAAAGTAGAAGGGTTAGCTAAGTAAATATAACTAGTAGGTTCTTATTAAAGATATAGAAGGAGCTTAGTATATAATTTAGGTATTTTACTAGAATAAGTTAAGGGAAAAGGATAGTAATATATAAGTAAGTTATAGGTAAAAGAGTATAAAGTTCCTATAAGAAAGGTATAGCCTTACTAGCTACTATAATATACCTAAAAAAAGAAAATAACTAAACTATATATAAAAATAAAAGAAAAAAATATAAAGAAATAAAATAAAGGAAACTATCTATAGCTTTAGGAGAATTAATAGAAATCCCTCTATAGTCGCCCCCTTATAGCTAAAGACTTAGCCCCTATAGACTATATACTTAGTGTCGTTCTTATCCGCCGCGACCGCCTCCCTTATTCTATAATAAAAATAATATAATACTATTCCCTAGGTAATAAATCCTAGATTACTGTAATGGACTTAAGCTCGAGGCTCGGGTCCTTCTCGGGTCCGGGAGGGCTCCGGAAAGGGCGCGGAGAGTGTATAAGGCAGCGTGCGGAGGTTATATAGACTTAGGGCTTACTACGCGCACCACGCGTATAGACTATATATAGGAGGATATATAGCTATATACTATATAATCTCTTACTTAGCTCTTTCTTTCCTCTTTAAGAATAGTAATTACACTTTAGACGCTTATTTATAGTTACCCTAAGGCTAGTCTATAATATTTACTATTCTTTACTTTCTTTATATCCTTCCCCTTTTAGCTATATCTTAATAATAGTATAACCTTTATTAAGCAGGATAGAAATAGGTAAGCTAGCTATATTATAGGTGCTTATTAGGGAGTAGTTAGTGTAGATCTAAGTGCTTTATAAGAACTAACACTAAGTAAGGTAAAAGCTATTACCTATAGGGGCACTATTTAATAGTAATAGGACACTCTTTATAGCCTAGAAGAGTCTTATAGGCTATAAGCTAGTTATAGACTAGGGGTTTATTAGGGGCACTAAGGACTAATAATGCTTTATTTACTAGAACCTTTTAGTAAAGGTTTAGGCCTAGGTTATACCCTACTTTAAGAAGGGAAACTTAGTAAACTTTAATATAAGGTGCTTCCTTAATTACTTAGGGGAAATATTTAATAACCCCTATTAATAGGAATTAGCTATTACTAAGCTTAATTAGTTATAATAATAATAATATAAGCGGTTTAGTAACTTCTATATATAGTTTAAATAGAAACTTATACTTATAGGTAGGCTAGGTTAGGTAGATAAGGTAAAGCTTTTAAAGCTACACACTATCCTTAATAAGTAGATAAGGCACTATAGCATAGGATATAATATTCCCTAGGCTAACTACCCTATAGTATTAGCTTAGTTTAGGAATATTATATTAGATATTAAGTCCTATTATTTAGAGGAAAAGTATTACTTATATTACTAGGTATAACTAGCTCCCTAGGTAGACTAGTCTTTAGGGTAAGATAAGGATATACTAATAATAGATATCTAGTTAGTAGGTATAGTAGGGGCCTAGAAGGGCTCTAGGAAAGCTATAGGTTACTAGTAGTAGGGGGTAAAAAGGGCTAAATAGGTTTCCTAGGAGGTACTTAATATATAATATAAGGAGAGTAAGTATATATAATATAGCTCTAATAAGCACTAAGTTATAAAGTATTCCTTATATTATACTATTTATCTAAAGAAGATACTAGTAGTTAATACTTATAAGGTAGAAGATATTAACTCTAAGGATTTAAGTAATAAGTTAGAAAAAGAGGATTCCCTTTATTAAGTTATTTAAATAAGGAGGAGGAATAGGAGCTTAGAGAGGCTTTATAGTATATAGTTAAGGTTAAGGATAACTTTAAATATATCTAGAGTAATATAGATATATTACCCTTCTTAGTCCCTATATTAATAAATAAGATAACCTTTTTAGATATATAAGTTAATATAGGATATAACTACTATACTACTATTAGTAAATGCCTAGTCTAGAAGCTATAACTAGAATATATCCCCCTACTAACTAAGAGGTTAGTTTATATAGTAGTTAGTGTAAAAAAAGGGGGAAGGGAGAATTATAAGGCAAGCTTATTAATTATATATATTATCTATTTTTAGATAGATATAGATAGATAGGAGATGCTAATTATAGTGTATATAATCCTAGGATTAATAAGATAACTTATCCTAGGGACTCCGTGGATAGCGCGCTATAATATTAACTTAAATATATAACGCTAATAACTAACTATAGGAGTGGCTAATAACCTATAGATTTAGGCTATAACTAATAGAGGGGTAGAGAAGCCTACTATATATATTATAGGATCTTTATTTATAAGAATAGTGTATTAGGTAAGGAAGTAGAAGGAGTATATATAGCTTTATACTATAAGCTTATAGGAAATTATATCTATCCTATAGATTAATACTACACTAAAACCTATAGAGTAGGAGCTTTTAGTATCCTTACTAAAGGAGTTATAGGACTATAAGGACCTTTTCTAGGAGAGTAAGGTAAATACCCTACTACTATACTAGGGTAAGTCTAATTACTATATTTGCCTAAAGTAGGATATAGAGGGTAATAAACTAGACCTACTATAGGCTCTGCTATATAATATACTATATTAATATCTCCTAGAGATATATAAGTAGGCAATAGACTTAATAGATAAGGGCTAGATTAGGGCAAGCTTATTATTAGTAGTAGCACTAGTTTTACTAGTAAAGAAACCTAGGGGTGGTTAGAGGTTCTATATAGACTATTACGCACTAAATAAGATTATAGAATAGGACTATTATCCCTTACCTTTAGTAAAAGAGATACTATACTCCTTAGCTAAGGTAAAATAGTTTATAAAGCTAGATATATAAGCAGCGTTCTATTATATTTATATTACTAAGGGCTAGGAACACTAGACTGCTTTCTAGATATAATTTAGATTATTTAAGTGGTTAGTATGCCCCTTTAGTTTAGTAGGTATGCCTATAACCTTTTAGAGGTATATTAATAGTGCGCTTAGTAGTATCCTTAGGGACTATATTACTACTTATCTTAATAATATCTTAATCTATATAGGGGGGTTATAGAAAGATTATATATAGAAGGTCCACGGGGTATTAGCTAGACTATAGTAGGCTAGGTTAAACCTAGATATTAAGAAGTGTATTTTTATAATAAAGGAGGTTAAGTACCTTAGGTTTATTATCTATATAGGGAAATAGATTTGCCTAGATAATAAGAAGATTACTATAATTAGGGATTAGGAGGCCCTAATATAGGTCTAAGGAGTATATAGGTTCCTAGGGTTTACTAACTTTTATTATAACTTTATACTATAGTTTTTAGAAGTTATAGGTCCCCTAATTAACCTAATAAAGAAGGGTATAGTATTTTACTAGATAGAGGTATATAAGAAAGCTTTTAAAACACTAAAGCTAGCTTTTATATTATACCTTATTCTTATATAATAAGACCCTAATAAGGATATAGTAGTAGAGGTAGATTACTTAGGAATAGTATTAGGAGGCTACCTTTCCTAGATAAATAATAAAGGGGTCTTATATCTAGTAGCATACTACTTAGCTTACTTATAGCTAGCTTAATAGAATTATATAATATATAATAAGAAGCTTCTAGTAATTATCTTATACCTTAGGGTATAGTTAGTAAAGCTATAAAGTATTAATAGGCTATTTATAATACTTATAGATTATAAGAACTTAGAGTACTTTATAGCCCTAAGAGAGATATTAGAATAGTAAGTGTAATAGGTAGAGACTCTAGTGCTTTTTAACTTCTACTTATATTATAGACTAGGAACTTAGGTAAGTAGACTAGATATATTATTAAGACACTATTAGGAGGAGGTATAGTTTACTAAGCTAAAGGCGCCTATTATATAGTTAATAATAATGCCTATATAGTTTAGCTTTAGTTAGGGATAACTATATATAAATATTAGACCTATAGTAGCCCTAGAAAGCACTACTTTAGAGGATAGTTTAGCTTTAGCTCTAGATATTCTAGCTAGAGACTCCTTATTTATAGATAAGTACCTTTAGTCCCTATAGAATTAGGCTATAGCCTATAATAAGACTTATAGGTTATAGCTTAAGGTAGTAAAGGCTAGGGCTTAGAAGTTTCCTAATATAGTAGGCATAAGGGAGTAGATTATAGACTATTAGATTAGTATAAAAGGAGTACTTTAATTCTAGGGCTAGACTTAGGTGCTAAAGTAGGAACCCTTAACTATAACCTTAATCTAATAGATATATAACTTACCCTTACTAGGTTACCTAGGGTAGAATACTACCTTTAAAGCGCTCTAGAGGGACTTCTATTAGGATAGTATATTATAGGATATAGTATAGTTTATATAAAACTATTACTACTATAGGGGGTAGAAGAGCTAGTAGCTATAATAAGGCTTACTAAAGCTAATTCCTCTACTAGATAGATATTAGTTATAGATCTCTATTAACTTTATAATAGAGCTCCCTACTTAAGATTAGGCTAACCTATAGTTCCTTATAGTAATTATAGATAGACTCTCTAAGTTTATATAGCTTAAGGCTATAATATTAATAAAGGCTAAGATATATATAGAGCGGTTTAAATACTATTAGTAGCGGTTCTATAGGTTCCCTACCTAGATTATTATAGATTATAGTTTAGATTAGTTAAGTAGTTTTTAGATAGCGCTTTATAAGAAAGTAGGTATAAAGTAACTACTATTAACCTTATATTACCTATAGATAGATAGAGGTATAGAGAGAGCTAACTAGGAGGTTTAGGTAGTATTATAGGTAATATTATCCTTCTTATAATTTAAGTAGGCTAATTACCTACTAGCCTACTAGCTAGTATTAAATAATAGGGATTCTTTAGTAATAGGAGTAAGTATAAATATAGCGCTCTATAGCTTTAATATACCTATAATCTAGGAGGCACTACTATTAGAGGTATTAAAAACTTTACTAAAAGGATAGGTATAAGTATTCCTATAGCACTTAAAAGAGGGTATAGACCTAATATAGGCTATAATAGCTTTTATCTAATAATAATAATAGGAAAGTATAAATAGTAATTAGAGACTAGTAGAGTAGTTCTAGGTTAGGGACTATATATAGTTAAGCCTTTAGAATATTAAGACAAACTAACTATATAAGAAGTTAGATTAGGTTATAGTAAAGTATAAGGTACTAGAGGTGCTAATACTATTAACTATAAAGTTAGATATTCCTAGGGGGCTATACCTAATCTTTTATATAGATTTAGTTTAGAGGGTAGTAGAGGATCTATTACTAAGCTAGAAGCTAGCTAATAAATAACCTCTACTAGAGCTAATATTAATAGATATAGATAGTAACCTTATAGAATACTAGGTAGAGGAGATCCTTATAGCTAAAAACACCCCTAGTTAGGGAGTGAATTATAATATACTAGTTAAGTAGAAAGGTTATATTTAGCTAATATAGGAGCCCCTAGAGAATATATAGGATACTAAGGCACTAGATAGATTTAAGGTAGAATAGGGAGATATATAGATAAGTAATAGTCTAAAGTAAGTATAGAAATAGGTATAGTTTAATTTACCCTTAGAGAAGTAAAGCCTCTAGGATATATATAGAGAGGGAAGGTAGGGATAAGGAGGAGGTAGGGTTTAAAAATTTTTCTTATATAGTAAGGGGAGGGAAGGGGTATAAAGGGGGGTATATAATAGACTTAAGCTTAAGGCTTAGGTCCTTCTTAGGTTTAGGAGGGCTCTAGAAAGGGCATAGAGAGTGTATAAGGTAGTGTATAGAGGTTATGCAGACTTAGGGCTTACTGCGCGCACTATATATATAGACTACGCATAGGAGGATATATAGCTATATACTATGCGATCTCTTGCTTAGCTCTTTCTTTCCTCTTTAAGAATAGTAATCGCACTTTAGACGCTTGTTTGCAGTTGCCCTAAGGCCAGTCTATAACAATTACTTAGCCTTAGCTATAAAACCATTGCTATATTCTATATAGCGAGGAGTTATAGATAGTTAGCTTACTAAAATATTAGCAAATAGATAGCAAAATAGGGCTAAGATATAACCTACTATCCTTAGGACTAGAGCTAGGTTTATAGTAATTATAAGGGTTTAATAGGAGACTATATACTACTAGTATATAATTAAAGTATCCTACCTAGATATATTAGTAAAGAACTAGTAAAAAGGGAAGAAATATATAGACCTAGTAGACCTTAGTAGCCCCTATTAACCTAAATATAATATAATATATTATATTAGTATAGTTAAAGCCCTATATAAGCTAAAGATAATAGGTAGTAAAACACCACTAAGTTACCTCTAAGAATATAAGGTCTTTAGGATTATCCTTATCCTTATTACTAAGTGCCTCTATAAGGATATCTACCTAATCTAGTACCTTTAATAAGTTAAGGAAGTTACTATATATAGTAGCTATAGACTATATAATTATTAGCAAATAGAAACTAAAGAGTAAAGGAAAAGTAAGATACTTATAGCCTTATAACTATCCCTATATATATAACACTAAATATAGCGCTTTAACTACTTTATCTTTAACTAACCTATATATAGGTTAGTAATAAATTAATAATTAATCTAGGGGAGTTTAGGGGCGGATAGGGGGCTCTTTTTATATTTAGTATATCTAGTATATAAATAGTGTATATATAAGTAGTTATAAAGCAGAATTATTAGTGTACTTATAGTAATTTATTAGTAATTAATAATAAATAGATAATAGTGTTATAGAAAAGTAATAATTTGCCTAATAATATAGAAATAAAAATAGAATAATATAGTAGAGAGTTAGAGGTAAATTTATACTAAAGCACTAATGTTGGAATCACCAGGTGTGATAATGGCCAGTTATTAATTAGGCGCGCTCGTGATAGTATCAATTGAATAATCTATCGTAAGCTATGTGTTCTATTAAAGGAAGCTAGAAAAGAGAGGGCCCCTGTGAGAGGGAAAAAGGCAGCTGCAGCCATGTGGGTCACGTGATGTGGGTGGGTCACGTGACCCGGGCCCTGCCCTATTGTAGGCCTGCCTATGGGCAGGAAGGGAGGCACGCGCACACGCACGCACACACGCGCAGCAGCTGACCTTTAGCCGGAGGGAATTGCGGCTACTAAGCGCGATTAATATTATGCTTATTCTAACACTAGGAACTCTCTTTTTAACATAATTATTAACACATAATATTAATTACTAACAAAGTAATAGATAATAATAGGAGGGGTTATAATCCCCTAATAAAGGGGACTAATAAAGGAAAGGAAGGGGAAGTAGTATATATCTATAGTAGGTAATAATAAAGGAAAGTAATAATCTATCTTTAATCTCCTACTAAGAGGGTAAGTAGGCCTCTTTCTAAATCCCTTTTCCTTCCTAATATTATTAATAATATCTATATAGTAACTCCCTTATTCTATTACCTCTTTTCCTCCCCTTTACCCCTCTCCTTAACCTTATTATCTCCTATATCTACCCTTCTATCCCTACTAAAGTAAAGTATAGGTATCTTATAAATCTAAAGGAGGACCTCCCTTATAGCTCTATACTCTATATAGATTATATAGAGTTATAGAATTACTAGAGGCCCTCCCTAGAGGTTAGAGGAGAAGCTATATAGCTTCTCTTTCCCCTCCTTCTCTTACTCCTCCTAAAGTATTACTCCTCCTCTAATTTCCTTTACTATCCCTAAGAGAGTAGGATTTATATTCTTCTATAGTATAGGGGTTAATAATCCCCTAATACTAGGGAAGATTACTTCTCCCTATAGTATAAGGGTTAATAATCCCCTAATACTACTACCTATAGGGCTATCCTCCTTATAGGTTACCCTCCTACTACTATTTATAGGGGCTATCCTCTATATAGGTTACCTACCCTTTTATTTAGATTATTATTTAGTTACTAGAGATAAACTACTCTAGGGCCTTATTTAGTAATGCCTTTATAAAGGTATTAGCTAGGTTATCTACTCTATTAATCTAATAGATCTTATAAAGCTTATAGTGTTTATATAATTATTATAAGGCTATAATATTAATTATTAGGCGCTTCTCCTTTATTATACTAAGCTTAATAAGGTACTTATAGAGGGAGTATAAATCTATATACACTATAACTAGTGTAGTAGGGAGATTTAATTAGTTTATAAGTATACAAAGGGTGGTAGCTATTATATATACTATATTAACGCTAGTGACTATACTATAGACCTTAGAGGTAAGCACACTTTATATAACTCTCTTACTCTTTATTAAGCTAAAGTGTATAATATTACCTTTAATTATAAACTTACTATCCTTATAGTCTTTATTAGTAAGGATTAGTATATAACTAAGCTATAAGGTAAGGTCCTAATTATTTATAAATAACCTATCTATAAACACATATAGCTTCGCTTTAGTAAGGTTAATTAGAATAAACATTAGGCCTTAATCAGGGTAATCTATCTACTATTAGATCTAGTAATTAAGGGCTTTAATATTCTTAATTATTAGTTCTTAGTGTTAAGCGGTAATAGATAGATTATAGTAGGCTTCTAGTTAGTAGATTAAGGTAATATAGGTGCCTTAAGCCCTTTATTTAATATACTTCTGCTTTAAATCTATAAGTAGGATTAAATTAAGCTTACTACTTTAGCCTTTTTATTAAAGTAAAATAGCTACACTAGCTACTAATTTAATAATTCCCCTATTAAAGGTTAGGGAATTATTCTTAAGGAGGAATTACTTTAGCTTTACTATAAAAGCCACTATAGTTAATTCTCTCTCTTCCTTCTTAGAGAACTCCTTATCTAATAGCCTAAGAGTATTATTAGTCTATATACCTATATATACAAATTCTAGGCTATCTTCTATAGTTACTAATAGGCATAGATTATATATAGAAGTCTCTATCTAGAGCTTCTCTCTATAGTGCCTATAGTACATAACCTACTAGTATATTCCTACCTCTATAATACTATAGAGTGGTTTAATTACCCTTATAATTATTCCCTTAGGGTATTAGTTATAGATTTAGGTTAGAAGCCGCGCGAGGATTACCCTATTTAATCACGTGGTTAATTAGATATAGGCCTAGGTAATATCACGAATCTATAGGATAAATCCCTTTATTAAGAGGGAAGGTGCTATTATAAGAATAAGGCGTTAACTTGCTTATTAGATTATTAGAGCCTATATTAAGATTACTTACTTTGCCTTATCTCTAAAGCCTTATACTATAAGCCTTAATTTCTTATATAGCTAGCCTATCTTGCCTTTTACCTTATTAATAATTCGCGAATTAAAGATTCACACACTACTATACTCTCTCTTATTATAGGTAATAAATTTAAACATACCCTAATTAATTAGTATATTAATCTTAGTCTTTATAGAGAGCTTAAATAGTGCGCTAGGGGTTATAATAACGCCTTCCTTGCGTAATTAAATTATAAGGTTAAGGTTAGCTTCCTCCTTAGCTAAGATAAACATATTAGTCTTATTAATAATTACTAGAGGGTTCTTTTAGGGTCTACCTAGGTATCTTTTTATTAGGATCTCTAGGGTCTTACTAGGTAGCCTAGTTTAGGCCTCTCCCTCTTCTCTACCCTCCTAAGGTAGGAGGGCTTCTATATTAGGGTCTTTATAATAAGGCCTAATAGAAGTTAAGTAGAAGGCCTTTAGGCCTTATAGGAGGTTAAGGGTGTAGGTCTCTCTATTAATAAAGAGAAGGTTATATAGGCCTTACTAACCTTTACCTTTACACTAGACTTAGACTAGTAATCTAAGTAGGAGGTTAAGGGTCTTACTTATATCTAGACTATTCCTTACTATAAGGGCTTTACTAACTTTCTAGATTATATAGAGGTGCTTAACTTCCTTTATTACCTTTTGTATAGTAATAATATATTATAAGATCTCTAGCGATAGAGAAGAGTTACTTAATATATAGGGGTAGGTACTAAAGATAAGGAGGGTTAGAATAAGGCTATTTAGACCTATAGTATTATTAAGGGCTTTTATAGCTATCTATAGGGCAATAGGTTCTAGGGTTATTAGGCATTCTCTTTAGATAATATTATAGACCCTTTAGAGCAGTCTATAATATCTCTTAACTTTTCTAATACTATAATATGCCTTAATTAGGACCTCTTTAATAGAGATTAACATTAATACCGTAAATTAGTGAAATTCTTCGCTACGAAAGTTTATGCTAGTATTAGTAATAATCTAATTAGGAGGTCCTTAGTACACATTAATCTAGTATATTCTAAGGGCTTCCTAAGTTATTTTAGCTAAGATATTAGGAAGGAATCTTACTATATAGAATACTATAGCTATATCTACTATATAGAGCGTTAGGTAGTTGCTATTAAGGTATATAATATTAACTATTACTTTAAAGTTAAAGGTACACTTATCCTTAAGGGTAAATTTAAAGTAATAGGGGCTATTAGTATTTATCTAGCACTAGTAGCATACCTTTAATATTACCTTAATAGCTTTAAAGGTAATCTTATGCCCTATGTTACTTAGGAGATCATGGAGTTAGCGTACTAAAGGATAACTAAAATAGCAATATAAACACTATAATTTAATCTTAGTTAAATAATTCTATACTACTGCCTTCTTATCTTATATTAGTAGTATCTATATATAGCCCTATTTATATACTAGGGGCACCTTAATATTCCCTTACTAGAGGATATTCTTAGTAGTAATAAAGTTAATCCTTAATTAGCCTATATTATTAAGGCAAAGCAGGAAGGGAGTATTTATTAGTATTATATAAAAAGTAATATTACTAAAGGGTATAGGCATATTAATTATTCTAAGTAATGTAATTAGCTAGCCTCTACTAAATATAATAACTACTTTACCTGCCCTTATAGTATTAAGATAAATCTTTAGTATTATCTTCTATAGTGCTATAACTTAAGATTAGCCTGCTATAGAGAACTATACCGCTCTAGTATCTAGTATAATACCTTAGAAGGCCTTAGATAAGTAATAGTCTTTAAGTAGGAATAGGTAAGGAGGCCTAGCGGTGTTCCTATTATTAAATAGATTCTTCTTACTTAGTCTATATATTATAGCTTAATTTATAAGGACTTTAACTATTTTCTAACTATTAAGGGTTATACTATAGGTAAAGAAGCTTATAGGTACCCTTTTTTCTTCCTCTCCCTCTAGCTTAGTGTTAAATCTAAGGCTTATTATATACTAGGTAACCTTATTAACTTTAGAGGGATAAGGAGTGGGATCTTCTATTAGGGTACCTTTATACTAGGTAAGAAAGGCATTATATAAAGCTAGTAAGGATAATAAGGTATCTACTAGGTAATGGTTCTTATATTACTAGTATGCCTTCTTACGCTCTTCCTTAGGATACTTTATTAACTAGTATCCCTCTTTATTATATATATAATATTTCTTTATATAGGGAGGGCCTCTTCTACCTTTCTACCTTTATAAAGGGTATTATAACTCTTTGCCCTTACTATTATACCTTCTATTAGTCTAGAAGGCATTAGGAGTCTAGGTATTAGTAGGGAATTAATATTAACCGCTGGATTCCTCTATAATAAGCCAGAATATTATATATACACGCTTATAGAATTATTAGAGGCTATCTAGAGGGTTAGTAAGGTACCCTCTGCACTTAGGGATCCTATTATAAGCGGTTATAATCTAGTTCCTAAGGGCTCTTTCTAATTAACCTATATTAGGAACGGCTTACTATAATGTTAATAGCCTCTTAATAAGCTTATTAAAGCATTCTATCTTTAATTTATTAGGGTTTTTATTAATAGTCTTCTAGAGTAAAGCGTTATACTATTTAAGGAGATACTTCTACCTTATATCTTTAGTCTTAAATCTCTTCTTTATTCTCCTTATAAGGATAGTAAGATCCTAAGGGTTACTAGGTTTAGAGAGGTAGTCTAAGTAGTACTAATAAGCTTTTCCTTTTAATATTACTTTAAATATATACCTAGCTTATTCTAGTTTAATATCTAGAAGCTTATACTTTTACCTAAAGATTTAGAGCTTTAGTTTAAGTATATTATAGTTATTAGCGCTATATTACTGCTTAGATATATATATCTTAATAAGGTCTAAGATCTGCTTTACTATTAGTTATAGAGGCTTAAAGGGAGGATTATTAGTAGGTTTATATATTATTCTTTAGTAAATAGGAAGGGCTTATTATTAGGGAGTAGAGGTTCTTTACTAGGTAAATATAGGTTCTTAGGGATAATAAGGAAGGGCTTATAGGGCTTAAGGTAATTAAGGAAGGGGCTAAGGGTTCTATTCTTAGGGAAGGGTTACTAATATTACTCCTTATAGAGGTTATAAAGGTTAGCGGGAGGAATAAGTAGTCCTTATGCTCTATTAGTCCTAGAGATTATTATCCTTATAGAGGTTATTAAGGAAGTTACTATTCTTAATTATATTCTTTTAGAAGTTATTATACTTCTTCTAGGTATCCTTTACTTCTTCTTATAATTAGAAGCGGAATTCCTATTAGTTAAGGACTTCTTAGAGGTTTATTACTATATTTATGTTCTAGTTAATTATTATATAGATTCTAGAGTTAATAAGGTAGTCCTATAAGTGCCTTAGGACTATAACTAGGGTCTTAAGAAAGTTACTATAGGTCTATAGGTTAAAATCTTAAGTAAATTCTATAAAGAGTAATCTTCTATATACCTTTTATATTATATAGTCCTTAACCTAAGAGAGGATATAGGCTGCTTATATCTTAGGTATATTATTATCCTTAATATTAAATTTATCTACCCTAGTAAGTGTTTCTTCTATAATATACTAGTATAGTTACTATAGGATATAGAGGAAGGGGATAGTAAATTCTAGGGCTTCTAAGGGATCTACTTAAGAGCTATTATAACTTATTAGGTTTTATAGTTATTCCTTCTTATTAACTATTATAACTTATAGTATTAGAGGAGATAGAATAAGGGAAGTAATAATAAAGGGATTAGGGAAAAAGAGATATAAAGGATTATAAGCTCTAGTAATTAGCTTTGCGCGTAATAGAACACACTAAGTTAAAGAATAATAGGATAGCTTAGCTACTAGAGTTAAACTCTTCTTCTTAGTTTAGGCTTTAGCTTCTTCTAGCTGCTCTTATTACCTTAATAGGCTAGCTAGAGTTAGCTTCTTCCTTAGTATAATTAGGGATCTTAAATAATAAAGCTACTCTTATTACCTTAATAGGCTAGCTAAATCACGCTACTTCTATAAAGGTCTCTTCTAGATAGAACCTAGCTAATCTATAGTGTCTTTAAAAGATAATAGGTATTTATAAATAAAAGTGGTTATAAAGTTAACCACTAATTAGTATTAGAATCACTAGGTGTAATAATAGCTAGTTATTAATTAGGCGCGCTTATAATAGTATTAATTAAATAATCTATTATAAGCTATGTGTTCTATTAAAGGAAGCTAGAAAAGAGAGGGCCCCTGTGAGAGGGAAAAAGGCAGCTATAGCTATGTGGGTCACGTGATGTGGGTGGGTCACGTGACCCGGGCCCTGCCCTATCGCAGGCCTGCCCGTGGGCAGGAAGGGAGGCACGCGCACACGCACGCACACACGCGCAGCAGCCGACCTTCAGCCGGAGGGAATTGCGGCTGCCAAGCGCGATTGATATCATGCTTGTTCCAACAACTAACTATTATTTATTATTATAGATTATTATTTATTATTATTTTAATATAACTACTAGTTAGTAAATAGTTATAAAATATAGGGTAAAAGCCGTTTAGAAGCCCGGTAATAAGGGGGGGGATAATTATAAGGCCCCTTATAACATAACCTACGCGCATACGTGCACCGTAGCGCTAGAGCACCGTGGCGCCTAATACTAGAAGGAAGGGCTAGGTCCACGTAATATTAGCAAGCCGCTAGCTATAAACCAGTGACTTATATATATATTATACTTAGACCTAGCAAGCTTTAGTTAATATATAAGTGCACCCTATATCCTTTTGCCTAGCTACCTTTATCCTTACAATTACGCTACTTCTATAAAGGTCTCTTCTAGATAGAACCTAGCTAATCTATAGTATCTTTAAAAGATAGTAGGTATTTAGAAATAAAAGTGGTTATAAAGTTAACCACTAATTAGTATTAGAATCACTAGGTGTAATAATAGCTAGTTATTAATTAGGCGCGCTTGTAATAGTATTAATTAAATAATCTATTATAAGCTATATATATTCTATAGGAAAGGAAGCTAAGAAAAGAGAGAGCTCTTATAAGAGGGAAAAAGCATCTGTAGCTTATGTGGGTCACGTGATGTGGGTGGGTCACGTGACCCGGGCCCTGCCCTATTGCAGGCCTGCTTATAGGCAGGAAGGGAGGCACGCGCACGCGCACGCACACGCGCGCGGCGGCCGACCTTCTTCCGGTCGGGCCGACCTTCAGCCGAAGGGAATTGCGGCTGCCAAGCGCGATTGATATCATGCTTGTTCTAACAGTCCTATCTTGCCCTATAATTACTATATATATAGTTAAGTATAAAGAGGATTTTTTAGTAATTATACTAATACTTTTACTTTACTCTATTAAAGGTATAGTTTAGGTTATTTATCTATATTTTATGCTTCTATAGGTTTATAGGGTATTAGAGGTTAGTAATATTCCTAACTTTAACCTCTTAGTAGCTATTATTAGAGGAGGAACTAGATCTTTACTACTTTTTTATCTTCTCTTTCCCTCTACTTAGCTATAGAAGGTTAATAAGCTCTTACTCTTATTGTTGGAACAAGCATGATATCAATCGCGCTTGGCAGCCGCAATTCCCTTCGGCTGAAGGTCGGCCCGACCGGAAGAAGGTCGGCTGCTGCGCGTGTGTGCGTGCGTGTGCGCGTGCCCCCCCTTCCTGCCCACAGGCAGGCCTGCGATAGGGCAGGGCCCGGGTCACGTGACCCACCCATATCACGTGACCCACACGGCTGTAGCTACCTTTTTTCCCTCTCACAGGAGCCCTCTCTTTTCTAGCTTCCTTTAATAACACATAGCTTACAATAGATTATTTAATTAATACTATCACGAGCGCGCCTAATTGATAACTAGCTATTATCACACCTAGTGATTCTAACACTAATTAGTGGTTAACTTTATAACCACTTTTATTTACAAATACCTATTATCTTTTAAAGACACCGCAGATTAGCTAGGTTCTATCTAGAAGAGACCTTTATAGAAGCAGTGTGATTTAGCTAGCCTATTAAGGTAATAAGAGCAGCTTTATTATTTAAGATCCCTAATTATACTAAGGAAGAGGCTAACTCTAGCTAGCCTATTAAGGCAATAAGAGTAGCTAGGAGAAGCTAAAGCCTAAACTAAGAAGAAGAGTTTAACTCTAGTAGCTAAGCTATCCTATTATTCTTTAACTTAGTGTGTTCTATTACGCGTGAAGCTAATTACTAGAGCTTATAATCCTTTATATCTCTTTTTCCCTAATCCCTTTATTATTACTTCCCTTATTCTATCTCCTCTAATGCTATAAGTTATAATAGTTAATAAGAAAGAATAACTATAAAACCTAATAAGTTATAATAGCTCTTAAGCGGATCCCTTAGAAGCCCTAGAATTCACTATCCCCTTTCTCTATATCCTATAGTAACTACACTAGTATATTATAGAAGAAGCACTTACTAGGGTAGATAAATTTAATATTAAGGATAATAATATACCTAAGATATAAGTGTGAGGCCCCTCACAACATGACCCACGCGCATGCGTGCACCGCAGCGCCAGAGCACCGCAGCGCCCAACACCAGAAGGAAGGGCTAGGTCCACGTGATATTAGCGAGCCGCTAGCTATAAACCAGCGACTCACACACACATATTACACTTAGACCTAGTAAGCTTTAGTTAATATATAAGTGCACCCTATATCCTTTTGCCTAGCTACCTTTATTCTTATAATTCTAAAGCTTCTACCACTAGCTACCTAAGAGTAATATAGGGCCGAGAACTACCTAATTAACCTAAGCAATGTTAGATAATAACTAAAGTTAATTAAATAAGGGTAGCATTGCTGCTAAAGACACACCACGTTCTACAGGAACCAGGACTAAACCTAGACTCTCTAATATTAGGGCTAATACTATAGCGATAAATAAGCGAATTACTTAGCTTAAGAAACTTAAAGAACTATAGGAATAAGAGTAAGAGCTTATTAATCTTCTATAGCTAGGCAGAGGGAAAGAGAAGATAAAAAGGCAGCGAAGATCTAGTTCCTCCTCTAGTAATAGCTACTAGGAGGTTAAAGTTAGGAATATTACTAACCTCTAATACCCTATAAACCTATAGAAGCATAAAATATAGATAAATAATCTAAACTATGCCTTTAATAGGGTAAAGCAAAAGTATTAGCGTAATTACTAAAAAATCCTCTTTACACTTAACTATATACATAGTAATTATAGGGCAAGATAGGACTAATACCTTAATAAACAAATAGCTAATAACTAAAGTGATCTTAAAGATAACTAGGATGCATTTAAGACCTAGACTCTTATACTACTCTAAGATACTGCTAACCACGACGCCTAAATAGCCACGTAGCTAGAGAATATAAAGTAACACGAGGGCTAGAGTCCTATTAAATTTAGCATCTACCTAGATTCACTAGAGAAACACCTAGAAAAAGCTACTAAAAAGTTATAAGCTCTTATATTCTTTATAAAACTACTCCCTAACCTATAAGACTAGATTAACCTATATACCTCTATTATAGGAAAGGCGTAAGAGGAGGTTATGTAACTTGCTTAGTAACTCTAGGAGGCTATGCTAAAGAGCAAGCGAAAGTCTAAGTATTTAGAAGATAAGGGCCTAAATAAGGCTCCCTAATATTATAGACGCGACTTCCTACGAGGCAGAAGGTCTAATAAAGATTAGAAGGATAAGGACTAAGAGAAGTCTCCTACTACCTACCTAAATAACTACAAACCTAGGTATAAAAGGCAGTGTTTTAACTATAATAGCATAGAGTACCTTATAAATAGATATAATAAGCTAAAGAAGGAGTAATAAGACCTAAAAAACTCCCTAAGGTAGAAGTAGATGCCCTTACCTTTGCCTTAAACACTAAGGTACTAATAGGGTGTTGATTTTACACACTAGTTACTATTTATGGGCATATAGACATTAAAACGGCGGCGGATCTTAATAGTTACGCTAAGATTAATATTGTTAGCGCCGAATTCACATAAGCCTACAAACTTAACTAAGCTAAGGCTATAGCACCTATTATTAAGGTAGTAGGGGCCCTTATAGTTCCCTAATATAGTGTCTATAAGGTCCCTATTATAATTAAAGACTTAAGAGGAGAAGAAAAGGACCTTAAGCTACTATGTGTAGCTATTAATAGGGACCTAAGAACTAAGGGAAGCCCTATATTAATTAGGATATATATACTTACTAAGGAATGCGTTTACCTTTGCTTACACTTATAAGAGTGGTGGTTTAAGAAAAGAAGAAAGGCCTTTTTACTTATAACTCCCTGTAAATTCACGAAGGTTACACGTAATAAGACTATTATATACACTATTAATAGGGTTATAGAAGATAAGTTTATTACCCTTAGAGATAAAGAAGAGGCAAAGGCATATAGAACTATTAAAGATATCCCCTAGGAACTATATAAGTTTAAAGACGTGTTTATATTAGATAAGGCAGGAAGCTTGCCTTTAAGAAAGACTACTAATTACGCGATTAATCTAATACTAGGGGCTACACCCCTGTATAGACTAATTTACCCCCTTTCCTAAGGTAAATTAAAGGAACTTTATAAGTATATTAATAAGAACCTATAGAAGGGCTAGATAAGACTATTAAAGAGCCCTGCGGGCGTGCCTATCCTATTTATACTAAAGAAAGATAGTACGCTCTAATTATATGTGGATTACTAGGGTCTTAATAGGGTAACGTAGAAGAATCGCTATGCTCTCTCCCTAATTTTAGAGATCCTAGACTAGTGCTAAGGAGCTCGCTTCTTCTTAAAAATTAATATTAAGGATGCTTATTATAGAATCTAGATTAAAGGGGGTAATAAATAGAAAACCGCGTTCTACACGCGTTATAGGCACTATAAATATCTTATAATGCCTTTTAGGTTAACGAATGCCCTAGCTACGTTCTAGAACTACATCTATAAAGCGCTCTATAGGCTAGTTAACACTATTTGTGTGGTATATCTAGATAATATCCTAATCTTTTTAAAAATATAAGAGAAGCACACTATATATATTAAAGAAGTCCTAGGGTATATAAGAGAGGCGGAATTATATATAAAACCCTCTAAATATAAATTCTACTAGGAGTTAGTGGAGTTCCTAGGGTTTATCCTCTTTATTAATAGGATCTTAATAGACACCCACTAAGTTACTACTATCTAGGATTAGAAGGAACCTATAAGCTTTAAGGATATATAATCCTTCCTAGGGTTTTATAACTTTTACTAATAGTTTATCTATAGATACTTAGGGATTGCGGCACCGCTATATGCGTTAATAAAGGGCAGTTAGAATAGCATCTAGACTAGGAGGTTTATATTTAAGGCAAGAGAATAGGTAGCGTTTTGCTAGCTAAAAGACGCCTTTTAGCAGGCTCCTCTGCTCTGTTATTATAACCTGAGTTAACCGGTGCATATTAAGATAGATGCCTTAATCTTTATAATAGTAGGAATCTTATTATAATAAGATAATAAGGGCCGCTAGTACCCTATAGCCTTTTAGTTAAGGAAGTTTACTAACGCTAAATGAAACTATAGCACGCCTAACTAAGAGCTACTCGCTATAGTTAAGTTATTTAAACACTGGCAATATTATATTAAAGGCGTGGAGACCCTAGTAAAAGTCCTATTAGACTACTATAACCTATAGACCTTTATAAAGTAATAGAAGCTAAATAGAAGATAGGCTAGATAGTGTATGTTCCTATGCCCACTAAATTTTATAATTAAGTATAGACTAAGGAAAAGCAACCCCGTGGATACGCCGTTAAGAAGGTCTAATTACAAGAGCAAACCCCTAATAAATAGGGCACTTCTACTAGAACTTAAGAAAAAGTTAGTAGCTACTAAAGAAGTAGTAGAAGAAGAGATACTAATATATTAAAGAAGACATAGTAAGACGCCTTTAGGGGAGGAAAATGCCCTAGTCTTTATAGAGAGGCATGGCGAGATGCCTTTAGGGGAGGAAAATGCCCTAGCCCCTATAGTAAAGGCTAGAGTGGCCGTGTTAAGAGGCTAGTTAGCCACCATAGATCTAGTAAAAGGTTAGCTAAATAAAGGTAATTTCTAGGAGAAGGTAGTGTGTGTCCAGGACACCAGCATAGCACAAGAGATCTAGGGGGCTATTACGTCACTAGATCCCTACTAATCCGGCCTAAATAAACCATTAGCGTAGCTACTATAGAAGGCCTAAAGCTAAGATCCAGACCTATAAAGGCAGAGTAAAGAGATTAATTCCCTAGAGAGAGGGAAAGCTAGTCTATAGTTACATAGCGTAAGGGGTCTCCTAATGTATAAAGACCAGGTAGTTATTCCCTAAGAGCCTACCTTATAATAGGAGCTTCTATAGCTATACTATAATAATCCACTAGTAGGTCACTTTAGGACTAAGCAAACACTTAAGCTATTAAAGCGCTACTTTTAGTGGCTAGCTATAAACAAGTCTATATCAGACTATATTATAAGCTACGGGATGTGTTAGTGAATAGTCATAAGAAGGCATTGCCTATATAGGAGCCTTAAATTACTACTAATACTAGAGTAACTATAGGCAGAAATCTTAATAGACTTTATTATGGGATTGCCTATTATATAAGCAGGTAAACAAGAAACTAACGTAATCCTAGTAATTATAGACTAATACACTAAGTACTCTATCTTCCTACCTATAATAACTATAATTAATGTAGCTAAGTTAGTAGAACTTTTCTATAAGGAAATTAAGCTATAATTTAGGCCACTAAAGGGCATTATATCTAATAGAGGATCCGTTTTTATAAGCTAATTCTGGTCAGACTTATATTACCTATTATACGTAAAACATAGGCTTTCTATAGTGTTTTACCCCTAAACTAATAGGCAAACTAAGAGAACTAACCAGGTACTAGAGCACTACCTGCAATGCTTTACTTCTAAAAACCAGTAGATATAGCCTAAGCTACTCCTAGTTATGTAATTTACCTACAATAACGCAGTGAATAGAACTATAGGCTATTCGCTAAACTACACGCTTATAGGGTACTTACTAGAGTTTTAGCTAGCCCTTAGGGATAAGGTTATAGAAGGGGAGGTACTAGAGGCTTACGCTTATATTATAAAGTTATATAAAGCTAGGGAGTAACTAAAGTAAAACTAGGTAAAAGCTACTAAATCCTAGGCAAAGTACTATAATAAATATTACTAACTACTTACTCTTAAAAGAGGTAACCTAGTACTACTATTAGCAAAGAATATATAGCTTAAGGAAGCAAAACAGAAGCTAACCCCTAGGTTTATTAGACTATTTTAGGTACTTAATACTATTAGTAAGTAAGTATATTAGCTTACACTACCGGAAAAATATAGTAGGTTATATAACATATTCTATATTAGCCTACTAGAGCCTTAGACCTATTATAAGAATATAGATAAAGAAAAAATACTAATACCTAACCTTAAGGATAAAGATAATAAATATAAAGTTAAGGAGGTTAAGGAATATAGAAAAACCTATAAAGGTAATAAATACCTAGTAAAGTAGAAGGGTTAGCTAAGTAAATATAACTAGTGGGTTCCTATTAAAGACATAGAAGGAGCTTAGCGTGTGATTTAGGCATTCCACTAGAATAAGTTAAGGGAAAAGGATAGTAATATATAAGCAAGTTATAGGTAAAAGAGTATAAAGTTCCTATAAGAAAGGCATAGCCTTACTAGCTACTATAATACGCCTAATAAAAGATAATAACTAAACTACATATAAAAACAAAAGAAAAAAATATAAAGGAATAAAATAAAGAAAACTATCTATAGCTTTAGGAGAGTTAATAGAAATCCCTCTATAGTCGCCCCCTTATAGCTAAAGACTTAGCCCCCACAGACCATATACTTAGCGTTATTCTTATCCACCACAACCGCCTCCCTTATTCTATAATAAAAACAATACAATACTATTCCCTAGGTAATAAATCCCGGATCGCTTAGCTATAGCCACAAAACAATTACTATATTCTATATAGTAAGGAGTTACAGATAGTTAGCCTACTAAAATATTAGCAAATAGACAGCAAAATAGGGCTAAGATATAACCTACTATCCCTAGGACTAGAGCTAGGTTTATAGTAACTATAAGGGTTTAATAGGAGACTATATACTACTAGTATATAATTAAAGCATCCTGCCTAGATATATTAGTAAAGAACTAGCGAAAAGGGAAGAAATATATAGACCTAGCGGACCTTAGCGGCCCCTGTTAACCTAAATGCAATATAATATATTATATTAGCATAGTTAAAGCCCTACATAAGCTAAAGATAATAGGTAGCGAAATGCTACTAAGTTACCTCTAAGAATATAAGGTCTTTAGGATTGTCCTTATCCTTATCACTAAGTGCCTCTATTAGGATGTCTACCTAATCTAGTACCTTTAATAAGTTAAGGAAGTTACTACGTATAGTGGCTATAGACTATATAATTATTAGTAAATAGAAACTAAAAAGTAAAGAAAAAGCAAGATACTTATAGCTTTATAGCTATCCCCGCGCGTATAACACTAAATACAGCGCTTTAACTGCTTTATCTTTAACTAACCTATATATAGGTTAGTGATAAATTAACAATTAATCTAGGGAAGTTTAGGGGCAGATAGGGGGCTCTTTTTATATTTAGCATATCTAGTACGCAAACAATACATACACAAGTAATCGTGGAGCAGAATCATAGGCGCGCTTATGGTAATATATTAGCGATTAACAATAGATGGATAATGGTGTTGTAAAAGAAGTGATGATTTAGCTAATGATGCGGAAATAAAAATAGAATAATATAGTAGAGAGTTAGAGGTGAATTTGTGCTAAAGCGCTAACTATTATTTGTTATTATAGATTGTTATTTATTATTATTTTGATGCGACTGCTAGTTAGCGAATAGTTACAAAATGTGGGGCAAAAGCCGTTCGGGAGCCTGGCGATAAGGGGGGGGATAATTGTGAGGCCCCTTATAACATAACCCACGCGCATGCGTGCACCGCAGCGCCAGAGCACCGCAGCGCCCAACACCAGAAGGAAGGGCTAGGTCCACGTGATATTAGCGAGCCGCTAGCTATAAACCAGCGACTCGCACACACACATTACACTTAGACCTAGTAAGCTTTAGTCAATATACAAGTGCACCCCATATCCTTTTGCCTAGCTACCTTTATCCTTACAATAAGCAGCCTATATCCTCTCTTAGGTTAAGGACTATATAATATAAAAGGTATATAGAAGATTGCTCTTTATAGAATTTACTTAAGATTTTAATATATAAACCTATAGTAACTTTCTTAAGACCCTAGTTATAGTCCTAAGGCACTTATAGGACTACCTTATTAACTCTAGAATCTATATAATAATTAACTAGAATATAAATATAGTAATAAACCTCTAAGAAGTCCTTAACTAATAGGAATTCTACTTCTAGTTATAAGAAGAAGTAAAGGATACCTAGAAGAAGTATAATAACTTCTAAAAGAATATAATTAAGAATAGCAACTTCCTTAATAACCTCTATAAGGATAATAACCTCTAGGACTAATAGAGTATAAGGACTACTTATTTCTCCTACTAACCTTTATAACCTCTATAAGGAGCAATGTTAGTAACCCTTCCCTAAGAATAGAACCCTTAGCCCCTTCCTTAATTACCTTAAGCCCTATAAGCCCTTCCTTATTATCCCTAAGAACCTATATTTACCTAGTAAAGAACCTCTACTCCCTAATAATAAGCCCTTCCTATTTACTAAAGAATAATATATAAACCTACTAATAATCCTCCCTTTAAGCCTCTATAACTAATAGTAAAGTAGATCTTAAACCTTATTAAGATATATATATCTAAGTAGTAATATAGCGCTAATAACTATAATATGCTTAAACTAAAGCTCTAAATCTTTAGGTAAAAGTGTAAGCTTCTAGATATTAAACTAGAATAAGCTAGGTATATGTTTAAAGTAATATTAAAAGGAAAAGCTTATTAGTACTACTTAGACTACCTCTCTAAACCTAGTAACCCTTAGGACCTTACTACCCTTATAAGGAGAATAAAGGAGAGGTTTAAGACTAAAGATATAAGGCAGAAGTATCTCCTTAAATAGTATAATACTTTACTCTAGAAGACTATTAATAAAAACCCTAATAAATTAAAGATAGAATACTTTAATAAGCTTATTAAGAGGCTATTAATATTATAGTAAGCTATTCCTAATATAGGTTAATTAGAAAGAGCCCTTAGGAACCAGATTATAACCGCTTATAATAGGATCCCTAAGTGTAGAGGGTGCCTTACTAACCCTCTAGATAGCCTCTAATAATTCTATAAGCATATATATATAATAATCTAGCTTATTATAGAGGAATCTAGCGGTTAATATTAATTCCCTGCTAATGCCTAGACTCCTAATGCCTTCTAGACTAATAGAAGGTATAATAGTAAGGATAAAGAGTTATAATACCCTCTATAAAGGTAGAAAGGTAGAAGAGGCCCTCCCTATATAAAGAAATATTATATATATAATAAAGAGGGATACTAGTTAATAAAGTATCCTAAGGAAGAGCATAAGAAGGCATACTAGCAATATAAGAACTATTACCTAGTAGATACCTTATTATCCTTACTAGCTTTATATAATACCTTTCTTACCTAGTATAAAGGTACCCTAATAGAAGATCCCACTCCTTATCCCTCTAAAGTTAATAAGGTTACCTAGTATATAATAAGCCTTAGATTTAATACTAAGCTAGAGGGAGAGGAAGAAGAAAGGGTGCCTATAAGCTTCTTTACCTATAGTATAACCCTTAATAGTTAGAAAATAGTTAAAGTCCTTATAAATTAAGCTATAATATATAGACTAAGCAAGAAGAATCTATTTAATAATAGGAATACCACTAGGCCTCCTTACCTATTCCTACTTAAAGACTATTACTTATCTAAGGCCTTCTAAGGTATTATACTAGATACTAGAGTAGCATAGTTCTCTATAGTAGGCTAATCTTAAGTTATAGCACTATAGAAGATAATGCTAAAGATTTATCTTAATACTATAAGGGTAGGTAAAGTAGTTATTATATTTAGTAGAGGCTAGCTAATTATATTACTTAGAATAATTAATATGCCTATACCTTTTAGTAATATTACTTTTTATATAATACTAATAAATACTCTATTCCTACTTTGCCTTAATAATATAGGCTAATTAAGGATTAACTTTATTACCACTAAGAATATCCTCTAGTAAGGGAATATTAAGGTGCCCCTAGTACGTAAATAGGGCTACGTATAGATACTACTAATGTAAGATAAGAAGGCAGTAGTGTGGAATTATTTAACTAAGATTAAATTACGGTGTTTATATTGCTATTTTAGTTATCCTTTAGTACACTAACTCTATAATCTCCTAAGCAATGTAGGGCACGAGATTACCTTTAAAGCTATTAAGGCAATATTAAAGGTGTGCCACTAGTGCTAGATAAATGCTAATAGCCCCTATTGCTTTAAATTTACCCTTAAGGATAAGTATGCCTTTAACTTTAAAGTAATAGTTAATATTATATACCTTAATAGCAACTGCCTAACGCTCTACGCGGTAGATATAGCTATAGCATTCTATGTAGCAAGATTCCTTCCTAATATCTTGGCTAAAATAACTTAGGAAGCCCTTAGAATATGCTAGATTAATATATACTAAGGACCTCCTAATTAGATTATTACTAATACTAGCATAAACTTTTATAGCAAAGAATTTCGCTAATTCGCGGTATTAATGTTAATCTCTGTTAAAGAGGTCCTAATTAAGGCATATTATAGTATTAGAAAAGTTAAGAGATATTATAAACCACTCTAAAGGGCCTATAATATTATCTAAAGAGAATACCTAATAACCCTAGAACCCGTTGCCCTGTAAATAGCTATAAAAGCCCTTAATAATACTATAGGTCTAAATAGCCTTATTCTAACCCTCCTTATCTTTAGCGCCTACCCCTATATATTAAGTGACTCTCCTCTACCGCTAGAGATCTTATAATATGTTATTACTATGTAAAAGGTAATAAAGGAAGTTAAGCGCCTCTATATAATCTAGAAAGTTAGTAAAGCCCTTATAGTAAGGAATAGTCTAGATATAAGTAAGACCCTTAACCTCCTACTTAGATTACTAGTCTAAGTCTAGCGCAAAGGTAAAGGTTAGTAAGGCCTATATAACCTCCTCTCTATTAATAAAGAGACCTACACCCTTAACCTCCTATAAGGCCTAAAGGCCTTCTACTTAACTTCTATTAGGCCTTATTATAAGGACCCTAATATAGAAGCCCTCTTACCTTAGGAGGGCAGAGAAGAGGGAGAGGCCTAAACTAGGCCACCTAGTAAGACCCTAGAGATCCCGCTAAAGAGATACCTAGGTAGACCCTAAAAGAACCCTCTAGTAATTATTAATAAGACTAATGTGTTTATCTTAGCTAAGGAGGAAGCTAACCTTAACCTTATAATTTAATTACATAAGGAAGGCGTTATTATAACCCCTAGCGCACTATTTAAGCTCTCTATAAAGACTAAGATTAATACACTAATTAATTAGGGTATGTTTAAATTTATTACCTATAATAAGAGAGAGTATAGTAGCGTATAAATCTTTAATTCGCGAATTATTAATAAGGTAAAAAGTAAGATAGGCTAGCTATATAAGAAATTAAGGCTTATAGTATAAGGCTTTAGAGATAAGGTAAAGCAAGCAATCTTAACACAGGCTCTAATAATCTAATAAGCTAGTTAACGCCTTATTCTTATAATAGCACCTTCCCTCTTAATAAAGGGATTTGTCCTATAGATTTGTAATATTACCTAGGCCTATATCTAATTAACCACGCGATTAAATAGGGTAATCCTTACGTAGCTTCTAACCTAAATCCGTAACTAATACCCTAAGGGAATAATTATAAGGGTAATTAAACCGCTCTATAGCATTATAGAGGCTAGAACACACTAATAGGTTATATACTATAGGCACTATAGAGAGAAGCTCTAGATAGAGACTTCTATATATAATCTATGCCTATTAGTAACTACTAAAGATAGCCTAGAATTCGTATATATAGGCATATAGACTAATAATACTCTTAGGCTATTAAATAAGGAGTTCTCTAAGAAGGAAGAGAGAGAATTAACTATAGTAGCTTTTATAGTAAAGCTAAAGTAATTCCTTCTTAAGAATAATTCCCTAACCTTTAATAGGGGAATTATTAAATTAGCGGCTAGTGTAGCTATTTCGCTTTAATAAAAAGGCTAAAGTAGTAAGCTTAATTTAATCCTACTTATAGATTTAAAGTAGAAGTATATTAAATAAAGGGCTTAAGGTGCCTATATTGCCTTAATCTACTAACTAGAAGCCTACTATAATCTATCTATTACCACTTAACACTAAGAACTAATAATTAAGAATATTAAAGCCCTTAATTACTGGATCTAATAGCAGATAGATTACCCTAATTAAGGCCTAATGTTTATTCTGATTAACCTTACTAAAGCAAAGCTATATGTATTTGTAGATAGGTTATTTGTAAATAATCAGGACCTTACCTTATAGCTTAGTTATATGCTAATCCTTGCTAATAAAGACTATAAGGATAGTAAGTTTATAATTAAAGGTAATATTATACACTTTAGCTTAATAAAGAGCAAGAGAGTTATATAAAGTGTGCTTACCTCTAAGGTCTATAGTATAGTTACTAGTATTAATATAGTATATATAATAGCCACTATACTTTATATACTTATAGACTAATTAAATCTCCCTACTATACTAGTTATAGTATGTATAGATTTATACTCCCTCTATAAGTGCCTTATTAAGCTTAGTATAATAAAGGAGAAGCGCCTAATAATTAATATTATAGCCTTATAATAATTATATAAATACTATAAGCTTTATAAGATCTATTAGATTAATAGAGTAGATAACCTAGCTAATGCCTTTACAAAGGCATTACTAAATAAGGCCCTAGAGTAGTTTATCTCTAGTAACTAGATAATAATCTAGATAGAAGGGTAGGTAACCTATATAGAGGATAGCCCCTATAAATAGTAGTAGGAGGGTAACCTATAAGGAGGATAGCCCTATAGGTAGTAGTATTAGGGGACTATTAACCCCTATACTATAGGGAGAAGTAATCTTCCCTAGTATTAGGGGATTATTAACCCCTATACTATAGGAGAATATAAATCCTACCCTCTTAGGGATAGTAGAGGAAATTAGAGGAGAAGTAATACTCTAGGGGGAGTAGGAGAAGGAGGGGGAAAAGGAGCTATATAGCTCCTTCTCTAACCTCTAGGGAGGGCCTTTAGTAATTCTATAACTCTATATAATCTATATAGAGTATAGAGCTATAAGGGAGGTCCTCCTTTAGATTTATAAGATACCTATACTTTACTTTAGTAGGGATAGAAGGGTAGATATAGGAGATAATAGGGTTAAGGAAAGGGGTAAAGGGGAGGAAAAGAGGTAATAGGATAAGGGAGTTACTATATAGATATTATTAATAATATTAGGAAAGGAAAGGGATTTAGGAAGAGGCCCGCTTACCCTCTTAGTAGGAGGTTAAAGATAGATTATTACTTTCCTTTATTATTACCTACTATAGGTATATACTGCTTTCCCTTCCTTTCCTTTATTAGTCCTCTTTATTAGGGGATTATAACCCCTCCTATTATTATCTATTACTTTATTAGTAATTAATATTATATGTTAATAATTATGTTAAAAAGAGAGTTCCTAGTGTTAGAATAAGTATAATATTAATCGCGCTTAGTAGCCGTAATTCCCTTCAGCTAAAGGTCGGCCTAACTAGAAGAAGGTCGGCTACTGCGCGTGTGTGCGTGCGTGTGCGCGTGCCCCCCCTTCCTGCCCACGGGCAGGCCTGCGATAGGGCAGGGCCCGGGTCACGTGACCCACCCACATCACGTGACCCACACGGCTGCAGCTGCCTTTTTTCCCTCTCACGGGAGCCCTCTCTTTTCTAGCTTCCTTTGATAACACACAGCTTACGATAGATTATTCAATTGATACTATCACAAGCGCGCCTAATTGATAACTGGCCATTATCACACCTGGTGATTCCAACACTTATTCCTATAGTTCTTTAAGTTTCTTAAGCTAAGTAATTTACTTATTTATTACTATAGTATTAGCCCTAATATTAGAGAGTCTAGGTTTAGTCCTAGTTCCTATAGAATATAGTATATCTTTAGTAATAATACTACCCTTATTTAATTAACTTTAGTTATTATCTAATATTACTTAGGTTAATTAGGTAGTTCTTAGCCTTATATGTAAGGATAAAGGTAGCTAGGCAAAAGGATATAGGGTGCACTTATATATTAACTAAAGCTTGCTAGGTCTAAGTGTAATATGTGTATAAGTCACTGGTTTATAGCTAGTGGCTTGCTAATATTATATAGACCTAGCCCTTCCTTCTAGTATTAGGCGCCACGGTGCTCTAGCGCTGCAGTGCACGCATACGCATAGGTTATGTTATAAGGGGCCTTATAATTATCCCCCCCCTTATTACTAGGCTTCTAAATAGCTTTTGCCCTATATTTTATAACTATTTACTAACTAGTAGTTATATTAAAATAATAATAAATAATAATCTATAATAATAAATAATAGTTAGCGCTTAGGTATAAATTTACCTCTAACTCTCTACTATATTATTCTATTTTTATTTCTATATTATTAGCTAAATTATTACTTTTTTTAACACTATTATTTATTTATTATTAATTACTAATATATTACTATAAGCGTGTCAAGGCTTCTGGGCCAAATATGATGAACAGGGTGATGGTATGATCAAGGTAGTAGCTATATAACTAGAAGGTAGGTGTGTGTGCTTGAAGGTTTTAATCTCTAGCCTCCCACATTCTATGTGTATAACCTTTGCCTAAATACCCCCTCTACGTGCATGTAACTAGCTCGCGGCGACCTCGTAGCTAGGGCGCTGTAAGCTATAACTAGGCCCTACTATATATAATACTATTACCTTTATAGCCTCTATTGCTTTATTACCTCTATAACCCTAATATAGTTCCCCCTCTCCTTTATAATTACCCTTAATTATAACTAGCTACCTAGTTAGTGTAAACTTACTATCTTAATTTTCTATGTAAATCTAAATAACTTTTCGCGTTATAATATAATACGCAGGGAGATATAATAGCCCTATTAATATAGGTTATAGATTATTCCTTACCTTACTTATAAGCTCTTAATTACTATATAATTATAACTATAGAGTTACTTTATAAATACTTATATTATCTTTACTATAGTTTCTATAGAAGTAGATACCCTATATTAAATTTTCTAATTAGGCTAAATAAATAGGGTATTAGACACTATATATCTAAGTAAGTTTAACTATAAGTTCTAGTAAAGTTACTATAAACTTACTAGGTGTGCGTAACTAGCTATGATTTTTACTATTAGTAGCTATAATACTAACTCTTTAACCTATAGCTTACTTTTACTACCTATATAGATTACTTAAGGGGCTATAGTTAATATAAAAAAGCCTAGATTTCCCCCCCTTTATCTCTTCCTTTTCCTCCTTATTCTTCTTAATTAATCCACGTAAATTATAAGTTAGCCCTACTAGCCTTATAGTAATACTCCTACTACTATTACTTAGTAGTTACTAACCTTACCTAGGATTATATTATTCCTAGCTTTTACTTCTAAGCTTCTTTATTATTAGTCTCTTACTACCCTACTTCCTTACTTACTTATTACTAACTTATAGCTAGTTTACTATATCTACTATCTATCTAGTAACTCCTAGTCCTTTAGCTCTTACCCTAGAAAAATCTCCTTATAAATAGGTATCCTAAGCTTCTAAGACTACTATATAAGTTTTACCTCTTACTTATAGTATTATAATAGCTAACTTACTAAATAATAGCATTAAGATCCTATATTTATACTATAGTTAGTAAGCTACTATCTAGTAAATTATACTAAAAGATAATAGTAGTAAGCTATAATATATTATTAATAGGAAACCTATTCCTAATAAGTATTATTATTCTCCTAGTATAACTAAGCTACTTACTTACTACTTTCTTATTACTAACTTTAGCTAGGAAATTCCTCTAAGTATACTTACTATATAAAAAATAATAAATTATATATTAATATAAGTACCTTTCTAATAGACACTACTTCTAGATAGCTAATACACTACTAGTGTCCTACCTAAATTATAAAATTATATTATAAGTTATTTAAGATAATAAGAAATATCCTAGAAGGTATTTAATATTATAAGTATCTAGTAAGAATATTAACTCTAATAACCTAGTTATAGCTAACTTATTACTAGGGTCTTATATAGGCTAAATATAAGTTATATAATACCCTCCTAGCTATAAAAAATACTAATTAATATAGATATGTTTGCCAGGCTTAATTAACCGCTAAGGCTACGCGTGAGGCTAATGCTAATAAGCGCGCTATAATATTATAGCTATTTAACGCTATAAACCTTAAGGTATAGATTAATATTATAAATAGCCTACGCTTTATTACCTAGTATACTCTAATAGTAATATCTTATTATCTTAGCGTAGCTTTTAATTTACTAACTTACTACTAGTTTACTAAGTTTACTTCTAATATCCCTACCTATATTAGCCCCTCTAAGCTCCCTAAAGAGCTCTATATATTTATTTATAGGGATAAGGAGAAGTCTTCTAATAATAAGGCTCCTATAGCTACTATAGATAAAATATAGCCGCTAATGTAATAATAGAATAGTAGATACTAGATAGCTATAAGGTAGTTTTTTACTTTAAGAAGAATATAACTTATATTATAGGATATTTATATGCTAAATTACTAAAGTAATTATATCTCTATAAACTAGCTACTTAATTACTACTTATAATTATTTATAATATCCTTTATAATAAAATCCCTTTTTAATACCTATAAATTTTCTAAACTATTATAGCTTTTCTACTTTACTAGGTATTTATATTATTTTCTATTATAGTAATATAAAATAATTCTCTTAACTTTAAACTTCTCTTTATTATCTTTAATATTATCTTATAGTAAGGATATGTCTATATAGCTAGTGGGGTCCCCTTTAAAGGGTTTAAGGCTTATAATATTAAACATATTATAAAGTCTTAAGCTAGCTAGTAATTATAATTAATAGGCTAAGCTATAATTACTAACTACCTTTTTAATCTTATAAGGCCCTAGGTACTTTATAGTAAGCTTTTAGCTTAGGTATCTTAGGTTAATGTTTTTTATTAATAGTAATATATAATCTCTAACCTTAAACTCTATTAGTATTCTCTTATAATTATAGTACTTCTTTTACTATACTTATATATTACTTAGTAGCTACTTAATCTCTAAGTATCTCTATCTTAGTTCTAAGACTTTATTTTCTACCTAGTTATTTACTAAATTAGGCATTAGGATAGCCTAGTATAGTTCCCTTAGGTTATACCTATATAGTGCCTCTACTAGTATTAGGCTATAACTACTATACTTACTTATATTATAGGTAAACTATACTATTAGTAAATATTCTACCTAGTTATCCTATTTAGTATATATATAGGCTCTTAGATAGTGCTTAAGAACCTAGTTTAATTACTTTATCTATCTATCTATTTAGGGGTAGAATATAGTGCTTAGTCGCCGCTTTATTATAATTAGGTAGTAGAATATCCTCTAGAATCCGCTAGTAAATATTAACCCTTAGTCTATAATAATACCTTCTAGGGCGCTATAGTCCTTAAAAATATTTTCTAGGAACACTATAGCTAGCCTATTACTAGATAGGCATATAGACACTAGTATATAAATACTATACTTTAAAAATTAGTCTATAATAACTAGTATTATATTATATATCTAATACTTCTAATCCTTTACTAGCGGTAAGCCTATAATAAAGTCTATTAATAATTCTTAGAAAGGGTAATTAGGCACTAGTAGCATAGCTAACTTACTATAAGGTTTATATAACCTTAGCTTTAAAACTTAATAATTAACATAAGTCTATATATATAACTTAATATCCTTCTTTATTAATAGCTAGTAATATTAGCCTATAATTTAATAGAGGGTTCTGCTAACCCCCTAATAACCCACTATAGGATTATTATAGGTTAATAGTAAGACTTCTTTTTATATACCTTATAGAATAAAAACTTAATTATTATATATTAGTAACTTAGAGGGCACCCTAGTCTATATCTATAACCCTTTAACCTCTAGCTTAGAGGGACTAATTAACTATAGTCCTAACGCACTAGAGTCACTACTTATTAGTAATAACTTCTACTATACTATAAAGGCATCCCCTTATTACGCTTCTAATAATAAGACTAGAATTAGGGCTTCTAATTCCTATACCTCGCTCCTAATAGTAAAGTTTAATATTATAGAGGTTCTCTAAACCACTAAGATTCTCGCTATAATACTACTATAAGCCTATAGCTCTTTAGTAGCGCCTATAAACTATCTAATTAGCCTAGTAGAGATTAACTTTATAGAGGTTCTCCTACTTACTATTAGACTTCTTACTATACTATTAATAGGTAGTAGTCTTAGATATAGGGTATTAATAGAGTTACTACTACTCTTATACTACTTATTAATTATAAACCTAATATACTATAGCTTTACTAGACTAGTAGTAGTACTATACTTATTATAGTGCCCCTATAGCCTAATAGCAGTGAACTTAGTAAGGAAGGTTAGTAACTAAGATATAAATACCTTAGCTTTCCTTTCCTTACTAATATAATCTAATCTCTATAATAAAGTATTAGTAGGATTTAGCTTACCTACCTAGTGTTTAATAATAAAGTTAAATAGGTATAGCTTATCTAATATAGTAACCTACTAGCTTATTAGCTTAGGCTTTAAAATAAGGTATTTATAGTTTAAGTAATCTATTATTACTTTTACTAGGTAAGCTAAGTAAGTAAGGTAATGCCTCTAAGTTTAAAAGGCCTCCTAAATTACTAGTAACTCTATATCTAGCGTTATATAGTGTAATTTAGTGTCCTTTAACTTCCTTAATATAAACACTATAGGGTACTAGTAACCTAGCACTAATATCGCAAGGATAGCTCTAATCATGTGTCTAGAGGCGTTAGTCTTAACTTATAATAGTAGTGCTAGATTAAAATACACTAAAATTAGTGCCTCCTGGAATCGCTTTTATAGTTCTCTAAACGCCACTAGCTTATAAGGCTTTAGCTTAAACTTTACTAGTTATTTCCCTTATAGATAGTTAGTTAATAGGATAATAATTTTGCTATAATTCTTAATAAAGCGCCTATAGAAGCTAGTAAATCCTAGGAAAGATTAGATATTAAATATATAGATAGGTATTAGCCACGTTATAATTACTTTAACTCTACTAGGGTTTATTAAGATTCCTTCTAGGGAGATTATATAACTAAGGAATTTAACTTCCTTAATGGAGAATTAGCACTTATCTAGGTTAATAAAAAGATTAGCGCTTTAAAGCATCTTAAGAACCTACTTAACGTAATTCTTATACTCTAAGATATTACTACTATATATTAGGATGTTATTAAGGTAGATAATATAGATAATATCTATAAGACCTTCTAAAGCTATATTAATATATTCTTAGAAGGTAGTAGGTATATTAATAAGCCTAAATAGCATTATAAGATACTTAAAGTAACTATATCTACACTAGAAGGCTATCTTCTACTTATCTCCCTTATAAATATATAGCTAATAGTATATATCTTTAAGGTCTAACTTTATAAAGATCTTTATACCTCTTAGCTAATCTAAGATTTCTAGAATTAGGGGTAAAGAGGCCTTATCCTTAACTATAATCTTATTTAGGCCCCTATAATCTATGTATAGTTATAATTTTCTCCCTTTCTTTAGTATAAATAGGATTAGGGCACCTACTAGACTAATAGATCTTTAGATCTAACCTTATTCCTACACACTTACTAGGTACTTATAGAGCACCTATAGCTCTTTCTTAGCTAGGTTATATATAGGTCCCTAGGGTGGTGTTTTTCCTTCTTCTAATTTAATTATATATATCCGCCTACCTAATCTAGGGAGGGTGCTAGCCTTATAGCTTAAGAATATATCCTTAAACTCTATATAGACTTCTAGGAGGGCTACCTTATAAATAGCATTAGATAGATCTATTATTATATAGATATTACTTAGTTTTTACTCTTTTAGCGCATCCCTAATAGAGGCTATATGCTTAATTAGACCTATTAACTAGGGAGGAAGTATTACTATAACTAATAAGTATTTCTCTACGCACTATCTATCCTATAACCTTATTACTAATAAGATATATTCCTTTATTATAGGGTATCTCTAAAGTCTTTTCCCCTATAATATTATAATAGGTTTATATTATCTTACCTAGTTAATACCTAGCACTAGCTTCTTACTACTATTAGTAATATAGTAGCTAACTTAGTATATCTTTATATATCCTATACTATCCCTTACTAATATTACCTTTTTTAAAATTCCTTAATATAGTATAATATTACTAGACACACTCTTAAGCGTGCTATTACTTAGTTATATATTTACCTAGTCTAGGTCTATTAATATATTTAGATAAATTAAAGAATATATAGCGCTAGGGTTAAATAGTATTAGTACTACTACCTAGTGGTAATCTTACTATAACTTAACTTCTATGTAAATTTATAGGTCTAATTACCTATTCTTATTAAGTTATATTATATTAAGAGCGTTTTCCTAGGGCTATACTAAGCTAATTAGGGCCTTATTTAGGTTTAACTAGCTCTTAGCTTAGTTACTACTACCTTAGTGCTAGTTAGTAGTGTAGCTACCTCTATAGTAGATACTATAGTCTAGCTTAGGGCACTTAGTTAAGAGGTAACCTAGTTTTTTACACTTAAAATAGGTAATAGGTAAGCCCCCTATTTCTATATAGTATCCTTCCTATAACCTACCTTCTAGTAAAGCTAAGTAATTCCTTCTCTTTTATTAATTACCTCCTTAGTTACCTTTATAATAAGGCCCTTTTTCCTCTTTTATTACTACTTTTACTTTCTTTCCTTAGCCTATAAGATAGTTCTAACTTATAGGGTATTCTTAGCTAAATACCTACTTCTTTATAGTGCTATTTAGGCACTATATAAACTAGGTAATTCTTATAGGCTTAGGTATAGGCTTAGGTAATTCTACTTCTACCTTACCCTAAACCTTAATAAATACTTAGAATAACTAGTCCTTACCTTACTAGAGGGTTAGTAGTATTCCTATAGCTTCTAGGTAGTAACTATCTTTATCTATTCCTCTAGTTTTTAACTATTAAATAAACTCTATCTAAGTATAGCTCTAGTAGTCTATATAACTATCTATAGTAGTAAAATATATCTACTATTACTTTACCTTATTTACTAGGTAGCTACTAGTATATATAACCTTTATTATATTATTTATAAATATATTCTAATCTATAGTAAAAACTATATTTAAATCTACTAGGAATATCTATAGATTCTTATAGGTATCCCCCTTATATATAGGAGTCTTAAGCTATATCTTTACTATACTATATCTATATAGCCCTAGTGTGGTTAGTGCTAACTAGGGAATAGGAATAGGGGCTTAAGTAGGAGGGGTTTATAGGGTAGAAGTAGAGCCTTAGTTAGTATTATCTAATTAGGGAGGGGTATTTACTTCCTATAAATTTTTCTATAGCTACTTAAGTTTATATCTTTTTTAGGTAATTTATAGCTATACCTCTACTTATATAAGGCTATAGTTTAATATAGCTTCTTTATTATTAATAGCTAGCTCTAATATATAGGAATTCTCTAGGGTAATTAGATAAGAAGACTTATGCTCTAGGAGTAGGTATTAATCTATAAATATATCTTTATATAGTGTATTTACTCTAGAGTTATTAGTACCTATTAAATAGGTATTTATTCTATATAGTGCTAATATCCTTAACCTACTAATAGCCTATTACCCTAATAGGAAAGAGAGATTAACTTATTAAGGCTTCTAGGCTAAATATAATAAATAGGGTAATAGTATAATTAAGGTAGTAGCTATATAACTAGAAGGTAGGTGTGTGTGCTTAAAGGTTTTAATCTCTAGCCTCCTATATTCTATATGTGTAACCTTCGCCTAAATACCCCCTCTACGTGCACATAACTAGCTCGCGGCGACCTCGCAGCTAGGGCGCTGCGAGCCACGACTAGGCCCTACTATACATAATGCTATTGCCTTTATAGCCTCTGTCGCTCTATTGCCTCTATGACCCTGATAAAGCGTGCCTATAATTCTACTCTATAACTACTTATATATATACTATTTATGTACTAGATATACTAAATATAAGAAGAGCCCCCTATTTGCCCCTAAACTTCCCTAGATTAATTATTAATTTAATACTAACCTATATATAGGTTAGTTAAAGATAAAGCAGTTAAAGCGCTATATTTAGTGTTATTTACATAGGGATAGTTATAAGGCTATAAGTATCTTACTTTTCCTTTACTCTTTAGTTTCTATTTACTAATAATTATATAGTCTATAGCTATTATATATAGTAACTTCCTTAACTTATTAAAGGTACTAGATTAGGTAGATATCCTAATAGAGGCACTTAGTAATAAGGATAAGGATAATCCTAAAGACCTTATATTCTTAGAGGTAACTTAGTAGTGTTTTACTACCTATTATCTTTAGCTTATATAGGGCTTTAACTATATTAATATAATATATTATATTATATTTAGGTTAATAGGGGCCACTAAGGTCTACTAGGTCTATATATTTCTTCCCTTTTTACTAGTTCTTTACTAATATATCTAGGTAGGATACTTTAATTATATACTAGTAGTATATAGTCTCCTATTAAACCCTTATAATTACTATAAACCTAGCTCTAGTCCTAGGGATAGTAGGTTATATCTTAGCCCTATTTTGCTATCTATTTACTAATATTTTAGTAAGCTAACTATCTATAACTCCTTACTATATAGAATATAGTAATAGTTTTATAGCTAAGGCTAAGTAATCTAGGATTTATTACCTAGGGAATAGTATTATATTATTTTTATTATAGAATAAAGGAGGTAGTTATAGTGGATAAGAATAACGCTAAGTATATAGTCTATAGGGGCTAAGTCTTTAGCTATAAGGGGGTAACTATAGAGGGATTTTTATTAACTCTCCTAAAGCTATAGATAGTTTCCTTTATTTTATTCCTTTATATTTTTTTCTTTTATTTTTATATATAGTTTAGTTATTTTCTTTTATTTGTGTTAAAATTATGCTATTTATAGCACTATTTTATAGGCCCACTAGTTGCCTAGTTGCGTTGTTGCAACGTTGGTTACAAGGCGTTGCCTGCAGCGTTGTTAGCTGCGGTCAGCTTTAGCTGTGACCTGCGTTCACAACCAACCCACAGGCTTGTATGACTAAGCCAACTAGGCTACCCTATAGGGAAGCTAAAATTAACTGTAACTAGGGAACTAGTAGTCGTATAAAAGGCTGACTTATACTGTTCGAATCCTTGATTTTTTCTGGATTTAATGATGTATTTTATTTATAGGGTTGCTTATTAGATTGCTTAGTTAGTGCACGTGGGTGGCTAGATTGTATGGTCGTGAGTCGATTTTTTACTTTTTACATACAAATGAATTTTGCGGAAAATAAAAAATAGCTCCTAAGGCCTGGCTAGCGACCCCCTTCCGTCAATATGGTTAGTAGGTCTATAAGGGGACTCAGAAAATCCTCTCATTGCTCGTCAGATCGTTCGTCTAGCTGAAATCTACTATATTCAACTATCAAAGCTCTATATCTTGAAGAATCGTCGTATTATAGTGAATCTAGAAGCCGCCGCGTTGAATCTACTAGGGAGGTCTTCCTATCCCTCTAGTACAGATTCCCTTCCATTTTCAATAACTAATATATCCTATAGCTTATAATATAGTCTAATATAGACTTATTTATAGCTAGCTACTAAAAGTAATACTTTAATAGCTTAAGTATTTACTTAGTCCTAAAGTAACCTACTAGTGGATTATTATAGTATAGCTATAGAAGCTCTTATTATAAGATAGGCTCTTAGGGAATAACTACCTAGTCTTTATATATTAGGAAACCCCTTATACTATATAACTATAGACTAGCTTTCCCTCTCTCTAGGGAATTAATCTCTTTACTCTACCTCTATAGGTCTAGATCTTAGCTTTAGGCCTTCTATAGTAGCTATACTAATAGTTTATTTAGGCTAGATTAGTAGGGATCTAGTAATATAATAAGCCCCCTAGATCTCTTATACTATACTAGTATCCTAGATATATACTACCTTCTCCTAGAAATTACCTTTATTTAGCTAACCTTTTACTAGATCTATAGTAGCTAACTAGCCTCTTAATATAGCTACTCTAGCCTTTACTATAAGGGCTAGGGTATTTTCCTCCCCTAAAGGTATCTTACTATACCTCTCTATAAAGACTAGAGTATTTTCCTTCCCTAAAGGTATCTTACTATATCTTTTTTAATATATTAGTATCTCTTTTTTTGCTATTTCTTTAGTAGCTACTAACTTTTTCTTAAGTTCTAGTAAAAGTACCCTATTTATTAAGGGTTTACTTTTATAATTAGACCTTCTTAATAGTGTATTTATAGGGTTACTTTTCCCTAGTTTATACTTAATTATAAAGTTTAGTAGGTATAGGAATATATACTATTTAGCCTATTTTCTATTTAGCTTCTATTACTTTATAAAGATTTATAGGTTATAGTAGTCTAATAGGACTTCTACTAGGGTCTCTATACCTTTAATATAATATTACTAGTGTTTAAATAACTTAACTATAGTAAGTAACTCTTAGTTAGGTATACTATAGTTATATTTAGTGTTAGTAAACTTCCTTAACTAAAAGGCTATAGGGTACTAGTAGCCCTTATTATCTTATTATAATAAGATTCCTACTATTATAAAGATTAAGGTATTTATCTTAATATACACTAGTTAACTTAGGTTATAATAATAGAGAAAAGGAGCCTACTAAAAGGTATCTTTTAGCTAGTAAAATATTACCTATTCTCTTACCCTAAATATAAACCTCCTAGTCTAGATACTATTCTAACTACCCTTTATTAATAAATATAATAATATTATAATCCTAGAGTATCTATAGATAAACTATTAGTAAAAGTTATAGAACCCTAGAAAGGATTATATATCTTTAAAGCTTATAGGTTCCTTCTAATCCTAAATAGTAGTAACTTAGTAAGTATTTATTAAGATCCTATTAATAAAGAGAATGAACCCTAGGAACTTTACTAACTTCTAGTAAAACTTATATTTAGAGGGTTTTATATATAATTCTATCTCTCTTATATACCCTAGGACTTCTTTAATATATATAGTATACTTCTTTTATATTTTTAAAAAAATAAGGATATTATCTAGATATACTATATAAATAGTATTAACTAGCCTATAAAGCGCTTTATAGATATAGTTCTAGAATATAGCTAGGGTATTTATTAACCTAAAAGGTATTATAAGATATTTATAGTGCCTATAGTGTGTGTAGAATATAGTCTTTTACTTATTACCCCCTTTAATCTAGATTTTATAATAAGTATCCTTAATATTAATTTTTAAGAAGAAGTAAGCTTCTTAGCACTAGTTTAGGATCTCTAAAATTAGGGGGAGAGTATAGTAATTCTTCTATATTACCCTATTAAGACCCTAGTAATCTATATATAATTAGAGTATACTATCTTTCTTTAGTATAAATAGGATAGGTATACCTATAGGGCTTTTTAATAGTCTTATCTAGCCCTTCTATAGGTTCTTATTAATATATTTATAAAGTTCCTTTAATTTACCTTAGGAAAGGGGGTAAATTAGTCTATATAGAGATATAGCCCCTAGTATTAGATTAATTATATAATTAGTGGTCTTTCTTAAAGGTAAGCTCCCTACCTTATCTAATATAAATATATCTTTAAACTTATATAGTTCCTAGGGGATATCTTTAATAGTTCTATATACCTTTACCTCTTCTTTATCTCTAAGGGTAATAAACTTATTTTCTATAACCCTATTAATAGTATATATAATAGTCTTATAATATATAACCTTTATAAATTTATAAGGAGTTATAAGTAAAAAGGCCTTTCTTCTTTTTTTAAACCACTACTTTTATAAGTATAAGTAAAGGTAGATATATTTCTTAGTAAGTATATATATCCTAATTAATATAGGGCTTCCCTTAGTTCTTAGGTCCTTATTAATAGCTATATATAGTAGCTTAAGGTCCTTTTCTTCTTCTCTTAAGTCTTTAATTATAATAGGGACCTTATAGATACTATATTAGGGAACTATAAGGGCCCTTACTACCTTAATAATAGGTACTATAGCCTTAGCTTAGTTAAGTTTATAGGCTTATATAAATTTAGCGCTAATAATATTAATCTTAGTATAACTATTAAGATCTACTACTATTTTAATATCTATATACCTATAAATAGTAACTAGTATATAAAATTAATACCCTATTAGTACCTTAGTGTTTAAGGTAGAGGTAAGGGTATCTACTTCTACCTTAGGGAGTTTTCTAGGTCTTATTACTCCTTCTTTAGCTTATTATATCTATTTATAAGGTGCTCTATACTATTATAGTTAAAATACTACCTTTTATACCTAGGTTTATAGTTATTTAGGTAGGTAGTAGAAGACTTCTCTTAGTCCTTATCTTTCTAATCTTTATTAGACCTTTTACCTTATAGAAAGTTATATCTATAATATTAGGGAGCCTTATTTAGGCCCTTATTTTCTAAATACTTAGACTTTTACTTACTCTTTAGTATAGCCTCCTAGAGTTACTAAGTAAGTTATATAACCTTCTTTTATACCTTTTCTATAATAAAGGTATATAGGTTAATCTAGTCTTATAGGTTAGGGAGTAGTTTTATAAAGAATATAAAAGCTTATAACTTTTTAGTAGCTTTTTTTAGGTATTTCTCTAGTAAATCTAGGTAGATACTAAATTTAATAGGACTCTAGCCCTTATATTACTTTATATTCTCTAGCTATATAGCTATTTAGGTATTATAGTTAGTAGTATCTTAGAGTAGTATAAGAGTTTAGGTCTTAAATATATCCTAGTTATCTTTAAGATTACTTTAGTTATTAGCTATTTATTTATTAAGGTATTAGTCTTATCTTACCCTATAATTACTATATATATAGTTAAGTATAAAGAGGATTTTTTAGTAATTATACTAATACTTTTACTTTACCTTATTAAAGGTATAGTTTAGATTATTTATCTATATTTTATACTTCTATAGGTTTATAGGGTATTAAAGGTTAGTAATATTCCTAACTTTAATCTCTTAGTAGCTATTACTAAAGAAGGAACTAGATCTTTATTACCTTTTTATTTTCTCTTTCCCTTTACCTAGCTATAGGAGATTAATAAGCTCTTACTTTTATTCCTATAGTTCTTTAAGTTTCTTAAGCTAAGTAATTTACTTATTTATTACTATAGTATTAGCCCTAATATTAGAGGGTCTAGGTTTAGTCCTAGTTCCTATAGAATATAGTATATCTTTAGTAGTAATATTACCCTTATTTAATTAGCTTTAGTTATTATTTAATATTACTTAGGTTAATTAGGTAGTTCTTAGCCCTATATTACTCTTAGGTAGCTAGTAGTAGAAGCTTTAGAATTATAAGAATAAAGATAGCTAGGTAAAAGGATATAGGGTATACTTATATATTAACTAAAGCTTACTAGGTCTAAGTATAATATATATATAAGTTACTAGTTTATAGCTAGTGGCTTACTAATATTATATAGACCTAGCCCTTCCTTCTAGTGTTAGGCGCCGCGGTGCTCTGGCGCTGTGGTGCACGCATGCGCGTAGGTCATGTTGTGAGGGGCCTCACATTATATTACTCTTAGGTAGCTAGTAGTAGAAGCTTTAGAATTATAAGGATAAAGGTAGCTAGGTAAAAGGATATAGGGTATACTTATATATTAACTAAAGCTTACTAGGTCTAAGTGTAATATATATATAAGTCACTGGTTTATAGCTAGTGGCTTGCTAATATTATGTGGACCTAGCCTTTCCTTCTAGTATTAGGCGCCGCGGTGCTCTGGCGCTGCGGTGCACGTATGCGCGTGGGTCATGTTGTGAGGGGCCTCACATAGCCCTAGGATTAAAATAACAGGCTTATATAACGCATTAAAGAGGAGGAGTAAGGGTATATGTAAGGGCTTAGGCTTTGCTTAAGTATTCTTTAGAGTATATATATATTATATATATATAGGGATAGATAGTCCTAAGCATCTACTAAAGTGTATATATATTATATAAATATAGGGGCAAATCCTAAGGGCCCTAAGTCTAGAGTGTATATATGCTATATATATATTATTATTATTATTCATTTACGCTAGATAGCAATTTATGCTATTCACTAGTACTCCTGCGGTGGTATTTGCTTTGCAGTAGGAAAACCGTACTAGGTTACTAGTTATCTAGATATCAGATATCTAGATAACTAGTTAGTTGCCTAGTTGGGTGAAAAACCTACTCCGATATGTTATGCTACGTACATGGTTCCGACTCGTGTATGTTTGTTACCTAAGCTAATCCCTCTTTACGACGATATTCCTCTAACTATCCCCGTATTCTATAATCTGGTTCCCGAACCCTTAGTTAATTATGCAATATAGTTGCAAACCCTAGCTCAAATTGAAACCCTAGAGCTCTGGGTATCCTAGCTAATTTATATAGCGAAGTAGCTTGTTTAATTCGCTTGCAAAGCAAGGAAAAGTGGGGAACCGGACCCACTTTTCTCTCGCCCTGCGATTGGTTCAATTTCAGAGGCGTGACCAAGACCTCGAAAATTGTGCCCCGTGTGGGATTCGAACCCACGACCTGCGACCCGGAACAGGTCTCCACAGCGTGTAACCACTACGCCACGGGGTTATGCTATATATATAAAGATATAGGGAAGAGGATAAGTATAAGGTAGTTAGGGGGTTATAAGAGCCCTAGTAAGGATAGGTTTCCTACCTTCCTCTTCTCTTTCCCTAAGTTTCTTAATACCATATCAACGCCCTATCGCAGTCGCCTAGGGGCCAGTCCATAATAATTACTTAGGTTAATTAGGTAGTTCTTAGCCCTATATTACTCTTAGGTAGCTAGTAATAGAAGCTTTAGAATTATAAGAATAATAGTAACTAGGTAAAAAGATATAGGGTATACTTATATATTAACTAAAGCTTACTAGGTCTAAGTATAATATATATATAAGTTACTAGTCTATAGCTAGTAGCTTACTAATATTATATAGACCTAGCCCTTCCTTCTAGTGTTAGGCGCCGCGGTGCTCTGGCGCTGTGGTGCATGCATACGCGTGGGTCATGTTATGAGGGGCCTCACATAGGGGTACTTATATATTAATTAAAGCTTACTAGGTCTAAGTGTAGTTTGTGTGTAAGTTACTGGTTTATAGCTAGCGGCTTGCTAGTATCACGTGGACCTAGCCCTAGGGTCTGGTCTGTCCGCGGCGGTGCGCGCATGCGGTGCGCGCGTGTTGTGTTGTTGTGAGGGGGCCTCACACTCCGTTTGTTCCGCGCATTCTTCTGTTCACTGTCCAAAGTGTGGGTAAAAGGTAACGTTGTGTACCTGATACGAAGTGTCCCGTCATGCCTGCATAAGGTGCGGAGAAACAAGAAACACAGTTCATTACATGTACTCCGTACATACTCCGTACATACTCCGTACATACTCCGTACATACTCCGTACATACATCATCATAATAATAATACATGCGGAGTAGACAAGCTCAAGAAGCAGCCAGGACACCGCCGAGGTCATCCTTGCCACATAACAACGGGGCACAAACCAACATGGAGCCAACGGCAGCGTAAGTGGGCTTCTATCCACGGACAATTCCGCATCGCTCTCTTCCTTTCTTAATTGACAAATCGCGGAGCTTGGAGACCTTCCCGCTCAAGGGGGCTGCTGCAAGGCACCGCACTGAGAAAAGGCAAGAAAAAAAAAACCCAAGTATCCTCGCGAAATAGGCAGTCCCAACCATTGTAAACAACCGTGGACGAAATCAATCTCAAAGCCTTGTAAACGTCTGATACAGCAAGACACTGACTGGCCTGCACATTGAGTCTTATTCTCGCTCAACCACATCCTGCCTAGATCATGTGCTCGAATTGTCACAGGTGAAATCACGTCGTTGCCCGTGACAAGAATATCCAGGTTGTTGTTCCACCCCACAGAGATCCGATGTGCTCGGGAAATCGCGCAACTGAGAAGTGACAGGGGGGCTTTGCGATGGATGCATTCTCACCTTGGAGGGCAAGACGACCCCGTCGCGGGCTGTGCAAGCCTTCCGGGTCGACATGTTTGCAAGACGGTTTTGACAAGACCACCACGCGCACACATGGCGTTATGTAAGTGGCGCGGAGAAGCTGCAGCCTGGCAGCATAGGCACTTAATAATACCAAGCAGATATCTGTACTGATTTGTTGGGCACCCAATATTCAAGAGCAAGCCCATCTGCAGGCAAATGTGCCTTGTCAACCCGGTGTGGAATGGCCTGGTAGCACCTGCGTTGGATGTTGGATTCAGCAGATAACAGCCGCCATCATGACCCGGACACATATGCAAGTAACCCGTTCGGTCCGACAAGAGCGGCACAACCGTCATCGGAAATATGCTCTCGAATGGCGGGAACTGCAATACATGCTTGGACGTTGGCTGGTGACATTCAGCCATCTATTACATGGTTTCAAGCCAAGAGGGCAAAAAGTGAATCATGTTGCTGAAAAATAACCATGGGCTTGACACATGCAGTTGTCTAATCTGATCTGACTGTGACCCCGAGAAGTCGAACCGTTGTCGGGTAATAGATGCAAGTTGCAAGTGACTGACTCGACGAGCAGAGCTGGGCAGAATGTTCGCGGCATCTCCATGGGACCCTTGCAGCTGTCAAGACGGCAGCAAGTTTCATCTAATCCATCATCAGCATGAAAAACGTCCTTGGCAGCAGAGCCATGTGACAAGCCGTGTTTCACTGATGGAACCTGGACGCTCTTTGTTGGATGAACAGGAACAGGGGAAGGGGGCCTAGGATTCGCGTCCCAAATAAGTCGACAACGCCCGCAACAAGGTCCAACCTGGGTGGAGACCAAGATTCCGTTCGTCCCATGTGAACGACGACATTGGTCCTCATACGGAGTACATCGCAATCAGATGTGAGGCCACGGTGCAGCATCGATAGTAGAACCAAGTAGAATGGCTGTATGCCGTATGCCGATGGATATCGACTCTCTGAGCAGTGAGAATCGTAAATTATGTCATGTACGTGAGAATTCGTACCAGATGTATATGACTATATGACAGCCTTGGCTGCATATTGAAACTCGTCCAGTCTAATCTACGTCTGCGGGCGACTATCAGCTAGGGAAACACATTCTCAGCATCAATCATACAGTACTTGAGTCCTCAACAGGACATGATGGGCTGGTATTATGCATAAATGCCAGATTTCGCAGGAAAGGGGCGCGGGGCAAGTGGAGGGAGAGTGCCATTTTGGCAGTACTACCGAGCGGTCCAGTTCTCACAGCTAGTCACTATATGGAGTGATGCGAGAATGGGAACAGAGATGTGGTTGACTGTGTGTATCTGAGGAAATCTATCAAAGGGAAAAGGGAGCTCCATATGTTTGTCCAGAGCTTCTCAACGGAAGAGGGTCAGAGATGTGAGGATGCGATACGATAACATCTTGACCGAAGTAGTCATCGCAGCCAACTCGGAAGCCCACGGCCAGCCCACCGCCTTGTTGACGTCGACACAATGGTCAACGAACGTCTGCCACGGACCAAGACAGGCCATTCATTGCTGGCATCACAGCGAACGGCTGGTTAATTTTTCTTTTCAAGAGCTCAGCACGACTTGCTTTGACAAGGACCAGTCAGTGCACCACGTCAACAGCCTCACCTTTCCACTTGGCCGAACTAGGCGAGCTACTTGGGAGCCACGTGAAGATATGATCAACACGGAGACGGCTCTGGCACGCCGGCATGTTGGAGTGATGCATCCAAGTCAATCTGGCACACGCAGCTACTAAAAGCTTGTGGCACGACATACGCAGGACAAGTATTCAAGTACCTGTCCGATTCTAGCCAGCAGCGAAGCAACAACCCCCCTCCGTCTTGTTATAACAGGAGACGTCTCTGCTGCGAGGACAAGCCATTTGCTGCGAGGATAGCCATTTGCTGCGAGGATAGCCATTTGCTGCGAGGATAGCCATTGGCAGCTTTCTTTGTCGCCCGACCGCTTCACGCCAACACGGGGACCTGCAACACCCCGGCCTATTGCGCGCGCGTTGTTGGCAAGTTGGGCGTTTTGTTCTTGCCGCGTCGTTGATCTATGCATATGTGCCAGAACCTGAGAGACATGGGCAGTCACCAGCTGTCATTGTGGTTATATACAGCAGCTTCTTCCACTCCTAAGAAACGCACTTCTCGAGGGGGGGTTACTGCTGCCTCCGCTTCTGCCTCTCCACCATCAACACCATCATCACTCTGTTGTCTTGTCCATTATGTGTGTGTGTGTGTGTGTGGCTGCCCTGCCCGCCCTGCCCTAACGCAGACCAGATCAAGTAACAAAAAAACTCTTCAAGTTGCTGGAGAACTTGGAGAACTGGAGAACGGCTCGCCGGCCAAACAGCCGCCTCATGGCTAAATTAGCTAGCGGCTAGAAAGCGTGCCTGCCCCGCCACCCGCCATCCGCGCCACCATTACCAACAGACTCTGAGCCCTCGACGGCCAAACAGCTCCTCGACGCGAATTATCCACCTAGATATTGGACTCCATTAGACTCTATTGGACTCCATTGGACTCCATGGGACTTTACCAAACACTGACAAGGTTGGGCCCGAGATTCAAGGAATGCTCCACCAAGGCCCACTCTTAGACGTCCATAACAATACATGTAGAACCCATCCCGGCTCCCAAACAAGCTAGCATCGGAAGCCCAGCAAACACACGGAATCATCAGCAAGCACCAAGGCACCTGCCCGTCTTGCCCAGGGTGCTGCACCAGACGCTGTTCGGTACTGCTGTGCCCAGACGGACTTCTTCTTCTTATTAACCCAACATCTGCAGCCAACATCATAATTAACAATCGAACCAAGTTCGGCCCCCCACGAGCTCACACAGCCGCGAGCCATTGCTGTGACTTCACAGCCTTCACGACCTACCGGGTACACTGTGCAGGCATGTCGCCGAAGCTGAAGCCACTGCTTCTACCGCAGTTGGTACGACAGCGACAAAAGGCCGACCCATCTTCCTCCAACATGGCCAACTCCGACCAAATGGACCTCTCGTGCGTCTATCACACGGCCAATTCGTCTTCATCTGAACTTGCCTCACCTGTTACGCCCGTATTCTCGCCAAAGAGCCACCAGCGTTTCTCGAGTTCAACGTCGTCATTGGAACTGCCAATGCAGCCCCAACCAGAATGCCCGTCCTCGCCGTCTTTGGCTTCCAGCACTCTCTCCAGTGTGCGACATCTGGCCGATGTTGAAGAGGAGCCTATTCACCAACGAGAGGAGGATACTGCAACCCTTTCAGATAGTTTTGGATTGTATAGTTGTCTATGTATGACCCCCTTGATTCTCTGCTTCGTCTCCCCTCCCCAAGCGCTCAGCTAATGTCGATAATACACAGGTGACCAAGCTTGCAGTCATCGCAACAGCTCGGAAGAAGCATATCCTGGGGGTTTTGTCTCCGATTTTGACATGGACATTGACTACGACATGGGCTTCCTCAGCGAGGGAGAATGCATCGCAGACAATGGCCATGTCCCGAGAAAGCGCAATGCGGCTGAGACGGCCTTTTCCGAGTTCACGTCTCGACTGGGCTCCCGGATGCCCACCATCAGGCGGTGGCGATCAAGGAAGCGTGCAACTGTGAGGGCTTCGCCGACAACATGCCTGAGCTTCGAAAATGTACCTTATCACGAGACACGAAGCAGCCGCTCGTCGTCAATGTCTGCTTCAAATGCGCCTGATCGATCTTCAGAGGCCGTGCCGACAATCTCATCAAACGCCTCCATGTCTCTCTACAGCCTTAGCGACGACGCAGAGACCGGACTTGGAATCAATCTGACGCCAGAGGATCGCTCCAAGTTGCAACGAGATCGAGCCACAGCAACGACTCCCCTGCTCCCTCCTCTTGTGACAAGTGCCCTGGCATCGCCTCCCAAAGAGTCGCCGCTACAGTCACCCAAAATCGACTCCAGCCCGATAATGGATTCTCCGTTGTCACCTACGGTTGTGCCACCGCCTCAGTTTGCTCGGCCCCCTTTGAGCACTCGTCCATCCACTTCGTCTCTACGGAAGGTGTCAAGCAGCGCTGAGCTCCCCCTCGCTCTTCCGGTCATCCTGCAAGAGCACGACGAGTGGTCCGACCGACTTGGACATGCCAACTTCATCATTTCGCCCCAGCCATATGAGCTAGACAGCTTCGAACCAGAGGCAATTGCCAAGTTCCGCAATCACTGGGATCTAGCGCGCATCAACTACACGAAACACCTGGTACGAACCGGTGAGAACTACGGGCAGACGAGCAAAATTTATGCCCTGACCGAGGCCAAGTGGGCCGAGATAGAGGGGCGATGGAAGACGACATTCGAAGGGGTCATCAAGAATACGTGCCATTCGGGCTCAGGATCCATTGCGGCATCTCGAAACCAAAGCCGCGGGCGTGGACGCGGACGCGGACGCTCCAGCAGTTCCAACGCTGCAGCACTCACTCGCCTGCCGACCCAGGACGACCTTTTTGCCGAGCTCGAGTGGAGGCGCGTGGAAGACTGCCTTCCCAGCGCCGTGCCACAGATGCTGGAGTCCCTCAATGCGGACGGCAAGTTCCCCGGCCGGGGTGACGAGGACATTGTCGGACCCATGCAGCGAGATGCCGTCATGGCGAGGGCACGAAGCGAAGACGCCAAGGGTCGATTCTGGAAGACCATCGCAGATAAGGTTGGACTTCGCAAGTAGCCGTACTCGCGGTTGACCTGTCCTTTCATTTCGTGTCTTTGGATGGCATCACCTGCGACTCGGCGATGATTCATTTACCCCAAACATTTGTCACACCATGTTTTATTCTTCTTTGTCTTGTCCTATTAAACAGCGATTTTAAAAAAAGATACCCCGACTACAGTCATTCATTTTTTGCGGAACAACGGAGGAAAATAATCACAACGGCGCCAGAAACGGCAAATAGAAACGTGAACTTCACAGGCTTTTTATTTATTTATTTAACTAATCCCCTGAAACTGCAAGGGAAATGTACATGATGGAAAGGGGCGTTGAAAAATCAAAGATGATGGTCAATAGAACCAGAAAGGTTTCTTCTTTCAATTTCAAAGATGCGGGATGAGGATGGGGATCGGGTTTCGAGAATCTCGGAAGCAATGTGACACCGAGATGTGGAAATTGGGGACGATGAGCTCTGATTTGATGGATGGCGGATGGCGGAGATATCCTAGCATGCGGCAACGGTGCGTGCCACGTTGGCGACAGCACATGAGATGATCAGAATGAAGCAATCTGAAGGTCTTTGTCCCTCGATTCCCCAGTTTCAATTTCTTTTTTTTTCCCTTTTTTCCCTTTTTTCTTGGAATGCTCGCCTGCGCCTTCGGTCCATACCATAGCAGGAAGCACAACACACCGTGTTTGAGCCATGTCATCTGCCCATGTTATCGTGTTGCAAAATGTCGCAAAGCGTCTGCAGACCGAACGGGATGGGCATGGCTGACAGAAGAGCACACGAAAAGGGTCCAGACCCAGCCCTTGAAACAATCTGCCACGATCTCATGCGCAGCAAGCATAGTCGGACTGGCGAAGAGACGCAGATAAGCCGTTTGCCTGAACACAAGCGTCTGGCATGGACACTCCTTTCCACCCGGATGTGCTACACAAACAGGCATGTATGTTGTACAACAGAACATCAGACTCTGGGAAATGCGGACCCGTCACTCTTCCTCCCCTCAGCCAGCATGCATGCTCTTCTGCACTCTAGTCCGTACACAAGTTTGGTCGCGTTGCGTGTGCAGGTTTTTCACATTACATGTCCTGTGGTCGAAGCACAACGCTGGAAACACGTGGCAAGAATTGTGACGAGGAAGTCTGGCGTGGTAAAAGACACTTGAGCGCCCTCCCTCTCCTGCCCGCATGCGCTGCCATGAAACGAGGACACGCCGAAAGCCGCGAGCAGGGTATCACGGAACTTTTTGAGTTCGGGTGAGCAGGCGGGTAGACGGGTAGCAGACGGGTACGTCGTGCGACGGCACGCTGAAGAAAGAGGAGGAGAAGGGCATCGAGCAATGAAAGATTGAGGATGTGTGGTGGCACCCCGGGGAAGGGAAGAGGGGGGGGGGGGGGTGAAAGCCTTGACACATGGTTCTGGGTTTTCGTTGCCATGCGCTTTTTAACTTTTATCAATCGGGATTTGCATTGTCCAGCTGGTGTTGACCATTGTAACCGAGGACAAATTCCACTTTCCGTAGAGCGCGTTTTGATACATGCTTGACATACTCGGAGCCTTCTTCACACCTTGATCTTCAGATGAACCAAGGTCGGAGAGGCATCGCCAGCCCCCTTCCCCCCCCCCCCCTCTGTCCTGGCAGCGACAAGAGATGCGTCTATCCGCGCCTCACAGCAGACGCCTCCCCCCCCCACCATCAATTTTGCCATGCAGCCATTGTCATCAATCTGCGATGCCAAGCAATCTTCAATGGGTCTCTGGCTTGCTACGGAGTACGGAGTACGGAGCACGGCAAAGGGGGGAGGGAAAAAAAAAACAGCTACATCTTCGTGCTACAGGACAGGGAACCTCCCAGTTACATTGCAGCTCGCCTAGACTTGCCGTGTTTTCTTTCTCCGCGATAATGTGTTTTTTTTCTTATTTCTCGTCCATGACGGCGTGAAAGGGATCTGTCTGGTTGTTTTTTCAGGAGAAGTTACGCCAGTGACGTGTAGGGCTTGGGCATGTGCAAGTTGCGTCTGGGCAGCCACTTTTGGTTCTGGTCTGGATTTTTTTTTTTTCAACACGTAAACATGCAGTAGTGATTTTTTAATCAATGCAGTAGTAGCTAGGCCTAAAACAGAAGAGGTACCTTTCCACGCAAATTTATAAGAGAAGTGACCTCTTATAATTCATATGTTCTATAACGAGGGAAAACGCGTTTTTAGGCTTCTTTTAGAGAGATAAAGCTTCTATTGCGGCCTATAGAAATTCCATTGAGTGGACTAGCTAGTTCCTATGCCCTGATTTACTTGCATAACTTGCGGGAGGTCACTCCTCTCATAAATTTGCGTGGACATATACCTCTTCTGTTTTAGGCCTGGGTCCTACAGTATAATTGAAAAATCACTACTGCATGTTTACGTGTTGTTTATTTTTGATTGGTGGTTGGACTTTTTAAGCTTTTTTTTTGGGGGGGGGGCGGATGATGCCGGAGGCGGCCGCGTGGAAGCAGGTGGGTGTGCGGATTCCGCACTTTGATGAGGTTATTAACGTGATCATGACGAAGTTCGTCGTTTGTTCCGTGCCGACCCTCTTTTCCTCGTTGGCTTGTTCGGGTGCCGTTTTTAAGAGGCCTCGCAAGCAAGCGATTATTGAGGTTCTTTGAATATTAAGGACTTCATCGTTGATGACAGCTGTAGCAGCCGGGGGTAGCCTGTCAACGATCGCGGCGAGAAATTGTTCCCTCTTCGGCTAACCTCGTAAAGGCGAGGCTTTTGCGAAGACGGCCGGGCCTGGGCAGCCGTTTTGGCCTAGCGACGAGGTTACGCCCCGTAGTAGGACATGCGATGTAGCTCTTTGTAACTCGGACGTTTGTCAGGACTTGTATTGATTGATTCTTATAGTTTTTCTTGCTTTCATTGGTTGTGGTGAATGCATCTAATTTTAGACAGACAAGAGGATTACTGGCAATACCTAGCCAGTGTAATAATTAACATACGAATAACAGGGACCGCAGTGATAGATATCTTCGAGGTTACGAATACGGGGGGCTGCGAGGTTAGAGCAAAGTTAGCGATAAACTTTGTGGCTGCGTCCGCGCAAGATACAAGTCATAATAGTCCGCGGCCGCAGTCAAACTCAAATTCGTTCGAGTTTTGCTCACAGCATCACTACAATAGAAGTCCTAACAATTTCTAAAGGTACAAAGAGGTACATCGCACACATCGCAGCTATCGCAACCCTCGCGATCGGGGCTAGCGTTCAGCGAGGTTATCGCCGTATCGGAGTCTGGGTGGATCCCGTGACCAGCTAGTGCCGTGATTCCCGTCAGGACTTATATTATAGTATAAACTAGTATGGTGGAAGAAGTACCTTTGAAATCGATGATTTTGATTAGTCCAACATCCCGGTCGGTACGGATTACGGTCTCCCAAGGAGATTGATTGACTTTTTATCGATTTTCTTTCCGGGGGGGATCGTGATAATACTTCTCGATTCTGAAGCGAATTTATCGCATTTCGTTGCGTTCTGCGGCTCTCAGCTCTGTCCCGGGTGACTCACTTCGCGCGACAGGACGCGAATCATTATGCATCTTGTAAAGTTAGTTATTGTTCACCTGCCAGGTATAGCCAGCGCTTACTGTGTAGAAACACCCTCTGTACAATAATAAGAATCGTAAAGCAATACTAATACTTGTCGATTTGATAAACACGTCATCTCTCATGCTTTTAAGGAAGAAGCCATTTTTAGGCACAAACTTTACACTTTGTGTAGTCTACTTACAAAGTTTGCAACAGGCATAAAAGATAGTATAAAGAAGCCGCCCTATATATATTCATATACAACTTGTACCATACAAAGTCGGTGCAGCTCGTGGATCAGACCCTTATTCACCATGCGGATGATTGCCCCAAAAATTTTCACCCCTCTATCGATAAGACAAGGAGGGGCAGCAGAACAACGCGCCCTTCCCTAACTAAGCGTATCCCAACGCGCCACGTCCAATATACAATATCGCCGACGAGCGGTATCTCTTCCATCATGCCTCACGAGGTTCTTGTCGGTAGCTCGTGCTACACGGCTTCCGGCGCTCGGGAGTTGAAGGCTCGTGCCAACAAGACGAGCCAGCCCAAGATCAAGCAGATCCGAGGCCAATGGGTCTACTACGTCGACCTGAAGTCCTCCGACAAAGCCGTCGTCGACAATATCAAGACACTGCTTCAGGATGTCGACTCCGAACCCCTTCTGGCCTCCGAGAGCACCACCAGCGCAGTCACCGTCTATGTTACCCCTCGATACCTTTCCCCGTGGAGCTCCCAGGCTACCAGCATCGCTCATGTCTGCGGCCTAAAGGAACAGGTGAACCGAATCGAAAGGGGACGGCTAATGGTGGTCGAATTCGAGGAGGAATACGAGACTGGACAAGATTTAACTTTCCGAGATATCCTCCACGACCGGATGACTGAGACTTTTGCTTTTGAGAAACCTCAGCTCGACGTCATGTTCGCCGCTGGTGTTCCCGCGCCGCCCTCTGTTGTCGACATCTTTGCCGATGGCGGTGACCCTCTCGAGATCCTCCAAGTATATAACAAAGAAAAGGGCCTCAGTCTGGACAAATCCGAAATGCAATACTTGGTAGATGTCTTTAAGAAGCTGGGCAGACCGCCTCACGATGTTGAGCTCTTCATGTTTGCCCAAGTCAACTCCGAGTGAGTCCCCGTCCATATGGTCCATATGATCGTCAATTCTTTTTGACTGACTCACTTATTTCCTTCTCTTTACAACGCAAGGCATTGCCGACATAAGGTCTTCAATGCCAGCTGGACAATCGATGGCGTTCAGAAAGACAAAAGCCTGTTTGAGATGATCCGAAACACCCACAAGAAGACGCCCGACTTCACTGTCTCGGCTTATAGTGATAATGCTGCTGTTCTTCAGGGCGAGTCTGCCAACTTCTGGGCTCCTGACTATTCCACTGGAACGTGGACATTGACCCCTGAGGTGGCTCACATCTTGGCCAAGGTTGAGGTGAACAGCCTTTATCCCCATAAAGACGTCGTATTCACTAATATAGGCTAACGTGTACTTTTTTCTTTTGGCAGACTCATAATCATCCTACCGCAATCTCGTAAGCCTTTGCATAAAAACTTGCCATATGTCAATGTCTTGTTATGTTCCCTGTCTAACTTAATGCACAGGCCCTTCTCTGGCGCCGCTACCGGCTCTGGAGGTGAAATCCGTGACGAAGCGGCCGTTGGCCGAGGCTCCGTGACGAAAGGTGGTCTTGCCGGTTTTTGGGTTTCCGATCTTCTCATCCCCGACCACACAGCTCCTTGGGAGAAGGACATTGGCCGACCTGCTCACTACGCCAGCAGTCTCGATATCATGCTAGAAGCCCCTATCGGCAGCGCCCGCTTCAACAACGAGTTCGGAAGACCTTGCCTTACCGGATGTTTCCGAACATTGCTCACTCTTGAGAACCCCACCGATGACACAAAGGCTGGTGGTTTGGCATGGCGTGGCTATCACAAGCCCATCATGCTGGCTGGTGGCCTTGGTACCGTTCGTCCTCAGCATGCTTTGAAAGAAGAGCGCTTCGTCCGGGAAGGCGCACACGTCATTGTTCTTGGTGGCCCAGCTATGTTGATTGGTCTTGGGGGTGGTGCTGCTTCCAGTAACGCTTCTGGGGAGAGCAACGCGGATCTGGACTTTGACAGTGTCCAGCGTGGAAACCCCGAGGTACGCATTCACCCTGGGCAAGTGACCTGGCAGAATAGCTGATTCGCAACTAGATGGAGCGCCGCGCTCAAATGGTCATCAATACTTGCACGGCTTTGGGAGAACAGACCCCAATTGCCATGATTCATGATGTCGGCGCTGGAGGTCTCTCCAACGCTTTGCCAGAGTGTAAGTTTTGATCAATTGCCTTGATACATGAATATTTGGCTTGTCCTTGTACCTTTGAAAATCTGATACTGACTATTTTGGTGTAGTGGTCAAGGATGCTGGCTACGGCGGTAACTTTGAGTTGCGCCAAGTAGAAAGTGTCGATCGAAGCATGAGCCCTCTTCAAATCTGGTGCAATGAGGCCCAGGAGCGATACGTCCTTCTCATCAACCCCGAGAACATGAACTGCTTTACCAGCATTTGTCGCAGAGAACGCTGCGGCTTCTCAGATGTCGGTGCCGTCGTCAATAGAGACACAAATGGGGACGCTAAGCTTATTCTCACTGATCGTGAATCCAAGGAGTATCCTCGACCTATCGATCTGCCAATGGATGCTCTATTTCCCCCAAAGCGCCAGCAAGAACGAAACGTCACCTCCAAGAAACCGAGCCTGTCGTCCTTTGACGCTCTGGCCAGTCTGCAAAAAGCCTTTGGCGCGGAGCTCGATAACGCGTCTTTATTCAAAAAGGCTGTGGAACGCGTCTTCCTGGTGCCGGCCGTCGGTTCAAAGTCCTTCCTGATTACCATCGGTGACAGGACTGTCGGCGGTCTCACTGCACGGGATCAGTTTGTTGGCCCATGGCAAACGCCTGTGGCCGATGTTGCTGTGACTGCCACTTCATTCAACCTCGGCGGAAAACAAATGACTGGAGAGGCCATGGCCATGGGCGAGAAACCTACTCTTGCTTTGATCAACCCCGGGGCTTCTGCCAGAATGGCCGTCGCAGAAAGTTTGATGAACATCGGCGCTGCCGATATCATGGGTGACTTGCGCCGAGTCAAGCTCTCGGCCAACTGGATGGCCGCCGTCAGCCACCCTGGCGAGGGTGCCGCGCTCTACGAGGCCGTTGAGGCCATCGGCATGGAAATGTGTCCAGAACTGAGTGTCAGCATTCCCGTTGGGAAGGATTCGACCTCGATGAAGGCAGTCTGGAAAGATCAGGGCGACGTGAAGAGTGTCACTGCCCCGGTCTCCGTCGCTATATCGGCGTTTGGCGTGGTTGAGGACATCTTGAGTACCTGGACACCTCAGCTTCGAAGAGTCGAAGACGTCGGCGAGACTATTCTCATGTTTGTTGATCTCGCCGAGGGCCGCAGAGCAATGGGAGGCTCAGCTCTGGCCCAATCACTGGGTGCTATTGGAAACGAGGCTCCCGATATGAACAACTTCAACCTCATCACCGACTACTTCGACGCTCTGTCACAACTTCACAAGAGCGGTGTTGTCCTGGCATACCATGATCGCTCTGACGGAGGACTTGTAACAACCATTGCCGAAATGATGTTCGCAGGTCGCTGCGGAGTAGACATATTGGTGGATGGCATCTCCAAGTCTAGGTCAGCAGGCGACATGATCGAAGCGCTGTTCAACGAGGAATTGGGAGCAGTGTTCCAGGTCAAGGCTTCTGACGAGATGAACTTCAAACGATGCTTCGCCACCTGTGGGCCCCCTCCTGGTCTTATTCGCAAATTTGGAGTGGTCAAGGCAGGCACAAACAACCAGACGTTGACCATCCGACATGGTGCTACGACGTTTGCCACTCTGGACCGCGCTGAGATGCAGCAGTGGTGGTCCAAGACTTCGCACCAGATGCAACGACTTCGAGACAACCCTGCATGCGCCGATGCTGAATATGCCACAATTTCTGACGCATCTGATCCCGGCCTTTCATACAACCTGGGGTACTCCCCTGCGGAAAACATTCTTCCCATCCATTCCTCCATCACCGGCTTCTTCGGAAAGACCCCCCGGGTGGCGGTGCTGCGTGAGCAAGGTGTCAACGGATACGCTGAATTGGCCTTCGCTTTCAGAGCCGCTGGCTTCGAGCCCGTCGACGTTCACATGACTGATGTGCTGGGCGGACGGTCTCTGGCCGACTTCACCGGTATTGCTGCCCCTGGTGGTTTCTCCTACGGTGATGTTCTGGGAGCCGGTCAAGGTTGGGCCAGATCCGTCATGATGCACGAGAACACACGCCGCGAGTACGAGCAATTTTTCAAGCGTCCCGACACCTTTGCACTGGGTATCTGCAACGGATGTCAATTCCTGACTCGCATACAGAAACTCATTCCTGGGACCGAGCACTGGCCAACGTTTGTCCACAACGAAAGCGCCCAGTTTGAGGGTCGGTACAGCATGGTGATGGTTCGCGAGGACGAGAGTAAGCCGTCCGTCTTCTTCCACGGCATGAATGGCTCATCTCTACCTGTTGTCGTGTCGCATGGTGAAGGTCGAGCCAAGTTCTCTTCACCAAACTCACTTCAGGAGCTCACCAACCAGGGCATGATCCCCATGCGGTACGTTGACAACAGACTGAACGTAACTGAAAAATACCCGTACAACCCCAACGGCAGCCCCGGCGGCGTCGCTGGTGTATCCAGCAAAGACGGTCGTTTTGTTGCCATGATGCCTCATCCCGAACGTACGATTGCCGCTGGTGTCAACAGCTACATGCCTCGCAAGGCGACAGAAGAGTGGGGTGATTTTGGTCCATGGATTAGAATCTTCAAGAGTGCCCGCAGATGGGTTGGTTAATGACATGTACATTGTGATTTTTGGGGAGTATATTACTTTTGGGCTTCACAGATTAGAAAACTACACACTTGGGATTTACTTGCGCCGGTAGCAATGAGTTTCAGATGGAATAGATGTTCAATAGTGCATTATTTAACTTGTACCATGCCACTATGGCTTTTACATGGTGACATTGCCTGTTATCGAAGACGGACCAGTGACAGGAACCGAGGGGTTCTTTCTCTTTCGAGAAGCATGTCAGCCATGGGCAATCAATTGGTCCGTTATACTAGAATGAAAAGAACAGGGGGCGTCTGATTGGGGATGGAACCAGGTGTGAGACGACAAAATGTTGAAACATTACAGCGTGATTGTGAACATGCCTCCCCGAGAAGAGCCATGAAGCCAAGGGCTGGACGTTGTGATACAGACATGTCGGCATCTACAATTTTGGGCGTGATTTCTCTTTTCAGGATTCTACTATCGGAGCATTCCTTAAGTCTTGCCTAACGTGACTTTCTGAGGCAAAGCCTGTATACCCTGTTGTTGTTGGGCTATTCGGGTATCATGGACCTTGCGGTCGATTACTCTAAACTCAAATGCGCCTTCCAACTCTCCTCGGATTGATAGAAGTTGATCCTGGGCCTTCCTTACTTCATCCGGGTTGTTGTCCTGGACAACATGACGTTTGACTAGGAGGAACCAACGTTTCTGCGAATCGACTGGTGTTGTTGCCTCCCATGCTGGAAGCATTTTCGCGGGAGTTGGTTGCTGGCCGCCCCTGGCTTCTAACGGAGTATAGTCTTCGATTTCCCGTGTGAAAAGATGTCGCAAGAGGCAAAATTTCACATCACCCCGGAAAAAGTAGTAGCTCTCTTCTAAAGCTTCTGTTTTGAACCTGTTGCAAAGTCAGTAATAAGTCTTGGGTCATGGACGACGACGAAGCATCTGTACCGAAAGTTGTTGTCTCTTAAAATTGACGGCAACTTCTCCTGATCCCATATCTCCACCGTTTTCCGTTGGGTAATCAAGGGCCTTCCGTGTGGAGGGTCAGGGAAATCTGCCCATCTCAGCACGCCCCGCAGGTTATCCAGATCCATTGGCGACCCTGTTGGCTCCAGATCAAGATACTTGTCGACTTCGTACCTGGCTTGAAGAATACATGATTGTCGACTGAGACTCTGATGAAGTTCTTTCCACAGAAGCGCTGTGTCTTTACGCATGAACCGTTTCTCAATGGACGATTGATTCGTTATGCCCGTTGGCTGTGGGGGACCCTGAAAGTAGAGCACCCGATCGACCTTTTCCCATGGTAGTCGCATGTCACAGAAGCCGCATAGAAAAGCGCATGCTGCCTCGAAGTCACTGTCCTCAACCAAGGCCGTGAGAAACAGCTCGTACATGCTGGGCACAGTTGTTTTGAGCCTAAAAGGCCAGTAAGCAGAGGACAAGGCTACTTGCTTGTGTGGTGAACGTGGTTGTTGTCTCGTGCAAAGACGAGATGGATGCGCCGGAGACACAAAATGTCTTGATACAAGTCTACGTTCAAATGGTGCACGCAGAAAAATGTACTTTGTGTTTCGCGAACAGACATTCAGGTCATATTTGTCGCTTCAGAACGTCAAAGTAGCAGAGCAACTGGGGAAATCTGATGAAATTGTGTCAACTCTTCGTCCATCGTCCACGTGACCTCGCGTCAAGTAGGCATTACATGGCATGAACTCGCGCCCGTCCCGCGTAATACCTCCAGACACAGTAACCCCCTCGAAAATGTCGACCTTGAAAAACAATTGAGCCTTGAATATTGATCAAAATCGGGTGAAGTTGAGCAAAGCAGGCAGACAAAATATGGCGTCTCTAGATCCTAGCCGCAAGCGAAAGGTTAGTGATCGATCCATTTCGCCTGCACCAGAACCGATGAAGAGACTAAAAGAGGGCGTGGTCAGTAAGTACAATGAAAATTCGTGCAGATCCAAATCCAAATCGAAATTCAAACCCCCCCAAAAAAAAGAAGACAGAAACTAACAGATCCAATAAAGATAGCAAAAAAGCCAACTTCTTCCGCCCAACTTCGCAAAAACCATCCTCTCCGACAACATGGTCCACACGGAGCTATAACGACGATGTCCCGCCCACTCTGCTGGTTGGTCGCTATCAGCCAAAGAATCATGACCCGAGACAAACCTCACGAAAGAAAATTGCGGCCTTTGACCTGGATGGAACACTCATCAATACCCGCTCCGGGGCGGACCACGCTTCAAAGTCCACAGATTGGAAATGGTGGAACGAAAACGTCCCTGGAGTCTTGCGAGCCTTACACATGGAAAAGGGTTATCAGGTCATCATCATATCTAATCAAGGTGGTGTATCGTTGGCAAAATCATCCGATTTAAAGAGCAAACCTGGCGGACGCAAGAGAGCCGTAGTCTTCAAAGAGAAATGCGAGAACATACTTGAAGAGCTCGGTATACCCACAAGTATCTACGCTGCATCAGAAAATGATGTCTTTCGAAAGCCCAGGACAGGAATCTGGGACGAGGTCTGCGATGACTACGATGTCCCTAAAGACGACGTCGACGTGGAGAAAAGCTTCTTCGTCGGAGACGCTGCTGGCCGTGTAGCCAGTCTTGTGGGTTCAAACGGCGCTGTCATGGTGAAAGCCGACTTCAGCTGTTCAGACAGAGATTTTGCTCATAATCTCGGGCTTCGATTCGCAACGCCGGAAGCATACTTTCTGGGTAAAGATGCGAGAGAAGTCAAGTTTGCTCGCAATTTTGACCTAGACAATTTTCCCTTTGACGAAGCGGCAGTTTCCGAGCAGCCGGGTTTCAAGTTCAAAAAGAATGATACTCAAGACGTCATTCTCTTTCTTGGACGACCGGGTGCTGGAAAGAGCACGTTCTTCAAGAAGTATCTCAAGGATTTGGACTACACGAGGGTGAACCAGGACACATTGGGGACACTCCCCAAATGTGTGAAGCTCGCCCAGGATCTGTTGGCCGAAGGAAAGTCAGTTGTAATAGGTAAGTGACCTGTCTCAAAGAAGAGAGTGCCAAACGAGCAGGTGGAAGGTGTGACATACTGAATTGATTTGACGACTACTAGATAATACGAACCGGGACGTTAAGACCCGGGAGATCTGGGTGAGAGTAGCTAAAGAGGCAAAGGTTCCCATCCGATGCATGTGGTTCCAAACCAACTTGGCCGTCTGCAAACACAATGACGCGGTGCGAGTTTTCAACAAGTCCCTCGGGGCAGATGAAATTGACAGAAAATTCTTGCCCAGGCCGGCCTGGGCCAGCTTTGATACGGCATTCCAAGCACCCAAAGTCGAGGAGGGTTTCCAGGATATAATTGAGGTTCCCTTTAAATTTCGAGGGACCAGAGACGAATATCAAGTTTGGGCACGATATTGGACGGACTACAGGCTCGACGGTAAGAACAAGAAATAGGCATTGATAACAAATAAAAGACGCCAATACCAGAGTTGGCGCCGCGCCGCACAACCCAGGATGCTTCACCTTTTTCAAGTTGGAATATATGTTTTTCTTCCCGATTAGACTTGTTCGCTCAAAGAAGCTTGGTCAAGTACTACTTTGAAGCAGAATTCACGTCGAATTGACTTTACATCAAGGAAAAAACTGATGGCTACTCTGCTGCGTAAATGATTTTGTATCATGGCGTGGACTTTCGTCAAACCGAGGTCTATGCTATTACACGTGGCCAAGACTATCCCGCCCCGCTCCAAAAGATGGTCGGTGAGAGTTTCGCACCGAAAGACAACTGGTTCATACCGATTATGCTCCTGAATATAACAGATGGCATTCGCAACTGACGACCTTGAAGCAACAGGAAAAGCCGGTATAGACGGCGTGCGGGGCATTTACGAAGATTACCAGGGTTCCAAGTCCTCCTTCACGGCAGGGGAACTGGCGGGTCTCCACAAGGAGCCCGAGCGGTTGGTTTATTGAAGGTCGCTTGACTTTAGCCTCTCTTTTCTCAATTTCCTGGCACTCAATGGTTTTGTGGAGAGTCTGAGGCGGCATGAAGAGTGGCACTGTGATTGGTTCCCGTTGAAATATGGGGTTTAAGTTACTGAAAGCCCCGGATATTGGCCGAACTATCGTTTCTTACCAATTGCCGCTGCATCGAGTGGCGTGCAGCTCTCGAAGGTCAGACGATGAGGTGGGCAATGGACAGGTACATATATATCAAACTGACAGGGTCCGCCTCGACCTGACAAATTCTCATCCTCTCACTCCTACGGTCCTGCCGAGTGGACGCAGCTTTTTCTTCGCGTGCTGCCTTCTACAATATCTGTTCCTGCGCCTGTCAACCTTCATCAGGAACACCGACATCATGGCCGGCGGTGTCAAAAAGCCGGTCAACATCTTCCGGCTCGAAGATCAGGGGGAGCCCCGAGGCACTTTCAACTGGCGACTCTGGTTTGCCGTTGTTTCCTTTGGTCTCCTGGGGGCCGCTCGCGGTATTGATGAAGGCCTCATCTCTGGTGCCTTTAACTCGAAAGATTTCCAGACCTCGATCCGGTACAAATCCTACACAATTGTGCAACAAGCCAATATCAAGGCAAACGTCTCCGCAATGGTCCAAGTCGGGTCTGTTGGTGGTGCTCTCCTGTGAGTCACATCTTGTCTGGGTGGCGGACATTTATTCTCACCACTTTCATCCCCACACCATTCTATGTAATGCCACGTAATAGTGCTACGTCGCCTCTCATCTGTATGGGCTGTCGCAGCTTTGAGACCTTTCTCGCCGCTGACCTGGAGCTTGGCCACCCATGCAGAGCTTTCATTGTGTGCGACCGCGTTGGTCGCGTCACGGCCACTCGCCTCCTCTGCGTCCTGTGGATTGTAGGCATCACCATCTTCATGATTGGCGGCGTCAATGGCAATCTCGGCGCCATCTACGCGGGGAGGTTCATTGCAGGCCTTGGCGTGGGACAGACGCCTGTCGTGGGGTAAGTTTGGAATTCTCGTCTCGTCTCGGTGTCTTTGGGGTGGCAACACGCATGGAACAATGCCAGAGACCGAGACCTTTTGTCCTGCGCTTGCGCCTTCGACGTCCCGGCTAACTTGTCCCTAATTAGCTCTGTTTACATCGCCGAAGTTGCTCCCGCGTCCGTTCGAGGTCTCTGCACCTGTTTCTTCACCGGCGCCGTCTACATTGGCATCGTCTTGGCATACTTCACCAACTACGGCGCCAGGATTCACATCGCCGATGACAGCCACAAGCAGTGGCTCGTACCGTCCAGCCTGCACATCACCATGGCAGGCATCATTTTCCTCCTCATGTTCGCTCAGCATGAGTCGCCGCGATTCCTGGTGAAGCAGGGCAAGAGCCAAAAGGCCACTGAAGTCATGGCTCGCTTGCGTCAACAGCCTGCGGACAGTGAGTACATCGTCCGAGAGATCTCTGCCATCCGGGCTGCCTTGGATCGCGAGCTCGAGGCCACCAGGGGTGTGGGGTGGGTCGGAACGCTCAAGGAGATGTTTCTGGACAAGAGCAACTTGTACCGCGTTTACCTGGCGAGCATGGCTCAGCTCCTGTCCCAGTGGTCTGGCGCTGGTTCAGTCACCCTTTACGCCGTTGATCTGTTCAAGATTCTCGGCATCTCTGGCGAACAAGAGGGTCTTCTGGTAACGGCCGTCTTTGGTATCGTAAAACTGGTGGCGGCGCTTGTCTGCGCCCTGTTCCTCGTCGATGTCATTGGCCGCAAGCGCGCTCTCCTCACCGGCATCACGCTGCAGGCCATTGCTATGATCTACGTGGCAGTATTCCTGACTGCTGTGCCTGAGCTGGGCACAGATTCCCAATACGCCCTGCCCCGGTCCAAGGTTGCCGCCAGCCGTGGCGCCATTGCCATGATCTACATCTCGGGTTGCGGTTGGGCGCTGGGCTGGAATTCCATGCAGTACCTGCTCACTGCAGAGTTGTTCCCGCTGCGGATCCGTGCCCTCGCCACCTCGTGGGCCATGACTCTTCACTTTGCGAATCAGTACGGCAACACGCGAGCTGTCCCCAACATGCTTCTTCCAGCCGGCCAGGGTGGCATCTCGGCCAAGGGCACCTTCTGGTGCTTCGCCGCCGTCACTGTCCTCGGCGGCCTCTGGGTGTGGCTCTCCGTTCCCGAGACCAGCGGACGGAGCCTGGAGAGCATGGACCGCCTCTTCGATCTCCCCTGGTACAAGATTGGTCTTTATGGCAACAGGGATGCCGATCAGCAGGATACGGCTTACAACGACAAGCAGCGAGTTGCCGAGGAAACCCATGGCACGGATCAGCGCGTCGAGGAGAAGGAGGTCGTGTAAGGTAAGTAAGCACTGGAAAATTTGACCAGCTAGCACATTCAATATTTAATCCTTAAACCTTGATTCTTGGGGGGGGGGGGGGTTCGAACCGAACCACGCGCGTTAGTTCCACCAAGCCAAGTCAACAACCACCTAGAATTCTTTTTGGGAAACTTCCAGCAGAGACGTAGCAATCATGTTGGACATGCGCTTCGGATACGGCCTTGGAAGGGAGGGCCTGATGGAATACATGCATGTGGGAACAATACGACATTGAGAAGTTGCAAATACTTGTTTGGAACAAAGATTGGCACGTTATGCAAACTATTTGATATATAGCCGCTCATTTGCAGTCTCCCACAACAAAAACCCGTCATTTTTTTTTTTTTCCAAAAGTACAACCAGCCCTTGTAGCGTCAAGCGCATCAGATAGATCCGAGCTCAGCATTCATCTGCGAGACAGCCCGACTTCCAATCCCAGGGGCTTTCTCAAAAAGCCTTCCCTGGTCCTCATCTCGCCCTGTCTAGGCGTGACGGCGTACCTCCTCACCCACGTTGCGAGGATCAGCTTCATTTCCATTTCGGCCACGTTGCGTCCGATACAAGCCCTTGGTCCGTGACTAAATGGAATGAAGGCATTCTTCTGCCGCGTGGTGGGGTTTTCCCATCTCTCCGGCCTGAACTCCTCGGCGTCGTCTCCCCAGATTTCCGTTGCGTGATGCATCGTGTAGGTCGGTACGCTGAGGACGGTGCCCGCCGGGAAGTAGTGCCCGCGGAAGGTGATGCCCGGGGAGCCCGGGGGGATCTGGCGAGGCAGTCCGATGCTAGAGGTGGAGTGGTGGCGGAGAGCTTCGTCAATGACCCACGTGAGATACTGGAGATCGCGGACCATGTCAAACGTCGGTACGTCCACGCCCTCGGGAATCGCTGCGTCGAGCTCTCTCTGTAGTTTCCCGAGAACGCGTGGGTCTCGGACGAGATAGTTCATGAGAGCGCACGAGGTGTTTGACGTGGTGTCGCTCCCGGCGATGAGCTGAGTCAAGGCCTCGGCGGTCAATTCTACGCGCCCAAGAGGCTCTCCCTTGTCATCTTTGCCTTCCATCAACCGAGAAAGAAGGTCACTGCGCCCCACGGCCGGAGGGTTTTCCACGCGGGCCTTGACCCGGGCGATGGCGATGCCGGCAAGATTCTCAACGGCTTCCAGCCCTTTGCTGAAGAAAGGATCGGGGAGCCATTTCGCGTAGGGTTTCAGCTGCGGGTAGCACCCGAGTGTTGCGTTTACTTCGCCACGCCGGTTGAGAATCTCAATCGCCGACGCGTACTCGGGGGGGCTGTCGGGAGAGGACCTGATCTCGGTGACATCCGCGCCCTTCTCAAGCATGCCGAATGGGGCTCCAAAGGCCAGGTCGCCGATGACGTCGAAAGCCAGAAAGTTGAACCACGGTAGAGAGTCAATGTGCGCCTCCTTGCTGCCATCGCCGGTCCTCTGCGAGCTCTCGTCGATCAGCTTGTCGAGTTGTTTGACGAAGCAGACCAGGTTCTCATGGATATAAGGCTCAAACTGCACGATGGATTTGGTTGAGAAGGTGTGCGACACCATCTTTCTCTTGCGCGAATGCTGCATCCTGTCTCGCGTATTGAACAGACCGCGGCACATGGACACGAAAGCATCGTAGAATTCACTGCAAGATCCGAGGTTAAATTGACTAGACGCGAATGGATTGCTGAACCATGCGGCAGCGGGCTGATGGGGTTCACGCACGATTTCAGGAACCCGTTGCCGTGGCCGTAGACGACGGGAATGGCCTCATCGTCGGCAATACTGACATGATTGGGCTGAATGCGAATTACTTTGCCGAGCTTGGCGTGGTATTGATCGACCGTCTTGTAGCGATCTCCACGCCGACTGACGCCAAGCAACCAGAGATTCGAAAACTGTGCGCCGAACGGAGCCGGTATCTCTCGCAATGGCCCAAAGGTGACGAAATAATCGAACAGGTAGGAAAAAGCAACCAGGCCGATGACAGCCGGTATTGCCCACGGCGACAGGAGGTACTCCAACAGCGCCATGCTACTGGCAACCGGAGCTCAGTGTCTGGTTTGTTCTGTTCAAATGGTGGAATGGGTCGTCAGGCAATCAAAGACAGACGGACGGACGGTCTGGTGAGCAAGCAAGCTTGTTTAATAGTAATCCGTAGGGGTTCTGTCTGAGCCTTATATGTTGGTAGCACTGCCGCAAGCATTGCACGCCAGACCAGCGTATGAGGGTTGGCGGTTTACGAAGCGGCCGCCAACCCCCACAAGCTAGCAGAACTTGTCCGGAAGCTCGGGACTGGCCATCGGCAAGCCGTCCAGGTGCTGTTTGATTGTTTGGTTTCACGTTGGTCTCGTCGACGCTGTCCCGATGCCACCCTGATTGGTTGCACGGCAAATAAAGTCGGGTTGGCTTCCCGGCAAAATCCTGGCTCGCATACACGCTGGTTTCCGTGACCTCGGTACATGCGGACTAAGGCCATTTGAATCCGTATGAGTACAGTGGGGGGGGGGCGGATGTGAGTGTTACATAGCGTGTTTTGTGTTGTCTCGCAACTCAAGGTGCGCGCGCGAATAAAGTCGTCACCATCCCGAGCGTCGAGTGCATCGCAGCTGTTGAGCATATGATATGCTCGTTTATCGCAGCTACTGTCAGGGGTGCGCACTTCGTTTTTGGCCTGGTTGGCCTAGCTGCTTCGATAACAGCCGCCGCCATGATCGCTCCTTCCCTTCTTGTCGTCACCCACCATTCTCCCCCCAACATTCTTTATGCAAATTTAAAAAAAAAAAAAATTGCGCGGCAGCGCCGGGCTTATTAACCTTAATAACTGATGAGAGAACCGCTAGGCTAAAAATACAATGGCGCACCCTTGGTAAGACTACGGCTATACGAGCTAAATCTATTTTATCCAACAGTCATAACTTATCAGTCATCACCTTTGTCGATGGCCGCCGCTACAACCGCTCTCACGGAAGTACATTCGTTCCGCTCCCCCGTATCTCTTCAAACATGGCTAACAATTGCACTACTAGGTGTCCGGTCGATGTCAATGAGCTGAGACGAGCCGACGCTTCAGCAGAAGAGCCCTCGTGATGGCAAACGACGAGTCGGTTGAAAGACAATAGTGTTGACAGAGTACGCCTCCGTTGCCCGCAAGTATGCACCTAGATCTAGGTGGCAAGCACGAGTGGGGGGTTGTCGCTCTCCAAGAGCTTGTTCAGGCACCGTCACCGTCAGGACCATGGGGAACACGGCCACATGCTGTAAGCAAACACGCATGTCCGAATGTCGCTTAGAGGGGGTCATGTTCAATCAACACGACACGAGCACGTCCTCTCTACCAGACAAGTCCTGCCGTAATACCATGCACCATGCGATCATATCGCGGCTCCCGTCACCGACGCGGATGAAGGGCTAAAAATGGAAGCGCCTCTTCGTTAGTGCATTTCATGACAGAACTCTCATCAGTGAAGCGAGAACCCATGTGACTTCTTTCCTTCAAAATGACGTGATCTCAGCTTCGGTGGCGGACTACAGCACCGCCATACAACTCAGGCCCGCTCTCCATGCCAAACATCTACACGCTACTATTCCACCTTACAGCCACGATCAGGAAGAAAACTTTGGTCAAGAAATCAGCCAAAAGACAAGGGGGCCATGCAGCTGATTCAAAGGCCAGGACAGGCTCGCATGCAACGGACTCACCTACTCTGAGTCCTTGGATTGATATATATATTGATATATATATATCAGCCGAACCCCCGCAACACATCTGGAAATGTTTCCACCCCGCGCTGTAGAATTGGGCGCGGCCACGCCACGACATAAAGTTGCTCTTATCCCCTTGGTATATCCGGGCAACATTGTGGCAGCCCACAGCCCACGAGGGGCAGAAGAAGGTTCATGGCGGTTGGGGGCGCGGGCAAATGGGACGCCTTGGTTGGCTGAATCGTAGGTCCGTCCGTCTGTCAGTCCGAATGTCAACTTTAAAATCATGTCAGTCAGGCTTGCCGGGCCAAGAACATCCCATTGCCCATCATGGATCAATCACACGCCGTCTGTCCCCAAACATGGATACTTTCCACATGGCGTCCATAATGGCAGAAGCAAAAGCTTTAAAGACTGCAAGATTTGCCATGCTGCTCTCGGCCCATCCCTTTCCCTTGACAGTCTGCCCTTTCCAGATGCAACAGGCATCCACTTGCTCCTACCGTCACCTTTTGTTCCCCTTGTCTTTTTTCTTTTCTTCCAGAAACAAAGAACAGAAATGCGCCCGCCTGCCGTGTTAACGGCACTGGCCGCGTGCCTGGCCGTCACCGCGGCGGCCGGACCGGACCACGGTGAGATGCCGAGGTCACTGGAGGCCCGGACGCCGGCGGGCGAGACGGATGCCGGAGCGGGTGCCCTTGTGTCGTCTATGAAGACGTGCGATGACTGTCATGTGAGTTGTGCATTCCTTTCCCATATTCATCATGGCTTGTCCCTCGGCATCTCCGCCAACCAAATTGGCACACCAGCCAGCTAACGCTTTCTTCAGCTTGTCCTTGAAATGGCAAAGAGCCTTCTTGTAGGGGGCGACGAAGCGTTTAGCAGCCTCGGGAAGCAGCTCTGCGTCAATAGTACCGTTCGTCACAGCTCCATCGTGTCCAGCAATTGATTTCTCCATCCTAGATGTATTTCAACTCACAGGGAAAAAAAAAACAATTAGACATTCGACCAGCAATTCTGCGATGGAATGGTCGAGCGCGAGGCACCGATCCTCGCGTCCATTATCCGCACAATGGAAATCGAGTCGCCGACCTCGAACCAGTTCTGCGTCTCGTTCCTCGGATTATGCGACGTGCCCGAGGTGGACGCGTGGGCGGTGCCCTTTCCGTCATCGGGAACAAGCTCTGCTGCTGCCGCTGCTGCCGCTGCTGCCGGAAGCAAAGGTGTTGCTGGCGGCAAGAAGCCGCTCCAGGTCATCCAGTACTCGGATGTTCACATCGATCCCTTGTACAAGGAGGGTGCCAGCGCCGACTGCAAGAAGCCCACTTGCTGCAGGTAAAGAGACAAATTCCATCCCTTGAGGAATGGGATGGGGACTGATGAGCCATCGGATTTTTGCAGACCCTTCCCCCAGGACCATGTCCCGGGCAGGACGAGTCGCCCGGCTGGTCGGTTTGGAGACCACAACTGCGACACGCCCATGACATTGGAGAAGAGCATGTACGAGTACATCAAGAAGGAGTTCCCGGACGCTGCGTTTGCCCTGTTCACGGGCGACATTGTCGACCATGGCTTGTACAATACCAGCAGGGAATACAACGAAAACCTCAGTAAGCTTTGCGTCAAATAAGAAGAAAAAAAAAAAACATACATCGCTTTCCCCTGGCTTCATCACACACAAACACACACAAACACACACAAACACACACAAACACACACAAACACACACGCACACACACGCACACCAGCTAAACAAATGACAAATTTCTAGTTGAGCACAGCTACCAAGCCATGCACGACTACATCGACGTCGTCTACGCAACGGCAGGTAACCACGAAGCCGACCCGCCCAACATTTTCAAGCCCCGATCCGTCGGCAACGACACCCAATGGGTTTACGACAGTCTTGCCAAGGAGTGGTCCCGCTGGGTCGGCAGCTCGTCCGCGGCAGAAGCCCGGGCCGCCGGCGTCTACTCGAAAAAGTACCCCAAGGGCAACCTCCGCGTCATCTCCCTCAACACCAACATGTACTACCGCCTCAACTTCGCCCTCTACCAGAGGACGCTGGAGAGGGACCCCAACGGCCAGCTCGCGTGGCTCGTCAGGGAGCTCGACGCCGCGGAGCGAGGCGGGGAGAACGTCTACATCATCGGACACATGCCCCTCGGCGAGTCCGACGCGCTGCCCAACGGGTCCAACTACCTCGACCAGATCGTCAGGCGGTACGCCAAGACCATCAGGGCCATGTTCTTCGGCCACACGCACGTCGACCACTTCGAGATCAGCTACGCCGACTACGCCGACCGGTCGCACGCCAACGCGCTGGCCGTCTCGTACATCTGCCCGTCCCTGACGCCCACGTCGGGCCACCCCTCGTTCAGGGTGTACGACGTCGACCCCGACACCTTTGCCGTCCTCGACGCCACGACCTACATGGCCGACATGGACACCCCGGGCTACCAGGTGTCGGGCCCCCTCTGGAAGAAGTACTACTCGGCCAAGGAGGCCTACGGCGGCGCCGTGTCCCCCCCGTTGACCGACCCGGCCGCCGAGCTGTCCCCCTCCTTCTGGCACAACGTCACGGCCGCGCTCGAGAGGGACGACTCCCTCTTCGACGCGTACATGGCCCGCAAGAGCCGCGGCTGGAGAGCCGACCGGGCGTGCCGCGGCGGCTGCAAGAAGGAGGAGATCTGCGGCCTCCGCGCCGCCCGCAGCCAGGATAACTGCTGGAAACCCTCGTTCGGCATCAGCTTCAGCAAGCGCGGCGAGACGGAGCACAACCACGGCCACCACGACGCGTGCGGCGCGTCGGTCGCGTCGGAGTGGCTGAGGGATCTGTTCAGGAGGCAGGACATGCACGGCATGGTGCGGGACATGTTCCTGGCCGCGGGTGGCAAGATTCTGTCCCCTGTGAAGAGGGCGTAGCCTGCTTTGGCTCCGTAAAGTGGTGCTGCAATATGAGCATGTATAAAGCAGGACAGTTTGTTGGTGTAATTAGTAAGGGGAAGTGAGAGATGTTGATTCGAAAGAGGAGGGGGGGGACGTGTGGACGTGGACAGCTTGTGTGAGGAAGGGAGAGGAAAAAAAAAAAAAGGGGTCCATCTGGTACACGGCGTTGCAGACGAGGCTCGTCACCATACATAGATCTGGGCCAGGTGCCCTTTTTCGTCTCGCGGGCGCCAAGCAAGGGTAGGGTAGGTATAGGTCAGCTTCCGTAATCCGTAAGCAGCGTAATAATAAGCCGGATCAGCGACATGGTTTCTTTTTCACGAGCTGCCCGACAGAGACGACAGAGAGGCAAAGAAGGGGTACAGAGTACGAAGTATGTAGGCGAGCAAGTATTATATTATTTACTCCGTTGTAGATTCCCTGAGGGGCCAAAAACCAGAGGGTACTCGCTACTCGCGCTCAAAGTACCTCTTTTTCTTCTTCATCTTCTTCTTCCTTTGCTTCTCAGCTGCATCAACGGATCTGCGCTGCCATCCTAGCGGCCAGCCAGCGTTTCAAGCCGATGCAGTCAATCTTTGCCTTGAAGCTGGAGAAGCGGGGACATCCCATTTCGCAACCTTTTCCATGCATTTTTGAATGGGAAACTTGGCCGATGGCATCTCTTCCCGCCTCTAATCAACGAGCCGCCGCGGCAGAGTGGTCAAGGAAAAAGCAAGAGGCGATCCATCTAACATTTGTCGGCTCAAGCTGTTGCCAAGCTGCACGTCAGCGGCAAATGGTCCCCTCTTTTCGTGCAACATGCAGGTTCTCGGTCCTCGGCGACAATGGGCGGCCCGAGGGTTCAAAGGGTCAAAGCAATAAATAAATAACGCGCCATCCCGACGGCATCCTGGACTGAGCGATTTGAGATGGAAATGTAGGATCCAGAGGAGCACTGGGCGCCCTCCTTTCGTTGGCAGCGTGGCGGGGTATCGGCGTATCTGACGGGACTAGATGAAATCCCTTTTTTTTTTTTTGCTTGTTCCATCAGTTGTCCCCGAGTTGCTTTTGGCTGCTTTTGGCTGCTTTTGCTTTTGCTCCAGCTGGTTTGGGACCTCCAAGTTGTCCCAGTGGGTCCCTCTCTGTCCTGTCCTTTCTTGTCTTGGCTCTTGGCCACAAGGCGAGAACGCCCCCGCCAAGCCTTCTTGCTCGGATCGACGACAATTGATCTGCCCGCTGCCGCCTCGTGAGTCATTGTGACAAAGCATCCGATCCGGGTGCATCATGGCCTTGTTGCATTTCGTCACAGTCAATCAGACAGCGTCAGTTGACATGTCCACGAGAGACAGAGAAGGCACCCCAGCTGAAATGGCTGAAATAATACATGCACCGATCGTCCCGGAGCTATTCTTGGCACCACCCCATCATCCATCATCGTCTCCATCGTCTCCATCGTCTCCATCGTCTTCTTCACACGGGAACCGGGAACCCTCGATTGGAAAGGGTTGCCGCCACCAACATCCCCAGCTGTGTGTGACCTCTCGCATCCATGACCCTTTTCCGGATGGGTCCCGGGGCCTCCGACCGAAGAACCATGATCTTACCTATGTATGTTACATGACTTGTACATGGGCATTCCGGCGACTCGTCCGATGCAGCTTTGCGTTCCAGAGCTACCGTCGCCAGAAGTACCGCTGTCAGTGCCTGTCAGTGCCTTGTCACACAGGTCGCCGCCTTCTTGGCTCCGTGTGGCTCCGTGCCCACCCACAATGGCAGGGTCGGCTGGGTCCATTACGGGCACATTACGGGCACACACGGGCGGGCCACACGCCTTCGTGTTTGTTTGTTTGGTGCCCCGCCACGCACGCACCGCCTCGTGTAAAAGCTGTAGGCTGTCATAAGCTGTAAGCTGTAATAAGCTGTAATAAGCCGCAATACGCTGTAGTTCGTAAGCTTGGGAACGCATTTATCCATCTACATATCTCGGACAACGCCCCCGTTTCCCAGGTATCCTCGATATCTTCCCCGCCGACATACTCTTGCGCACGACGTGACGAGAAAACAAAGCATTGCATCCGCGCTGGCGCTCCCCCAATCGCATCAACATCCATCTCACAAATCGCCCACAAGTCGCCCACAAACCAGGTGCCCGTCTTTGAACAACAACCGCATCACCACCACCACATCCCGCCGTCAGACCCCCTCATCGGCGAAAACCCACAAACACGAACAACAACTCCCCCCCCCCTTCGCCACCACCGCCACCACCGCCACCACCACAATCATGTCTCTCAAATCAGAAGCAACGTACTACCTGGTGCCGAATCTGCGCGCCCTGGACCCCTCAGCGCAAGAAGTCGACCCCAAATCGCACACCTGGGTGCAGCCCATTGACATCGACGACGAGGATCTCATGTTCGGCGGCAAGTCGCTGAGCGCATGGCACGAGGAGGACAGGCGGAGACTGAGCAGCGGCGGCAGCGACGACGGCCGCAACGACCACAGTCGAGACGAAGAGAGGAGGGGCCGCGAGCGCGTGCGACGCCACGACGGTGCCTCCAGGAGCCATCAGAAGTGAAGCCGAAGCTGTTCACGCGACGTACCTCTTTCCTCATCCAGCATGCCACCTACACGACAAGAAGCTTTCCACGACCGTGATAGACTCTCAAATTATACCCCTTCCCCCTATTCGCACTCGAAATGATTTCCCTTGGAAATACGCCTCAGTAATATCTTGAATCCATAAGATATAGTCTTATATTAAGAGGGAAGGGGCTATCATAAGGATAAGGCGTTAACTAGGAGTCACCACCACGGCGTTTTATATGGGTATTTCTGAACAGGCGGGGCCCATTTCGAATCCGGAGTGCCATCATCTTCAGCACCGTGATTCCAATTTTTTAATTTTTTTTTTTCAATTTTCAATTTTTCTTCATAAATTACAACGGGGACATGTACCTAGAAGGAACCAGTTTGTTCAAACCATCGCATTCCACCCCCTTGCGTTCGCGCGCGCAACAACACAAGGGGCATCGGAAACTTACTCATAGATCGTCTCGAAACAAGGCCGGGCTCATATCATTACCCCCGCCCGGCCGCTGAATGGCAGAAATACCATGACAAGAATTTACTCTCACGGCCTATAGTCCGTACAATCATTGATGCCGTTGCCCCCCCCACCCGTCCAACCGCCCAAGCGGCCACCTAAATGCGCGCATGGGAAAATGCCCATGACACGGGAATGTGCGACGTGCGCCACTTTTGCAAAGGGTGTTCTGATCAAGAGAAGCACGTGGCCGTGGCCGTGGCCTCTGATGAAAGTTGTTTCTATTTTGCAGGTGGGTCTCCCCGACACTAGTTGGGCTGAAAACTTTAGCGTAAAGATTGAGAAACAAGCATCTGCAACCAACTCAACCTAAATGACCCCGAACGGGAAGACAATCAAGAACAAGCCCCGGCGCCAACATGCTTCCCGCCAAGCTCAAGCAGCAAGCCTGTGTTTCCTTTTCCCCCTGTTGGCTCGTCGGGAAGCCCAGTTCCACAAAACTTGTTTGTTGTGAACTCACTTTCCTTGGAAACTACGGCTGAGAGAGTTTGTTGGCCAACTTTGGTGTTGGCCTTTTATCCACAATGACTGCATCCTGTAGAGGTAGAGTGCCCATCTTTTCGCACTTGCCGAGCAGTAAAGTTGACGGTGACCTCGAGGTTTGAAACTTAAGAAACGAACGCAGAGATTGGGAAATGAAAACTTTTCTATCACACGATGTAGTCTATAAATTGCGAGCTGTTCTCCCCCGTATGGATCGGGGGTTTTTTTTTTCTCCCTCTTCAACATAAGAACAAGCACAAAAGTAACGAGCCGGCCATTCACTTACCTGGACCTTGACTTATATCCCCACGTCACCAGCAAGAGTTCTCCGGTCATGAAGGTCATCACCATCATTGCCGCTGCGGTTGCTGCCTCTTTCAGCAGCGCAAACCCTGTGCCTCATTGCGGCGAGAAAGCTCGCCTCCCACATGACATTGATGACATTGACAAGGTCGTCCTAGCCCCGAGCCCGAACCCTCACTCCTCTTCCAAGATGAATAAGCAAGCTTGGAGGCTTGTCCTGTTGGACTGTCGGGGCGGAAACCATTCCGACGTCCCAACGTCCGACGACTGCACGGACATGATGCACATCACGCCCATCCGTGTCTCCCCAGACGCCCAGGATATCAAGGGTCTTTACGACGAGCTCACCGAGCTCACGCAGCTCGAGGGCACTTCCACCTGGTTGTACATGCCCGGCCAGCCCCTCTCACGTCCCGTCCTGAGTAAACGTGGCGAAGAGCCCGAAATACCTACAATCCCTCCCCACCGCACGCCTGATCGCTCTCACATGAGCCATCGTTTCGACGCCGAAATACCTACAATCCCTCCCCACCGCACGCCTGATCGCTCTCACATGAGCCATCGTTTCGACGCCGAAATACCTACAATCCCTCCCCACGGCATGCCTGATCGCTCTCACATGAGCCATCGTTTCGACGCCGGCGGGTGGTTCGTCGAACCCTCGAAGAAATTGCACCTGCCCCGCCAGCAGTGGGACAACATGATCGAGCTTCGACGCAAAAACGGCGGAGACGTCTCCTCAATGTTTGCCCGCGGAAGCAACTCCCCCGAAGCACCTGGTCTGGCCACGAGCAGCGTTGATACTGCATCTCCTGTGCCCCGAAGCAAACTTGCTAAGAATTGTCTCCAGTGCACTGGCACCGTCTGCTATCTGGCTCCTTGCCAATTTCCACCCGTAAAGGTTGTGGATGAGCTCGAGAAGCGTGCGCAGGAGAAAAAGGCCAAGAAAGAGCAGAAGGCGGAGAAGAAGAAGAAGAAGAAGCAAATGAAGCGGATGAAGGACCTGGATATGGACATGGAGATGGAGGAGAAGTAGGAGAAGGAGGAGAAGGAGGAGAAGGAAGCCCGATGAGACTGGCAGTGGCTTTGTTCGGCATGATATCTAGGCATGGTGAAAAGGTTGGGATTTCCTGGTTTTCTTGCTTTCCCTTGTTTGGATGTTTGATTGTTCGTACTTTCCCTTTGTTATGATGCTTAGTGGTTAGGTGAAGAGAGTTTCAGAATCTTGGCGATACAGGATGTTAATTTGATTTCTTCGTCGCTAATTTTTTATAATAACGATGCCAATTTGTTTTTGTGTGTTGTGTTGTGTTGTGCCATCGTGGTCTTGTGTTGAGGTGGAGTCTGGCGAGAGCCCCGCAGTGCGACATCTGCCGAGATCTGGCAGCCGCCCCACCTCCCGTCCAGATGTGACGGCTGGACCCTTCACGTGAGGGACTCGGGGAGGCCATCTCATCGTCAACCCACCCCGATGCAAAAATCTTCAAGTCGTCCTGGCATGGTAACCCTCGGGCCATGAACTAGTCCTTACGCTGGACCGCCTAGGAGCAGACGATGCCTGGTGCCGGGACCGGGAAGAGCTGCGATACCTGTCGACACCGGAAGAAAAAGCTAAGGAAAGCAGACATGTCTCAACCGCGTCGCCTCATCGCTAATGCGCCACAAAGGGCTGAGCTCGAGGTTCACGTCCGTGGGCTGCTCTACCTCCTCGCCAAGATGCCAGATGTGGAACCGAAAACGGAGTTTGAGAAGCAAGCCGTGTCGTTGGCATGGTGTCTCGTGGTATGTAACAGGGTCTTCACTCGCCCCCTTCCAAAATCTTGGCCTTTACACACAATGTTGACATGCACGAGCAAGATTGGGGAGTCCATCATGGACCCGACCATAGAATTAGACCCAAGAGTCTCCACGCATCATCACCCTCGCTGCGCAGCTCTTCGATGTGGTTCGGAAGACAAGGATACAGAAACTAGCGTTTCAGTATATTCTGTGCGAGACGGGCAACGTCGAGATGCTGTCCATGTCGCTCGTGCTGAATTCGGTACTGCAGATCCTGGACGTAGCCGACGGCCAGAAACTGGTGCTGGAATGCACGAACTTGATAGAGGAGACCATGAAGGCCTCTGAGCGGCTGGATCGATTCAGACCTCTGGGCACGGCGCGATTGCCCAACGCTCTGTGTCTATGCTGGCTACTAGCGCCAACGCCGAGGTTGCGGGAGACGATGCGAGAAGTTCTGCAAGAGCATATCCCAGATTTCAGAGGCGTTACATGGCAGGACCTCGCAGGGAGTTACGATGCGAGGTTTCGGCATATGCGTGCGCAAGTACGACGGAGGCTGTCGCCTCCGAGCATCACATAGTTTTGTCTATACGAAGCAAAGCATCTGCGACAAACACTTTGGACGATGCGCAGCTGGTAACGCGGTGTCTGCTTGAAAATGGGCGATACAACCGACGCGTCCATCCCTCCCCCGATGGAGCCCTTCGACCGCCGGGCAGTGACTCAGGACCCGGCGCTTTCGGGTCCTCCAAAGTTGGACAAGAATGGGGAGCCTCAGCGGTCCATGGCCCATCATCACCACACCGTACTTGTTCAATTCCGGCCGGCAGGCCGACTGGGGATACTCCTGCCTCGGCTGCAAGGAGGAGATGGAAGGAAAGACGAAGCGTTTCAGGATAAAACATACGAAAGATGGACCTCGCGGTGTAGGGCGACTGGTGCGCTGTGATGACCCCCCCCGGAAGGCCGGCAGCAGCTCTTTCTTTGACTGAGATGAAGTCGCTGATGACGCGGTCGGTCGGTGAGATAACGAGGCGGGAATAGATTCGGTTCTCAAAGGCGGCATTCTCGGGACTGGAAGAGCACAAGCTCGACAGGGGTTATACTACACTTACAGCTGATCACAGCTGTTAGAGAGGAACGAAAAACTGGGGCACGTAGATTTGTAAAATAATTCAGGGGGGGGGGGGAAGTATACACCCCAACTCAACTACCATCACGTGATCTCATCCTCCCCCACGTGACCTCTGGCAAATACACCCGAAACCTCATTTCCAGTTCGCCGTTCCACGCCTCGTCCTCAATCCCTCCCACCACGAAACCCTCCCGACAAGGCCTCTTCCACCATGTCAGGCGGCCACAAGCCCATTCGTCTGCCGCCCCTCAAAACCCTGCGGGTCCACAATCCCAAGAGGCAGCCCGAAAACCCTTGCATCGCAATCATGTCCAGCGTCCTAGGTAAGAAAGGTCCGAGACGAACCCGACCGGCGGAGGAGACGAGAGGGGGTTCCGAATTCACGCACAGTTTCTTCTAACGCGAGTTGGGTGCGGGCCCCCCCCAGCATGCTGGGCTTCAGCAGGCTACAACGCCTCCGGGTGCGCGGCCGTCGAGACCCAGTTGCGGAGGTGCATGGACGGGCCGGCGCCTCCGCCCGCGCCCGCGAACACGATCAACTACCACTTGTCGAGGATGCAGAAACACGTCACGAGCTCGAGGAAGCAGAGGTAGGAGGTAGGAGGTAGGAGGTAGGGAGGTTTCGCGGAAATGTCTTTCTTCCCGGGCGTGGTCCCGTGTAATTGATACCATGGGGTGGTTTCATTGTGAGAACTCGAAATCAGAGTATAGAGGATCGAATTGCGGCTCCGTTCTTTTTTTTTTCCATCTTCTCGGGTTTTTCACTGTATGATAGAGAAGAGATGTTGGTCTCTCAAGCTGTATGTAAAGATTGGAGCGGAAAGTGTCAACATGATGTACAACAGTGATTTGTTCCTTCATCAACGATTAGTATGCATACGCTGGATTTCAAACATATCTTCTTATTGATATGACCGGCTATATTCAGCTGGAGGGACATTGGCAAAGATTACGCGTATAATAAGCAACGTTCCACTATTCAGTTGTCGTGACAGAAAAATTGAAGTCACCGCAGCAATAGTTAAACGCAAAGGCGCCATATTGATTGAGTCAAGATCAAAGTCTTCATCATTCGCTCAACCAATTCCGTCGCTTCATGTGCACATGTTGGATCCGCTCTGCTTCCTCGCCACCGTCTATCCAGCTTGACAGCCAATACAAATCCAAGTCCGTCTCCACAGGGGTCTCTGACATAAAAGGTGGTCAAGAACTCATAGCAATCCCGAGAAGAAAACAGTGTCCAGCCTTAATCTCTCAGGGCCAAAAAAAAAAAAAGAAGGGGATAGTAAAGAGTGAAACCTAGGATACGCCAGCCTCCGGATCCCAGGCTCTGCGAACCTCCCAGTAGCGCCAGCAAATAATGTTCGGAAACACAAGAGAAAAGGCAAACAGAAAAGGGGGATGGTTGCCCATGTGATATACCAGATGTTGCTGGACTTGATTTGCCTTGCTTCCCCGCAACAAGCTTCGGCATTAAAGCCGCTCACTCGTATACAGACACTGTTTTCAAGACAAGATAATCTTCTCGATTGCGATCAACAAGGAGACAAGCCTTCGAAAAGGGGGCTCTGAGATGCTTGCGATCTTGTCAAACATATAAAGGGGGGCAAGTTACTCCTGTGTAAGAAAGTACAAGTCGACCTCAAACATGAAAAAAAAAATAACTCCCAGTCAGTATGAAGCTCTTGAACAAATGCAAATCGCTGGGATGTAGTGTCTATGTGATAGTTGATGTAGAAAACCCAAAAAAAGAAAGCCATTCCTTGGCTGATCATGCGATAATTTGCCCCTCTGGGAGTAGTAGAGGGGTTACTGTCGGTCGCAGACAGGTTTGGCGGCTTGCAATGGCGCTGATGAAATTGCCAGAAGAGTTCCGTCACCGCTTAAAAGCACAAGTGCGTGTGGCATGCGTCATTATTGGCCCTCGCCAACGCAGAAGAGTTCTATCTCTCCTACACCACCGGAGTACATGTTTCGGACCCCCTCGCGCCACTCCATGAATGCGATTTGAATGTCATCGTCACTTTCAATCGTGACAGAGTCTCCGTCCTCATCGCGATATCGTAGCTTCAGCGTGCCTTTGCCAATGCTGCTTGTCATGAATCGCGCAAGCTTGGCATCAATGCGGTCAATGAGGGACTGGTAGGTAATGTTGAAGGCTACCACGAGCGTCACGTAGTTTCCGCTGTCGCAATTGACCCGAACTTTCAATTGAGTCGGCATAGGCAGATCCGGAGTTGCCAGAGAATTGCTTGTCGATGTTAGGCTGCCGGGTCCAATCGAGGGGGACACATTGCGGGAATTTGCGGCGGCGGAATCAACTCTGAGTGAGTCACCACCAGTGGGCCCAGGTGTGTTTCCGCGCGAGTACAGTGGTTGCGTAGCAAAATGTGACATTGCGCCTCCAAGGCTCCCAGAATGTTGGTGCATACGCTCGCGCTGAGCCCCCGGGCTTTGTGTGCTGGTACGAATGGGAAGATCGTTTCGAGGAGATCCAGTTTGAGAGCGGGGAATGTTACCGTCGTGTGCTGGGTGTAAATGTTGAGGGATGCCTGGCACAGCCGGAATGTTGCTTTGACTGGGATGACGCTGTCGAGCGATGCCTGCCCCATTCACATCTGGCGTACTGTACGATCGACTTCTTTGCTGCTGCTGCTGCTGCTGCTGCTGCTGAGCAGCGGTCTGGCTGTGAGTGGCCATGGCGGGAAGAGATGGTCCACGAGCATTTCTACCACCACCGGCCATACCATAAGTGTTGGACGATGAGGATCCATCCCGGGACGGTGCCCGAGGCATGGCGCCGGGGGCATATCGAGGGTCATCCCAGACAGACTGTGGTGTCCCTGCTTTGGGTGGAAACTGATATGCGGGACCCGGAAAAATGCCACTGGCGGTGCTCGTTCTCGAAGAAGCCGGAGACTCGGCAACTGGTGAGAAATAGCTGTCTCCGCCTCGGGAGCTCGGGGATTGAGCACCGCTGCTCTGTGTTTGGAGACTGAGAGAAGCAGGGGGTATAGGCATAGGAAATCGCGGAGGTGGCGCGCGCGCGATGCCAGCAAGCGATTGTGTGCTGTCTCCTGTCGCGGATCTTTGCCTCAGATTGCCACTTGAAGAGGTTCGGGGCACAAGATATTGTCCATGATCCTCCTCATCGTCCTCTTGTTGCGACAAGTAGGGGTTCTCGAGCCCGCCAGCATGGTCCCGCGTCCAAGCAAAGTCATTCGAGATTGATTCCTGGCTCTGGGAATGTCGGGGTGCATTCTCTTTGCGTTGTGTCTCCAAGCCGACAGCCCATTTTCTCATCATCTCCTCGTTAAGGAATTTAATCGTAAAATTTTCGACACCAGGGTCACCCCTCCACCAAATCTGAACGCTATGAGAGCCTGCCCATCTGTTAGAGACCGACTGTAATCGATAATCAGCCCTCGCAAAAATCACAGGTTTCTTACCAGGTTTTGAAAGGGATACGACATCAGTCACGTTAGTCATGAAAATTCGACCCTTTAGCTGAAGCTTGCCGTTCCTATTCTTAATTTTAGGGCCGGTTGACCGTGTTTTGTCTTTCTTGCCCGAGGATTCCTTGCAGCAAAGTAGGATGCATTCGAAAAGATAAATTTCGTACTGGGAAGAACCCCCGTTAGTAATTCAATCGCCGCTGGACAGGACAAGGGCGAGGGGAATTGAAAAAAAAAAAAAGTCTGATGGCTCCTTGACCTACTTCTTTTTCCTGATCACTCTTTCCAGTGACGACGCCGTAGACGCCATGCAGCAGCAGCTTTCCGAAGGACTCCACCTTATGAGATTTCCAGTCATCTACTCGTGTGATGAGTTCCTCCAGAGCCTCGTCAAGAAGGTCGCGATTAACAGCTTCATTGGCCTTTTGTAAAACTCGTTCAGCGGCTTCGCATCCAGTGCAAAGGTCGTCTTTAACCTGGAGGTCGTCGGACTTCTTGGCCAAATCTTTCAACAATAGAGGGTATTTGACCAGTCGCTGCATAGGCTTCAGCAGGAACCCGTCCAATGTGTTGAAGTCTGTTGCGACGGGGTGGCCAGACTGTTGGATCTTATCGAATACTATATTCGCAATCTGGGCGGCCTTGCGTTGGTTCGCGATGAATGGTTGGTAAATGTCGAATGCATCTTCGTAAAAGCAAAACGGAGCACCCCATCTTTGTATGGCCTTTGGCATTGAGTTTGTCGTTTCGACTCGAATGAGAAACCTTCGTTGGAAATCAAGAATGGCGTTGATGTTTAGGAAAATCTGATGTACAATATCTCCAGGGATGAGGCCCTTTTGCTCCAATGTCTTCTTCAAGTCGTGCAGATTTTCCAAATCCTGTACATACTTTCGTTCAGTGTCGACCAGTTCCTTCACGATGTGATCTCGATAGCTCATTTGGGCACTTCCCGTGGTTGCAGCAGGCTCGTCCTCGGGATATGGCTGTAACTGAAGTAACAGGCCGCGCTGGTCTGCCAAGTCAAGCACATAATTGACAACCTGGGTCACCTTGACGAAACCACTGGTGTCGTTGCCCATCAAGTCGGTGATCACGAAGCTCTGTGCGGGGGGCACCTGCAGCTCCTTCATGCATGCCTGTACAAATTTAAAAATGGCGATTTTGGACTTCTTTGCTTCTGACGCAATTTGATCCTCCACTTTGAGAGGTTCGGTCGGCTGCAGTGAGTTGTAGATGGTGAGGAGAGGATATCCTGTGCGAAGGAGATTCCATAATGGGTCGACCGGGTCAGAAGGATCGAGCTGCTCGAGAAATGGGGTGAAATCAGGCACTTGGCTTAATCGTTGCTTGAGGGAGACGCAAATCTGGTATAGCGACCGTGAGGCGTCGGCTTTCTGGTTGATGATGTTGGTCGTCGCCATGATGGGCCCGCCATTTTGACCAGGCACAACCGTCGCGGCGCTAGCCAGCGAACTCAGCGACGTTGACGAGCCAGCGTAAGCTGTCGAGCCCGACAGCTGGCTACCGCGAGGCGCACTGCTCATAGTTTTTGCTTGAAGAATGTTCTTGAAGCCGCTCTGGTTGGACTGAAAGACCGGAGCGGTATTATTTCGAAGGAGGGGAGCATGGGCCATGTCAAGTTCACTCCATGCGTTGGAAGGGAAAAGTAGGGGCCCGCGGGGGAATGGAGGAACACAATGTTTCTCGTCGTCGTCCAGGGAGGAGAGGTTGGACGTGATGGCGGGCGGAATGCGGGCGAGAAGAGGAACGTTGTCTTTTCGTCGACTTTTGAGGGGGCTATGTCTCTGTTTGTTAAGCCCTCCCTTCTGGCTTGGGATGGTCTCAGACGAAGAGCCAAAGTCGCGTCATTCAATAAACAATGGTCAGGTGAGTCGCTTTTGTTGATGCTGGAGAGAAACTCTGGCCCAATGTCTTCATGGACAAGTCGTCGTGTCGCCTGCCGCTTTTGATCGGGGAAAGCAAGGCGACAAGTTGAGCAACGGGCTTTGGGCGTCAAGGCCGCACAACGATGGTGCGGATAGAGTTGAAAAGGGGAGCCGTCACCACTATCTTTCTCAGCTTAGGTTGTCCAAACAAAAATGGAAATGGAAATGAAGCGGCTCGCGGCAAGCAGCGATGTGGCAAAGATTGTCAGACAGATGGGGCAGGTCAGTTGGGCCAACGCTGTCCAAAGCAGGCGACAGGTCGACGTCAATTCGAGGTGTGAGCTGAGTGACGAACTGCAGGCGGCGTTGTTGGGGGGCAGCTCAGCACCGTTGACCCGTTGAGGCGGCACAGGCAGACTCAAAAGTAGAACAAAACAAGTGAGACGGCTAGCTCGAAGGATCGGGGGGGTCGACTCCAATGGCTAGAATGGCTAGTAGAGAGAACGGCGAAAACAAGTTCGAGGGTGGCTGGCTGGCTTTTCTTCTCGTAGCGCCTCCCAGGGTGGTGGATGGTGCCCTGGTAGCCCGAAAAGAAGTGGGAACCCGTGGGTCAGTTATCGAGACATGGGCAGGGGAGCAGTCCGCAGCGGACAGCCCAAGCAGCCATCCTTCTGTCCGCAGGGCCACTCTACATAGGTACAGTGGGGGGGGGCAGATGTATGTACTGAGTCGCAGTTATCATGCAAGCTGAATACACAACTCGCCTAGTACAAGTGGACGGGCCTTTAAAGAAGGAAATTTGGGAGCACCAAAAAGAGGCGCAGGACAGGTCGACAGGACAGGTCGACAGAACGTCAAGCAGGTGCTACTTGGGTAGGTACTTCAATGAATCAAGGTGCAGGCCGAACTGTGCGCACTCACTCCCTTAGCCCCCGTACATATATATGTTGTATGTACGGATTACTCCGTACGGATTAGTCTTGTTCATTCTAAAGTTGGCTTCATCACAGGTTCAGAGAAAGGCCCAGAGAAAGGCCCAGAGAAGGCCCTAAACCCGGGACGCATGAACCAGCGAGTAACGGACCCGCTGAGAGGAAAGTGGGCGCATTCGAGCGTGGTGAGTGGATTTTGGCTGGGGATTTTGCACGGATTGATCAGTTGACGGCGAGACCAACAACAAGCACACTTCGCGATAGAGCATAAATTATGGAAACAAGTCCACACTAGACAAACATGGGCGTGAGGAGCATGGGACGTGGGATATTGTATGTGCCATGGCATGGATAATAGAGCATGGCGCACGTCCAACTGGGCCAGATCACGAACCTGCCACCTACCCTGCCTGGCCGATATAGCAGTCTGCTGTTTACTGCCGTGGCTGGTGGTGGTTATTGTGCTCGATTCCGTATTATTGTCCTGGATCCAGCACTCACTCCAGTACGGTCCGTACGTCTCGACTGATCGTATGCTAATTACGGATCTGTAAATCTAACCCAGAACTACTGTAAGCAGCCAACAAGGCATGCACAAGTCAATCGATTCAACGTTCTAGCACAGCCAGCAGACCAGACGACCGACCGACCTGCCGTCTGCCGTTTGCAGGCGGCGGCAACGTGCCGTGCATGCACCAGCCCGCCGCCATGGCTTGGAGGTTTACGCTTCTTCCTGCGCCAAAAGCTTGCGCCAAAAGCTTGCGCCGGCAACCAAGTCGTTGGGTTCGATAATAGGGTCGGGATCGGGATGCACACCACGGAGCGTTGCATCCGCACCAACCCCTTTCGACGGCAAAAGCATTGCACCCAACACTTTGCTTCTTCCCATCTCGCAGAAGAAAAAGGGGACCAGCAGACCCTTTCTACCTTCCCCTACTTCTGCGCACACTCGCACACGCGCGCACGCACGCACGCACGCACGCACAGACATGGAGAGACGAACGTTGGCTTGGGCAATCGACATGCAATCGTAGATTCGCATACGGAATACAAGCAACTGCGTCTACAAACGTAGAGTGATGTTATCGCTCTGCATCGTCGACATCGCCCCTTTCCAATTCTCGTGCCTCCTTTCCGGAAACCGCCATCCCATAACGAGGCAACGCAGGGTTGAATAACGGCTTGTCATGGCATCACCGATTGCCTGTTTCATCCTAGCCAAAAGTGGGTATTCAGTCTGTCGTGGACCACCACCTCCAAGCTCCCGTCGCAGAGGCTTGGGGATCGCCCCAAACTGCCCCTCGATGGACAAAATACGGGGCACCTGCGATAATAATTGCTGTCCGTGTGTTGCCTTTGTTTGCCAGCCGCCGCTTATTGACAACTCTGGTTCAGAGTAGCTCCCGTAGACAAGCCGGATCTGTTCTGGCATGCCAGCGATGTTATCATCATGAGCTCGATAGGGGGCTGCTGTAGCAAAAACACCCTGATAAGACTGGAAGTCGGGGAGCCCGATCGTAATGGGGCTACTGGCCAACTAATTGCCGTATTGGATAGGGTGAAAAGCATGATGGTCTGATACTCTCTATAATGCTACACAGACATGCTATGTCATGTTTAGGGAAAGGCATGTATCCTTCGTAGTGTAGTTTTGCTTCATGGCGTCGACTGTTTCACGCATCGCAGCGTCATGTGCAAAGAGAACAGGTCTTGGTTTGCTTTTCCCAAACAGAGCTTTGGTTATCACCCCTTCGTCCCTAGTGCCCTTAAGATGTCTGCATGCGGCCAGAGTCAGCTGACTCTCCAGTCTGTCCACGCTTACCGTATCAACAACGGATACCCCAAGGTGCCTAGTACATAGGCTGTATCGGTGATGCCTATGTTTCTATTCCTGGGCATGGACATGTGTATTTTAATGCAGAGAGCTTTCCATGAAACAGGCTTCTGGGCTGGCTTTGTCCAATTGATTCAGCTGAAGAGAGACAAGGTTGCTTGGTGAGATCAGCTTCTCACACTGACACATATCCACTGTTCGTTCGCTCGCTCGGCAGTCCAGGCCAGTAGAGTCAGATTCCCCCAGATTGCGTGGACGGCTTGCATTCAGTGCTGTCCCCACGCAGGGTGGTAGGTACAGAAGGAAAGGAACAAACCCATTTTGAGGCTTCTAAAGGAAAGACATTGTCAATGCGAGTTGACAGAGAAATAAGAAGAGAATCGACTCACATGTGAATTAAAAAGCAACGCTCAATGGTGGTCTCTATCCGCCAACGTTGACAATGTGATGCGATGGTTGAGGTGCAATGCTTACCCTGAATCCTTAACCCATGCTGGTATTGAGCCCGGATGCTGCTTCGCTTCGAACATAATATTCTACACTGAATCAGATGAGCAATCTTCAGTTCGTCATCCTGGGCGTCATGAATGTGGAACGGTGAATCAGCTCACCAAACATGCCCTGCGACAGATGAAACGCCAAGATTGTTGAAAACATTCCCGGATTACCGGTTTGTAGACGCCAGGCAGAACGAGAGTGGCTGCTTCAGAATGCGCGTGTGCGAACGATTATTGGATGGGCCATTGACGATGTGATTTCCAATTTCAAACACCAAGTGCCTAGGTGCCTAGATACCTGGGTATTCGACATGGGGCCCCGTGATTCCCTGCCGACGGGTGTATCAGGAGAATCGAAGCCGTCCAGTTCCCGGCGCTACAAAGTTGGTGAAACGACGAGGTGGACTTCGGATGAAAAGGGGCACGCACGCAGGCTGCTTTGGGCACGTATAGGACCCTTCCCAACTTGCTGTACTGCCGCTTTAGCCCGGACGGGAATTTTGTCTGCAGCGTCGTTTCAACTTGCAATGTTTTGCCCATCTGCGAGGAAGATCGAGTGGGTGAGTGCCTCGTCGAGATTTTAGCTTCCCAACAAGCCTGCAGGTTGGCGGGCGGCGTCGCTCCCAGGCAGTTGGCAGCCATTCGCCAGCCGTTCGCCAATCAGACACTTTCTCTTGCCGCACCTGCCAGCTGCCAGACAGCAGCCACTCACTGGGTCTGCAATCAGCCAGCAGGATGTAGCGAAAAGCGTCAAAGGAACGGGTCTGAGTCTCGTGCCACAGCCACAGCCACCTGTTGACCAAGTTCTGCCTGCTGCTTTCAATCAGTCATGCTTGCAAGTCGTTTGCCACCCTGTCTGTTTGGAGGCGGCCTGCCCGTTCTGAATCAACTTCTGATCGTTGTCCCACTGGTGCCACTCCAGCAGGACATCAACCCCGGCTACTTGCGCAAGGAGATGGACGGCCGGCCATTTTTTGGCGCTAGACGCCGTCAACTCCTGCCCACTCGTGGGCCCTGGGCCCTTGTCACGGCAGCATGGCAGCATGCAACTGCACCTCTACTTGCGCCATCTTTCTAATCGTTGGCCGTTCGAAGAGATAAACACCAACACCACAACGCCTTTGGCTGTCGATGCTACATCGTCAACAAGCCCGTCTTTCCTGAGGAAATTGCCCCATCGTTGGCCTGCCTTCCTCGACCGGATGCTCGGACATAGTGGACAGACGTTATTTATGTGCTGTGGCGTGGCACCTGGAAGTGAGGACCGAGTTTGCGCGCACCTGGCGAGCCTGAAGCCTGTGTGCCCACGAGGCCCGACCCGAGCGATATCCTATCACCGTTGCCCGTCTGACAGGAACATCCTAACCCTCTGAGACTCCGGAGCTTGCGTTTCTGTATGCTCTAGGTGTCTCTTACCGCTGGCCTGAATCTGCGACTGTGGCTGCGTCTTCCTTGGATTCGACGAACTACTCCATGACGAAACACGACCATCTTTTCGCCATGGATGCCTTTTCACCGGCTCATCAACCCGACGAGGGCTACTCCGAGGACCCGTTGAATCCTCCGGTACATCAGAGTCTTGCCGCCAGTTTGGCAACCTTAAGATCATCTGCCGACCTGCCGTCGTGGTTGGCGAGTAACGCTTTCGCTTTACCGTTATCTGTCAAAAAGGGTGAGAGCAATAACAATCTTGATTTTTCCATCGAAGGTACTGTGAATTTCTGTCAAACCTGAAGCTGACTTGCTGTGTGTCCTCAAGAATTAACGTTGACCCTACTTGACGATCTCCCCACGTCCGCCATTGCCGAGATAGTCCAACGCCTCAATCCTCGACTGTATATTGATTTTGTCCAGTATTTGCCTGCTGAAATCTGCCTCAAAGTCCTTGGCTATTTAGATCCTGTGTCTTTGGTCGGTGTCGCTCAGACGTGCCGGGCGTGGTATGAGCTGGCGCTTGATCGGAAGCTGTGGGAAAGATTATATTACCTCGAGGGGTGGAAAGCCGTCACTAGTGAGATCGAAGGAGCGGAGACGAGAATTAACGCTGGTTTGAAAAACTCAATCGGACATTTGCATCGAATCCAAAATGCCGGTGGTCAAGCCAACAAAATTCGAGCTATAAGAATGGACGACGAAGATATGGAAATGGCAGACGTTGATAGGCGATCTTTCAACCCCCAGGATGACATAGGATTGGGTGTCAGCAGTATCTTTGGAAGCCCTGCGTCATCATTCTCCTCCAAATTCCCTCCCGTGCCCCCCAGTTGCATTGATACTCCCATGGACATCAGCTTTGCTTCGAATTCCTCGACGGCCAAAGGCAAGGGTGTGGACAGGAGCTTTGGTTCATCAGACGTGGTGCGGGTCAAGCGCAAGGAGCCCGGCGGCACCCCGGAGCCTTCTTTACCTCCAATACTACCAACAGATAACCCAAGCCTCATGATGAAATCAACCTTGTGGGCCTGGGACGTGAACAACTCACGATACCGCTTAAATTGGAAATATATCTATAACATGCGACGGCGATTGGAATCAAATTGGGAGCTTGGCAAATATACCACGTTTCAGCTTCCACACCCGCACTATCCTGAGGAAGGCCATCAAGAATGCGTTTATACTTTGCAATTTGATGCTCATTATCTGGTAAGTGGTAGTAGAGACCAGACAATGCGCATTTGGAACATTCGCACACGCCGCTTGGTACGCCCACCTTTGATCGGCCATAGCGGCTCTGTCCTATGTTTGCAATTTGATGCGAGTCCAGAAGAGGATCTTCTTGTGTCAGGGAGCAGCGATTCCAATGTCTTCATATGGAAATTTTCAACTGGTGAATTAATCCAGACGATCACGAAAGCCCACCGCGAGTCTGTCCTCAACGTCCGCTTTGATAAACGTATCCTCGTCACTTCTTCCAAGGACAAGACGATCAAGATTTTCAATCGCCGACCTCTACGGTTCGGAGAGCTGGGTTACAACGCGAGCGATACGGCGTTTAGTGCTACTGCAAAGACCGTCAAACGATACGGATACGAACCAGATCTTGCCCAGGAGCTACCCGTCAAAGAACCGTACACTATGATTGGACGGCTGGATGGGCATGGTGCTGCCGTAAATGCAATACAGGTAATGGATCGAACTATTGTCTCCGTATCTGGAGATCGGCACATCAAAGTCTGGGACTGGCCTGACCAGGTCTGCACCCAGACAATACCTGCCCATGATAAAGGCATTGCGTGCGTGGAGTTTGATGGACGAAGGATAGTCAGTGGCAGCAGCGACTACGAAGTGTGTATTTTTGACGCGCCGACAGGCTTGAAGGTTGCGCAACTGCGTGGGCACGCTCACTTGGTAAGAACTGTACAAGCGGGGTTCGGCGACCTGCCTTATAGCAGGGCTGAAGACGAAGCGGAAGCCAAAATTGTGGACGCCCAGTACTTCAAGGCCGTTGAAGCTGGCGAGATCTCTCATGATGGCGACACAGGGGATAGACGCGCCAGGAGAGTGAATGCTGGGAGCTCTAGGCCAGCTGATGTACAAGCTTTCGGAGCCAAGGTGCCTCCCGGCGGTGGGGGAGGACGGAAATATGGCCGGATTGTGTCTGGTTCCTACGACCAGAGTATCATTGTCTGGAGACGGGACAAAGAAGGAGTGTGGAAGCCGGCTCATCACTTACGCCAGGAGGAAGCAGCAGCAGCCGCTCAAAGACATGTGGCTCTGTCAATACCACAGCCGGCGTCGCAGCCATTTGCAGGACAATCTCGACTGCATCCCTCTGGAAGACACTCTAACGCAAGCTTATCCCAATCTCGAAACAGAACTAACGGATCTGCTGGTGGTGGCCAGATGATTGCTGACCCGTATGGAGGTAATCCAGCATCAAGTGGGATGTTGATGCATCTCATTGACCAAGTCGTGCATTTGGGGCCACAGGCCCTTGAACAAGCATTGGCAACCTATCCAGCCATACTGAGCCACCATAACTACTTGCAATCTGTTGTTGAGCGGAAGCAGTCGCCTTTGGAGCGTGCCCAGCTGAGACAGGCTATAATAGCATCCTTGGTGTCCATTCAGACGGGACAAGTCTCAAGGCCACGCCCAACAAGTTCATTGTCGGCAGTTCCGAGTGACGCTGCCATTGCCGGATCCTCTGCCACCGGCTCCAACAGTCAAGCTGGGCCAAGAGTCTCTGCTAGCGAACCTCCCGGCCATACTGCTGAGACATCATCCACCCAAGCAGCTACAACCATTGCCGGACCATCGGTTGGACCGGCGGCTGCGGCAACATTTAATATGACGATGACAGACGCCCCAACGCCAGTTCCAGCTCCTCTTCCAACTCCAGCCCCGGCGTCAGCCCAGCCTGCTCAAATAACATCTGCTCATACGGCACCGCCTCCAACGCATCATCACCCACACATTGCTGCAGCCGAAAATGCTCCGGCTCGTGTTTTCAAGCTTCAATTTGACGCCCGTAAGATTGTGTGCTGTAGCCAAGCACCAGTCATTGTAGGCTGGGACTTCTGCAATGGAGACGCGGAGCTCGAAGAGACGGCTCGATTCTTTGCCACCGTGGACTAGATTCATCATCTGGTTGACATAGTTCACGAAGCAGGTGGCGTGAGGAGAAGGAGCTAATGAGTTTGTACCCACACGCAGACTCGCGAGAAATTGCCCGCTGGAGTCATAATGTGGTACAAGAACGATCACCAGATACGCTGTTCGAAACTTTGTTTTCGTGGTGGGAAACGACTGGCGCATAATTTCTAATGGCGCAAAGGAGGAACTACTTCTGGTCAAGAATCCAAGCGACAGGAGTCTTTTCTTTTCTTTTTCTTACTTGGGACTTGGTCATACATCTATTACGAACATGGTTGAAGGGGAGAATCGACCTCACGTCCGATTGATTCGGGGGGCCGATAACTATAACGAAGCTCCCCGCATTTAGGAGAATATTCCATGATGACAGGCAAACCAGGACACGCATCCACAGGAACGTACATACATTTTATGTCATGTAATGAAGAATGATTGTTAAACGAGCTTAACGCGTGGTGTGCCGATGATCCAGTAGTCTAACGCGTGAATAAGTGACAACATCGCGCAACACACCAGTCATCACCGGGGTATCAACCAGCAGCCTCCTTGACTTTGTCCTCCATCTGCGGCGGCTCATCTATAAATTCCGGTGCAACCTCGTCCTGCAAAAAACCCGGTACCGCCCCGCCCATCTCCATCTCCAACTCCTGCTCCATCCCCAAAGCCTCCAGCTCAGCATCCAACTCTGACTCGTCTACCTCATCTGGAATATCATAACTTCGTGCCAAACTATCCTGTATTTCATTTCCCACATCCATTAAATCAGCCATTTCGTCTTGTAGTCTCTCAATTTTGTCGATGTCGATCTTGCCGTATTGTTTTTTGAGTTCCTTATTGGTTGTCTTCATGGCATCCACTTGCGTCATGACATTCTTCAAGTTATCCTGCATACTGGAAGCTTGCTCCATGTTCCACACTTGGCCTTCTAACTTTTCTTTCTCAGCTTCGTAGGCTTTTCGTCGCTGCAGGACTTTGAGGGCTTTTTGCTTGATGGCCTGCTTGCCAGGACCCTCTCGCATCTTGGACAGCTTCTCTTGGTAGGCGGACAGCTCGCCATTGAGGGCTTTTAGCTTGGTGTCGATGGAGGCGATGCGAGTGTCGATGTTGCTTATGGCGCCGCCGAGGGTGGGCTTGGGTGCGGGGGGTTTGGACCCGAAGAGGCGATTCATGGTTTTGATTTGGGCAGACGGAACCGCGTGAGGGATGGAGCAGCGCAGAGTTAAGCAGAGGATGCCGGAGAGTGATAGACGGGGTGTCGAGATGTAGTGGACGAAGGAGGCAGGCCGATATATTGCTGTGGTTTTGAGTACTTCTTACGGAATCATGCGGGAGCCTTTTTCACGAACAACTCACTCCATCAGGAATGACGTTCAGCTTCGGAGGACTTTGCTTTTGGAGGAGCAAGACAGGGATGGAAACCCCACACAACCTGTTCGCGAGATGACTCAGCATCTGCATCAACGTTGAAGGAGATATTACGAGTGTGCTCTGTCTGCGCTTCTGAAATTGGAGCTCTACATATGCGCAATATAACTGGGAAACATACGAGGGGAGCATTGTGAATCGGTGGCTAGTCGACTTGCAATACATCGCCTCATAGTCGTCACGGTTTGTAGGCGTACGTGTCGCGTACCACGTGCCGCACTTCGACACGTGAATCGCGACTTGTGGATGGTGGATGCGGCTGCAACTCGCTGATATGCCGGCCAAGCAAGACTGCAAGGGATACAACGGGTAGAGTAGAGCTTTATGTAAAAAAAAAAAATTTCAAAAAAATTGATTCTCATGATTTCCATTTCTCGCTGCACGGCCTTCATCTCGTGAAGATGTCGGTCATAAGTTTCTTCCTGGCGACGCTAGAGTTGGCCGTCTCGGACTCATCAAGTCGATTTGTAGGACCCGCACCCCCCATCAAAGACTAGCGCGCGGTACACGGCTCAGTGAGCCCGGAGCCATGTAAACAAATGTTTCTGACCTCGAGGCGTGAAACTGCCTTTTCCCCCATACAACCACAGCTACGCTTTACGAACAATCAAACACTGCAATCAATCAATCAATCAACCAAAACGCTATCAGAACTCTATGCCCCGTGCACAAGTTTTCAACCAAGTCAGACCATACTCTTTTAGAAAGAACGATCTGCTCAAAGTCAACGCGGTTGCCCAATTTTCAAGATATTGTCTGAAATTCAGCAGCCACGCTTTGTCGTCATGGACGCGCCTGCCCCCCAGTCATGGGGACTTGGGCTTCGTGCCAGGATAAAGTAAGTGCTGACAGATGACTCAAAATTCTACGCATTTATGAATGATCGTGAATGGCCGACACTTCTGAAGTTCTTGAAGCTGACATGCAACGCGTCTCTAGAACACCTCCACCACCTTTCATCATCTTCTTTCCAGCACGCGACCATCCCACTCTTCCCAACGTCAACTGCACTACTGCACAACCCTCCGTCGGGAAAGTTCAGTCAAGCATGTAGGTTCATCACCACGCATTATCAAACGCTTGACTCGCGCACTTTGATTTGCTGACTCGCTCGATGCAGCTCCTGGAACAGCAACTTGGTCGCCCCTAGGCCCATCCATCGTCTCCCAGCATGGCATCGCGTTCCTGTCGAAGCTTTCCCCGGAAAAGATGGTGCAGACTCTACTCGTATTATCATGAAACGAATTTTCCATCCGAATCCTCGATTTACACAAAGACCGACTGTGCAGGCCGCATGCGCCCAGGTTTCTGCTACGAAGGAAGCTGCCAAATGGACAATGGTTGATTCGCTCGAGCTGCCATGCGCAAAGGCTCGCAGACGGGACTCCTACAAGGCTTCCGATGCTCTCTATGAATCATTTGGTGCTCCCCAATCTGCTGCTGAAATGGCTCAGATCTATTTGACCGCGAAAGGTAAGACCACACGGTCACGTTCGCTTCAGTTTGCATGTGACAAATGGGAGACTAACTTTGACGCCGTAGTTGACATTGTCAATGGCATGCTGCACATTCCTCGCTCTATTCTCAAGAAAGAGGTCACTGCTTTACGTTCCCTCAAAAGGACTAGGGGTGTCGCTCCTATGAAGAGACGCATCGACAAGCACAACTGCATTGAAACGAATGGACTCTATGGCGGTTACCGGATCGAATCCTATGACCAACTCATGCCCATCATCATGAAGGCATCGGAACTTGACGAAGTCTCCATTGACGTACTGTCTGCATCTATTGCAGAAATATCTGCCAATTTTGCCAGAACTGGTCGACGCAACCCGCGCCGCCGAATTACCCTGCAAGGAATCCCTCTCCTCCCGGACATCATTGATCGACCAGAGCTTAAGAACGAGGTCTCACTGGTGCTGGTCCACGGAGGCTCGGCTGCCAAGTCCCCCACCAAGAGATCGCCTCAGCTTGCTCACCCTCTGAAAGCCACTCCTCGACGGCTGAGCGACACTGTGGTCAAGTTGGTTCCTGCTGGTAACCCTACCATTGAGCCCTCCCCTGTCAAATCACCTGCAACTCCGTCTACTCCCTTCGTCAACACACCTTCTCGAGTCGTCGATGATACACCTTGTCGTCTTGGCAATAGCGTCTCCCCGAACCCTCTGGTTTTTACATCCAACAAGACTCCGTCAGTGACTCCTGGTCCAACGTTGACTTTCCAGCCTCCGTCGTACCAAGACAGCTCGTCCTCAAGCCTGTGCCAGAGCATAGATGATTTGTCTCCAAACAAACCTCTTCAGTTCGACTCCCCCACCAAGTTCTTCAGTCCTCTTAGCCCACCGTCTACCGACGCGCAGGTGCCTGTTTTCACAAGCTCCGCTCCATTGGCCAATCCTTCTCAGCAAATCAATGCGTCTGAGGACATTTCAGAACTTGGACTTGTGGCCTCGATCCCAGCGACAGCAACACCAAAACAGGAGTCATCATCATTCCGCCCTATTTGGCCTTCCGATATCTCTCAGATTAAATTTGTGCCTATTGCGCCTTTATTTGATTCTTCAAGTTGGCTCAGCAGTGGTATCACCACTCGACCCAAACGAGGCATGAAAAAGACCAGCCGACGTAAGAGCGAGCCTCTGATTCGAAACTGTTACAAGGAACAGGCCGCTCGTCGACAAACTATTTCACCAAATCACCTTGTCTTTCGAGGTGATGTCATCTTTGACACACCCAAGGCGCCTACACAAGCTGGTAAAGTTGATTCGACGTCTTGCCACACTGCCAAGAAGTCTGTGCATCTTGACATGACCCAAACACCAGACCAAGCTGAATCTTCGGAACCAACGTTAAGTTTTGTCACGCCTGCCATCTCCTGGGGAAGAATGACAGGACGGGTTTCCGGCGATGCTGTTACTCCATTTCGCAACCGGGCTGCTCCTACCAACGGGGTACACACTGTCGACATGCGCCAGAATCTTGATATTTTCGGAGCTTCCGCTTTGTCCACTGTGCCCAGGCCTACTGCAGTTGATGTTCTTGCAGGCATTGCTCGGGAGCGTTGTGACGGCCAAGCTAATGTCATGGTCGCCGAAGACAATGGAAGACTCATTGTTCGGTTTAAGCTGCCAACAGAGTTCGCCAATCTCTTTCCCAACAACCAGGGTGAAGACGAATCCCATTTTACCGTTACACCGTCAGCTATCTCTTCGTCCCCTCGCATTGACTTTCATGGTCATGAGCAGAATAATGTTGCTTTCAGTGGACCAGAGGACCAGGCACAATCCGGCTCCTCTGGTAGACAAGGGGATGATCAGACTCTGGTAATGTCCGACTTCTCGACATCACCCGTTTTCCACAGTTTTGCGTCCGCGACCGGCTCGCTTTCTCGTCTGGATCATACTCCCACTATTAGCAAGCTGAGCATTGCCACATCGCCTGCTCAGCCAAAGCTGGAAACCCCAACGAAGCAGCCAGAACCTGCCACTGCACAAAAAGATAAAGATCCAGCATCCAGCAGGACCCCAAGCCCAACATTAAACCTGTCCTTTACACCTGTCAACCCGTCAAGCCCTCGCAGTCTGTCACCAAATGGGGCTGCCCACCAGGAACTCTATGATTCCAAGATTAACCAGGGTCTGACTCGACAGGATCAGCACCCTTCTGAATCGAAGCCATATGACGACAGTCCAGGACGGGATTACATGAGGGACTTTATCAAGCGCACTAATCGCAAGAGACTCTCAACAACAGAAACAGGGTCGCCTATCGCACTGCCTCTGAAACGAATGCCTCTTGGAGTTAAGAGCTCCAACACCCCAAGCCCGCAGAAAGTCAAACGTAAAGCAGAGGGTGGCATTCCAAACGCTGATTTTGACACCAAAACGACACCTGGACCGCAGCTAAAGAAGGCTCGCCGATCCGACAGGCTGGGGTCACATCTGTCAGCTACAGACAGTCAGACGAAGGAGCCTGCGACGAGAGACAAGACCAGCAAAGTTGCCCCAATTGTAAACGCAGTGGCACATGCTGCCCATACTTCCGATGACGAAATAGTCATCGGCCCCGGCACCAGACGATCCACCAGAATTCGAAGTCAGAAGCCAATCTCTGGAGCTGCAATCAAGTCCTCTATCCCAACTGCTATCAAACTCGGGTCTCGACCAGGTACGGGGCGACTGAGCTCGACGACTCGAACGGGCCAGCAAGATTTGTCCCACAAGACTCGCATGAACACTCGCAAGAATAAGGGCAATGCAGAGTATCCAGCGCAGGTCTTGGCTAGGTATCAAGAAGAACGACTTGGGGATGGAGTGAGTGAGGGATCCAGCGAGTCCGAGTCTCTGGGCAAACCCAACACCGGCGGCAAGAACGTTGGATGGAAGAGCCCACTCGAAGCACGTCAAGAGGAGAAGCCAAAAAAAGCTCGCACAACAGCCACATACAAAAGCAAGGCCAGTGGCATTGCAAAACCCCCGAAACCCGCAACCGCTACGCAGAAGCAGCAACGCACAGCCAAAGTTGCAGCAACATTAGGCATGTCACAAAATGGCACGCCAGCAAAGCCATATAGGGCTACACGATCATCGACTCGGGTGCGAGTCTAGGCGATTTGAATTTATGTTCCTTTCAGCGTATTTCTTTCTTGGACAACTTGGCGTTTGTATTTTTTTTCGTCTTTCGTCTTTCGTCTCTTTCCTTTGAGGAATAGCGATGGTGTTCTCACATTATGTCTTACTTATGGTTTCCTGGGTTTCATTTTTGGGGGATAGCGATGGCGTCGATTGAGCATTAGCATTGAAGGAAAAGCGGTCAATTGTCCTATTTGTTGGATTACATGAAGATACCACAGCGATGATGAGAAGATCAATTGACTTGAGCAATGGAAAACATGGGGACATACTTGATGGGCCAAACAACGATTTGCTCGGCTAGTGAAATTAGGCAATGTAATCCGATTCTGTAGTGCTTCCTTCCAGTGTAACACGCACTTTGCTGCACACTTCATCCTAGTGCATACGAACGATGCTATTCGGAGCGGGATTTTCTTACTTGCGGGAGTGGATAGATAATATGAACAGTGGTTGTGGCTTGCACTCCTGATGGACGAGGAGGTAATATAAGCGGAGAGATGCACCTGCCGCAATGGTGGCCCTTCTGTCGGATGCGATGCAGATAAGGACTGCTCGCGCATATGGAATGAGACTTGCAAGAGTACAGTGTGCCCCTTGTGAACAGAACGTATCTGGACGTTGAGAAGGAATTCCGCGTTGGATCAAATAAATGATTGGACCCGATTAAATGAAGGTACGGAAAAGCTAGGCATTGGATGATCCTTTTCGGTGGAGATGTGGATTGCCTCTGCAAGCAACAACAGAAACAGCAACAAAGACGATGGCTTCCGGCCAATATACATGTTCAAGTAGTGCTTTGATTCGTCTATACTACATCAAACTTCTCGTCCATGTCTACATCGCCTGATGGTCGAGAATTGCGCAGCGCCGCCCACCCTTGTCGCACAGGAAATTGCGAGACATTCTGCTGAACAGGCTCTGCTTTCACAGGCTTCGCTGCCTTGGCCTTTGTGGGTTTTGTAGCTCCTGGCGCGGGTTCCGCTTTGACTTCCTGCTCTTCCCCTTCTTCTTCTTCTTCCCCCTCGACGTCCTCCTCGCCCTCTTTGTCTTCGTCGTACTCTTCGGCATTGCCCTCGCCATCTTCATCATCGTCGCCTTCGCCGTCTTCACTGGAATCTCCGGAACCATCGCTTTCGTCACTGCCGGGATCATAATCCTCCTCATCCTCATCCTCCTCGTCCTGTAGTTGCTGCTCAACTTCAAGGTGGGCTTTCTCCAGCTCTGTGTGTCCGTCACCGCCAGCTGCATCGCATGGTTCTTTACCATCAGCACCTTTCTTCGACGTTCTGTTTTCAGCCAGCTGTAACTTCGCCTTCCTTTGCTCTGCCATGCTTCGATCTTGCAGACCATTGCGCTTGATGTAGTCATCGATCCCGCCGTAATCTTGTTGATCCAGCATGCCGAACTCCAATTCTTCGTTGGGCTCGTCGCCTCCCGAAAAGGCTTCAACAACCATATTGAATGTGATTTGCAAAATGTTGGTGTAGCTTATCGCCGCGATGCGATTCAGTGGGATGAATATCAAAGGCTTCTTGAAGCCCCAGAGAATTCCGGTTTCCATAAAGAAGAGATAGCCATCCTTGGAGCCTCTGAAACCACTTACGTGGACGGCTTTTTCGTTGGGCCGCTGAGGTTGTCGTACGGCACTATGAAATTTGCTTGGGTTGGCGGAGACGATATCAATAGCATTTCCGGCTGCACGCAGCCGTCTCTCAATTGCCCAGTGCAACAAGGACTTGAAGGTGTCTGACACCGCAGCAGCGGCTGCGGCTTCGGATCCGCCGATGACCCCCTCTTTAGGTGCCGTGGCAGGAACTGTGAAGACTAGAGGCTCAACAACTGGAGGGTTGCTTTTTGATGGAAGGCTAGTGCCCTTTGGAAAGAGAACGTAGTTGAAGTGTATTTGCGTCTTGTCGGGGACGGGCAGGTAAAAAATGTATTCTGCTGTACAGTTAAAAAAAAAAAAAATTCTGCGATAATGATTATCCGGTAAAACCTTGGGGAACCAAAATAATCATACCGATATCTTGCCAGGCGTAAGTAATCTGTGGAATGGGAGCCGTTGTCCCCGGTGCTCGCGCATATATAAAATTTTGAGTAAGGCAGAGCTCAAACTTTTTTCTTTGAGGAACCGAGACAGATATTTCCTTGATGTATAGAAATATTGATTCGTCCCCAGCATTTCCAGAGACCGCAGGCATTCGCTGCGTACCGTTGACGCTACTCGTAGATTGTGGCGCATCGACTTTCCGTCTCTTCAAGGCCGGTTCGCCATTGACTTGTATTTGGTCATAGACATGCTTGGCGATCTCGTTGAACAGATCTACGCGTTCCGGGGAATCTAAAAGAGAGTGAGCTCCATTGCAAGCCATCTTCGCGGCCGAAAGGAGTTGAGCACTCACCAGCTGCTCTATTGATGCCTTCAATTATGTCTGGTCGTGATTGGAAGACGAGGCCGAGCTTCTCCGAGTCGAGGGTTGCTGCTGACATGGCGAATAATGCTCGGACCCTGCCAATAAAATCTACTCGGAGAGCAGCGAGGAATTGGAATTGACCAGTATTGGTGCAGAACGTTGCAATCCCGCCGGAAATCCAAGTGGCCGGCAATTCAAGCGATTGACGTCGACGCCACGGATGATTACATAATATACCCCAAGCTTGTCATTGATACCCAGGCACCTGGGAAAAAGAGCTACGGAGTAATAATCTGTTGGACCGCGAAGCTAGGGTTCAATGTGATCGCATCTATTGAGTTGTCCGACCCTGTAAGAGGGTGCGGACTACGGTCTAAATACCTAAGTACCTATACTATTAGTGGGGTACTAGTATAATAATAAAACATACTATAAAACTACGGAGGTCTTAGAAAATAACTTACGCGGGGTGGATTCCTATCTTAGCTAGTTAAGTAGTGAGACTATTATATAGCTAGGATTAATTATGCCCTTATAGGTGCAACACACCCCCCTAGGGGACCTTATTTAAGGTTCCCTATAATAATTCTAAATTAATAAAATTAGTTAAAATAATACTCTAACACTTAAATTAATTCTATAGTGTAGAAATACAGTTAATTAGTTATAATCTTATTAAGATTAAGGTTATTATATAATACTCGCTCTTTAGGTTCTTTACTAAGCATACTAGAGGGTAGTTATATAAGCCCTAATACCTTATAGAAGCTTATAAAAGCATCCCCTATAAGAGGCTTTATAAGGCTATTAGCAATTATCTCTTTAGTGGTAATTGTTGAAACAAGCATGATATCAATCGCGCTTGGCAGCCGCAATTCCCTTCGGCTGAGGGTCGGCCCGACCGGGAGAAGGTCGGCTGCTGCGCGTGTGCGCGTGCCTCCCTTCCTGCCCACGGGCAGGCCTGCGATAGGGTAGGGCCCGGGTCACGTGACCCACCCACATCACGTGACCCACACAGCTGTAGCTGCCTTTTTCCCTCTTATAGGAGCCCTCTCTTTTCTAGCTTCCTTTAATAGAACATATAGCTTATAATAGATTATTTAATTAATACTATCACGAGCGCGCCTAATTAATAACTAGCCATTATCACACCTAGTGATTCTAATACTGATCAGTGGTTAACTTTATAACCACTTTTGTTTACAAATGCCTGTTGTCTTTTAAAGACACCGTAGATTAGCTAGGTTCTATCTAGAAGAGACCTTTATAGAAGCAGCGTGATTTAGCTAGCCTATTAAGGTAATAAGAGCAGCTAGAAGAAGCCAAAGCCTAAACTAAGAAGAAGAGTTTAACTCTAGTAGCTAAGCTATCCTATTGTTCTTTAACTTAGTGCGTTCTATTACGCGCGAAGCTAATCGCCAGAGCTTGCGATCCTTTATATCTCTTATTCCCTAATCCCTTTATTATTACTTCCCTTATTCTATCTCCTCTAATACTATAAGTTATAATGGTTAATAAGAAGGAATAACTATAAAACCTAATAAGTTATAATAGCTCTTAAGCAGATCCCTTAGAAGCCCTAGAATTTACTATCCCCTTCCTCTATATCCTATAGTAACTATACTAGTATATTATAGAAGAAGCACTCACTAGGGTGAATAAATTTAATATTAAGGATAATAATATACCTAAGATATAAGTAGCCTATATTCTCTCTTAGGTTAAGGACTATATAATATAAAAGGTATATAGAAGATTACTCTTTATAGAATTTACTTAAGATTTTAACCTATAAACCTATAGTAACTTTCTTAAAACCCTAGTTATAGTCCTAAGGTACTTATAGGACTACCTTATTAACTCTAGAATCTATATAATAATTAACTAGAATATAAATATAGTAATAAACCTCTAAGAAGTCCTTAACTAATAGGAATTCCGCTTCTAGTTATAAGAAGAAGTAAAGGATACCTAGAAGAAGTATAATAACTTCTAAAAGAATATAATTAAGAATAGCGATTTCCTTAATAACCTCTATAAGAATAATAACCTCTAGGACTAAAGAAGTATAAGGACTGCTTATTCCTCTTACTAACCTTTATAACCTCTATAAGGAGTAATATTAGTAACCTTTCCCTAAGAATAGAACCCTTAGCCCCTTCCTTAAATACCTTAAGCCCTATAAGCCCTTTCTTATTATCCCTAAGAACCTATATTTACCTAGTAAAGAACCTCTACTCCCTAATAATAAGCCCTTCCTATTTACTAAAGAATAATATATAAACCTACTAATAATCCTCCCTTTAAGCCTCTATAACTAATAGTAAAGTAGATCTTAGACCTTATTAAGATATATATATCTAAGTAGTAATACAGCGCTAATAACTATAATATACTTAAACTAAAGCTCTAAATCTTTAGGTAAAAGTATAAGCTTCTAGATATTAAACTAGAATAAGCTAGGTATATATTTAAAGTAATATTAAAAGGAAAAGCTTATTAGTACTACTTAGACTACCTCTCTAAACCTAGTAACCCTTAGGACCTTACTACCCTAGTAAGAAGAATAAAGGAGAGGTTTAAGACTAAAGATATAAGATAGAAGTATCTCCTTAAATAGTATAATGCTTTGCTCTAGAAAACTATTAATAAAAACCCTAATAAATTAAAGATAAAATGCTTTAATAAGCTTATTAAGAGGCTATTAACCTTATAGCAAGCTATTCCTAATATAGGTTAATCAGAAAGAGCCCTTAGGAACTAGATTATAACCGCTTATAATAGGATTCCTAAGTGTAGAGGGTGCCTTACTAACCCTCTAGATAGCCTCTAATAATTCTATAAGCGTGTATATATAATAATCTAGCTTATTACAGAGGAATCCAGCGGTTAACATTAATTCCCTGCTAATACCTAGACTCCTAATGCCTTCTAGACTAATAAAAGGTATAATAGTAAGGGTAAAGAGTTAAGATACCCTTTGTAAAGGTAGAAAAGTAAAAGAGGCCCTCCCCGCATAAAGAAATATTATATATATAGTAAAGAGGGATACTAGTTAATAAAGTATCCTAAGGAAGAGCGTAAGAAGGTATACTAGTAATATAAAAACTATTACCTAGTAGATACCTTATTATCCTTACTAGCTTTATATAATGCCTTTCTTACCTAGTATAAAGGTACCCTAATAGAAGATCCCACTCCTTATCCCTCTAAAGTTAATAAGGTTACCTAGTATATAATAAGCCTTAGATTTAACACTAAGCTAGAGGGAGAGGAAGAAGAAAGGGTACCTATAAGCTTCTTTACCTATAGTATAACCCTTAATAGTTAGAAAATAGTTAAAGTCTTTATAAATTAAGCTATAATATATAGACTAAGCAAGAAGAATCTATTTAATAATAGGAACGCCGCTAGGCCTCCTTACCTATTCCTACTTAAAGACTATTACTTATCTAAGGCCTTCTAAGGTATTATGCTAGATACCGGAGCGGTATAGTTCTCTATAGTAGGCTAATCTTAAGTTATAGTACTATAGAAGATAATACTAAAGATTTATCTTAACACTATAAGGGCAGGTAAAGTAGTTATTATATTTAGTAGAGGCTAGCTAATTATATTACTTAGAATAATTAACGTGCCTATACCCTTTAGTAATATTACTTTTTATATAATACTAATAAATACTCCCTTCCTGCTTTGCCTTAATAATATAGGCTAATTAAGTATTAACTTTATTACTACTAAGAATATCCTCTAGTAAGGGAATATTAAGGTGCCCCTAGTATATAAATAGGGCTATATATAGATGCTACTAATATAAAATAAGAAGGCAGTAGCGTGGAATTATTTAACTAAGATTAAATTATAGTGTTTATATCGCTGCTTTGGTTATCCTTTAGTATGCTAACTCTATAATCTCCTAAGTAACATAGGGTATAAGGTTACCTTTAAAGCCATTAAGGTAATATTAAAGGTGTGCCACTAGTACTAGATAAATGCTAATAGCCCCTATTACTTTAAATTCACCCTTAAGGATAAGTATACCTTTAACTTTAAAGTAATGGTTAATATTATATACCTTAATAGTAACTGCCTAATGCTCTACGCGGTAGATATAGCTATAGTATTCTGCGTAGTAAGATTCCTTCCTAATATCTTGGCTAAAATAACTTAGAAAGCCCTTAAAATGTGCTAGATTAATATATACTAAGGACCTCCTAATTAGATTATTACTAATACTAGCACAAACTTTTATAGCGAAGAATTTCACTAATTTACAGCATTAATGTTAATCTCTATTAAAGAGGTCCTAATTAAGGTATATTATAGCATTAGAAAAGTTAAGAGATATTATAGGCCGCTCTAAAGGGCCTATAATATTATCTAAAGAGAATGCCTAATAACCCTAGAACCTATTGCCCTATAGATAGCTATAAAAGCCCTTAATAATACTATAGGTCTAAATAGCCTTATTCTAACCCTCCTTATCTTTAGCACCTACCCCTGTATATTAAGTAACTCTCCTCTATTACTAGAGATCTTATAATATATTATTACTATATAAAAGGTAATAAAGGAAGTTAAGCGCCTCTATGTAATCTAGAAAGTTAGCAAAGCCCTTATAGTAAGGAATAGTCTAGATATAAGTAAGACCCTTAACCTCCTACTTAGATTACTAGTCTAAGTTTAGCGTAAAGGTAAAGGGTAGTAAGGCCTATATAACCTCCTCTCTATTAATAGAGAGACCTATACCCTTAACCTCCTATAAGGCCTAAAGGCCTTCTACTTAACTTCTATTAGGCCTTATTATAAGGACCCTAATATAGAAGCCCTCCTACCTTAGGAGGGCAGAGAAGAGGGAGAGGCCTAAATTAGGCTACCTAGTAAAACCCTAGAGATCCTACTAAAGAGATACCTAGGTAGACCCTAAAAGAACCCTCTAGTAATTATTAATAAGACTAATATATTTATCTTAGCTAAGGAGGAAGCTAACCTTAACCTTATAATTTAATTATATAAGGAAGGTATTATTATAACCCCTAGCGTACTATTTAAGCTCTCTATAAAGACTAAGATTAATATACTAATTAATTAGGGCGTGTTTAAATTTATTACCTATAATAAGAGAGAGTATAGTAGCGTAAGAATCTTTAATTTGTAAATTATTAATAAGGTAAAAGGTAAGATAGGCTAGCTATATAAGAAATTAAGGCTTATAGTATAAGGCTTTAGAGATAAGGTAAAGTAAGTAATCTTAATATAGGCTCTAATAATCTAATAAGCTAGTTAATGCCTTATTCTTATAATAGCACCTTCCCTCTTAATAAAAGGATTTATCCTATAGATTTATAATATTACCTAGGCCTATATCTAATTAACCACGCGATTAAATAGGGTAATCCTCGCGCAGCTTCTAACCTAAATCTATAACTAATACCCTAAGGGAATAATTATAAGGGTGATCAAACCGCTCTACGGCATTGCGGAGGCTGGAATACACTAGTGGGTTATGTACTATAGGCACTATAGAGAGAAGCTCTAGATAGAGACTTCTATATATAATCTATACCTATTAGTAACTATAGAAGATAGCCTAGAATTTATATATATAGGCATATAGACTAATAATACTCTTAGGCTATTAGATAAGGAGTTCTTTAAGAAAGAAGAGAGAGAATTAACTATAGTGGCTTTTATAGTAAAGCTAAAGTAATTCCTCCTTAAGAACAATTCCCTAACCTTTAATAGGGGAATTATTAAATTAGTGGCTAGTGTAGCTATTTTGCTTTAATAAAAAGGCTAAAGTAGTAAGCTTAATTTAATCCCGCTTATAGATTTAAAGCAGAAGTATATTAAATAAAGGGCTTAAGGCGCCTACATTGCCTTAATCTACTAACTAGAAGCCTACTATAATCTATCTATTGCTGCTTAATACTAAGAACTAATAATTAAGAATATTAAAGCCCTTAATCACTAGATCTAATAGTAGATAGATTACCCTAATTAAGGCCTGATATTTATTCTAATTAACCTTACTAAAGTAAAGCTATATATGTTTATAGATAGGTTATTTGTAAATAATTAGGACCTTACCTTATAGCTTAGTTATATGCTAATCCTTACTAATAAAGACTATAAGGATAGTAAGTTTATAATTAAAGGTAATATTATATACTTTAGCTTAATAAAGAGTAAGAGAGTTATATAAAGTGTGCTTACCTCTAAGGTCTATAGTATAGTTACTAGCATTAATATAGCATATATAATAGCCACTACCCTTTGCGTACTTATAGACTAATTAAATCTCCTTACTACACTAGTTATAGTGTGTATAGATTTATACTCCCTCTATAAGTGCCTTATTAAGCTTAGTATAATAAAGAAGAAGCGCCTAATAATTAATATTATAGCCCTATAATAATTATATAAACACCATAAGCTCTATGAGATCTATTAGATTAATAGAGTAGATAACCTAGCTAATACCTTTATAAAGGCATTACTAAATAAGGCCCTAGAGTAGTTTATCTCTAGTAACTAGATAATAATCTAGATAGAAGGGTAGGTAACCTATATAGAGAATAGCCCCTATAAATAGTAGTGGGAGGGTAACCTATAAGGAGGATAGCTCTATAGGTAGTAGTATTAGGGGACTATTAATCCCTATACTATAGGGAGAAGTAATCTTCCCTAGTATTAGGGGATTATTAATCCCTATACTATAGGAGGATATAGATCCTACTCTCTTAGGGATAGTAGAGGAAATTAAAGAAGAAGTAATACTCTAGGGGGAGTAGGAGAAGGAGGGGGAGGAGAAGCTATATAGCTCCTCCTCTAACCTTTAGGGAGGGCCTTTAGTAATTCTATAACTCTATATAATCTATATAGAGTATAGAGCTATAAGGGAGGTTCTCCTTTAGATTTATAAGATACCTATACTTTACTTTAGTAGGGATAGAAGGGTAGATATAGGAGATAATAGGGTTAAGGAGAGGGGCAGAGGGGAGGAAAGGAGGTAATAGGATAAAGGAGTTACTATATAGATATTATTAATAATATTAGGAAGGAAAAGGGATTTAGGAAGAGGCCTGCTTACCCTCTTAGTAGGAGATTAAAGATAGATTATTACTTTCCTTTATTATTATCTGCTATAGGTATACACCGCTTCCCCTTCCTTTCCTTTATTAGTCCCCTTTATTAGGGGATTATAACCCCTCCTATTATTATCTATTACTTTATTAGCGATTAATATTATACGTTAATAATTATATTAAAAAGAGAGTTCCTAGTGTTAAAATAAGTATAATATTAATCGCGCTTAGTAGCCATAATTCCCTTTGGCTGAGGGTCGGCCTGACTAGGAGAAGGTCAGCTGCTACGCGTGTGCGCGTGCCTCCCTTCCTGCCCACAGGCAGGCCTGCGATAGGGCAGGGCCCGGGTCACGTGACCCACCCACATCACGTGACCCACATAGCTGCAGCTGCCTTTTTCCCTCTTATAGGAGCCCTCTCTTTTCTAGCTTCCTTTAATAGAACACACAGCTTATGATAGATTATTTAATTAATACTATCACGAGCGCGCCTAATTAATAACTGGCCATTATCACACCTGGTGATTCCAACAGTAATCTAGGTAATATTAAAGGTTCCTTTTATAATCTCTTAACGAAGCTAGTGGTAATAAATATCTACATACTAAAGCTTTATAATAAGCTTAATAAACTCTTCCTTAAGGAGGCAAATTATCTACATATTATTATATTTAATTTTAAGTGTGTTATTACCTAGGCATAGCCTAACCTCTTAATATAATTATCTAAAGGCTATAAGCTCTTTACTATAGTGCAAAAGTGCTAGGAGCTCTGCTTTAGTTAATAATATTATTACAGTAGCTTACCTTCCTACCTTAAAGAGTATAGGTCCTCTAAAGAGCTTTATAATATAGCCTTAGAAGCGTGGCACAACAGAGAAAGACCAGCCCGGAGCCGGCGCGGCAGAGAGCCGACTGAGGACCGACCGCCGAACTACAACCTAAAGATAATCTAAAGATTCCACACTGGACTAGATAAGCACGTCTCCTCTACTATTATATAATTACGTATAGGTAAGATTGGCCTTAATAAATTCCTCTTTATTAGAGGCGTCCCTAGGGTGGCTTTGCCCTTATGTAGCTGCGGATAAGTAGAAGAGGACTAGTACTATGTAATTGTTAACTGCCGCAAATATAGCTACATACAACCCCGTTAGCGCTAGCCCGCAGACGCACAGGAGGCGAGGCTGGCCCTAGACGACCCCTAGAGGGCGAGATATATAGCTAAGTGGTTCCTAGCTATGAAGAGACTATAATACTATACGCTAGCATATAACTTAGTGGCTAGGTTAAGGGCGCTAGAACTAGAGCTAGAGCGCTCGCATTGCGGGAGATTAAATCTAGGGTCTATAACTATAGTAGATAGTAGAGACAGCGGGAGTAGCGAGAGACTAGGACTAGACTAAATAGTCTAGAGGTAGCGGGGGGCTAGAGGCAGGGCAGGAATATATATATAGGTAAAGAGTATATACTAGAATAACCCTTAGATTTAAACTACTAAAACTCTTAAGTGCTGGGTATCTAATTTCCCCCCCCCTAGGCCTCCCCTGCCCCGCCACCACCACTATGCTAATATAAAAATAAAAAGAAAAACAACTACTCCTCTTCTAGAATAGGGATTATATCCTCTAGGGCCCTAGCCTAGCTCTTAGCCAGTAGGGCAGCGACCTAGAGCTAGATTAACTCTACTATCTAAGCGTCTAGTCTATGTAGCTAGAAGATTATCTCCTTATGCTAGTCTCTTATAGACCTGCCCTCCCCCTAGACTAGACCTACCGCTAATATACTCTATTTTTGCTTACTTTAATTCTTTATATATAGCTTCTTAATATAAGCACTAAAGTTATCTAGGACCTAGGGAAGAGATAGATTAGCACTAGTGTAGGGCTAGACTAGACTAATTAGAAGAATACTTATATCTATACCCTTAGTGATTTTAGCAGATACCTTAGTTAACCACTAGTGCTCTGCTTAGCGCCTAGTGATTTTAACCTAGAGCTAGGTTAGTAGCGGCGCCGCCCCTAAAAACAGAAAAAATAGATAAAATATATATTACCTTTTTATACCTATTATTTTAAACCTAGTAATTAAAACATGTATTAGTTATAGCTCCTAGAAAGATAGATTAGCCCCGCCACTGCTATAGTATAGGGGGAAAAACATACTAACCACATTATAACACTAGTACCCTAGGTTTTTTAATAATCACGCATAATAAGAGATACACTAGAATATTTGTGGCTTACCTAGCTAGACTAAATTAGTAGCAAAACAGGCCTAGCGCTAGGGCAGGGGGAGTCCTACCTATAGTTTATAATTAAGTGCTCTCTAAAGCTACTTTAATATAAGCTACTTCCTTAGGTAGTAAAGAGAAGGTTCCTATATAGATTAGCACTAAAGTTATAAGGAAGTAGGGTTAGACTTATAGGTAACGCGGAATGCTAAGAGAATATAATAATAGGCTGTAACTATACTAACATTAGCGACTAAACCAGACCTAGCTAGGGTTAGGGCCTAAGAGTATATAAGAAAATAAAGGGAAAGAGAAGGGGAAAAAAGGAAAGGGGAAGAGAACCTATAGGAAGTGTAATAAAGAAAGAAGGAAAGAGGCCTAGATCTAGAGGTAGAAGGGATTTCTTTTATAATCTCTAGAGGGGGGTCCTCAAAGCATTACCTAGATTTAAAGATAATATATAGATGCCGTGGATAGATAGAAAAGCCTAATATAAGAGAGCGGCGGGATTACAGCAGAACCAAGCTAGCTTCGCCCTCCCCCCCCCTAGAGTTTTAAAAAACCAGGTGCTCTAACTTTATAACTAGACTAGACTAGAGGAGAGGCAGAATAAACTAAAAAGTAGGGTATTAGATATATTAATAATAAAGCATAAAAAAAGTGAGTTAAGAGTAGATTACTATATAGCGTTAGATTTTACCTAGTAGGAGGTAGTTAGAAATAGATTAGAGTAGCGCTAGAGAAGAGCCTAGAGCTAGGCTTAAGATATAAGGCAGAGGTAACTCTGCTAATAGGGATAAGTCTAGCGTAAGCTAGTAATAAATAACTATAATAGGTAACTATAATAGCGGCGCCAGCCTGCCGCAGAGCTGGCGCCGGACTATATAGAGTTGTAAGGGGGTTTTTTATCCTCTAGAAGGTTTTCCCCTTTGACTAAACCGCTGGAGTACTAGAGATAGCCAAATCAGGCTGGCTAGTGTATATAAATAAATAAATAAATAAATATAGCCTTATAAGCTCTTTTATATTATAGGATTATTAGCAAAGGAGGCGTTACTATATACCTCTAATTTAGGGTTATTACTGCTATATTTAATTGCTAGGTCTGCCTACATATACCTATACTTAAGGGCTCTTTTAGCTACTTCTATATGCTATAGCCCTAGGTTTTATAGGTATTATAAGAGTTATAAAGCTATAAAAGTAATATTAGGTCTTAAAACTATTATTAGATATAGCAGAGTTCCTATTAAGGATTAGTATTACTTAAGATCTTATACGCTAACCTCTCCCTTAAAAGGTTCTAGAGGTGTAGCGGTTATTAGGGCTATAGGCCTTTATTAAGGGATCTTTATGTTAAATTTAGTAGTAGCTTTATCCTAATAGGACTTCTAATTAAGCTATACCTTCCTATTAGTATAATCTCTAATAATTTTAATACCTAGGAACTATTAAAGCTCTCTAAGGTCCTTAATATTATACTTTATAAAGAGCCTTACTCTAAATTCATTATATAGATATAATTTCCCTTTAGCAAATAAGGTAATAAGGTTATCTATATAGAAGAAGATAATTAATCCGTCCTTAATAAACATATAAATGTCTTTAAAGATCTATATAAAGCCTTTACTAATTAGCTAGCTAATTAGCTCTTTTATCTATAGAAGAGGCGCTCTCTATAGCCTATAGACTACTCTAAGGAGCTTTAGATAGGCTTATTTATCTTTATAGCCTAGAGGTATCTTATAGTAGACCTCTTTATTAAGGTCTAAATTTAGGAAAGCTATAATAAAGTTATATTAGTATGCTTCTAGGTTAAAGTAGTATATAATAGCTATAAATAGTCTAAATATATTAGTAGCTAGAGTTACTACTTAAGTTAATAGATAACTCTTTAGTTAATAATTCCTAAGAACGTAGAGATAAGCTTTATATTATAGGAGGTAGCCTTGCTTATCTAATTTATAAGCAAAGACCTAAGTAAGGCCTAGAGGCTTTATATATAAAGGAACTTCTTCTCTAGATACCTTTATAGCTACCTTTCTATTAATAATCTTATTATATTCTTTATCTTATGCTTTTTAGAATTCCTTTTCCTTTAGATAACTAGCTAAATTATTATAATAAGCTAGAGAAGGGGGAAGCCTTAATATATAAGGCTTTTCTTTGCTTTTAGGTCCTAGATTAAAGGCTGCAGTAAATGCTTCAAGATTATCATAATCTTATGGATTTATTAATATATTATAACCATTGCTACTATTAGGTAGGTTAAGCAAATTATTAATACTTAATAGTATATAATCTATTAAACCTAGAAATTATTTAGGTAAATTCAGAGGAGTTAGTAGATTTGTTTCTTAACTTTCTTTCTCTTTTCCTTTATAGTCTAATTAATCGCGACTATTAAGAGTTTTATCCTATTAAGGCTAATTAAGTGGTTATTATAGTAATAAAGAGTATGCTATCTATAGAAGCCCTATATTAGAGCTTTTATCCTTATTATTATTAACTAGCTCTTTAAGGAAGCATTTTTTAACCTCTTTTACACTTAGTAATAGGCCTCTTTCTTAAGTATAGAAGATTAACTTATTAAAGGTAATATAACTTAATAAGAACTAGTAGCTCCTCTTTATTATTAGCACCTAAATTAGGTATTACGTGGAGGAGACGTATCTAGTAAGGTATCTAATATAAGCTCTTTATGCAAGCTTTAGACCTGCCTTATAAAGCCTACTTTATGTTATTATAAATGCTTTATAACTAAAGGCTTATAGGTAAGTTATAGAGGCTTCTAGATTCTCTAGTAAGTAACTCTATTAAAGCTTATTCTCTCTTAACTACCTATTTAACACTTATTAAGGGGATTACTAGTTAAGCAGCTTTTAAGGCGTATGGTTTAAGATATAAATAGCTGCTTTAGTAGCTATAGGCTAGAGATCTTCTGGGAAGCCTAATTATATTATAAGAGTTATTATAACCCTTATTATCACCCCCCTAGACTATTTAGCGTGCCTATTTTAATGTGGGTAAGCTAGGCTAGACTTTCTAACGATAATGCCTCTATTTATAACCTCTTCTTCCTGTTTTTTAGTCTAGAAGGCAGTCTTACCATTAGTTATTATAACCGCGATGTGGATGCCGTATACTCTTGCGTATATAGCTTCTAACTGATTAAAGCAAAGCGTAATATCTATTTTTAACGGGATTGTGAAGATATAGCGCAATCCTGTAGCTCTATAGGTAAAAAGAGCGATATATCAGTCTTTATTATACCCTAATAATTAAGTAAAGAGGTTAAAAGAGACTACCTAAAGCAGCCCTAAAGGTAATAACCCTGCCTATAACGCTTATAATATCTGCCTCTACGCTTTAGCTATCTAATAGACCTTGTATTTCCCTATGCTCCTTTCCTTTAAAGGGATTTAAAGCTTCTTAAGCACTTAATCTATTATATCCTTGCCTAGATACGCTAATCTAGCATACTATAGGTCTATAGGCGTTATTATTATAGCCTTTAGGTCTCTTAAATCTCCCTTTATAGTGAAAATATCTAATAGGCTTAAGCCCTCTATACATAGCTATGTACTAATAATCTAAGTTTAAAATATCTCCTAATTACCTCTTACTAGGTCTATAACCCTTCTAGTAAGGTTATCCTACCTTATTCCTTTCTTTATAAGTAGCTAAAGAGATATAAGGTTTATAAAGAATAATAGTTAGTACTAGGCCTTTAATAAGGTAAGGGTCTAGCTATCTATTAAGATAATCTAAGCTATGCTAATGCTATAAGCCTTAGTAACACTATAACTAGCTTAAATTCTAGGTTATTAACTGTAATTAAGGTCTATAAACTAGCGTTTATTATTAAAGATATGGATTAAAGTGCCGCTATTAAGTATAACTTACGATTTGCCCTAGGCGAGGAAAGCCTCTAAAGACTCTAACTCTTCTATAGCTAAAAACACTATATTGACTTCTTTGGGTTCCTTTACGCTGTTATCCTTAGGTTCCTTTATGCTATTATCCTTTAACCACGTGTTATATACCTTCTTTATATTATTAGGCTAATAATTTATTACTTCTTTTACTTTCTTTAATAGCTCTTTATTAACTTTCTAGTCCTTTATTAGGTAGAGTGCCCTATAGACCTTCTATAAGTCTCTTAACTTCTTTACCTTATGCTTCTTATAGTAGATATAGTCTTTCTTTATTAACTTCTCTGCTTTATTCTTTATTTTACTATTAAGAGTTAGCTTAGCTCTAAAGGCATTATTTAACTTTACCTAAGATCTCCCTTAGGCTTTAATTAGGTGCCTAATTCTACTTATAATACTATAGAAATCTAGGACCTTTCCCTTACTCTCTACTATATAAATTAATAAGCTAATTTAAGCTAAGATAGTAGGGAATTATGCCCTAATAGTGTTATTAATTATTTCTATAGGTAAGTTATCTTTAGTAATAGGGTAGTCTACTTAAAAGTATCTCTTATAGCTAATTAAAGTATCTATAAGCCACTTATTAATATTTACCTTTATAAGGTTCCGCTTAATAGTCTTATTAAAATTAACTTTAGTATAATACTTAATAGTTCTACTTAAAGGTATTATATTCCTTATAAGCTCCTTAATCTTATTATAAAGGGATATATACCTTAAGGTTATCTACTTATACTTAGGCCTAAGTATTACTATAAACTAAGTATAATAATCTTATAGGGCCTTTATAAGGCTCTAGAATTAGCTATTAAATACCTAATAATAACTACTAAGGACCGCGAACTATACGCTATCTTTAGTATTATTAGGTTACTAAGGGTACTAAAAATAACTCTCTTTAGGTATATTATAACCTTTAGAAGAGCTTTCCTAGGGTTACCACGCGCTACTAATTACTATTCTACTACTCTATAAGCGCGTTTAAACTCCTATGGTATCTATTATAGATAATTAACCCTATGCAGCCTCTGCTACCCTTCTCTTTACTAGAGTTCTATTTCCTATAAGGATTAGAGGCTTAGGAGGGTAATCTAGCTATATAATTAAGTTAGGATTAATAAAGACCTAAATTCTATCTTTAACTACTCTTACCTTAACTATCTTATACTATAGGTCCTAGTAATAGGGCTCCTATAGCTTAATAGCTAGCTTATTGCTCTTAGAAGACTCCTTAGATATTATAAGGATACCTATGGTGTTATTGTTATTAAACTAATAAATAGTACTAATCCTAGCGTGCTAGGGTTGCCTGATTACGATATTAATAAATTAGGCCTCTCTTTTGCTATGTTTATACTAATTATTTAAAGATTAAATAATTAGTTAATTTAAAGAGAAGAGTACTAATTTAGAAGAAAGGTATAATTATTATAAACACTATATAATTACTACTATATTAGACCGCAAAGCTAGGGTTTAATATAATCACATCTATTAAGTTATCTAACCCTATAAGAGGGTGCGGACTACAGTCTAAATACCTAAGTACCTATACTATTGGTGGGGTACTAGTATAACAATAAAATATACTATAAAACTACGGAGGTCTTGGAAAATGACTTGCGCGGGGTGGATTCCTGTCTTAGCTAGTTGAGTAGCGAGACTATCGTGCGGCCGGGATCAATTATGCCCTTGTGGGTGCAACATAATCCGTACTCCACATCAAGCCCGCCAGTAACTTTGGAACTCCGCATGTAGCGTCTCATTCCGAACTTGTCATCTCCCATGTTGAGAACCTGCTCCATCATGCAGTGACAGAGAGATCAATACTCTAACGATTATCCCAATGAACACTGTAGTGCTTCGAGGTCGAATTCTGTGCCGTTTGCTGCTGAAAATCAGTCTTGCTCGACCATGTCAGCTCCATTTCCTAACCTGTATGTTCACAGGAAAGTGGCAGAAACAGCGGCCAAAGCATGTGATGTTTGCTACAAACCAAGCAGCTCCGTGTTGATCACAGCAGATAAGAAGGTATGGTGTGGTGATGGAAGAGTCACGTCACTTGAATGCAGGCTCGATGCGAGAAATTGACTGCCACGCAGGACTTCTTCTATGTCTGTCCGGCCCATCTGAAGGACACGTACTTCTGTACGCCAAAGATCGATGAAGAGGCCATCAAGGCGAAGAGAGAAAAGGCACTGGCCGAGGAAACTGAGAAATTGAAAAAAGAGTACGAAGAGAAACAGCGAAAAAAGAAGGAAAAAGAATCAAAGAAAAATAACGATGATAAAGATAAAGATAAGACCAAGGAAGAGGAAAAAAGTAAGGGCAATAATGCGGATGAGAAAGGGGTCATTGAAAAATCTGAGAGTCCATCGGCGGGCGAGGTATGTGGTCATTTGCATTCATTCACGTGTAGTACTCACCAGAATCCAGGGTTCTGCAACTCCAAATGAAGAAACAAGGCTATTTGAGTTGAAAAGGTTAGAAATGACATTTCCTTGACTTCTCAATTATGCTAATTATTTCAAGCGCTTTCTATCGGCAACGAGTTCAACGAAAACGCCAAAATGAAGCAGCTAAGAGGGACAGAGAACGAGTTGCTCGGCCTGGATATTTTCCTTCAGTACCCTCTGGGCCTCCTACCAAATGACAACGGGCTTACTTGTCCTGATCATAAATGCAAAAATCGATAAAAGAAAAGAAAAAAGCTAGGTCCGGTCTATGCTTGCCAAGTCAGGCACGAAGTGCAGCCGTTCTGGAGGGGGTGTGTGCTCGATGGAAACAACCTGGAAGGTATTTTAACAACATGTACCTTGATCGCGATGTCGAGAGCCACAAATACTAGGTGATGATACGGCAGATCAAGCAACCTGGTCATGAAACGGCGGCCGAACGCGAAGCTCACGAACGAAGCAGCTTTGAGCGGGGAAGGGCAAGCTCATGGACTATCTTTACATTGAAACACTAGTTGCAAGGAGTCTGGGTGTCTACCCCACGATATCTTCACCCTTCTCCTTCTGGGGTTATGGTCTATTGCTTACGCTGGTCCGTGCTGAGCAACACGCACTTATGACGGAAGCGGTCTTGGGAGCCAGGGGATCCCCTTCCCGACGTTGTGCAGTGAGATCCAAGGGATTGTGAACCCTCACTGGTGGATGATCAATCAGATCAAGGTGGAAAAACAGCCGTGCTTTCTGACAAAGCCGAAGGTCGCAAACCCATGGAAGCCTTCTCGATGGCTCTCTCGTTGTCTCGCCATTCGGTCTTTACATGTGCGTGGCCACCCCGCCATGTCAGAAACGGAGATGAGATGCGACTGGAGAATTTCCGCCAAGCAAGCTTGCTTACATTGGGTTAGGTTCTGGCTTGTCAGCATCGATCCTGGACTACTATATCTCGTCCGGGCCTATTCCTGTCTTCACAATGGACCCACCATACAATCCCCCCATCGTTCAAGCATCGGCATGGGTCACGAATCGTGCCGTGAGTGCTTCAAATCCGATCGCCATGACGATGACCCTTCTGACTTGGTGGCGCGCCAAAGGCTGACCACGGATAAATAAATGTCTCAGTCATTTGGTCATGATTCCAGCCAAAGACACGACGGCCGCTGCTATCATTCCCGTGCTCTAGCAGTAACCGAATCTTATAGTGCTCGGAACTGTGGCCAAATTCTCCAGTCCATGGCGACGATGGGGACAGAAACGTTTGCATGTTCCTCTGCCCCTTCCACTTTGTGATCAAGCATAGACCAGGGAAGGGTAACCCTGTAAATACACCGTTAAGAAGGTCTAATTATAAGAGTAAACCTATAATAAATAAGGCGCTTCTACTAGTTCTTTAGTAGCTACTATTTTCTTTTAAAGTTCTAGTAAAAAGCGCCCTATTTATTATAGGTTTACTCTTATAATTAGACCTTCTTAATAGTGTATCCGTGGGGTTACTCTTCCCTAGTCTATGCTTGATCATAAAGTGGAAGGGGCAGAGGAACATGACTGTCAATGCATGATATCAATCCAAGAAAGGAATGATAACAAAGGGGGGTCGAAGATCAAATGATGGTAGATGACATCATAAGGGATTGACTGACAACTCGGCACTGCAATACGACAAATCTCTCGACGAACTAGCTGGATTGCAAAGAAATCTCTCCACCTTGATCTCTCTCCATACCATGCAATATTAGCAGTCGAGTTAATGTGCTGCATCGCAAGTAGTAGTGCCGTTGCATTGCCGTATCCCGATTGTGTTACATTTCATTCAAGTGGGGCAGCCGGCTCCGAGACAGACAAAGTCCCGCCGATTTGCACATTATGGGAATTCTAACAAGAGTTCTGCGCATCAAACGTGTTGAAACCACTTCACATTGATTTCGAAAATTGAATCTTGATAGAATGTCGACTCTCCAGTTTTCAGGTGATGGAACTTGCTTCTGTTACTGAATGAGATGATAACCATCACAGCCTTACCCTTCAGTTGCTGGGCAGCTGTATTGGAAGTTTGAAAAAACCCCCAAGATCGTCTACCAATGGCAATCTTATCCAAGATATTAGTAGTACAAATAGCAGGCGCCTTTTTATCGAAACACGCCCTTCGAACTGGCAAATCAACAAGTCAGCTCCTCTACCCTGATGATGGCCAAGCATCTCCTATTGTCGGTTACAATGTGTGACCCATGACCGATACATCGTAGACAAGGTTAGTGTACTGCTGTAAGCATTACTCAGCCTTGCTTTGGATCAGTTCCGTTAACCCCAGACTCCAGTCCTGTTAATTTATCCGAGCGGCGCTGGATCCAAGCTTTGCCAAGCAGCAAGCAGCAAGCAGCAAGGGCTCAGTTTGAAACTTGTACAAGCTGGAAGACCCGACAAGACCAAGGCGGTTTATTGTCTGGTTCTGCTGTGCTGACGTTTGCGGACGGTCCTTTTATTGGTTGCGCATCCTACGCCGGGCGTTGCAACAGCAAAAGGCTCGGTACAGATTCCATGGGTCCGAACTCAATCCTCCTTCTCATGTAACATTTCGCGGGCGTGCCTCTAGTCACTCTAGTGTCATGTCGTCGCAACTTTTTCGTTGACATTTTTACTAGTTTTCAGCCTTCGAAAGAACTACCGGTCACAATGGATTTCCCCATCACAAATGACCATCTCTTCCTCCTCCTGCTCCCCTCCCGGGAGGCATACGAATGCCCAAATTCCGGGCAACCTCACTCAGCTCAGCTCCAGCTCCAGCTCCAGCTCCAGCTCCAGCTCCACCATGCTCACTGGAGGTCCCCTGACGCCTCCTCACCTCCTCGTCGACCCTCGCCCTCTGCAACGACAATCCCGGGGTGACCCAGCCACCACAGGCGCATCGGATACCTTTCCAGTCGTAGCGTCCGACGGCAGCACCGCACCGCTCATTAGGACAGCTCAGGCGACCGCTGAGCTCGCCCCTCTCCAACTCGCTGCGCATCCAGCTGAGAGGTTCGATAAAGTAATGCGGACAAGGTTGGCCGGGAGCTAGCGATGTAGACGACGTCGAAGCAATGTGTTGGGTGATGAAGGGCGCCGTGGCCAACGTTCGTCTGCACCTCTTGCACCGCAGCGTGGATTCTGCGTCCTGGTGGCCGTTGGAGCCGGCGCGGGCCGCCACAGCCAAAGGGTCTTCGTCTTCGAAGCGTAAGCGACTCGGTGCTTGGCCCACCGCGACATGCTCTTCCACCTCGCGCTTATATGCCCATCGTTGATACAGAGGATGATTCTCCACACCGTCGTCGTCGTCGTCGTCGCCGTCGTCGTTTGCAGGGCATCCCATTTCCCACCACAACGCAAGCTGTTCCATGAAGCCGTCGTTGGGTTCTGCCATGGGCCGTGTTCGTCGAATCAGAGCCAATGCTGCCTCGACGGCGTCCTGCGCCGTCTCCCTTCGCGAGTGGCGGTGGTCCATGTTCGTGTTCGCCGTGGAGGCGGCTCGAGAATCATGATGCTTGCTGTTGTTGATGTCGCCGTAGGCAGAAGAAGAGGACACAAAACTCGTGTCGAACCGGCCGGGGTGCCGCCAGAGCAGGTAGGCTATGATGATGGAGACGGAACGTGATTTCCCAGCCGCGCAATGGACCAAGACGCCGCCATCGCGGCTGGCGCCTTGGTCTGGAGTGTCCGCGGCTACTTGCGACTTGTTTCCCAGTGTCGAGCCGCCCCCCAGCGCTGCGTCGACATTGCCACCCTCCGATGATGATTGACCCCGCAAACCTCGGTGAATGAACCTCACGGCCCTGGGTAATTCCACGAGCAAGTTCGAGTCGTCCACATCGTCCACATCAATGAGTAAATGGCGGAATTGCTTGCCGTACTCAGACCACGGCTCATCCTTGAAGTTTTTCAAGCTATCCGGGCTGAAGCCCACTACGCTGAGAACATGCGTGATGTTTTTCTCCGCGAGGGTATCTGAGCGTCTCAGAGCCCATATGCTGTACCGCACAAACTTCCAATGGGTCAGAACAACTACGGACGCACGTGACGGGGGAAAAGCGTCAAAGGCAGAGTTAGAGAAGGGGAGGTGGAGGGGGGGGGGAGGTGGTCATCGTACCCGCCAACGTAGAGATTATCTTCGCCGTCTACCCTACTCAACGCCATCTCCGCAAATGCTGTTTCTCAGCGTATCGAGCTTCCGTCAGTCAACCGGGTGTCCAAAAGCCTCTCATTGGCGAAGAGAGCCTTCAGGGGATGATGCCCGCCGCGGAATCCAGCGCCTCGTGAGCGTTTCGTTGAAAAAAAAAATGCAACGATGAGGTTTTTGCTTCCTCTAGGTTATTTCGATAACGGGGTTTCCTCGGCAAGAACCATGTTGTGCCGGCCGCCACCCTGCACCGCCGCAAGATCTACTACATGAAACCCGGCCATGAGCCACAGGGTCAGCAAAGTACATGCAAGCAAGAAGCTCCATCCATCCACGAACCAAAACCCTGCCCCGCCTGGCACTCATCACCCATAATAGGGAAATCCGCCCCGCCCAGCAGCGCCACGAACTTTATAAACGCACCACCCTCATGCTCATGCCCCAGCTGAACCCGCCTAGAAAGCTCTTCACATCTACGTCACGAATCGTACATGCTGACTTGACTGGTGGGTGGGTGTTGCGAAGCCTGGATGACGAGTATACATGGACGTGGACGGGGACGTGGACGTGGACGCCACCGTGAGTGATGGCGAGAAAGTGTAAATGTAAAAAACTGTGCGACTTGCTTTTCTTTCCGAAGAGGAATCGAATCAGTGCGCTAGCTAATGCTGATTTTGGGACCCATCTCATTCGCTCATCATGTAGATTCAGCTGACACTGACATGTGGTGAACTTGGTTGGAGATTTGTTCCGCCTTGTCAATGAGTCTACAACGCCATCCGTCTTCACTTATTCTCTCCATCGTGGCTGTAACGTTGCCTTTATGATATGTACGTCATGTGATGATCAAGTGTGCAGTAATTTATTTGCTTGCTTCTCTTCTTCTCTCTCTACGAATGGCCTAAACAGAATTCGCCACAAGCATCCCGCATCTTAGTAGTGCCTACAAAGCCAAAAAGCCCTGCCAAAAAGCCCTCTATAGTCCGTAGATTGCCAGGAGATGCTGACGGAGCCTCGTACTTGGCGTTCCCAGGTGCACACCCTGACCCACGTGCGTACATCGGAGATACGTCGACATGGTGTAAGAATAGACAGACGCAAAGAGGCAAGAAATGAACACCAATCATCACCGACGCTAACAGTTCGCACCGTCAGCTGCTATTTACTCGCTTACAGCTCTGGGCTGAGGCTGAGGCATACCAGCAACAGTGGTTGGCCAGCTGTCATGTGCGAAACAACGATCGACGCCTCCCACCCATCACAGCACCCATCACAGCAATAAGCCACAGGACGCACTATTCGATCGCCGACATACATTGTCTGCTCGTCGATGGCCAAATGCCGACACACACCATGGAGTCTTCACAAACCAACCCACGGACTAGCCTGGGCTGAAGACGGTACAGTGGTTGTCCCCAACAATACCCATTCATCCTCAATCGCTGAAAATCGCGGCCCTCCTCCGACGCGGAGCGGCCGTAATGCATTAAAAGTGACATGGCTGGGAATATTGAAAGCATTGTCGTCAGTGTGACTATGCTTATCAAAAGAGCCTGCCAATATGCTAGAGCCATCTAAAGGCCCTGGAAAATTCGATTGCGCATCTTCTCCTTTTCATTTGGATTGCAAAGGAAATTGCAACCCACCACCGTGCTATATTATGCCTGTGAACTCCTTGACAATGTAAGAGGAAAAACAAGTAGGAGAGAAAAAAAAAAAAAAAAAACAGACAAGACTTCGTAACGTCATATCGTCGAGTTTCGCCAAAATGTCTGTACACTTGATGAGATCCTGCTCCAGTCGAGCGGGACGTCGCGAATCATCGTCGAGCCGTTGTAATAGCAGATAGGTACGCCTCGTTCTATTTGCGCGGGATGAAAGAACAAGTACATTCATAATCCTCCCCTCATCGAGGTGTCGGGTCCTCCTCCAGCATGCAGGCATTCTCCAGCATGTTAGTCCACTTGCCGCTAGTCCCGGCATGGCTGTGCTTTAGGTGTTGCCGGAAATGATCAGCCCTAAAAAATTTCTTGGACGAGTTGCATTCCCGAAACTTGTGGACTTCCTGCAGGTGGCGGATCCGCTCGTCCCAATCTTGGTCGGTGGCATGATTCGGCACAACACCTCCGGGCAACGCTCCTGACCCAGAACCTCTGCCTGATCGAGGGAACTCTTCTCCGCAGTAACCGCAGGTGTCTGCCTCTCCAGGGCGGCTTGTTGAGTCATGGAAAGCACGATCGTATCCTGAGAGAGCGGAGCATGACCAAGAGTGGCGGCGCACGTGAAGCGAGTTCTGGTGTCGCTCGGCTTCGTTCTTGTTTTTGAAGCGGTTGCCGCAAAACGAGCATTCATATTGCTTCTCGGCTTCGTGTGCACTGAAAGCAAAAACCCGCATGTTAGAATTAGGGCTAGACGAGAAGTGGCCATGTAGAGAAAAAAAAAAAAGGAAAAAGCATGGGTAACTATACCTTAGTTCTTCGGCCGTGTCAAATTTTTTCGGCTTCTTGGGACAGCATTCACACATGTAGACGCGCTGAATCTTGGACCCGGAGGGCTTTTGCATGTCGACCATTCTCCTCGGGCTGTTGCCGGACACGTTACGTCCATGCGCATTGGATTTGGCGGAGACAGAGTTGCGAGGGCTGTGGTTGATGGAGGCAGATGTTGTGTAGGGCGAGTGACAAGAGCTCGGGGACATGCCACCCGGGGAGCTGGCGCCGGGCGATCGACGACCGTATGAAGTTGTCGTTGTCGCGCTGGACGGGGCGATAGACATGGTGGAGATGTAAGAGTTGGAGCGAGAAATCGCAGCCGATGACATGGACGAAACAGAGTAAGTTTGTGGCATAACCGTCAGTCGAGGTGTTGGAGATCCGCGTGAACCCAAATCCCCCCGGTGCATGTCAATGGAACCACCAGAAACATGATCTCCAGCAGGAGGGCTGGCTGCTCTGCGTTTGTGGCCCAGAGCCATGTAAGCCTCCTCGGGATGAAGCCTTTTCGGCGATGTGGCCTCGTCAATTTCCATGTCCTCGGCACCAGAGAATTCGTAGCCGCCGCAACCCGAAGAGGCATCGTCACTGTTATTGCGGCGAGTGCGCGTTCGTGGAGAACGATCATAGTCTAATGCGTCTTTGCCCGTGCGCTGTTCCGGATAGTGTCGAAAGGGAGCCGACCGAGGAGAGACAGCGGAGAAAATGGGTGTGTCTACCGAGAGCCTGACTGGGGAATCAAGACCAGGACGGCTATGGATGGGTAGTTGTACAGGCATACTCAAAGCTGGGGCTCGAGGATTGGGGTTCCGTTGTTGAAATTGCTCGCTCAAAGCCGACAAACCTATGCATCGGGGAGACCTGTCGAGTGTGCGGATGGGATCCAGCTTCTTCTTCATGCTGTCACCATGCAGATCGGCAGCTGATTGAAAGTGAAACTTGTTTTGATGCAGCAAATCCGTCGGCGTCGGCCGTGACTCTCGAGACCTGTGGTTAATGTCAGCACGTCTTCATCTTCTACCGGCAAGCTTCGGAGCCTCGCGAGTCCCCAGTGCTTCATCAGGCAACACACCTTTCAGCCGCAGTGTAGCTTGCATAGCCCTCATCGCCATTGTTGCTGCCCACGGTATCCCTTCTCTTCAGGCTAGACCGATCATCATTCAATGATGAGTACATGCTGCCATAGCCGCTCGGTACCGGTGAAGCAGGGTGCCCGTAGTCTCGAGGTTCCTTCTTTGAGTGTTCGGGGTGGGCTGCTATCTCAAGGAAGGGAAGGTAGCGAGGAGGAGGTAGTGGTGGAGGGACGTCGTCTTGAGATGCGAGTCCTGGTATCGAAATTGCCGGGCTCCCGGAGAAGGACATATCGTGATTATTTCGGCGGTAACTTCCAGGACCATAGGACAAGATGCTGGGCAAAGTAGGAGGGGGTTCTCGACGTTGTGGTGGGAACGCCATCGTAGTCGATTGTGTTTGAGAAAATTTATTCCTTCTGTCCAATCCTCTGCCCCCAATCTGCAGTTTTGTACGACGGAATCGAACGGTGCGGTGCGGTGGGTAGACGACGACCAGAGGCTGGCTGATGGCGGAAAGAGATGGACGGATGGATAGGCTTCGAAAGACCAAGTTACGAAGCTGGCTCTATCATTGACGAGTGGCAATGGCCCGCCAGGGTTTTCCGCCAGGGGACCTGAGGGTGATTCGCGTCTTTGCAAAAGGTTGAAGGCCGACTTATGACTCGGTTGGAAGATCTGTTTGGCTCGAGTCTTGGACCAGGGCTGATGTAGCACGACGGGCCAAGTGGAAGAGCATCGGCTTTGAAAGAGCTCAGGGAAAGAAGCAGCAAGGCGCAAACAAGGAAACGAAAATATATCAAGCACAAGGCACCGCGCATGCAAGCAAAGGAGGACGAGGTTCGAGGAGAAGGCACAATGGCTAACAGGAAACAGGAAGGTGAAGGTGAAGGTGAAGGTGCAGGCGCGGGCGCTGGCGCAGGTCGCTTCGCTGTCGCGGGCTCTGGGCGGTTTTGTTCCCTCCACTCCCTCCAGACTCGAGTGGAGGGCTTGTTGGGCGACAAGGGGGAAGGGCAGTGCCAAGACCGGGTGGTGTGCGCGCAGTGACAAGAGAACCACCGGGTGGGCGTCGTGGGCGTCGTGGGCGTCGTGGGCGAGGGCGCAGGAACACGCCCCCCTTCTCGGCGCCGATGGATGCATCCTACATGTAGTAGCTCCTAGCCCTAGCACTGCAACAGCAACACTGCACAGCAAGTGACAGCACTGTGCCAGCCCAGCGCGGCCCAGCGCGGCCCGGCAGGTACCTACAGTGGGGTGTACGTACAGACATCAGGTCGCCCAGGAGAGTGCAATGAATGGCGAACCAGACCGGACCATTTGCAGTTCACGAGGATCCAGTCTTCATACCTCGGGCTTTCCGCAGACAAGATACAATGAAAAAGTCTCCCGTTTAGGTTGCCGGCAGCGAGACTCCAAGATGTCCTGGATGCCGGTCTGTCTCATTCAACCGCAATTGGCAAGTTGTCAGTGTGCGATTGACCACCAAGCACCCGCGGGAACTTCTTACATACAGTGGGGTCCCAGTAATTCCGAAGAATTTCCACCAGAAGTCGCCGTTGCTGCTGCTTCGGAATTACTGGGAACCACTGTATAATCTGTACACAAGTCACTGTAATTCATCAGTAGGTCCAGTGCAGCAAGGCGGGGCTGGGCGCTGCACAGGACAGGAACAAGTGGACAGAGTAGTGAGACGTGAGTTGACTCCTCCGTCACTTCTTCTTTCTTTTTCTCTCCCTCTTCGTATTATGCTCAAGACGAGACGAGACCCCGTTCGAGGGCCCCGTTCATGACACCGCACAACAATGAGCCCGACTCTGTTCTGACTCTGATCACGGCCCATCGGCGTGACTTGCGCAGTGGCATGGCAAGAATGCGGAATCGTTACGGGGATGAAAAGGATGCGCCGCTGAACGGGAACGAGTTCGACAGCCTGCCCTACATGTATTTGACAGCCTTGTAAGTTGTGAGACCAAGGACGACGCGCTTTGCTACTCGGTATATCCCCTGAAATGGCCATTACATGTTATTACAATACGTCGAGTTCACCTGCAAAGCGTTTCTATTCTGGACCATTCAAAACCAATGATGACGCTAATCAGGTCGCTACGATCTTGGCTTGGTCAAGAGAAATGCTGCTTGCCCTGGCCACGCACCTGCAAGGCTGCATGCATGCAGCAGGCTTTGAGTCGTTATGTATTCCATCTCGAGCTGGGGGGGAGGGGGGGGGGGCCGCCATCATCGTCTCATCATCCCTGATCGAAGCATCCTGCGAAAAGGAGCCATGTGTCAGCTTCCCTCTCCCTCTATTAAAACATGGTATTCCTATAGAGAAGAGAAAACCTTGGTAATAATGAGTGAGATACGAGAAAAATTCTCTTTAGCTGCCTGGGTAGTCCGTATTTATTGATAGAATATAATCCGTACATGTACTGTAAAATATCGCGATGCGCTCGTGTGATCTAGCAAGCTATAAAGTAATTGGCGCTTGTACGGAGTACTCGTCCATCTATTCATTATAAAGGCAAGCGCCAATAAAGAGGCATCTGGGAAGGTGTACCAGGGTAGGGTCGTCCGGCTGTTCTTCTGTCGTTCGATCGGCAGTCTGGTGCGCGACGCGGCAAAATGGAACTGTTACAATATTGGTTCCTCGATTTCTCGAACGAACAAGAGAAAGAGGGCCATGATCAGCCAGCCAGCCAAGCGAACCTCGTACCTCGTACCCATCCGCCTCAAACCCGCAGAGCACCTCAGCCCTACGTCTTGTACAGTCCGTCCATCCGACTCGTGAAGTCGTGAGCAGAGGGGGTTGCCCGGTTGCCCATCTCGCACGCCATTGCCCGATTCGGGCTGGAACCCAACCGCTAGTTCCACCAAAAGGCGCGTCTGGTGCCTGGCGTCTGCCACTAATAATATCGAGCTGTGCCTGTTGCAGAATTTTTGGTGCAAATTGCGTTGCGCACACGCAGTTGGCCGATGTCGCTAAACTTGGCCAGCAGGCTGCGCCCTCCTGGCTACATCGGCCTTATGCACATCCTTATTAATCCGTACATGATCCGTACATCTCATATTGATAAGGGCCCTAAACGATCGATTTTTGTGTGTATTTTTGATCCCAGTCTACTGTTGACACGCTGGTTGTGATATTATGCTAAATGGACGGCTGTACAAGATTTATCCACGGAACCCTTCGTGCCAGATGGTTCCTACCTACCACCGTCCATCCCTAATGGGATCTAAAAACGGCCATGCATTTGCCAACGAATGACACGGCGCCTGGCGTTCAACTCTCCAATCGGCCGTGGTTGGTGTTCCGCCCCGAGTGCTGCGTGAGGACTTTGAGACCCATCATCATCATGACGCAGAGCTGCTTCGTATGAAGTCAATTTCTTCACCAACAAGAGTGCGCACAGTCACATCATTGAGACAAGTCGCATCGGCCGATTGTCTTTGCACACGTGTGAGAGATATACTGTACCCACAAGTCGTTGAAATATAAGAGTGCATGGTATCTCTGGCTGTCTTCTGCCAATCACGGGCTGTTAGCCATTGCCCACTTGACGCTGGCTTCGTATAACGGTTTTTTACTGTTCTCGGTTGAATAACTGCTGAGTTGATAACCATCGAGCAAAGTGGATTGGTTGCCGGCAATCTTTTTCTCGAGGCTGCCATGGGGGCTCGGCCGGGGTCCCCGACAGCTGATAAGTAACACGGCTAGTCTTTTTCAAACGCAAACGCCGAATTTATGCTCAGCTCCATCTGCGAGGAAATAAACAAAATGCATCTCTAAATGTGTAGCTGTCTCAGCCAAGCAAGTGACGGGCTGCTCTTCGCCGGCACGGCGGCTTACAGGAACCGTGGAGTTTCCGAGATATCATGGCCCCGTAACCAAGAAACGCAATTTAGGCAAGAAGCCTGGACGTCTGGGTGGCTTTTGCGGCTGAGAGGAGCTGTGATTTGGATTGAGGGGTGATCACTGATTGGTGACGTGCTTTGGGAAAGGTGTATACATATTATCTGGTACCACGCATATGTGCACATTGAGCTACTTTTCCAAGATGCCGAAATTCTTCTCTGTCCGGGAGAATCATGGAACAAGCGGTTACTTCTCGTTCACTTTCGGCATCCGCATCCACACTTTCAGGGCAGCCATGTTGCCGTTCGTTTAGCCTTCCCGCGCATTGTTTGAGGACCCACATCGGTTTCCCGTCGCCAGGCGATTGGCCGTATGGTCAACGCTTCGCCCTGCCCGCCCGCATCCAGACTCAGCCAGGGTGTCCGCGTAAAGGCGATGGCCAGAGCGCACGTGTACATAAGGCCAGCTCTTGTTGTGTCGAGCGTCGTATCTTATTCCCGAACAGGGGTTCGAGTTCAGTTATCGCGAGCCAAGCCATGGCCGTTGCGGAAGCAAGGCAAAGAAAGTGGTGGCGGTGGCCTCGCGCGGGCTGAATGCCGCCAGTTGTTGATCGCTTTGATCGATGGGCATGTGGCAAATTTGCTCCAGCGATCGCCAGACAGACGGAAATAACCTGTAAGCAGCCTACTCCGTAGACTTGGTGAAATAAGACGACCCCCGCCCCATTCAACTGCACTTTGTTTAGGGATATTAACGTGTGTCTTTTCTTTTTTCTTTTTTTTTTTTTCAAAGAAGGGGGGGGCGGTCCCCTATGCCTCGAGTTTCTTGAAGAAAACGACACGTCAGTTGACTTCCCTATCCGGAAGGCTTCGAGAACATATGCGGAAGGTATTGGTGAATTATTCACTGGGTACGCGAAGTCTGACCCTGAATGGGAGTGTCCGTAGTGGCGTACGTCCTCGCCTGGGCCGGCGCATGTATTCAGAGTTGGCCGCTCCTGCCCGGTCCTCCGGTCCTGCTGCAGTTAGAGCCTGCGCTGCCCCTCTTTCCAATCTCTTTCGGCCGTGAACTGGCAGGTTGAAGTCCGACTGAAAGGTCAACGTTTCCTCTGTTCCGCTTGATTTGCTTCGTGGCGATATTATCATGCCACTTGGGATACACGGGTTCCAGCGTGCCCAGCCGAGAAAGGGACTTGTCATGTTCCTCGACTCCGGTTCACATGTCTCTGCGTATGATGGACCGCAACTCGTTCTTCTCGCTTGTTGCGGAAAAAGTTGGCCGTGACGCCTGCTGCAGCCCTGCGAGGGGGCGCTCCACGGCTATGAATCGTTCGGCAGACCGGTGGCGAGGACAGCTTGACGATTTGTTGCTCCTTGGTGCAAAGTTGGCACGGCCGTCTGATGTCTGATGCAATGATGATGGGGAGCCACCCGATCGATCGCCTCAGCCAGATTGCATCTGGAGAATGCAGGTAACAGGTCAGGCTGGGCAGAATGGCTCCAGGCCAACTGGCAAAATTCTGATTCCGTCTTGTTGGTGCCGCCGCCGGCCAATGGCCAACGATTTCTTTCCCAACACGGAGTATTACTACAAGTCACAACGACACACACACCCTCATGATGCATGACGGGCTGACTGTGAGGAAGAACAGGGTGTTGGTTCGAAATATGCGTCATCCGTATCTCCCGGCAGCCCGGTTCATTGTTGGAGCCATGGTCTGCCTGTCGACTTCCTCCCCTATTCGGCCAGATACATACAGCCCCTTGTTAGCAGAACGCAAGCTTGTCGGGCCGGCCATATGTACGGACTACCAACTTGGCGACTTGAGCTCCTCTCCTGCATGTCCTGGGACGTGCCGGGCGGAGCTGCAGCAGCCCTGCGTGGAACGCGCGCGGGCACCATCATTTGTGCAAAGCTGCATAAAAGAAAGTGGCTGTCCCGGACGTGGCGAGCTTCCGCATAGGGCGGCGTCCTAGCCTTATTGGGCGACTTTAAGGCTGGGCAAGAAGTAGCACCGTTCATTCCCTGAGGGCCTTGATCTAGTCGGTATGCGCCGTGCCACTGTGCTTCTTCCTCCCTGCAAGCCTGTATGGTGAGTGGTGAGTGGTGAGTGGTGAGTGGTGAGTGGTGTGTCGGAGGCGATGCTGCATCATGATATCAACATGCGCGATACAAGCGGCAATGAGCTGCCAGTACATGTATGCAGTCGACGGACGGCAAGGGCTTTCACTGGTTCATGAGGGAGGCAATGTAACTGCATATGTACTACACAAATTGCAATGCAACCTTGGAGCTGGATCGTAGCCTCTTGGGTCGTGGTTGGAGCCAACGAAGCTGCAACGTCAAAGCTAGCATGCGCCTAGTACGCATTCTAGTAGGCGCTATCATATGGTAGGGGGCAGAAATACAAATTGCAGAGCAGGTAAACGGGGTAATGCATATGCTTCCTTGTCACGACCATGCATTATTGTATGTATGTACATTAAAACCACTTGGCAATCCACCACACCTGTACCCTGTAGGTAGCATCGGCAAATGCACGACAGCCTGGCAGGGCTGGCATGTCGCCGAGCCTTGCCACTCACTCCTCCTCTGCTAGTCCGTCAATCTTTTCTACATACCGAGTACTCCGTACGTCCGTATTCTTTCGTACGTCCGTATTCTTTCTCTCGTTACTCCGTACAAGCTCTTGCGTCCAAGACTCATTGGACCCTCTTCCCTGCAGACATTGCAAGGTGGAGTTGGTAGTGACAAATGTCGGTCGACTCCTTCGGCCAACGCCACGCCGACCCCATGCATGATGCTTTCGTTCACGCAACCAGAATCGAGAAAGATCCTCGGAGCACTTGACAATTATCGTCAGAGAGAGACGTCCTCCTGTAGTCCGTAAAGAGACCCGGAAGGTGTGTCGAATGAATCTCCCAATAATACATAGACCGATCCGACGCATCATTGAGAGGCCAGTCGCACCCCGCCATGCCCTCCCTGCTGCCACGCACAGCGCCTTGCATAAAAGTAACTTTTCTTGGTGGTTGATTTTGAAAAAGCTTATTTCTACTACACGGTTGTTTACATAAATCATCCTTCTCGCTAAGTTTACTAGTATGCTAGTGAAATTCACGTCTCCTCCTGTTTTGAAGAGAAGAGGGGTTCCTTCTTTCCATGGGGTATCAGCTTCCAGCCCTGTAGGAGTAGTTCCTACGGGTGTGAAGGTATAGATGCCCGGTTCCATCTCTCCTTTGCTCCAAGTGGCGCTTGTTGCGCGGCAGTGGCCGTATCGTGTGATGAATTTTCGCCATCTTGTTTCTAGGATTCTGTTCAGAATCGATTCGATGTGGTCGCGCTTTCGTGCCAACTTGCGGGTTTTGGCGAGCAGTGGCTGGGCTGGGAAACGGCATGGACGACATGGTTCATGATTTGATGGGGACAATGGACGACTGCGACACTCCTTTGGTTGAACTCGCCTAGGGAGGCTCGATAGACTCGTAGAAACAAGGGGTGCGAGGCTCGTGGTCTTGAGGATTCCAGTAACACCAGCCAGGGGCGAGGCTGAAATATCACGAGTAACTCATGGAGAGAACATGATGTTTCCGACAACTTGCGATTGTGCGTGCAGATTTGAGATACAAAACCACCTTGCTTCATACCATGGTCCTACATTTTCATCATTGGTATACATCCAATGGACCGGAAACGGAACATCCCACAGCTTGCCGACGGCACCCAAACAACACGCCTCGCGGACCACACATCATCTCGGCATGTCTATCCGGCACATGGCCCCAACACCACGGAGTAACTCCATCCCTGTTGGGCAAGAAAGGGGGGCGAAAACGGACAACGGGCCACGGAAAGACGAAAGAGGTTGGATTTTTGCATGTGAAGACGTGGAGACGTGGAGGCTTTGTGGGGGATGCATTGTTACTTGGACGGTGATTGTGATACTTACCCGTTGGTGCCTTAGGATCCACCAATATGTATTCGCTGGACTGTTCAAGATGGTGGCATCTCGTGGGCTCGTGTTAAGATGTGGTCCATTCGCTTGCGGTCAGGCGTATGTATTCGAAGAACAATGGTGCTGTGCATCCCACTTTCCCGCATATAGGAAACCGTGACCGAGGCAACTTGCTTGAGATTATGCCGAAACTCTCCTCATCCCGGCTTCAAACGGCGGGATTCAAAGTGCTGTCTTCACGAGGCCGCTGGAAGGAGGCAAGGAGAATGCAGATTAGATGAACCTTCTTTGGGTCTGGTCACCCGTCTGCGGCAACTATATGCTGAAGATAACAAGAAGAAGAAGTATTAGTCTGTTTGGACACCAAAGGGAGCTTGATGGGGAAGTAACATTCGATTCCCAAGCATGTTTGACGTACATGGTAAAGTTTGCTTGCATCAAGTACTTAGTATGACGCTTTGTGGTACTTGCCAACTTGTTGACTAGATGATTGGTGGCATCAAAGACGGTGCGGTAATAAGCCGGCTCTAGATTGATTTGCCCTTGCAATTTGTGCATGCTGCAGAGTTGGCTCTCAGTCCTCTCTCTCTGGTGCTGGCCCGTGCTGGCCCCGCCCCGCTGTCGCTGTCGCTGCCGTATCTCCTTAGAACCGGTGAGGCTACAATTTCGTACCGACCCACTTTTCTCGCTGGCAGACCTTGAGTAACGATTCTGCTGATTGGTTAACATCCCGGTCGGTACGAAAATGTAGCCTTGCCGGCTCCAAGGAGATGCCGTGAACCGAGTACGGAGTAGTTCGAGTCAGCGACGCAGTCTCGTCCAATATTAACCCCCGACTATTCCAGCCAGGGGAAAGCGAAAATGAGAGTCGGTGCCCATTGCCGGCCCTCTGTGGGTTGGATTCGGTCGGTGAAGCAAATGCTTGCGGGGAACCAGGGAAACAAGACGTTTTGATGCATCGCGGACGGGAAGAACGGCACCAGGGACCCTCTTTTTCTTCCCATTCTTCCCAATCCCTGTGCGGTTTTGCGTAAGGGCATGATGACATGGATGAACATGTGGTGACCAGCACAACGCAGTCGGGCCACGTCCGGGTAAAGTCGTGTCTGGCAGGTACGGATTATGTAGTCCGTAGTCCGTAGGTATCTCGTAGGCATCTTGTGGTGCAATTATGTCAGGACTTGTCTGTCTGTCTGCCCGTCTGGTTGAAGTCGAGTTCTGGTCATGGCAGCTGATTCGAGCCAGCCCCACCCCGGCCCACCTCCAATCCAATCCCTCTGTGTTGCACCCACAAGGGCATAATTGATCCCGGTCGCACGATAGTCTCGCTACTTAACTAGCTAAGACAGGAGTCTACCCCTAGCTAGTTATTTTCTAAGACCTCTATAACTTTATAGTATATTTTAGCACTATATAAGTACCCTACTAATAGTAGAGGTACTTAGGTATTTAGACTATAGTCTATACCCTCTTATAGGGTTAGATAACTTAATAGATATAATTATACTAAACCCTAGCTTTATAGTCTAATATAGTAGTAATTATATAGTGTTGTTATGAACTGGCCTTATGGCTGCTGCACATAAGCGTTCAAAGTGTGATTAATATTCTTATAGAAGAAGAAGAAGACTAAGCTTAGGGTCTTATAGCATCCCCCTTAATAAGGGGCTATACTTAGTTAGTATATAACCTACGCACTAGCTAGTGTTTAGCTATATATAACCTACCCTCTTTCTAGAGACTCTCTAGAGGCTTCCCTGCTCTACTTATAACCTAAGCTTATAGCTTAAGTCTATAATATACCCCCTTACTTATCCCCTCCTTACCTTCCTAAGTTAAAAGTAAGTATAGTCCTTACCTATATTACCTATATATAGTATATAAAATTTTTTATTATAAGTCTACCCTACCCCTAACTATCTCTATTATACTATATTTTTATATATTCTAATTCTACTCCTAAAAACCCCTAGCTAAAAGTAAGTATAGTCCTTACCTATACTACCTATAGGTAGTATATAAAAATTTTCTATTATAAGTCTACCCTACCCCTAACTATCTTTATTATACTATATCCCTATATATTCTAACTCTACTCCTAAAAAACACTAGCTTACTCCTTTTCTATCCTATTACTAGCTATTTTTTATACCTTATATTATTACTTACCTTTTATCTTTTACTTATTACCTACTAAATCCTAACTTTACTCTAGCTATCCTATAATTCTAACTACCTTATCCCTATTCTTATAATATTATACCCTTATCTAGACCTAGCCCTCCTCTAGCTATATACTTAGCCTAGCTTTAGTTAGAGCTAGATTTAATTTCTAAACTTAAGCTCTAAGGAATATAAATACTCCCTTTTTTTTCCTTAATTTCTATTCCTACTCCTTTATAACCTTATCCTATCCCCTTATATCTTCTATATTATATTATCCCTAAGTCTTTATTTATCCTATTTAATCCTATCTTATTATTATTATATCTAATACTAAGTCCTACTTTAATCTTATCCTTATTAATTCTACCTCTACCTTATCTCTACCTCTACCCCTACCCCCTAGCTAGCTAGGTAAGGGGATATATTTAGGTAAGTATATCCTTAAGGGTAACTCTAATAATAATAAACTCTTTAATAGTAAAGAGTATAGTTTTCTATACTTATTATATATTAATAATCTTTATACTAAGGGTATATAAGCCTATATACTAGGCCTAAATACTACCTATAGTCCTTATTATAATACCTACTATATATATATTTAGGAGATATATCTATACTATATAGACCTAAAACTTTAATATAGCCTAAAGTACCTTATTACCCTCTTAGATATAAATTAAGCTATCTAGACTCCTACCTTAAAAAAGACTAAGACTAAGAAAGAGTATTATACTATTCTTACTAAAACCTTTATTTACTACTATAAGTAGTTTAATAGTATACTTATAGCTACCTATATTAATCCTACTAAGGCTAAGCCTCTAGCCTCCTCCCCTATAGGTATAGCCTATGCCTAGGGTATAACTAATACCTAAGCCCTTATCCTCGCTTAGATAATACCTAGCTACTATAGCTATAACCCCCTTATTACTAAATTTCTCTAAGGGATAACTAATATAGGTAAGAACCTTATATAGTTTATCTAAGCCTAGGAGTAAACCACTACTACTATATAATAGGCTATAGCTAACACCTATAGCCTAGCTATATCTATTACTAAGTTAGCTTATACTATTATAGAGGACTATTACTATAATTAGCCCCCCCCCCCTAACTAATTACTATTTAATATAGTGGAAAAATCACATTATACTACTTATACACTAGAGGATAGTTATAGTATTAGTTTTCTATAGCTAAATTAAATTATACCCTTTTAGGGCTATTATTTATCTATATATCCCCCTATTATAATTTAAACCTATTTAATACTTCTATTTTAAGTATGCTTTCTAATAGCTCCTATATTAGCTATATATATCCTTTTTATTTTACTAATATATTATAATTTAATCCTTAACCTTATATATTTTTAGCTATAAGAATCTCCTTAATATAGTACTTAGTAAGATTAGTATTAGTATTAGTTATAACTAACTCTAGAGGTAGCTATTTATTAGCTAATATCTAGCTTAGTAATAGATTATCCACTGCCCTCTATACTAAATTAATATAGAATATAGGGTATAGGCCCCTTAGTATATCTAACCTAACTATTAATAGTGTTAGGACTTTTAGTACTCTATATTTTACTATTACCTAGTCTAGCTTCTTATATAGCTAATTTATCTTAATATTTTAAAGATTTAGCTAAATATAGTTACCTACTTAGAAATATTCCACTAGTCTATAGCCACTATTTATATTCTCTTATTATTATTACTAAATAAAAGCTATAGTAGCTTATATTAAGTCTATACTATCTTTTAAATGCTTTAAGAATACCTAAGCCCTTCCCTTTACTAATATTATTAAAGTTTATATAGAGGGTGCTTCTTAAATTATAGGTATATTAAATCTATATAGCGCTATATTTACACTTACCCCTATTATAGATAAGTCCCTATTATTTAAGGCTAATTAGTAAGCTAGTAAATAGTCTAGCTAGTTAAACTAGGAGAAGGATAATAATACCTATAAGACCGCTAGCACCTCCTAATTAGTATATTCTATACTACTATTAGTCTATAGGTAATATAATATTAATAGAAGTTATTATATACTAACCTTCTTATAAAGCTTTATCTAAAAGTTACTTAGCTAATCTAAGCCTTAATCTATAATAATTTAGGCTAGAAAGCTATAGAAACACTACTAATAGTGTTTAAATTATTCCGTGTATACTTTAGCCCCTATTAATATTATAGCCTTAAGCTATATATATTTAGAAAGCCTATCTATAATAACTATTAGGAAATATAGAGTATCCTATATTTTAGCTAGAAGGTTAGTTATAAAGTTAATTAAAATTTATAACTAGTATTTATTAGGTAGTAGTATTAGCTTTAATAAGCCTTACCTTAACTATTAACTCTTTTACCCTCTATAATAGTAGTAGTTATATATAATATAAGCTATATCCTATAATATACTATCCTAATAGAAGTCTCTCTAGAGTGCCTTAAAGGTAGTATTCTACCCTAGATATCCTAATAAGGGGGAATTATATATATACTAGATTAAAGTTATAGTTAAAGGCTCCTACTTTAGAACCTATATCTAGCCCTAAAACTAAAGCGCTCTACCTATGCTAAGCTAGTAATCTACTATTTATTCTCTTATACTAGCTATATCTAGAAACTTCTAAGCTCCTACCTTCACTACCTATAACTATAATCTATAGGTCTTATTATAGGTAATAGCCTAATCCTATAATAATTAAAGGTAATTATCTATAAATATTACTATACCCTTTAGAATATATATATTAGACTCTAAATTATCCCTAGTCTCTATACTTTCTATTGCCGCTATAGGCTATATATTTATATATAACTTCCCCTTAGTAAAAATATAGTATATTAGGGTTAATACTAAGTGTACTATAGGTATCTTTAGTCTCCCTACTTATAGGTCTTTCTAATAATATCTTAATAATATATCTAGCTATCCTACCTACACTTCTAGTCTATATTATAGGTAGAAATTAAAAAGTGCTAGAGTTTTAGCCTATCTTACCTACTATTCTAATATCTCCCTTAGTGCTATAAAGTATTCTAGGTTCTTATAATCTATTAGTATTATAAATAGTTTACTAATACCCTATAGCTCTACTAACCATACCTTAAGGTAAGTAATAATTATAAGTAACTCCTTATTATAAATTATATAGTTCCTTTCTACTAGCTATAGGTAAGCTAAATAATAAGCTACTAGATATAGAATACCCCTATTATTAGCCTAGGAGAGATAACCTCCTAATGCTATTCCTAAGCAGTCTACCTCCACTACTATATTCTTATTAGGATTCTATTATATTAAAATAGGGTATAAAATAAAAGTAAGCTTTAATACTTTAAATACCTTATTATACTCCTTTATCTAATAGAATAGGATACCCTTCTTTATTAAATCTAGTAGAGGTCCTATAACTTCTAAAAACTATAGTATAAAGTTATAATAAAAGTTAGTAAAACCTAGAAACCCGCGAACTCCCTAGATCCTTATAGGCGCCTCCTAATCCCTAATTACTATAATTTTCTCTAGGTCTAGGTAAATCTCTTTCCCTATATAGATAATAAACCCTAGATATTTAACCTCCTTTATTATAAACATATACTTCTTAATATCTAAGTGTAAGCTAGCCTATTATAGCCTAGCTAGTACCCCCTAAACCTTCTCTATATAGTCCTTTTATAATCCCCCTAAATAGATAAGGATATTATTAAGGTATATAGTAATATAGTCCCTAAGAATACTACTAAGTGTACTATTAATATATCTCTAGAAGGTTATAGGAGCGCCTACTAACCTAAATAGGTAAACTAACTATTTAAATAACCTAAATTACATTTAGAATATAGTCTAATATTCCTTACCTTTAGTAATTTATAACTAATAAAACACTGCTTATATATCTAGCTTTATAAACCACTTTACTTCTAATAAAGACTATAGTATTTCCTTAACTAAAGGTAAGGGATACTAGTCCTATTCTATAATCTTATTTAATATATAATAGTCTATATAAAACCTTTATTCTTCTCCTAGCTTCTTTACTAATAGCACTAGTGCTATAGCTACTAATAAGCTAGCCTAAATCTAACCTTTATCTATAAGATCTATAACTTACTTCCTAATCTTAAGTAAATCTTAGTAAGGTATACTATATAATAGCGCCTATAGTAGGTCTAGTATATTCCTTTCTATATCTTTCTTAAGGTAAATATAGTAATCTAACTTCCCTTAATATAGAGGTAGGGCGTTTGCCTTACTCTCCTAGAAAAGATCCTTAAAATCCTATAGTGCCTCTAGTAAGGATTTTAATAGCTTTTCTTCTAATACTTCTAGTGTAGTGTTAATCTATAAGATAGATATAATTTCCTATAGACTTATAGCTAGAAGCTAGATATACTACTTCTACCTTTTTGCCCTACACACTATCCCTATAAAGGTTAATCCTAGGATTACTACTATAGGTTAGTTAACCTTCCTATATAGTATAGCCTACACTTTTAAGTTATTTACTAACCCTATAGTTAACTAGTAATACTTTATTTCTAGCTTTATATTATAATATCCTATCTATAGTGTCCTAAGGATTAACTCTCTAGTTAAACCTAGGATTATATATACTATAATTAGCGTTTCCTATCTATCTATATTAACCTAAAAATAAATAATATATATTATATATAAATATTTTTTATAACTCTTAGTCCCCCCTTATTTTACACTAACCGCTATATAAACTAGCCTCTTAGCTAGTAGGGGGATATATTCTAATTAAAGCTTCTAGATAAGGCATTTACTTATAGTAGCGTAGTAGTTATAACCTATATTAACCTAGGTATCTATAAAGGTAGTTTTATTAATTAATACTAGAAATAAAAAGGGTATTAAATCTATATTATTCTAGATCTATTTAAAATCCTTATTAGTAATAACTATATACTATAATGCCTCCCTAGGCTCCTTACTCTTAACCCTATTTAAATAACTTAATAAAGGGGTTATTCTTTTCCTAACTATTTATTAGCCTTACTACCTAAATTATTAGGCTTAACCTTTGCTAAGTTATAAGTATTAATTAATAACCTCCCCTAAGAAGGGATAGTAGTATATAGCGTATATCCTAAGATAAAATACTTAGTAGAGCCACACTATAGGCACTTATCCTTATCTCTTTATATATTAATTACTTCCTAAGAGACCTACTTAGCCTATTTTACGCTACTCCTACTAGCTAACTTTAACTAGCCCTATAGCTTCCTAGAGCTCTTTTAGGTATAAGATATACCTATAGATTAGATATCTATTATTAGTATATCCTTATCCTACTATTACCTAGCTACTAGTAGGGTATTCCTTTATAACTAATATTTCTCCTTTAATTAGTATAACTTAATATCTAAAGTAATATTATAGTAGTAAGCTATAGCTAATAGGTAGTTAGCATAGGGTATATCCTACCTTATACTATAATCCCTTATTTACTTATTAAGTGCTATATATAATTTAGCTAGCTTTATAGTATTATCCTATCCTAGCCCCCTAGTAAGTGCTAATTTTTATTTAAATTAAATATAGAAGTTACTAAAATACTTATTCTATTATTATATAAGCTAGTTAAGTTCTATAATTACTATTTCTTATTAATAAGGATTATTAAATATCTCCCTAAGGTATTAAAGAAACCGCTTAGGTTAATAATATATTATATAGCCCTATTTAAAGAAGGGGGTAATATAGGCCTAGACCTTAGGAGATAGGTTCTAGTAGATAAAGAACCACTAGTCCTGCTTATTTCTAATAAAGTTATAGTTAGCTACTAACTTATAAGCTATTAGGCCCTTCTATAATATAAATAGTCCTTTATCCCTATTAAATAGGGTGCCTATAGGTAAGGGTTTTTATTTTAGTTAAGTTAGGTTAGTAGCTATATTTAACTATTCTTATAAGAATTCTAATTACCTAGTTTACTTTATAACTACTTCCTATAGTCTTACTGCTTTATTTATTTCTATTTCTAAAGGTAATAGCATCTACTCTAGATCTTTTAGTCCTATAGTGAAGAATATTAAATATTATAAACTAGCCTTATAGCTACTATATATAAGCGTTTAAAGTGTGATTAATATTCTTATAGAAGAAGAAGAAGACTAAGCTTAGGGTCTTATAGTATCCCCCTTAATAAGGGGCTATGCTTAGTTAGTGCATAACCTGCGCACTAGCTAGTGTTTAGCCGCGTATAACCCGCCCTCTTTCCGGAGACTCTCCGGAGGCTTCCCTGCTCCGCTCATGACCCGAGCTCATAGCTCGAGTCCATAACAAGTGTTTATAATAATTATACCTTACCTTTTTCTAAATTAGTACTCTTCTCTTTAAATTAACTAATTATTTAATCTTTAAATAATTAGTATAAATATAGTAAAAGAGAGGCCTAATTTATTAATATTATAATTAGGTAACCCTAGTACACTAGGATTAACACTACTATCTATTAGTTTAATAATAATAATACTATAGGTATTCTTATAATATCTAAGGAGTCTTCTAAGAGTAATAAGCTAGCTATTAAGCTATAGGAGCCCTACTACTAGGACCTATAGTATAAGATAGTTAAGGTAAGAGCTATTAAAGATAGAATCTAGGTCTTTATTTATTGAAAATGGAAGGGGAATCTAGCTAGAGGGATAGGAAGACCTCCCTAGTAGATTCCAACGCGGCGGCTTCTAGATTCACTATAATACGACGATTCTTCAAGATATAGAGCTTTGATAGTTGAATATAGTAGATTTCAGCTAGACGAACGATCTAACGAGCAATGAGAGGATTTTCTGAGTCCCCTTATAGACCTACCGACCGTATCGACGGAAGGGGGTCGCTAGCCGGGCCTTAGGAGCTATTTTTTATTTTCCGCAAAATTCATTTATATGTGAAAAGTAAAAAATCAACTCACGACTATATAATCTAGCCACCCACGTGCACTAACTAAGCAATCTAATAAGCAACCCTATAAATAAAATACATCATTAAATCCGGAAAAAATTAAGGATTCGAACAGTATAAGTCAGCCTTTTATACGACTACTAGTTCCCTAGTTACAGTTAATTTTAGCTTCCCTATAGGGTAGCCTAGTCGGCTTAGTTATACAAGCCTGTGGGTTGGTTGTGTGCGGGAATGTAGATCACAGCCAAAGCTGCAGGCAACGCTGCAAGCAACGCCTTGTAACCAATGTTGCAACAACGCAACTAGGCAACTAGTGGGCCTATAAAATAGTGCTATAAATAGCATAATTTTAACACCCCCTCTAGAAAAGTATGAGTTTACTAATTCGATACCTAAACTTAGCTCTTTAATAGATATCTAAGTTAACAATAAAATTTAATAAAAATCCAATAATAATCCAATAACTTTTCAACTAATATCAATAACTTTTTAACGGAATTCCAGTGTTTTTGTTGATTTTAGGTTTTTTGACTTTTTTAGTTGTTTTTTCCTTAAAACTAGGCCTTTGTGTTCGTAAGACCTAATAGTTAAATAAATTGTTGAAATTTATCGTTAGGCAGGGGCTTAGTTAAGCTATCTACAGGCATCTCTTTAGTATTAATATAGATAACCTTAGCTATACCCTTCTATACCTTTTCTCTGGTATAGTTAAATTTTAGCAGGGTATGCTTTGTTCTGCTGTGAAGAGCAGGGTTATTAGCGGTCGTTATAGCGCCTTGGTTATCACTAAAAATCGGAACAGGAGGTGCTATAGGCAGCTTAATTTCCTTAAAAAGGCTATAAAGCCACTCTAGCTCCCTAATAGCTTCACATAGAGCATCTGATTCGGCCTCTAATGTTAATAAAGCTATTGTAGTTGCTTTCTTTGATTTCCAGCTAATAGGTCCTTCAGCTAGCTTATAGAGATAAGCATAGGTTGATTTAGAGGACTTATCTCCCGCGAAGTCGCTATCACAGAAGCTAATAAGGGTTGTAGAAGCCTTAATAGTGTTTTTAGACCTTCTATAAGTTATAGAGTAACTTATAGAGCCTAGAAGGTATCTAAGCAGATATTTAGCAGCATTTAAGTGCTCTATATAAGGCTTAGCTAACGCTGTTGAAAGCCACTGAACCGGAAAGGCAATATCAGGCCTTGTAAGGAGCATTAAGTACATAATAGTCCCTATAATACTCTAATAAAGCTTGTGATCGGAGGAGGAAAGAGGTTTAGTTAGGTGGGCTGCCTGTTTTATAATTCCGGGTTGTAGGGGAATTTTAGCAGGCCTAGTATCTTTTATATTAAATCTCTTTAGGGCTTCAGAAATATACTGGGACTGGTGGATAGTTAGGGTCCCTTTCTTTCGATTTCTAGTGATTTAAACGCCTAGGAAGAATTCGGCTGGCCCACGATCTTCTATAGGATAAGCTTTATGTAATAGCTTCTTTAGCTTGTTGATATAAGCTAGATCCAGTCCTATTAGAAGACAGTTATCCATATAAGTCGCTATATATGTAGATGTAGTTGGGTTGAAGAAGATAGCTGGGTTAGATATAAGGGGGTGGAAGCCTAATTTTCGAAGAAGTTCCTTTAGGGCCTGCTGCCACTCTCTAGAGCTCTGTTTTAATCTATATAAAGCTTTTTAAAGGAAAATAACCTGCTTTTAAGAGGGATTATAGCCGTATTTCTTAAGTAACTTAGCTATTTCAGGCGAAGCAGCTTCGGCAAATTCAACGAATCCATCAGGGATCTGCATATAAATAGCTTCTTTTAATAAGCTGTTTAAGAAGGCCCCTATAAAATCGACCTGTTTAACTTCCCAGTTATTACAAGCCGCTAGGGCTAGTAATATCCGCCAACTAGGGGGGATGCTAGTTGTAGCATAGGTTTCAATATAATCTTGACCTTCTATCTGCATAAAGCCTTTTGCAACGAGTCGGGCCTTGTGTTTTATAGGATTATTTTCTTTATCCTTTTTAAGCTTATAGACAAGCCTATTTTTAAGAACTTTTCGGCCCTTAGGAATCTGGTCTATCCCTATAAATTTAAAAGTTCCGGCAGCTAATAGCTGCTTAAATTCGCTAAAGGTAGTATTAATCCATTTTTAACTATCCTTGCTTTTTAAAGCTTGTTTCCAGGTCTTGGGCGTATCCGGATCGTTGTTATTAGATGATTTAGCCTTTTGTTGTGCCTTGAAGCATATCTCCTTAACGAAAGAAGATAAATTGAAATCATCGATATCCATAGAATCGGGGTCGATTAAAGAATCCGAATCTGAAAACGGTTTTTCGATAGCACCCTTATTAGGGGCGCTAGAGCTTGGGCTCTCTAGGGGTAGCGCTGGGGGCGTTACAGCGGTCGTCCCGGGCGTTGTTGTAGGCGCGGCGGGCGCTGTGGGCGCTAAGGGCGCTAGAGGCTTTGGATAGTTATCCTGAACCTCTAGATTATCTCGTGAGATATCGGCTTCTCCCTCTGAAGGATAGCTCCCTAAAGGCTTAGGGGACCCTACAGAGCCTATATCCTCTATAATCTTAACAAAGCTAGTCTTAACGACTGACCTTTTAGAGGGTATATAAACAAGATAAACGCTGGAACCTAGAGTAGCAAGCAGCCGGCCAGGGATAGTCCTAGGGGCTAGCTTCTGAAGCTTTGATCTCTGCTCCGGAGGTATTAGAACCTCACAATAAGACCCTATAGCCCTAATTTTCGAGAAGTCAGGCTTATAGATAGTCTTAGGCTCTAAGTCAGCTAGAAATAGCTGCTTAGGGGTTAGGGGCTTAGTTGTATTGGCGGTGATATTAACTAAGTCCACTATGGCTGGAAGGATATAAGACCATAGATATAAAGGCAGCTTAGACCACTGAAGTGTAGCTCTAAGCCGGTCTAGGATAACCCTAATAGCCCTCTTAACTAGCCCATTCTGTTCGTGAATATAGGGGCAAGAGGTGCTAAAGCAAATTCCCTTAGAAGATAACCAAGACTGAAGTTCGTTGTTGATTTCAGTGCCTCCGTCGAAGTGAAGGTGCCTAGGATACGCGTTATATCGGTTTTTCAGGGCCTTAAAGAAGCCCTTAATAGCAGTATAAAGGGTCTGACCTTCTTTATTAGCTAATGAAAAACACCACTTATACCGGGATTTTCGATCAATAAGTATAAGGACTAGGGCCTTCTTATTGTGCGGTATAGGCTTGATTTTAACCGTATCTCCCTCTAGAATATCTAAAACCCTAGGGGGGTCCTGAATAGGTCTTTTAGTAGGTCTTCTAATAGCCTTCGATTGCATACAGGCTATGCAGTTAAAATCCTTTTCTTTAACGGCGGAAAAATCAGGGATCCCTTTAGCTAATTTCGAAGATTTCTTAAGTAAAGGGAGGCCGATATGGCCTAATCGAATGTGCCAAAGAAGGGCTAAATCTAGTAATTTCTTATAACTAGAATCTAGCTTTTCAGGGCTATTATCCCCTAGCTCCCTCTGTTGCCAGGCCTCTTAAGAATCACAGGCCTCTGGGGGTAATAGACGGCCACTATCGTCACCTAAGTCATTAGGGTATGGACCTTCTAAACCCCCTATAGAAGATGCCTGACTAGGAGGAGCTTCGGTGGGACATAGGGCTGAATCTTCTTCTTCTTCGGAATCTAATTCTTCAATTCGTTGATATTCCTCGGGATTGAATGCTGGCTGTGGAATTTGAACCTCTATAGGGTAGGAAAACCCTAATAATTCGGTCTTATAGGCTCTTTGCTGTTGGTTTTGTTGTTGGTTGCAAAATTGAGAGCCCATAAAGGAGAGGTGGGTTGAATGCTTGCAGATCTTAGGAGTAGCTTGCCCCTTAATCTGCAAAAAGAAGCCGTGTTTAGCAGGTTCTAGTAACCCACAGGGGCTTTTATCGGCTAGGAAAAGCTGATCTTTAGCTAGATAACCTCCCTTAAGATAGTGGGATAAACCGCTAACTAGGTTGGTATCTATACCAGGGAAATATAGGGCATCTAGCAGAGCTAAAGGCCTATATTCTAGTGGATTTTTCCTGACCAGAACGTTAAAAATAGCGGTGCCTCTTCCTTTAGGATAGATAGGTCCTCCTGCTGTAATTATAGGGCCGGTTTGACCTTTCTTAAGAGGCTTAAAGTCCCTAAAGAAAGCCCTATTATTACAAATGTGACAAGAAGAACCTGTATCGTATAGAAGGGAGTTTTTAACCACATCGTTAGAGTAGCTAAAAGTAGGCTTGCTAGTAGTGTCACTAGTAGTGGTACTAGAGGTATCTAAATCAGATTCAGAATCACTACTATCCTCGCTGCTAGATTCGCTAGAATCTAGTTCTTCAACGTATCCCGTGGCTAGGCTATAGCCTAACGCAAAAGCAGCTTCTTTTCCTTTATCCCCGTTACCACTCTTCTTCTTCTGCTTTTTCTTCCTAGAGGCTTTAGAAGGGTTTAAATCCTTCTTATCCTGCTCTTTAGTGGCGTTAGTAGAGTCCTTCTTAGTATTAGGATTAGAAGATTTCTTTTCCTCGTCCTTAGAATTTCCCTTATTATTAGAAGCCTTATAGCTAAGAGCTTTAGCTACAGGGGAGGTTTTATCCCTCTGCTCTTCTAATAAATCCGCTATAAGGAACTGTAAATTCAAGGTATTTACAGGCAGCCCTTATGCCCTAGCAGCTCTGATAGTAAATCTTTGTCTCTTAGCCCAACTAGGAAAGGTCTGCTTTAATGCGTTGATATAATGGTTTACTTGATCTATAGGAGCGATCTCTACACTACAAAGTTGTAGTCTAGCTAGTAGGTTATTAAAATCAGCATTAAAAGCCTCTAAAGATCCCTTATAATTTGAAAAATTTAGGGAGTGGTAGCTAGCGTATAGCGTACCTCGCTGGATTTCAGCACTCTGCGAATACTACCTAATAAGGACTTTATAGGCTTCTTCGGGGGATTTTTGCCAACATATAGCTGCCTGTGGCCCAGGTTAGCAGCTATCTCTTAATATCATCAAAAGAATAGCTTGATCACAGTCAGCTAGATGGCCTGCTAAGCTAGGATTATCTATAAATTTAGGTAATCCTAGGGCTCTAAATTGAATGCTCAGGGCTTGCTTCCACTGATCATAATTTTCAGGGCCTTTTAACTTAGCTCCCTCAGGAATAGAGTGAATCTTCTTATTTAGTTCCTTAATAGCCCCTGTATTAAAGGCAGCTTGTAAGTTACTAGAAGGTAAACTCGCAGAATTAGTAGCAGGCAGGTCTTCTACTAGAGCCTTGGTATTTTCTTCCCTTAGCTTAGTAGAAGAATCCTGAAGACCTTGCATAATAGTCATGGTTTGCGTCAATTTATCTAATAGATCTTTGATGCTAGCCTCGTTTTTTAGACGATTTGACTCAGTATGCTTGATAAAATCAGTTAAGGTCTTGCCTTGTTGTTCAATTTGGCTTTGCATCTGTTGTTGAAAAGCACTGGCTTGAACAGCCGGACCTTCTATTTCCATCCTATCAGGGTCCCTAGGAGGGCTAGAAGGGCCTGCAGCAGGTCCCTTACCCTTATAATTCGGTAGTGCCATCTCTTAAAATTCCCTAGGATCTCAAAAGATATCCTGTGTAAGATCTCCAAATTTCTTCCTGTTGCAAATATGGCGCGCTAGAAGCTAGGTTGTGGTGCAACCGGGCTGCGCACGCAAATTGTGCGGTGGGGCTGTTTGAAAGGGTGCCCCTTGAGGTCTAAAAGTGGGTCTGCGGTATGCGCGGGCAGAAACGGACCGGAGAAGATTCTCTGCGAAAATTTTCTCAACACTAAAAATAACGGATAGGAATAATAGCTATTGCAGTAGCCACAACGCAACGTAACGTGATGTATAGTGCGTGCAACGTAGTGCAATAGGTCAAAAAGCCTAGTATTAATATACTAGATGTTCGATGATTTAAGGAATGCAGCGTATCTACAGAGTAGATAATATCAATATATAACGGTCGCGGCAGTGAATAGAATCACTAAAAAAGAGGTTGTGGTTGTAACTAGATAGTTACAGTTGCAATGTGGTGGTTGCAGGTGCGGCTGTAAATGAATTTCAACACCAAGGGTCTGATGTTGCGATGCGTAGAGCTAGTGGATGAAAAGCTTCAAATTCTAGCGGATTTCCTTCGTAATCTAAGAGCCCACAGGTCTAGTAGAGAGTAACTAGTACCCAAAATCAAGCACTAATCGCAGTAGAATAACGCAGTAATGTAGTAATCTTATAGGCCTTCCGGGCTCATAACCTATTGAAAATGGAAGGGGAATCTAGCTAGAGGGATAGGAAGACCTCCCTAGTAGATTCCAACGCGGCGGCTTCTAGATTCACTATAATACAACAATTCTTTAAGATATAGAGCTTTAATAGTTGAATATAGTAGATTTTAGCTAGACGAACGATCTAACGAGCAATGAGAGGATTTTCTGAGTCCCCTCATAGACCTACCGACCGTATCAACAGAAGGGGGTCGCTAGCCAGGCCTTAGGAGCTATTTTTTATTTTCCGTAAAATTCATTTGTATGTGAAAAGTAAAAAATCGACTCACGACCATACAATCTAGCCACCCACGTGCACTAACTAAGCAATCTAATAAGCAACCCTATAAATAAAATACATCATTAAATCCGGAAAAAATCAAGGATTCGAACAGTATAAGTCAGCCTTTTATACAACTACTAGTTCCCTAGTTACAGTCGATTTTAGCTTCCCTATAGGGTAGCCTAGTCGGCTTAGTCATACAAGCCTGTGGGTTGGTTGTGTGCGGGAACGTAGATCACAGCCAAAGCTGCAGGCAACGCTGCAAGCAACGCCTTGTAACCAATGTTGCAACAACGCAACTAGGCAACTAGTGGGCCTATAAAATAGTGCTATAAATAGCATAATTTTAACATTATTAATCCTAATTTAATTATATAGCTAGATTACCCTCTTAAGCCTCTAATCCTTATAGGAAATAGGACTCTAGTAAAGAGAAGGGTAGTAGAGGCTATATAGAGTTAATTATCTATATTAGATACTATAGGAGTTTAAATATACTTATAAAGTAGTAGAGCTATAATTAGTAGTATATAGTAACCCTAGGAAAGCTCTTCTAAAGGTTATAATATAGCTAAAGAGAGTTATTTTTAGTACCCTTAATAACCTAATAATACTAAAGATAGCGCTTAGTTTATAGTCCTTAGTGGTTATTATTAGGTATTTAATAGCTAATTCTAGAGCCTTATAAAGGCCCTATAAGAGTATTATACTTAGTTTATAATAATACTTAGTCCTAAGTATAAGTAGATAACCTTAAGGTATATATCTCTTTATAATAAGATTAAAGAGCTTATAAGGAATATAATACCTTTAAATAAGACTATTAAGTATTATACTAAAGTTAATTTTAATAAAACTATTAAATAGAACCTTATAAAGGTTAATATTAATAAGTAGCTTATAGATACTTTAATTAGCTATAAGAGATACTTTTAAGTAAACTACCCTATTACTAAAGGTAACTTACCTATAGAAATAATTAATAATACTATTAGGGTATAATTCCCTACTATCTTAGCTTAAATTAGCTTATTAATTTATTTAGTAGAGAGTAAGGGAAAGGTCCTAGATTTCTATAGTATTATAAGTAGGATTAGGTACCTAATTAAAGCCTAAGGAAGATCTTAGGTAAAGGCTAATAATACCTTTAGAGCTAAGCTAACTCTTAATAATAAAATAAAGAATAAAGTAAAGAAGTTAGTAAAGAAAGACTATATTTACTATAAAAAGTATAAGGTAAAAAAGTTAAAAGACTTATAGAAGGTCTATAGGGCACTCTACTTAATAAAAGACTAGAGAGTTAATAAAGAACTATTAAAGAAGGTAAAAGAAGTTATAAATTATTAACCTAATAATATAAAGAAAGTATATAATATATAGTTAAAGAATAATAGTATAAAGAAACCTAAAGAAGATAATACTATATTTTTAGCTATAGAAGAGTCTTTAGAGGCTTTCCTTACCTAGAGTAAATTATAGGTTATACTTAATAGTAGCACTTTAATCTATATTTTTAATAATAAACACTAGTTTATAGACCTTAATTATAGTTAATAACCTAGAATTTAAGCTAGTTATAGTGTTACTAAGGCTTATAGTATTAGTATAGCTTAAATTATCTTAATAAATAGCTAGACCCTTACCTTATTAAAGGCCTAGTACTAACTAATATTCTTTATAAACCTTATATCTCTTTAGCTACTTATATAGAAGGGAATAAGGTAGGATAACCTTACTAGAAGGGTTATAAACCTAGTAAGAGGTAATTAGGAGATATTTTAAACTTAGATTATTAGTATATAGCTATATATAGAGGGCTTAAGCCTATTAGAGGTCTTTACTATTAAGGGAGATTTATAAGACCTAAAGGCTATAATAATAATACCTATAGACCTATAGTATACTAGATTAGTATATCTAGGTAAGGATATAATAAATTAAGTGCTTAAAAAGCTTTAAATCCCTTTAAAGAAAAGGAGTGTAGGTAAATATAAGGTCTATTAGATAGCTAAGGTATAGAGGCAGATATTATAAGTATTATAAGTAAGGTTATTACCTTTAGGACTACTTTAGGTGGTTTCTTTTAACCTCTTTACTTAATTATTAGGGTATAATAAGGACTAATATATTGCTCTTTTTACCTATAGGGCTATAGGATTATACTATATCTTTATAATCCTATTAAAAATAGATATTATACTCTGCTTTAATTAGTTAGAAGCTATATATATAAGAGTGTATAGTATCTATATTATGGTTATAATAACTAATAGTGAGACTGCCTTCTAGACTAAAAAGCAAGAAGAAGAGGTTATAAATAGAGGTATTATTATTAGAAAATCCAGCCTGGCTTACCTACATTAAAATAGGCATACTAAATAGTCTAGGGGGGTAATAATAAGGGTTATAATAACTCTTATAATATAATTAGGCTTCCTAGAAGATCTCTAGCCTATAGCTACTAAAGTAGCTATTTATATCTTAAACCACACGCCTTAAAAGCTACTTAACTAGCAATTACCTTAATAAGTATTAAATAGGTAGTTAAGAGAGAATAAGCTTTAATAGAGTTACTTACTAGAGAATCTAGAAGCCTCTATAACTTATCTATAAGCCTTTAGTTATAAAGCATTTATAATAATATAAAGTAGGCTTTATAAGGTAGGTCTAAAGCTTACCTAGAGAGCTTACATTAGATACCTAGCTAGATATGTCTCCTCTATATAATACCTAATTTAGGTGCTAATAATAAAGAGGAGCTACTAGTTCTTATTAAGTTATATTACCTTTAATAAGTCTATCTTCTATGCTTAAGAAAGAGGCCTATTACTATATATAAAAGAGGTTAAAAAACGCTTCCTAGAAGAGCTAGTTAATAATAATAAGGATAAAAGCTCTAATATAGGGCTTCTATAGATAGCGTACCCTTTATTACTATAATAACCACTTAATTAGCTTTAATAGGATAAAACTCTTAATAGTTATAATTAATTAGACTATAAGGAAAAAGAGAAAGAGAGTTAAGAAATAAATCTGCTAACTCCTCTGAATTTACCTAAATAATTTCTAGGTTTAATAGATTATATACTATTAAGTATTAATAATTTGCTTAACCTACTAGATAGCAGTAATAGTTATAAGATATTAATAAATCCATAAGATCACGATAATCTTAAAGTATTTACTATAGCCTTTAATCTAGGACCTAAAAGCAAAGAAAAACCTTATATATTAAGGCTTCCCCCTTCTCTAGCTTATTATAATAACTTAGCTAGTTATCTAAAGGAAAAAGAATTCTATAAAGCATAAGATAAAGAGTATAATAAGATTATTAATAGAAAGGTAGCTATAAAGGTATCTAGAGATAAAGTTCCTTTATATATAAAGCTTCTAGGCCTTACTTAGGTTTTTACTTATAAATTAGATAAGTAAGGCTACCTCCTGTAATATAAAGCTTATCTTTATGTTCTTAGAAATCATTAGCTAAAGAGTTATCTATTAACTTAAGCAGCAACCCTAGCTACTAATATATTTAGGTTATTTATAGCTATTATATGCTACTTTAACCTAGAAGCACACTAGTATAACTTTATTATAGCTTTCCTAAATTTAGACCTTAATAAAGAGGTCTACTATAAGATACCTCTAGGCTATAAAGATAAATAAGCCTATCTAAAGCTTCTTAGAGTAGTCTACAGGCTACAGAGAGCGCCTCTCTTATAGATAAAAGAGCTAATTAGCTAGCTAATTAGTAAAGGCTTTATGTAAATCTTTAAAGATATTTATATATTTATTAAGGATAGGTTAATTATCTTTTTCTATGTAGATAACCTTATTACCTTATTTACTAAAGGGAAATTATATTTATATAATAAATTTAGAGTAAGACTCTTTATAAAGTATAATATTAAGGACCTTAGAGAGCTTTAATAGTTCCTAGATATTAAAATTATTAGAGATTATACTAATAGGAAGGTATAGCTTAATTAGAAGTCCTATTAGGATAAAGCTACCACTAAATTTAATATAAAGATCCCTTAATAAAGGCTAATAGCCCTAATAACCACTATACCTCTAGAACCTTTTAAGAGAGAGGTTAGCGCTTAAGATCTTAAGTAATACTAATCTTTAATTAGAACCCTACTATACCTAATAATAGTTTTAAGACCTAATATTACTTTTATAGCTTTATAACTCTTATAATACCTATAAAACCTAGGGCTATAGTATATAGAAGCAGTAGAAAGAGCCCTTAAGTATAGGTATATATAGGTAAATCTAGTGATTAAATATAGCGGTAATAACCCTAAATTAGAGGCATATAGTAACGCTTCTTTTGCTAATAATCCTATAATATAAAAGAGCTTATAAGGCTATATTATAAAGCTCTTTAGAGGACCTATACTCTTTAAGGCAGGAAGGCAAGCTACTATAATAATATTATTAACTAAAGTAAAGCTTCTAGCGCTTTCTTACTATAGTAAAGAGCTTATAGCCTTTAGATAACTATATTAGGAGGTTAGGCTATGCCTAGGTAATAACACGCTTAAAATTAAATATAATAATATATAGATAATTCGCCTCCTTAAGGAAGAGTTTATTAAGCTTATTATAAAGCTTTAGTATATAGATATTTATTACCACTAGCTTTATTAAGAGATTATAAAAGGAACCTTTAATATTACCTAGATTACTACTAAAGAGATAATTACTAATAGCCTTATAAAGCCTCTTATAGGGAATACTTTTATAAGCTTCTATAAGGTATTAGGGCTTATATAACTACCCTTTAGTATACTTAGTAAAGAACCTAAAGAGTAAGTATTATATAATAACCTTAATTTAGATAGGATTATAACTAATTAACTATATTTCTATACTATAGAATTAATTTAAATATTATAATATTAATTTAACTAGTTTTATTAATTTAGATTTATTATAGGGAACCTTAAATAAGGTCCCCTAGGGGGGTGTGTTACACTTATAAGGGCATAATTAATCCTAGTCACACAATAGTCTTGCTACTTAACTAGCTAAGACAGGAGTCTACCCCTAGCTAGTTATTTTCTAAGACCTCTGTAACTTTATAGTATGTTTTAGCACTATATAAGTACCCTACTAATAGTAGAGGTACTTAGGTATTTAGACCGTAGTCCGCACCCTCTTACAGGGTCGGATAACTCAATAGATGTGATCATACTGAACCCTAGCTTCGTGGTCCAACACTCTGCGCATCTTCCTGGTCCTTGTTAGACCGCGTAGCTAGGATCAGAAATGAGAGCATGGATTAAGTTACCTAACCCTATAAGAGGGTGTGGACACTTACTTAAATAACTAAGTATCTATACTATAAGGGGTGTAATTTACCTATATTAAATATACTATATAATTACTAAAGTTTTAGAAAGTAACTAAAATAGTAAGTCCTAGTGTCTAAGCTATTTAAGTAGTTAAGCGCTAAGACTATTATATAATAAGAAGTCTACTATACCCCCCCCTAGGAAGCCTTATAAAAGAGAGGTTTCCTATATTTATTTAGATACGCTAGTTAGCCCTCTCTGGCTAGTTCTAGTACTCCTATAGATTGGTTAAAGGGGAAAACTGTTGGAACAATCATGATATCAATCGCGCTTGGCAGCCGCAATTCCCTTCGGCAGAAGGTCGGCCCGACCGGAAGAAGGTCGGCCGGCGCGCGCAGGCACGTACGCGCGTGTGACCCCTGAAGCAGTACCAAAATTGATAGGGATAATGTGGGTTGTATTCTCTAGTAATCTAGCTACGGCCTCCTCCATAATAACATTACCTCTGATTACCTAAGCCATTCTCCACCCTAATAGGCTAGCCCGATTTCAGATAGTGTTAACTATAACACTATAACTTATTAGTAATTAGTAATCTCTTTAAATTATTCCCCCTCTCTATTATCCTTCTCTAGCTTCTAATAATTCTATATCTCTCTCTCTAGATCCTAATTAGCTATATCCTATGTATTTAGCCTTAGGGGTTATAACCTTTCCTAGCGTAGGATATATATCTTTAGATTATTAATATAAATCTTTTAATTATACCCTTCTCCTAAGGGTTTAATCTTATAAGATACTAATAATAACTTTCTCTTTATTATTAAAAGCTTTCCCTAGGTCTTATAAAACTTCCCCTTAAGTTTATTTTCCTTATCTATTTTCTCCTATATAAGATTACTAATATTAAACTAATATAGGGGTTTTAAGAAGTCTTCTTTATTGAAAATGGAAGGGGAATCTAGCTAGAGGGATAGGAAGACCTCCCTAGTAGATTCCAACGCGGCGGCTTCTAGATTCACTATAATACAACGATTCTTTAAGATATAGAGCTTTGATAGTTAAATATAGTAGATTTTAGCTACATAAATAATCTAACAAGCAATAAGAGGATTTTCTAAGTCCCCTTATAGACCTACTAACTATATTAACGGAAGGGGGTCGCTAGCCAGGTCTTAGGAGCTACTTTTTATTTTCCGTAAAATTTATTTATATAGGAAAAATAAAAAATCAACTTATAGCTATATAATCTAGCTACCCACGTGGCCTAACTAAGCACTTTTATATATAACCCTATAAATAAAATACATTATAAAATCCAGAAAAAATCAAGGATTCAAACAGTATATATTAGCCTTTTATATAACTACTAGTTCCCTAGTTATAGTTAATTTTAGCTTCCCTATAGGGTAACCTAGTTGGCTTAGTTATATAAGCCTGTGGGTTAGTTATGTGCAGGAACGCAGGTCACAGCCAAAGCTGCTGGTCAAGACTAACAACGCTGTAGGTAACGCTACAAGCAACGCCTTGTAACCAACGTTGCAACAACGCAACTAGGTAACTAGTGGGCCTATAAAATAGTGCTATAAATAGCATAATTTTAACACTCTCTCTAGAAAAGTATGAGGTAACTAATTCGATACCTAAACTTAGCTCTTTAATAGATATCTAAGTTAACTATAAATTTAATAATAAATCTAATAACTTTTTAACTAAAATTAATAACTTTTCAACGAAATTAATACCAATAACTTTTCAGCGGAATTCCAGTGTTTTTATTAATTTTAAGTTTTTAAACTTTTTAGTTAGTTTTTAAAGCTAGGCCTTTATATTTATAAGGCCTAATAGTTAAATAAATTATTAAAATTTATCATTAGGCAGGGGCTTAGTTAAGCTATCTACAGGCATCTCTTTAGTGTTAATATAGATAACCTTAGCTATACCCTTCTATACCTTTTCTCTAGTATAGTTAAATTTTAGTAGGGTATGCTTTATTCTACTATAAAGAGTAGGGTTATTAGCGGTTATAACAGTGCCTTAGTTATTACTAAAAATTAGAACAGGAGGTGCTATAGGTAGCTTAATTTCCTTAAAAAGGCTATAGAGCCACTCTAGCTCCCTAATAGCTTCACATAGAGCATCTAATTTAGCCTCTCATATTAATAAAGCTATTATAGTTGCTTTCTTTAATTTCTAGCTAATAGGTCCTTTAGCTAGCTTATAGAGATAAGCATAGGTTAATTTAGAGGACTTATCGCCCGCGAAGTCGCTATCATAGAAGCTAATAAGGGTTGCAGAAGCTTTAGCGTTCTTAGACCTTCTATAGGTTATAGAATAACTTATAGAGCCTAGAAGGTATCTAAGTAGATGTTTAGTAGCATTTAAATGCTCTATATAAGGCTTAGCTAACGCTATTAAAAGCCACTGAACCAGAAAGGTAATATCAGGTCTTATAAGGAGTATTAAGTATATAATAGTCCCTATAATACTCTAATAAAGCTTGTGATTAGAGGGGGAAAGAGGTTTAGTTAGGTAGGTGGCCACCTGCTTTATAATTCTAGGTTATAGAGGAATTTTAGCAGGTCTAGTATCTTTTATGTTAAATCTCTCTAGGGCCTTAGAAATGTACTAGGACTGGTGGATAGTTAGGGTCCCTTTCTTTTAATTTCTAGTGATTTAAATGCCTAGGAAAAATTCAGCTGGCCCACGATCTTCTATAGGGTAAGCTTTATGTAATAGCTTCTTTAGCTTGTTAATATAAGCTAGATCCGGTCCTATTAGAAGACAGTCATCCACATAAGTCGCTATATATGTAGATGTAGTTAGATTAAAGAAAATAGCCGGATTAGATATAAGGGGGTGGAAGCCTAATTTTCAAAGAAGCTCTTTTAAAGCCTGCTACTATTCTCTAGAGCTTTGTTTTAATCTATATAAAGCTTTTTAAAGGAAAATAACCTGCTTTTAAGAGGGATTATAGCTGTATTTCTTAAGTAATTTAGCTATTTCAGGCGTAGTAGCTTTAGCAAATTCAACGAATCCATTAGGGATCTGTATATAAATAGCTTCTTTTAATAAGCTATTTAAGAATGCCCCTATAAAATCAACCTATTTAACTTCCTAGTTGTTATATGTGAGGCCCCTCACAACATGACCCACGCGCATGCGTGCACCGCAGCGCTAGAGCACCGTAGCGCCTAACACTAGAAGGAAGGGCTAGGTTTATATAATATTAGTAAGCTACTAGCTATAAACTAGTAACTTATATATATATTACACTTAGACCTAGTAAGCTTTAGTTAATATATAAGTATACCTTATATCCTTTTACCTAGCTATCTTTATCCTTATAATTCTAAAGCTTCTATTACTAGCTACCTAAGAGTAATATAAGGCTAAGAACTACCTAATTAACCTAAGTAATATTAGATAATAACTAAAGTTAATTAAATAAGGGTAGTATTACTACTAAAGATATACTATATTCTATAGGAACTAGGACTAAACCTAGACCCTCTAATATTATAGCTAATACTATAGTAATAAATAAGTAAATTACTTAGCTTAAGAAACTTAAAGAACTATAGGAATAAAAGTAAAAACTTATTAACCTCCTATAGCTAAGTAAAAGAAAAGAGAAGATAAAAAGATAGTAAAGATCTAGTTTCTTCTCTAGTAATAGCTACTAAGAGGTTAAAGTTAGGAATATTACTAATCTCTAATACCCTATAAACCTATAGAAGTATAAAATATAGATAAATAACCTAAACTATACCTTTAATAAGGTAAAGTAAAAGTATTAATATAATTACTAAAAAATCCTCTTTATACTTAATTATATATATAGTAATTATAGGGTAAGATAGGACTAATACCTTAATAAATAAATAACTAATAACTAAAGTAATCTTAAAGATAACTAGGATATATTTAAGACCTAGACTCTTATACTACTCTAAGATACTACTAACTATAATACCTAAATAGCTATATAGCTAGAGAATATAAAGTAATATAAAGGCTAGAGTCTTATTAAATTTAGTATTTACTTAGATTTACTAGAGAAATACCTAGAAAAAGCTACTAAAAAGTTATAAGCTCTTATATTCTTTATAAAACTACTCCCTAACCTATAAAACTAAATTAACCTATATACCTTTATTATAGGAAAGGTATAAAAGGAGGTTATATAACTTACTTAGTAACTCTAGGAGGCTATACTAAAGAGTAAGTAAAAGTCTAAGTATTTAGAAAATAAGGGCCTAAATAAGGCTCCCTAATATTATAAATATAACTTTCTATAAGGTAGAAGGTCTAATAAAGATTAAAAAGATAAGAACTAAGAGAAGTCTCCTACTACCTACCTAAATAACTATAAACCTAGGTATAAAAGGTTATATTTTAACTATAATAGTATAGAGTATCTTATAAATAGATATAATAAGCTAAAGAAGGAGTAATAGGACCTAGAAAACTCCCTAAGGTAGAAGTAGATACCCTTACCTCTGCCTTAAACACTAAGGTATTAATAAGGTATTAATTTTATATACTAGTTACTATTTATAGGTATATAGATATTAAAATAGTAATAGATCTTAATAGTTATACTAAGATTAATATTATTAGCGCTAAATTTATATAAGCCTATAAACTTAACTAAGCTAAGGCTATAGTACCTATTATTAAGGTAGTATAGGCCCTTATAGTTTCCTAATATAGTATCTATAAGGTCCCTATTATAATTAAAGACTTAAGAGAAGAAGAAAAGGACCTTAAGCTACTATATATAGCTATTAATAAGGACCTAAGAACTAAGGGAAGCCCTATATTAATTAGGATATATATACTTACTAAGAAATATATCTACCTTTACTTATACTTATAAGAGTAGTGGTTTAAGAAAAGAAGAAAGGCCTTTTTACTTATAACTCCTTATAAATTTATAAAGGTTATATATAATAAGACTATTATATATACTATTAATAGGGTTATAGAAGATAAGTTTATTACCCTTAGAGATAAAGAAGAGGTAAAGGTATATAGAACTATTAAAAATATCCCCTAGGAGCTATATAAGTTTAAAGATATATTTATATTAGATAAGGTAGGGAGCTTACCTTTAAGAAAGATAACTAACTATATAATTAATCTAATACTAGGGGCTACACCCCTATATAGACTAATTTACCCCCTTTCCTAAGGTAAATTAAAGGAACTTTATAAGTATATTAATAAGAACCTATAGAAAGGCTAGATAAGACTATTAAAGAGCCCTATAGGTATACCTATCCTATTTATACTAAAGAAAGATAGTATACTCTAATTATATATAGACTATTAGGGTCTTAATAGGGTAATATAGAAGAATTACTATGCTCTTCCCCTAATTTTAGAGATCCTAGACTAGTGCTAAGGAGCTTACTTCTTCTTAAAAATTAATATTAAGGATATATATTATAAAATCTAGATAAAAGGGGGTAATAAGTGGAAGACTATATTCTACATACGCTATAGGCACTATAAATATCTTATAATACCTTTTAGGTTAATAAATACCCTAGCTATATTCTAGAACTATATCTATAAAGCACTTTATAGGCTAGTTAATACTATTTATATAGTATATCTAGATAATATCCTTATCTTTTTAAAAATATAAGAGAAGCACACTATATATATTAAAGAAGTCCTAGAGTATATAAGAGAGGTAGAATTATATATAAAACCCTCTAAATATAAGTTTTACTAGGAGTTAGTAGAGTTCCTAGGGTTTATTCTCTTTATTAATAGGATCTTAATAGATACCTACTAGGTTACTACTATTTAGGATTAGAAGGAACCTATAAGTTTTAAGAATATATAATTCTTCCTAGGGTTTTATAATTTTTACTAATAGTTTATCTATAGATACTCTAGGATTATAGTATTGCTATATATATTAATAAAGGGTAGTTAAAATAGTATCTAGACTAGAAGGTTTATATTTAGGGTAAGAGAATAGGTAGTGTTTTACTAGCTAAAAGACGCCTTTTAGTAGGCTTCTCTTCTTTATTATTATAACCTAAGTTAACTAGTATATATTAAGATAAATACCTTAATCTTTATAATAGTAGGAATTTTATTATAATAAGATAATAAGGGCTACTAGTACCCTATAGCCTTTTAGTTAAGGAAGTTTATAGATACTAAGTATAACTATAGTATACCTAACTAAGAGTTACTTACTATAGTTAAGTTATTTAAATACTAGTAATATTATATTAAAGCTATAGAGACCCTAGTAGAAGTCCTATTAGACTACTATAACCTATAGACCTTTATAAAGTAATAGAAGCTAAATAGAAGATAGGCTAGATAGTATATATTCCTATACCTACTAAACTTTATAATTAAATATAAACTAGGGAAGAGTAACCCTATAGATATACTATTAAGAAGGTCTAATTATTAGAGTAAATCCCTAATAAATAGGGTATTTTTATTAAAACTTAAGAAAAAGTTAGTAACTACTAAAGAAATAGTAAAAGAAGAGATACTAATATATTAAAGAAGATATAGTAAGATACCTTTAGGGGAGGAAAATACCCTAGTTTTTATAGAGAGATATAGTAAGATACCTTTAGGGGAGGAAAATACCCTAGCCCCTATAGTAAAGGCTAGAGTAGCTATATTAAGAGGCTAGTTAGCTATTATAGATCTAGTAAAAGGTTAGCTAAATAAAGGTAATTTCTAGGAGAAGGTAGTGTATATCTAGGACACTAGTATAGTATAAGAGATCTAGGGGGCTATTATATTACTAGATCCCTACTAATCTAGCCTAAATAAACTATTAGTATAGCTATTATAGAAAGCCTAAAGCTAAGATCTAGACCTATAAAGGTAGAGTAAAGAGATTAATTCCCTAGAGAGAGGGAAAGCTAGTCTATAGTTATATAGTATAAGAGGTTTTCTAATATATAAAGACTAGGTAGTTATTCCCTAAGAGCCTACCTTATAATAGGAGCTTCTATAGCTATACTATAATAATCCACTAGTAGGTTACTTTAGGACTAAGTAAATACTTAAGCTATTAAAGTATTACTTTTAGTAGCTAGCTATAAATAAGTCTATATTAGACTATATTATAAGCTATAGGATATATTAGTAAATAATTATAAAAAGGTATTACCTATATAGGAGTCTTAAATTACTACTAATACTAGAGTAATTATAGGTAGAAATCTTAATAGACTTTATTATAGGATTACCTATTATATAAATAGGTAAATAAGAAACTAATATAATCCTAGTAATTATAAACTAATATACTAAGTACTCTATCTTCCTACCTATAATAACTATAATTAATATAGCTAAGTTAGTAGAACTTTTCTATAAGGAAATTAAGCTATAATTTAGGCTACTAAAGGGTATTATATCTAATAAAGGATCTATTTTTATAAGCTAATTCTAGTTAAATCTATATTACCTATTATATATAAAATATAGGCTTTTTATAGTATTTTACCCCTAAACTAATAAGTAAACTAAGAGAACTAATTAGGTACTAGAGTACTACCTATAATACTTTACTTCTAAAAACTAGTAAATATAGCCTAAGCTACTCCTAGTTATATAATTTACCTATAATAATATAGTAAATAGAACTATAGGCTACTTACTAAACTATATACTTATAGGGTACTTACTAGAGTTTTAGCTAGCCCTTAGGGATAAGGTTATAGAAAGGGAGGTACTAGAGGCTTATACTTATATTATAAAGTTATATAAAGCTAGGGAGTAGCTAAAGTAAAACTAGGTAAAAGCTACTAAATCCTAGGTAAAGTACTATAATAAATATTACTAATTACTTATTTTTAAAAAAGGTAACCTAGTATTATTATTAGTAAAGAATATATAGCTTAAGGAAGTAAAATAGAAGCTAACCCCTAGGTTTATTAGACTATTTTAGGTACTTAATACTATTAGTAAGTAAGTATATTAGCTTATATTATAAGAAAAATATAGTAGGTTATATAATATATTCTATATTAGCCTACTAAAGCTATAAACCTATTATAAGAATATAAATAAAGAAAAAATACTAATACCTAATCTTAAGGATAAAGATAATAAATATAAAGTTAAGGAGATTAAGGAATATAAAAAAACCTATAAAGGTAATAAATACCTAGTAAAGTAGAAGGGTTAGCTAAGTAAATATAACTAGTAGGTTCCTATTAAAGATATAAAAGGAGCTTAGTATATAATTTAGGTATTTTACTAGAATAAGTTAAGGGAAAAGGATAGTAATATATAAGTAAGTTATAGGTAAAAGAGTATAAAGTTCTTATAAGAAAGGTATAGCCTTACTAGCTACTATAATATACCTAATAAAAGAAAATAACTAAACTATATATAAAAAATAAAAGAAAAAAATATAAAGAAATAAAATAAAGAAAACTATCTATAGCTTTAGGAGAGTTAATAGGAATCCCTTTATAGTTACCCCCTTATAGCTAAAGACTTAGCCCCTATAGACTATATACTTAGTATTATTCTTATCTACTATAACTACCTCCCTTATTCTATAATAAAAATAATATAATACTATTCCCTAGGTAATAAATCCTAGATTACTTAGCCTTAGCTATAAAACTATTATTATATTCTATATAGTAAGGAGTTATAGATAATTAGCCTACTAAAATATTAGTAAATAGATAGTAAAATAGGGCTAAGATATAACCTACTATCCCTAGGACTAGAGCTAGGTTTATAGTAACTATAAGGGTTTAATAAGAGACTATATACTACTAGTATATAATTAAAGTATCCTACCTAGATATATTAGTAAAGAACTAGTAAAAAAGAAAGAAATATATAGACCTAGTAGACCTTAGTAGCCCCTATTAACCTAAATATAATATAATATATTATATTAGTATAGTTAAAGCCTTATATAAGCTAAAGATAAAAGGTAGTAAAACACTACTAAGTTACCTCTAAGAATATAAGGTCTTTAGGATTATTCTTATTCTTATTACTAAGTGCCTCTATTAGGATATCTACCTAATCTAGTACCTTTAATAAGTTAAGGAAGTTACTATATATAGTAGCTATAGACTATATAATTATTAGTAAATAGGAACTAAAGAGTAAAGAAAAAGTAAGATACTTATAGCCTTATAACTATCCCTATATAAATAATACTAAATATAGCGCTTTAATTACTTTATCTTTAACTAATATATATATAGGTTAGTATTAAATTAATAATTAATCTAGGGAAGTTTAGAGGTAGATAGGGGGCTCTTTTTGTGTTTAGTGTATCTAGTATATAAATAGTATATATATAAGTAATTATAGAGTAGAATTATAGGCACGCTTATAGTAATATATTAGTAATTAATAATAGATAGATAATAGTATTATAAAAAAGTAATAATTTAGCTAATAATATAGAAATAAAAATAGAATAATATAGTAGAGAGTTAGAGGTGAATTTATACTAAAGCGCTAACTATTATTTATTATTATAGATTATTATTTATTATTATTTTAATATAACTACTAGTTAGCAAATAGTTATAAAATATAAGGTAAAAGCTATTTAGGAGCCTAGTAATAAGGGGGGGGATAATTATAAGGCCCCTTATAACATAACCTACGCGCATGCGTGCACCGTAGCGCCAGAGCACCGCGGCGCCTAATACTAGAAGGAAGGGCTAGGTCTATGTAATATTAGCAAGCCACTAGCTATAAACCAGTGACTCGCACACATATTACACTTAGACCTAGCAAGCTTTAGTTAATATATAAGTGCACCCTATATCCTTTTGCCTAGCTACCTTTATCCTTACAGTAACCCGCGTATAACCCGCCCTCTTTCTAGAGACTCTCTAGAGGCTTCCCTACTCTACTTATAACCTAAGCTTATAGCTTAAGTCTATAATATACCCCCTTACTTATTCTCTTCTTACCTTCCTAAGTTAAAAGTAAGTATAGTCCCTACCTATACTACCTATATATAGTATATAAAAATTTTTATTATAAGTCTACCCTACCCCTAACTATCTTTATTATACTATATTCCTATATATTCTAACTCTACTTCTAAAAACCCCTAGCTAAAAGTAAGTATAGTCCTTACCTATACTACCTATAGGTAGTATATAAAAATTTTCTATTATAAGTATACCCTACCTCTAACTATCTTTATTATACTATATCCCTATATATTCTAACTCTACTCCTAAAAAACACTAGCCTACTCCTTTTCTACTTTACTACTAGCTATTTTCTATACTTTATACTACTACTTATCTTTTATCTTTTACTTATTACCTACTAAATCCTAACCTTACTTTAACTATCCTATAACTCTAACTACCTTATCCCTATTCTTATAATATTATACCCCTATCTAGACCTAGCCCTCCTCTAGCTATATACTTAGCCTAGCTCTAGTTAGAGCTAGATTTAATTTCTAAACTTAAGCTCTAAAAAATATAAATACTCCCTTTTCTCTTCTTTAATTTCTATTCCTATTTCTCTATAACCTTATCCTATTCCCTTATATCTTCTATATTATACTATCCCTAAGTCCTTATTTATTCTACTAAGTCCTATCTTAATATTATTATATCTAATATTAAGTCTAACTTTAATCTTATCCTTATTAACTCTACCTCTATACTATCTCTACCCCTACCCTTACCCCCTAGCTAGCTAGGTAAGGGAATATACCTAGGTAAGTATATCCTTAAGGGTAACTCTAATAATAATAAACTCTCTAATAATAAGGAGTATAATCTTCTATACTTACTATATATTAATAACCTTTATACTAAGGGTATATAAGCCTATATACTAGGTCTAAATAATACCTATGCTCCCTACTATACTACCTATAAAATATATATCTAGGAGATATACCTCTACTATATAGACCCTAAGTTACACTATAGCCTTAAGTATCTTATTACCCTTTTAGATACTAATCTAGCTATTAAGACTCCTACTATAAAGAAGACTACTACTAAGAAGGGGTATTATACTATTCTTATAAAAACTTTTATTTACTACTATAAGTATTTTAATAGTATACTTATAGCTACCTATATTAATCCTACTAAGGCTATACCTCTAGCCTCTTTCCCTATAGGCATAGCCTATGCCTAGGGCATAACTAATATATAAGCACTTATCCTTATATAGTCTATGCCTAGCTACTATAGCTAAAATCCCCTTACTACTAAATTCCTCTATAGGATAACTAATATAAGTAAGACCCTTATATAGTCTATCTAAGCCTAGGAGTAGACTACTACTACTATATAATAAGCTATAGCTAATACCTATAGCCTAGCTATATCTGTCGCTAAGCTAGCTTACGCTATCGCGGAGGACTATTACTATAATTAGCCCCCCCCCCCTAACTAATTACTATTTAATATAGTAGAAAGGTCACACTATACTATATATATACTAGAGGATAGTTATAGTATTAGTTTTCTATAGCTAAATTAAATCACACCCTTTTAGGGCTATTATTTATCTATATATCCCCCTATTATAATTTAAACCTATCTAATACTTCTATTTTAAGCATGCTTTCTAATAGCTCCTATATTAGCTATATATATCCTTTCTATTTTACTAAAATATTATAATTTAATCCTTAACCTTATATGTTTTTAGCTATAAGAATCTCCTTAATATAGTACTTAGTGTTATGGACTGGCCTTAGGGTAACTGCAAACAAGCGTCCAAAGTGCGATTACTATTCTTAAAGAGGAAAGAAAGAGCTAAGTAAGAGATCACATAGCATATAGCTATATATCCTCCTATATATAGTCTATATATATAGTGCGTGTAGTAAGCCCTAGGTCTATATAACCTTTATATACTACCTTATATACTCTCTATGCCCTTTCTAGAGCCCTCCTAGACCTAAGAAGGACCTAAGCCTTAAGCTTAAGTCTATTATATATCTCTTTTTATACCTCTCCCCTTCCTTTACTATATAAGAAAAATTTTTAAACCCTATCTCCTTCTTATCCTTACCTCCTCTCTCTATTTATATCCTAGAGGCTTTACTTCTCTAGAGGTAAATTAAACTATATCTATTTCTATACTTACTTTAGACTATTACTTATCTATATATCCCCCTACTCTACCTTAAATCTATCTAGTGCCTTAGTATTCTTTATATTCTCTAGGGGTTCCTATATTAGCTAAATATAACCTTTCTATTTAACTAGTATATTATAATTTACTCCCTAACTAGGGGCGTTTTTAGCTATAAGGATCTTCTCTACCTAGTACCTTATAAGGTTATTATCTATATTTATTAATATTAGCTCTAGTAGGGGTTATTTATTAGCTAGCTTCTAGCTTAGTAATAGATCCTCTACTACCCTCTAAACTAAATCTATATAAAAGATTAGGTATAGCCCCCTAGGAATATCTAACTTTATAGTTAATAGTATTAGTACCTCTAGTACCTTATACTTTACTATAACCTAATCTAACTTCTTATATAGTTAGTTTATCTTAATATTCTAAAGGCTTAGCTATATATAGTCCCTAACCTAAAACTATTTTACTAGTCTCTAACTACTATTTATACTTTCCTATTATTATTATTAGATAAAGGCTATTATAGCCTATATTAGGTCTATACCCTCTTTTAAGTGCTATAGGAATACTTATACCTATTCTTTTACTAAAGTTTTTAATACCTCTATTAGTAGTGTTTTCTAGATTATAGGTATATTAAAGCTATAGAGCGCTATATTTATGCTTACTCTAGTTACTAAAGAATCCCTATTATTTAATACTAACTAGTAAGCTAGTAGGTAATTAGCCTACTTAAATTATAAGAAGGATAATATTACCTATAACACTACCTAAACCTCCTAGTTAGCTCTCTCTATACCTCTATCTATCTATAGGTAATATAAGGTTAATAGTAGTTACTTTATACCTATTTTCTTATAGAGTATTATCTAAAAACTACTTAACTAATCTAAACTATAATCTATAATAATCTAGGTAGGGAACCTATAGAACCACTACTAATAGTATTTAAACCGCTCTATATATATCTTAGCCTTTATTAATATTATAGCCTTAAGCTATATAAACTTAGAGAGTTTATCTATAATTACTATAAGGAACTATAGGTTAGCCTAATCTTAAGTAGGAAGCTCTATTATAAAGTTAATAGAGATTTATAACTAATATCTATCTAGTAGGGGAATTAGCTTTAGTAAGCTTTATTATAGCTACTAGCTCTTCTACCCCCTATAGTAGTAATAGTTTTATATAAACCACGCTATATCCTATAATATATTATCCTAATAGAAGTCCCTCTAGAGCGCTTTAAAGGTAGTATTCTACCCTAGGTAACCTAGTAAGGGTAAGTTATATATTTATTAGATTAAGGTTATAGTTAAGGGCTCCTACTTTAGCACCTAAGTCTAGCCCTAGAATTAAAGTACTCCTTTTATACTAATCTAATAGTCTATAATCTACTCCCTTATACCTACTATATTAGGAAACTTCTAAGCCCTAGCCTTTACTACCTTAAGCTATAACCTATAAGTCTTATTATAGGCTATAGCTTAATCCTATAGGGACTAAAGGTACCTATCTATAAATAAGGAGTCTCTAGCTAGAATACCTAGAGTAGGAGCTAAACTATCCTCTAAAGTAGTGCTTTCTAGGGCTACTATAGGTCTAATATTTATATATAGTTACCCCTAACTAAAGCTAAACTATATAGGTATTATTATTAACTATATAATAGGTGCCTTTAGCTTAGCAGACTATATCTCCTCCTAATAGTATCTTAATAATATATCTAGCCTACTTACCTATATCCCTAGTCTATAATATAAGTAGAAGTTAAAAAGCGCTAGAGTCTCTGCCTATTATGCCTATTATTCTAATATCTCTCTTAGGGCTATAAAGTACTCTAAGTTCTTCTAATCTATAAGTATTATAAATAGCCTATTAACACTTTATAGCTTTGCTAACTATGCCCTAAGGTATAAGATAATTACTAGAAGCTCCTTATTATATATTATATAATTCTATTAAGCTAGTTATAAGTAATGTTAAAATTATGCTATTTATAGCACTATTTTATAGGCCCACTAGTTGCCTAGTTGCGTTGTTGTAACGTTGGTTACGAGGCGTTGCCTGTAGCGTTGCCTGCAGCGTTGTTGGCTGCGGCCAGCTTTGGCTGTGACCTGCACACAACCAACCCACAGGCTTGTATGACTAAGCCGACTAGGCTACCCTATAGGGAAGCTAAAATCGACTGTAACTAGGGAACTAGTAGTCGTATAAAAGGCTGACTTATACTGTTCGAATCCTTGATTTTTTCTGGATTTAATAATGTATTTTATTTATAGGGTTGCTTATTAGATTGCTTAGTTAGTGCACGTAGGTAGCTAGATTGTATGGCCGTGAGTCGATTTTTTACTTTTCCTATATAAATAAATTTTACGGAAAATAAAAAATAGCTCCTAAGACCCGGCTAGCGACCCCCTTCCGTTAATACGGTCAGTAGGTCTATAAGGGGAACTCAGAAAATCCTCTCATTGCTCATCAGATTGTTCGTCTAGCTAAAATCTACTATATTCAACTATTAAAGCTCTATATCTTGTGAAGAATCGTCGTATTATAGTGAATCTAGAAGCCGCCGCGTTAGAATCTACTAGGGAGGTCTTCCTATCCCTCTAGCTAGATTCCCCTTCCATTTTTAATAGGTTATAAGCCCGGAAGGCCTAAAGATTACTATATTACTGCGTTATTCTACTGCGATTAGTGCTTGATTTTAGGTACTAGTTACTCTCTACTAGACCTGTGGGCTCTTAAGATTACAAAGGAAATCCGCTAGAATTTGAAGCTTTTCATCCACTAGCACCACGCATCGCAACATCAGACCCTTGGTGTTGAATTCATTTACAGCCGCACCTACAACCACCACATTGCAACCGTAACTATCTAGTTACAACCACAACCTCTTTTTAGTGATTCTATTCACTGCCGCGACCGTTATATTTAATATTATCTACTCTGTAGATACGCTGCATCCTTTATAAATCATTAAACATCTAGTATCTTCATACTAGGCTTTTTGACCTATTGCACTACGTTGCACGCACTATACATTACGTTGCGTTGCGTTGCATGTTCTATAATATCTATATCCTATAATTCCTATCCGTTATTTTTGGTGTTAAGAAAATTTTCGCAGAGAATCTTCTCTAGCTCGTTTCTGCCCGCGCATACCGCAGACCCACTTTTAGACCTCAAGGGCTACCCTTTTAAACAGTCCCGCCACACAATTTACGTGCGCAGCCCGGTTACACCACAACCTAGCTTCTAGCGCGCGTTATTTGCAACAGGAAGAAATTTGGAGATCTTACACAGGATATCTTTTAAGATCCTAGGGAATTTTAAGAGATAGCACCGCCGAATTATAAGGGTAAGGGACCTGCTGCAGGCCCTTCTAGCCCTAATAGGATGGATATAGAAGGTCCGGCTATTCAAGCCAGTGCTTTGTAACTACAACAGCAGATGCAGAGCCAAATTGAACAACAAGGCAAGACCTTAACTAATTTTATCAAGCATACTGAGTTAAATCGTCTAAAAAACGAGGCTAGCATTAAAGATCTATTAGATAAATTAACGCAAACCATGACTGCTATGCAAGGTCTTTAGGATTCTACTAAGCTAAGGGAAGAAAATACTAAAGCTCTAGTAGAAGACCTACCTGCTACAACTACTTCTGCGAGTTTACCTTCTAGTAACTTATAAGCTACCTTTAATACAGGGGCTATTAAGGAACTAAATAAGAAGGTTCACTCTATTCCTAAGGGAGCTAAGCTAAAAGGCCCTGAAAACTATGATCAGTGGAAGCAAGCCCTGAGCATCTAATTTAGAGCCCTAGGATTACCTGAATTTATAGATAATCCTAGCTTAGCAGGCCATCTAGCTAACTGTGATTAAGCTATTCTTTTGATAATATTAAGAGATAGTTGCTAACCTAGGCCACAGGCAGCTATATGTTAGCAAAAATCCCCTGAAGAAGCCTATAAAGTCCTTATTAGGCATTATTCGCAGAGTGCTGAAATCCAGCGAGGTACGCTATACGCTAGCTACCACTCCCTAAATTTTTCAAATTATAAGGGATCTTTAGAGGCTTTTAATGCTGATTTTAATAACCTACTAGCTAGACTACAACTTTATAGTGTAGAGATCGCTCCTATTAATCAAGTAAACCATTATATCAACGCATTAAAGCAGACCTTTCCTAGTTAGGCTAAGAGACAAAGATTTACTATTAGAGCTACTAGGGCATAAGGGCTGCCTGTAAATACCTTAAATTTACAGTTCCTTATGGCGGATTTATTAGAAGAGCAGAGGGATAAAACCTCCCCTATAGCTAAAGCTCTTAGCTATAAGGCTTCTAATAATAAGGGAAATTCTAAGGAAGAGGAGAAGAAATCTAATCCTAATACTAAGAAGGACTCTACTAACGCCACTAAAGAGCAGGATAAGAAGGATTTAAACCCTTCTAAAGCCTCTAGGAAGAAAAAGCAGAAGAAGAAGAGTAGCAACGGGGAAAATAAAGGAAAAGAAGCTGCTTTTGCGTTAGGCTATAGCCTAGCCACGGGATACGTTGAAGAACTAGATTCTAGCAAGTCTAGCAGCAAGGATAGTAGTGATTCCGAATCTAATTTAGATACCTCTAGTACCACTACTAGTGACACTACTAGCAAGCCTACTTTTAGCTACTCTAACGATGTGGTTAAAAACTCCCTTTTATACGATACAGGTTCTTCTTGTTATATTTGTAATAATAGGGCTTTCTTTAGGGACTTTAAGCCTCTTAAGAAAGGTCAAACCAGCCCTATAATTACAGCAGGAGGACCTATCTATCCTAAAGGAAGAGGCACTGCTATTTTTAACGTTCTGGTCAAGAAAAATCCACCAGAATATAGGCCTCTAGCTCTATTAGATACCCTATATTTCCCCGGTATAGATACCAACCTAGTTAGCGGGTTATCCTACTATCTTAAGGGAGGTTATCTAGCTAAAGATCAGCTTTTCCTAGCCAATAAAAGCCCCTATGGGTTACTAGAACCTGCTAAACACAGCTTCTTTTTACAGATTAAGGGGCAAGCTACTCCTAAGATCTGCAAGCATTCAACCCACCTCTCCTTTATGGGCTCTTAATTTTGCAACTAACAACAAAACCAACAGCAAAGAGCCTATAAGACCAAATTAGGGTTTTCCTACCCTATAGAGGTTCAAATTCCGCAGCCAGCATTTAATCCCGAGGAATATCAACGAATTAAAAAATTAGATTCCGAAGAAGAAGAAGATTCAGCCCTATGTCCCACCGAAGCTCCTCCTAGTTAGGCATCTTCTATAGGGGGTTTAGAAGGTCCATACCCTAATGACTTAGGTGACAATAGTGGCCGTCTACTGCCCCCAGAGGCCTATGATTCTCAAGAGGCCTGGCAACAGAGGGAGCTAGGGGATAATAGCCCTGAAAAGCTAGATTCTAGTTACAAGAAGTTACTAGATTTAGCCCTTCTTTAGCACATTCAATTAGGCCACATCGGCCTCCCTTTACTAAAGAAATCATTAAAATTAGCTAAAGGGATCCCTGATTTTTCCGCCATCAAAGAAAAGGATTTTAACTGCATAGCCTGTATGTAATCGAAGGCTATTAGAAGACCTACCAAAAGACCTATTTAGGACCCCCCTAGGGTTTTAGATATTCTAGAGGGAGATACGGTTAAAATCGAACCTATACCGTATAATAAGAAGGCCCTAGTCCTTATCCTTATTAATCGAAAATCCCGGTATAAGTGGTGTTTTTCATTAGCTAATAAAGAAGGTTAGACCCTTTATACTGCTATTAAGGGCTTCTTTAAGGCCCTAAAAAACCAATATAACGCGTATCCTAGGCACCTTCACTTCAACGGAGGTACTGAAATTAACAACGAACTTTAGTCTTGGTTATCTTCTAAGGGAATTTGCTTTAGCACCTCTTGCCCCTATATTTATGAACAGAATAGGCTAGTTAAGAGGGCTATTAGGGTTATCCTAGACCGGCTTAGAGCTACACTTTAGTGGTCTAAGCTGCCTTTATATCTATAGTCTTATATCCTTCCAGCCATAGTGGACTTAGTTAACATCACCGCTAATATAACTAAGCCCCTAACCCCTAAGCAGCTATATCTAGCTAACTTAGAGCCTAAGACCTCTTATAAGCCTGATTTTTCGAAAATTAGGGCTATAGGGTCTTATTACAAGGTTCTAATACCTCCGGAGCAGAGATCAAAGCTTCAGAAGCTAGCCCCTAGGACTATCCCTGGCCAGCTGCTTGCTACTCTAGGTTCCAGCGTCTATCTTGTTTATATACCCTCTAAAAGGTCAGTCGTTAAGACTAGCTTTGTTAAGATTATAGAGGATATAGGCTCTGTAGGGTCCCCTAAGCCTTTAGGGAGCTATCCTTCAGAGGGAGAAGCCAATATCTCACGAGATCTAGAGGTTCAGGATAGCTATCCAAAGCCTCTAGCGCCCGCAGCACCTGCTGCGCCTACAGCGCCCACAGCGCCTACAGCGCCCGCCGCGCCTACAACAACGCCCGGGACGACCGCTGTAACGCCCCCAGCGCTACCCCTAGAGAGCCCAAGCTCTAGCGCCCCTAATAAGGGTGCTATTGAAAAACCGTTTTCAGATTCGGATTCTTTAATCAACCCTGATTCTATGGATATCGATGATTTCAATTTATCTTCCTTCGTTAAGGAGATATGCTTTAAGGCATAAGAAAAGGCTAAATCGTTAGCTAACAATAACAATGATTCGGATACGCCTAAGACCTGGAAACAAGCTTTAAAAAGCAAGGATAGTTAAAAATAGATTAATACTACCTTTAGCGAATTTAAGCAGCTACTAGCTGCCAGAACTTTTAAATTTATAGGGATAGACTAGATTCCTAAGGGCCGAAAAGTTCTAAAGAATAGGCTTGTTTATAAGCTTAAAAAGGATAAAGAAAATAATCCTATAAAACACAAGGCCTAACTTATTACAAAAGGCTTTATGCAGATAGAAGGTTAAGATTATATTGAAACCTATGCTATAACTAGCATCCCCCCTAGTTAGCGGATATTACTAGCCCTAGCGGCTTGTAATGACTAGGAAGTTGAACAGCTTAATTTTATAGGGGCCTTTCTAAATAGTCTACTAAAGGAAGCTATTTATATGTAGATCCCTAATAGATTCGTTAAATTTGCTAAAGCTGCTACGCCTGAGATAGCTAAATTACTCAAAAAATACGGCTATAATCCCTCTTAAAAGCAGGTTATTTTCCTACAGAAAGCTTTATATAGATTAAAACAGAGCTCTAGAGAGTAGCAGCAGGCCCTAAAGGAACTTCTTCGAAAATTAGGCTTCCACCCCCTTATATCTAACCCGGCTATCTTCTTTAATCCAACTACATCTACATATATAGCGACTTATGTAGATGACTGTCTTCTAATAGGACCGGATCTAGCTTATATCAATAGGCTAAAGAAGCTATTACATAAAGCTTATCCTATAGAAGATCGTGGGCCAGCCGAATTTTTCCTAGGCGTTTAAATCACTAGAAATCAAAAGAAAGGGACCCTAACTATCCACCAGTCCTAGTATATTTCTAAGGCCCTAGAGAGATTTAATATAAAAGATGCTAGGCCTGTTAAAATTCCACTATAACCCGGAATTATAAAGCAGGCAGCCTACCTAACTAAACCTCTTTCCCCCTCTGATCACAAGCTTTATCAAAGTATTATAGGGACTATTATATACTTAATACTCCTTACAAGACCTGATATTGCCTTTCCGGTTCAGTGGCTTTTAATAGCGTTAGCTAAGCCTTATATAGAGCACTTAAATACTACTAAACATCTACTTAGATACCTTCTAGGCTCTATAAGTTACTCTATAACTTATAGAAGGTCTAAAAACGCTATTAAGGCTTCTGCAACCCTTATTAGCTTCTGTGATAGCGACTTCGCGGGAGATAAGTCCTCTAAATCAACCTATGCTTATCTCTATAAGCTAGCTAAAGGACCTATTAGCTGGAAATCAAAGAAAGTAACTACAATAGCTTTATTGACATTAGAGGCTGAATTAGATGCTTTATGTGAAGCTATTAGGGAGCTAGAGTAGCTTTACGGTCTCTTTAGAGAGATAAAGCTACCTATAGCACCTCCTGTTCTGATTTTTAGTAATAACTAAGGCGCTATTACGACCGCTAATAACCCTGCTCTTTATAGTAGAACAAAGCATACCCTGCTAAAATTTAACTATACCAGAGAAAAGGTACAGAAGGGTATAGCTAAGGTTATCTATATTAATACTAAAGAGATGCCTACAGATGGCTTAACTAAGCCCCTGCCTAACGATAAATTTCAATAATTTATTTAACTATTAGGTCTTACGAACACAAAGGCCTAGTTTTAAAGAAAAACAACTAAAAAAGTCAAAAACCCTAAAATCAACAAAAACACTAGAATTCCGTTGAAAAGTTATTGATATTAGTTGAAAAGTTATTGGATTATTATTGGATTTATTATTGGATTTATTATTGGATTTATTATTGAATTTTATTGTTAACTTAGATATCTATTAAAGAGCTAAGTTTAGGTATCGAATTAGTTAACTCATACTTTTCTAGAGGGAGTGTTAAAATTATACTATTTATAGCACTATTTTATAGGCCCACTAGTTGCCTAGTTGCGTTGTTGTAACGTTGGTTACGAGGCGTTGCCTGTAGCGTTGCCTGCAGCGTTGTTAGCTGCGTGTGAAGGGATTGAAGGTAAGGTTGATCAATTCATCTGTACTGCGCCCGTGGCGCGGGCTAATATAGCTATACTATAGGTCACGTGCCACATGCTGTGACAGGTGCCGCTAATACATTAACGATGCCCTTATTATGCTTCTTTATCCAGTAATTAGTATTATTTTTCTTCCTTAAGTAATTATATTAAGCAAATATTCTAAGCCACTCTCTTTATTCTATGTAGAAATACTCTTCCTATTATATATTCCTCTTAATCTCTAATACTTCCTATAGGTCTATAGCTAGGTAGCCTATCCCTATTATATACTATATTAGTAGCGCTATATTTCTATTAATTATCTCTAACCTCTATAATTAGAATATAAGGTATCTTATTTAAGCGTTAATTATGTTTCTATTTATATATATAATTATATTACACTATAGTTATACTACTATTACTATATTATTCTTAATAGCCTCTACTAACTTCTATAACGCTATTCTGCCTTATCCCACTATATTAACTATCTATTTAGCATCCCTAACCTATTTAGTTATATCTACGCTTAGTTATAGCCTCTTTACCTATAGTTTAGGGCTCTTATTCACTGTAATAGATATCTCTTATTACTACTTAACTAGTAATTAACTTAGTTCTAGTGGTTTGCTATTTAGAGTTAGCAATTAACTTAGGGATAGTGGCTTATTACTAACTAGTAATTAGCTTAGTTTTAGTGGCTTATTTAGTAATTATCTTTGTTAAAATTATGCTATTTATAGCACTATTTTATAGGCCCACTAGTTGCCTAGTTGCGTTGTTGCAACGTTGGTTGCAAGGCGTTGCCTGCAGCGTTGTTGGCCGTGGCCAGCAGCTTTGGCTGTGACCTGCACACAACCAACCCACAGGCTTGTATGACTAAGCCGACTAGGCTACCCTATAGGGAAGCTAAAATTGACTGTAACTAGGGAACTAGTAGTCATATAAAAGGCTAACTTATACTGTTCGAATCCTTAATTTTTTCCGGATTTAATGATGTATTTTATTTATAGGGTTGCTTATTAGATTGCTTAGTTAGTGCACGTGGGTGGCTAGATTGTATGGTCGTGAGTCGATTTTTTACTTTTCCCATACAAATGAATTTTACGGAAAATAAAAAGTAGCTCCTAAGACCCGGCTAGCGACCCCCTTCCGTCAATACGGTCAGTAGGTCTATGAGGGGACTCAGAAAATCCTCTCATTGCTCGTCAGATCGTTCGTCTAGCTAAAATCTACTATATTTAACTATCAAAGCTCTATATCTTAAAGAATCGTCATATTATAGTAAATCTAGAAGCCGCCGCGTTGAATCTACTAGGGAGGTCTTCCTATCCCTCTAGTACAGATTCCCTTCCATTTTCAATAGGTTATAAGCCCGGAAGGCCTATAAGATTACTACATTACTACGTTATTCTACTGCGATTAGTGCTTGATTTTAGGTACTAGTTACTCTCTACTAGACCTATGGGCTCTTAAGATTACGAAGGAAATCCGCTAGAATTTAAAGCTTTTCATCCACTAGCTCTACGCATCACAACATCAGACCCTTAGTGTTGAATTCATTTACAGCCACACCTGCAACCACCACATTGCAACCGTAACTATCTAGTTACAACCATAACCTCTTTTAGTGATTCTATTCACTACCGCGACCGTTATATTTAATATTATCTACTCTGTAGATACGCTACATCCTTTATAAATCATTAAACATCTAGTATCTTCATACTAGGCTTTTTAACCTATTGCACTACGTTGCACGCACTATACATCACGTTACGTTGCGTTGTGGCTACTGCAATAGCTATTATTCCTATCTGTTATTTTTAGTGTTAAGAAAATTTTCGCAGAGAATCTTCTCCAGTCCGTTTCTGCCCGCGCATACCGCAGACCCACTTTTAGACCTCGAGGGGCACCCTTTCAAACAGCCCCGCCGCATAATTTGCGTGCGCAGCCCGGTTGCACCACAACCTAGCTTCCAGCGCGCGATATTTGCAATAGGAAGAAATTTGGAGATCTTGCACAGGAACTTTTAGAGATAGCACCACTAAGTTATAAGGGTAAGGGACCTGCTGCAGGCCCTTCTAGCCCTCCTAGGGACCCTAATAGGATAGATATAGAAGGTCCGGCTGTTTAAGCCAGTGCTTTATAACTATAACAACAGATGCAGAGCCAAATTAAACAACAAGGCAAGACCTTAACTAATTTTATCAAGTATACTAAGTCAAATCGTCTAAAAAACGAGGCTAGCATTAAAGATCTATTAGATAAATTAACGCAAACCATGACTGCTATGCAAGGTCTTCAGGATTCTACTAAGCTAAGGGAAGAAAATACTAAGGCTCCAGTAGAAGACCTACCTGCTACTAATTCTGCGAGTTTACCTTCTAGTAACTTACAAGCTGCCTTTAATACAGGGGCTATTAAGGAACTAAATAAGAAGGTTTACTCTATTCCTAAGGGAGCTAAGCTAAAAGGCCCTGAAAACTATAATTAGTGGAAGCAAGCCCTGAGCATTCAATTTAGAGCCCTAGGATTACCTGAATTTATAGATAATCCAAGCCTAGCAGGCCATCTAGCTGACTGTGATCAAGCTATTCTTTTGATGATATTAAGAGATAGCTGTTAACCAGGACTGCAGGCAGCTATATGTTAGCAAAAATCCCCCAAAGAAGCCTATAAAGTCCTTATTAGGCAGTATTCGCAGAGTGCTGAAATCCAGCGAGGTACGCTATACACTAGCTACCACTCCCTAAATTTTTCAAATTATAAGGGATCTTTAGAGGCTTTTAATGCTGATTTTAATAACTTACTAGCTAGACTACAGCTTTGTAGTATAGAGATCGCTCCTATCGATCAAGTAAACCATTATATCAACGCATTAAAGCAGACCTTTCCTAGCTAGGCTGAGAGACAAAGATTTACTATTAGAGCTGCTAGGGCACAAGGGCTGCCTGTAAATACCTTAAATTTACAGTTCCTTATAGCGGATTTATTAGAAGAGCAGAGGGATAAAACCTCCCCTATAGCTAAAGCTCTTAGCTATAAGGCTTCTAATAATAAGGGAAATTCTAAGGACGAGGAAAAGAAATCTTCTAATCCTAATACTAAGAAGGACTCTACTAATGCCACTAAAGAGCAGGATAAGAAGGATTCAAACCCTTCTAAAGCCTCTAGGAAGAAAAAGCAGAAGAAGAAGAGTGGCAACGGGGATAAAGATAAAGGAAAAGAAGCTGCTTTTGCGTTAGGCTATAGCCTAGCCACGGGATACGTTGAAGAACTAGATTCTAGCGAGTCTAGCAGCGAGGATAGTAGTGATTCTGAATCTGATTTGGATACCTCTAGTACCACTACTACTAGTGACACTACTAAGCCTACTTTTAGCTACTCTAACGATGTGGTTAAAAACTCCCTTCTATATAATACAGGTTCTTCTTGTCACATTTGTAATAATAGGGCTTTCTTTAGGGACTTTAAGCCTCTTAAGAAAGGTCAAACTGGCCCTATAATTACAGCAGGAGGACCTATCTATCCTAAAGGAAGAGGCACCGCTGTTTTTAACGTTCTGGTCAAGAAAAATCCACCAGAATATAGGCCTTTAGCTCTGCTAGATGCCCTATATTTCCCTGGTATAGATACTAACCTAGTTAGCGGGTTATCCCACTATCTTAAGGGAGGTTATCTAGCCAAAGATTAGCTTTTCCTAGCCGATAAAAGCCCCTGTGGGTTACTAGAACCTACTAAACACGGCTTCTTTTTGCAGATTAAGGGGCAAGCTACTCCTAAGATCTGCAAGCATTCAACCCACCTCTCCTTTATGGGCTCTTAATTTTGCAACCAACAACAAAGCCAACAAAGAGCCTATAAGACTAAATTAGGGTTTTCCTACCCTATAGAGGTTCAAATTCCGCAGCCAGCATTTAATCCCGAGGAATATCAACGAATCGAAGAATTAGACTCCGAAGACAAAGATTCAGCCCTATGTCCCACCGAAGCTCCTCCTAGTTAGGCATCTTCTATAGGGGGTTTAGAAGGTCCATACCCTAATGACTTGGGTGACGATAGTGGCCGTCTATTGCCCCCAGAGGCCTGTGATTCTTAAGAGGCCTGGTAACAGAGGGAGCTAGGGGATAATAGCCCTGATAGATCTTCCAAGCTAGATCCTAGTTACAAGAAGTTACTAGATTTAGCTCTTCTTTGGCACATCCGATTAGGCCACATTAGCCTCCCTTTACTAAAGAAATCTTCGAAATTAGCTAAAGGGATCCCTGATTTTTCCGCTATTAAAGAAAAGGATTTTAACTGCATAGCCTGTATGCAATTAAAGGCTGTTAGAAGACCAACTAAAAGACCTATTCAGGACCCCCCTAGGGTTTTAGATATTCTAGAGGGAGATATGGTTAAAATCGAGCCTATACCGCACAATAAGAAGGCCCTAGTCCTTATACTTATTGATCGAAAATCCCGGTATAAATGGTGCTTTTCATTAGCTAATAAAGAAGGTCAGACCCTTTATACTGCTATTAAGGGCTTCTTTAAGGCCCTGAAAAACCGATATAACGCGTATCCTAGGCACCTTCACTTCGACGGAGGTACTGAAATCAACAATAAACTTCAGTCTTGGTTATCTTCTAAAGGAATTTGCTTTAGCACCTCTTGCCCCTATATTCACGAACAGAATGGGCTAGTTGAGAGGGCTATTAGGGTTATCCTAGACCGGCTTAGAGCTACACTTCAGTGGTCTAAGCTGCCTTTATATCTATGGTCTTATATCCTTCTAGCTATAGTGGACTTAGTTAACATCACCGCTAATACAACTAAGCCCCTAACCCCTAAGCAGCTATTTCTAGCTGACTTAGAGCCTAAGACTATCTATAAGCCTGACTTCTCGAAAATTAGGGCTATAGGGTCTTATTGTAAGGTTCTAATACCTCCGGAGCAGAGATTAAAGCTTCAGAAGCTAGCCCCTAGGACTATCCCTGGCCGGCTGCTTGCTACTCTAGGTTCCAGCGTTTATCTTGTTTATATACCCTCTAAAAGGTCAGTCGTTAAGACTAGCTTTGTTAAGATTATAGAGGATATAAGCTCTGTAGGGTCCCCTAAGCCTTTAGGGAGCTATCCTTCAGAGGGAGAAGCCGATATCTCACGAGATAATCTAGAGGTTTAGGATAGCTATCTAAAGCCTCTAGCGCCCCTAGCGCCCACAGCGCCCGCAGCGCCCGCCGCGCCTACAACAACGCCCGGGACGACCGCTGTAACGCCTCTAGCGCTACCCCTAGAGAGCCCAAGCTCTAGCGCCCCTAATAAGGGTGCTATCGAAAAACCGTTTTCAGATTCAGATTCTTTAATTGACCCTGATTCCATGGATATCGATGATTTTAATTTATCTTCCTTTGTTAAGGAGATATGCTTCAAGGCACAAGAAAAGGCTAAATCGTTAGCTAATAACAATAACGATTCGGATACACCTAAGACATGGAAGCAAGCTTTAAAAAGCAAGGATAGTCAAAAATGGATTAATGCAACCTTTAGCGAATTTAAGCAGCTACTAGCTGCCGGAACTTTTAAATTTATAGGGATAGACTAAATTCCTAAGGGCCGAAAAGTTCTTAAAAATAGGCTTGTCTATAAGCTTAAAAAGGATAAAGAAAATAATCCTATAAAACACAAGGCCCGACTCGTTGCAAAAGGCTTTATGCAGATAGAAGGTCAAGATTATATCGAAACCTATGCTGCAACTAGCATTCCCCCTAGTTGGCGGATTTTACTAGCCCTAGCGGCTTGTAACGACTAGGAAGTTGAACAGGTTGATTTTATAGGGGCATTCTTAAACAGCTTATTAAAAGAAGCTATTTATATGTAGATCCCTGATGGATTCGTTGAATTTGCCGAAGCTGCTTTGCCTGAAATAGCTAAGTTACTTAAGAAATATGGCTATAATCCCTCTCAAAAGCAGGTTATCTTCCTACAGAAAGCTTTATATGGATTAAAACAGAGCTCTAGAGAGTGGCAGCAAGCTTTAAAAGAGCTTCTTCGAAAATTAGGCTTCTATCCCCTTATATCTAACCCTACTGTCTTCTTTAATCCAACTACATCTACATACATAGCAACCTATGTGGATGACTGTCTTCTAATAGGACCGGATCTAGCTTATATCAACAAGCTAAAGAAGCTATTACACAAAGCTTACCCTATAGAAGATCGTGGGCCAGCCGAATTTTTCCTAGGCGTTCAAATCACTAGAAATCGAAAGAAAGGGACCCTAACTATTCACCAGTCCTAGTACATTTCTGAAGCCCTAGAGAGATTCAACATGAAAGATGCTAGGCCTGCTAAAATTCCTCTTCAACCCGGAATTATAAAACAGGCAGCCAACCACCTAACTAAACCTCTTTCCTCCTCCGATCACAAGCTATATCAGAGTATTATAGGGACTATTATGTACTTAATGCTCCTTACAAGGCCCGATATTGCTTTTCCGGTTCAGTGGCTTTTAATAGCGTTAGCTAAGCCTTATATAGAGCACTTAAATGCTGCTAAACATCTGCTTAGATACCTTCTAGGCTCTATGGGTTATTCTATAACTTATAGAAGGTCTAAAAACGCTATTAAGGCTTCTGCAACCCTTATTAGCTTCTGTAATAGCGACTTCGCGGGAGATAAGTCCTCTAAATCAACCTATGCTTATCTCTATAAGCTAGCTAAAGGACCTATTAGCTAGAAATCAAAGAAAGCAACTACAATAGCTTTATTGACATTAGAGGCCGAATTAGATGCTCTATGTGAAGCTATTAGGGAGCTAGAGTGGCTTTATGGCCTTTTTAAGGAAATTAAGCTGCCTATAGCACCTCCTGTTCCGATTTTTAGTGATAACTAAGGCGCTATTACGACCGCTAATAACCCTGCTCTTCACAGCAGAACAAAGCATACCCTACTAAAATTTAACTATACTAGAGAAAAGGTATAGAAGGGTATAGCTAAGGTTATCTACATTAACACTAAAGAGATGCCTGCAGATGGCTTAACTAAGCCCCTGCCTAACGATAAATTTCAACAATTTATTCAACTATTAGGTCTTACGAACACAAAGGCCTAGTTTTAAAGAAAAACAACTAAAAAGTCGAAAAACCTAAAATCAACAAAAACACTGGAATTCCGTTGAAAAGTTATTGATATTAGTTAAAAGTTATTGGATTATTATTGGATTTATTATTAAATTTATCGTTAACTTAGATATCTATTAAAGAGCTAAGTTTAGGTATCGAATTAGTTAACTCATACTTTTCTAGAGGGAGTGTTAAAATTATGCTATTTATAGCACTATTTTATAGGCCCACTAGTTGCCTAGTTGCGTTGTTGCAACGTTGGTTACAAGGCGTTGCCTGCAGCGTTGTTGGCCGTGGCCAGCAGCTTTGGCTGTGACCTGCACACAACCAACCCACAGGCTTGTATGACTAAGCCGACTAGGCTACCCTATAGGGAAGCTAAAATCGACTGTAACTAGGGAACTAGTAGTCGTATAAAAGGCTGACTTATACTGTTCGAATCCTTGATTTTTCCGGATTTAATGATGTATTTTATTTATAGGGTTGCTTATTAGATTGCTTAGTTAGTGCACGTGGGTGGCTAGATTGTATGGTCGTGAGTCGATTTTTACTTTTCCCATACAAATGAATTTTGCGGAAAATAAAAGTAGCTCCTAAGACCCGGCTAGCGACCCCCTTCCGTCGATACGGTCGGTAGGTCTATGAGGGGACTCAGAAAATCCTCTCATTGCTCGTCAGATCGTTCGTCTAGCTGAAATCTACTATATTCAACTATCAAAGCTCTATATCTTGAAGAATCGTTATATTATAGTGAATCTAGAAGCCGCCGCGTTGAATCTACTAGGGAGGTCTTCCTATCCCTCTAGTACAGATTCCCTTCCATTTTCAATATTATATCTACTAATAGCAGGGTAATAATTATCTGAATTTCTAAGTTAAAGGCTTAATAGACTGTTTATAATTACATTATATTATCCTAGTAACATGCCCTTATATCCTAAAGTAGATTATATATAAAGATCGTAATATCCTCTCTATTATAGTATTTCTATAATAAGTACTGCGTATTCTTAATCCTATTTAATACTATAGACTATAGTTCTTAGAACCTCTCTATAAGGCGTATGTAAATAGTCTTTAATAATACTTCCTAAAGTAATTTGCGTTCTAATAGTATTAGTAGATAACTATACTAATTAAGGGCCTAACCTCTAAGGTATAATATCTATATATCCTTTATTAACTTCTCTAATTAGCTAGCTACTATATCCTCTAATTATTATATAAATATAAGTACACACTTATAAATAGTTATAGTGGATTTAGCATCTACTATAATCCCTTAACCTTTCTTATTATCTATACCTAGGTTAAAGAACCTAATATCCGCCGCCTATAATAGTGGCTATATAACTAGTATTATTTTAGGCTGCCTACTTAGTAATAACTATCCCTAACCCTATTAGATATATTATAATAAGGCTTAATTAGTTCTAGTATTTTCCTTAAATAAATAGTATATTATCTATATTATTTCTAATTATAAGAGTTATTATTAACCTAATAAAGTGTGTTAATCTACTAATAGTAGCTAAGGTAGTTGCTATTCCTTATTAGCTAGTAGTATTATATTATAATACTATAATAACGCCTAATTATATAACCTTACTAATAACCTAGAGTCTATAGAATACTAGCTACCTAATATTAAGTAGGATTAGGAATTATTAAGAAGGGAATTATAAAATAGGGAATTATTAAGTAAGGTAACTAGTGGTAACTTATATATTATAGGGCTATTCCTTCTATATTTAGGGGATAATATTAATACCTTGCCTATTATAGGTAACTTAACGCATAGGGTCTTATCTAGCTTAATGCCTGGCTTAAAATTATGCCTATAAGCATGTAATAGCCTAATGCCTAGCTTAGAAATAAGCTTATAATTACCTAACCTAAGGTTAAGCTCCCCTAACCATTCTATGGCTAGCGTGACCAGATAGTCTATTAGCACTGCGTTAATTAAGTCTGCGATAGTCTTGCCTTATGCCTATGTAAACTATATTAGTCTGTATCTAGGGCCCTATAAATTATGTTTCTAATAACTTATCTGCTTACTTATAGGTTATAACTATTAAGGTTATAACTATTATATAATTTTAATTATTATATTAATCTATAGAGGGGCAAATTATTTAGCTCTCTATAACTATTTGCCTAAAAATCAATAGAATCTTGATTTTTGCTCTGCCTATTTAACTAGGTAGTTAAACATTAGTATCTTATTAATTAGGTAAAAATTCGTAGCTAGATATTATACTAGTTACCTCTGGTTATTTATAATGTCTGGTTTTGCGGCCTTAATGTATTAAAATAATCGCTATGCCTCTGTAATTGTCTTCCTATCTGGTGTCTGCTTAGATATTTAAAAAGAAAAAGGGAATTATAAATATTTCTGGTTCTAGTTCTGGTTATTATAATGTATAATTGCTACTAACTATGAAGGGATTAAAGGTAAGGTTAATTAATTCATCTGTACTGCGCCCGTGGCGCGGGCTAATATAGCTATACTATGGGTCACGTGCCACATGCTGTGACACTGCGGCCAGCTTTGGCTGTGACCTGCACACAACCAACCCACAGGCTTGTATGACTAAGCCGACTAGGCTACCCTATAGGGAAGCTAAAATCAACTGTAACTAGGGAACTAGTAGTCGTATAAAAGGCTGACTTATACTGTTCGAATCCTTGATTTTTTCAGGATTTAATAATGTATTTTATTTATAGGGTTGCTTATTAGATTGCTTAGTTAGTGCACGTGGGTGGCTAGATTATATGGCCGTGAGTCGATTTTTTACTTTTCCTATACAAATGAATTTTACGGAAAATAAAAAATAGCTCCTAAGACCCGGCTAGCAACCCCCTTCCGTTAATACGGTCAGTAGGTCTATGAGGGGAACTCAGAAAATCCTCTCATTGCTCGTTAGATCGTTTGTCTAGCTAAAATCTACTATATTCAACTATTAAAGCTCTATATCTTGTGAAGAATCGTCGTATTATAGTGAATCTAGAAGCCGCCGCGTTGGAATCTACTAGGGAGGTCTTCCTATCCCTCTAGCTAGATTCCCCTTCCATTTTCAATAAGTAAGCTAAGTAGTATGCTACTAGATATAAGACCCCTTTATTATTTATCTAGAAAAGGTAGCCTCCTAATGCTATTCCTAAGCAGTCTGCCTCTACTACTATGTCCTTATTAGGGTCCTATTATATAAGAATAGGGTATAATATAAAAGCTAGCTTTAATGTTTTAAAAGCCTTTTTACACACCTCTATCTAGTGGAATATTATACCTTTTTTTATTAGGTTAATTAGGGGACCTATAACTTCTAAAAACTATAGTATAAAGTTATAATAAAAGTTAGCGAACCCTAGGAACCCGCGTACTTCTTAGACCTATATTAGGGCCTCCTAATCCCTAATTATAGTAATCTTTTTATTATCTAGGTAAATCTATTTCCCTATATAAATAATAAACCTAAGGTACTTAACCTCCTTTATTATAAAAATATACTTCTTAATATCTAGGTTTAACCTAGCTTACTATAGCCTAGCTAATACCCTACGGACCTTCTATATATAGTCTTTCTATAACCCTACTATATAGATTAAGATATTATTAAGATAAGTAGTAATATAGTCCCTAAGGATACTACTAAGCACACTATTAATATACCTCTAAAAGGTTATAGGTATACCCACTAAACTAAAGGGGTATACTAACCACTTAAATAATCTAAATTATATCTAGAAAGTAGTCTAGTGTTCCTAGCCCTTAGTAATATAAATATAATAGAATATTACTTATATATCTAGCTTTATAAACTATTTTACCTTAGCTAAGGAGTATAGTGTCTTTTTTACTAAAGGTAAGGGGTAATAGTCCTATTCTATAATCTTATTTAATATATAATAGTCTATATAGAACCTCTAACTACCCCTAGGTTTCCTTACTAGTAGAACTAGTACTACTGCTAATAATAAGCTTACCCTAATCTAGCCCTTATTTATTAAGTCTATTACCTACTTATATATCTCTAGGAGATATTAATATAGTATATTATATAATAGTGCCTATAGTAGGTCTAGTTTATTACCCTTTATATCCTACTTTAGGTAAATATAGTAATTAGACTTACCTTAGTATAGTAGTAGGGCATTTACCTTACTCTCCTAGAAAAGGTTCTTATAGTCTTATAACTCCTTTAGTAAGGATGCTAAGAGCTCCTACTCTATAGGCTTTAGTATAGTATTAATCTATAGAATAGATATAATCTCCTATAAGCTTATAGTATAAAGCTATATATACTCCTTCTACTTCCTTACCTAACACACTATTCCTATAAATAAAGATCCTATAATATATATAGTAGGCTTCTCTACCCCTCTATTAGTTATAGCCTAAATCTATAGGTTATTAGCTACTCCTATAGTTAGTTATTAGTATTATATATTTAAGTTAATATTATAGCGCACTATCTATAGTATCCCTAGGATAAGTTATCTTATTAATCCTAGGATTATATATACTATAATTAGTATCTCCTATCTATTTATATCTATCTAAAAATAGATAATATATATAATTAATAAGCTTACCTTATAATTCTCCCTTCCCTCTCTTTTTATACTAACTACTATATAAACTAACCTCTTAGTTAGTAAGGGGATATATTCTAGTTATAGCTTCTAAACTAGGTATTTACTAATAGTAGTATAGTAGTTATATCCTATATTAACTTATATATCTAAAAAGGTTATCTTATTTATTAATATAGGGACTAAGAAGGGTAATATATCTATATTACTCTAGATATATTTAAAGTTATTCTTAACCTTAACTATATACTATAAAGCCTCTCTAAGCTCCTATTCCTCCTCCTTATTTAAATAACTTAATAAAAGGGATTCTCTTTTTCTAACTTATTACTTAAATCCTTAGAGTTAATATCCTCTACCTTATAAGTATTAACTACTAGTATCTCCTTTAGATAAATAGTATAATATAAGGAATACTTTATAACTTAGTACTTATTAAAGCTATATTATATATACTTACCCTCCTTATATTATATATTAAGTACCTCCTAGGAAACCTATTTAGCCCTTTTTAACCCCTACTACTAGTAACCTATAGCCTTCCTAGAGCCCTTCTAGGCCCCTACTATACCTACTAACTAGATATCTATTATTAGTATATCCTTATCTTACCCTAAAGACTAGTCTACCTAGGGAGCTAGTTATACCTAGTAATATAAGTAATGCTTCTCCTCTAAATAATAGGACTTAATATCTAATATAATATTCCTAAACTAAGCTAATACTATAGAGTAGTTAGCTTAGGGAATATTATATCTTATACTATAGTCCCTTATTTACTTATTAAAGGTAGTATATAGCTTTAAAAGCTTTACCTTATTTACCTAACCTAGCCTACCTATAAGTATAAGTTTCTATTTAAACTATATATAGAAGTTACTAAACCACTTATATTATTATTATTATAACTAGTTAAGCTTAGTAATAGCTAATTCCTATTAATAGGGATTATTAAATATTTCCCCTAAGTAATTAAGGAAGTGCCTTATATTAAAGTTTACTAAGTTTCCTTTCTTAAAGTAAGGTATAACCTAGGCCTAAACCTTTACTAAAAGGTTCTAGTAAATAAAGCATTATTAGTCCTTAGCGCCCCTAATAAATCCCTAATCTATAACTAGCTTATAGCCTATAAGACTTTTCTAGGCTATAAAGAGTGTCCTATTATTATTAAATAGTGCCCCTATAGGTAATAGCTTTTACCTTACTTAGTATTAATTCTTATAAAGCGCTTAGATCTATACTAACTACTCCCTAATAAGTGCCTATAATATAGCTAGCTTACCTATTTCTATCCTACTTAATAAAGGTTATACTATTATTAGAATATAGCTAAAAAAGGGAAGAATATAAAGAAAGTAAAGAATAGTAAATATTATAGACTAGCCTTAGGGTAACTATAAATAAGTATCTAAAGTATAATTACTATTCTTAAAGAGAAAAGAAAGAGCTAAGTAAGAGATTATATAGTATATAGCTATATATCCTCCTATATATAGTCTATACGCGTAGTGCGTGTAGCAAGCCCTAGGTCTGCATAACCTCCGCACGCTGCCTTATATACTCTCCGCGCCCTTTCCGGAGCCCTCCCGGACCTGAGAAGGACCCGAGCCTCGAGCTTAAGTCCATTACACTTAGTAAGATTAGTATTAGCGTTAGTTATAACTAATTCTAGAGGTGGCTGTTCGTTAGCTAATATCTAGCTTAGTAACAGATTATCCGCTGCCCTCTATACTAAATTAATATAGAACATAGGGTGCAGGCCCCTTAGTATATCTAACCTAATTATTAATAGTATTAGGACTTCTAGTACTTTATATTTTACTATTATCTAGTCTAGCTTCTTATATAGCTAATTTATCTTAATATTTTAAAGATTTAGCTAAATATAGTTACCTACTTAGAAACATTCCACCAGTCTATAGCCGCTATTTATGTTCTCTTATTATTATTACTAGATAAAAGCTATAGTAGCTTATATTAAGTCTATACTATCTTTTAAATACTTTAAGAACACCTAAGCCCTCCCCTTTACTAATATTATTAAAGTCTATATAAAGGGTGCTTCCTAAATTATAGGCATATTAAATCTATATAGCGCTATATTTATACTTACCCCTATTATAGATAAGTCCCTATTATTTAAGGCTAATTAGTAAGCTAGTAAATAGTCTAGCTAGTTAAACTAGGAGAAGGATAATAATACCTATAAGACCACTAGCACCTCCTAATTAGCACGTTCCATACTACTATTAGTCTATAGGTAATATAATATTAATAGAAGTTATTATATACTAACCTTTTCGCAAAGCTCTATCTAAAAGTTACTTAACTAATCTAAGCCTTAATCTATAATAATTTAGGCTAGAAAGCTATAAAAACGCTACTAATAGTATTTAAATTATTCCGCGCATGCTTTAGCCCCTATTAATATTATAGCCTTAAGCTATATATATTTAGAAAGCCTATCTATAATAACTATTAGAAACTATAGAGTGTCCTATGTTTTAGCTAGAAGGTTAGTTATAAAGTTAATTAAAATTTATAACTAGTATCTATTAGGCAGCGGTATTAGCTTTAATAAGCCTTACCTTAATTATTAACTTTTCCGCCCTCTATAATAGTAGTAGTTATATATAACATAAGCTATATCCTATAATATACTATCCTAATAGAAGTCTCTATAGAGCGCCTTAAAAGTAGTATTCTACCCTAGATATCCTAATAAGGGGGAATTATATATATACTAGATTAGAGTTATAGTTAAAGGCTCCTACTTTAGAACCTATATCTAGCCCTAAAACTAAAGCGCTCTACCTATGCTAACCTAGTAATCCGCTATCTATTCTCTTATACTAGCTATACCTAGAAACTTCTTAGCCCCTACCTTTACTACTTATAACCATAATCTATAAGTCTTATTATAGGTAATAGCCTAGTCCTATAATAATTAAAGGTAGTTATCTACGAACATTACTATACCCTTTAGAATATGTATATTAGACCCTGAATTATCCCTAGTCTTTATGCTTTCTATTATTACTATAGGCTATATATTTATATATAACTTCCCCTTAGTAAAAATATAGCATATAAGGGTTAATACTAAGTGTACTATAGGTGTCTTTAGTCTCCTTACTTATAGGTCTTCCTAATAATATCTTAATAATATATCTAGCTATCCTACCTATATACCTAGTCTATATTATAAGTAGAAATTAAAAAGTGCTAGAGTTTTAGCCTATCTTACCTACTATTCTAATATCTCCCTTAGTGCTATAAAGTATTCTAGGTTCTTATAATCTATTAGTATTATAAATAGTTTGCTAATACCCTATAGCTCTGCTAACTATGCCTTAAGGTAAGTAATAATTATAAGTAACTCCTTATTATAAATTATATAGTTCCTTTCTACTAGCTATAGGCAAGCTAAATAATAAGCCACTAGATACAGAATACCTCTATTATTAGCCTAGGAGAGATAACCTCCTAATGCTATTCCTAAGTAGTCTGCCTCTAATACTATGTCCTAATTAGGATCCTATTATATTAAAATAGGGTATAAAATAAAAGCAAGCTTTAACGCTTTAAATACATTATTACACTTGTTGGAACAAGCATGATATCAATCGCGCTTGGCAGCCGCAATTCCCTTCGGCTGAAGGTCGGCCGCCGCGCGCGTGTGCGTGCGCGTGCGCGTGCCTCCCTTCCTGCCCACAAGCAGGACTGCAATAGGGCAGGGCCCGGGTCACGTGACCCACCCACATCACGTGACCCACACAAGCTGCAGATGCTTTTTCCCTCTCACGAGAGCCCTCTCTTTTCCTAGCTTCCTTTCGAAGAGAACACACAGCTTACGATAGATTATTCAATTGATACTATCACGAGCGCGCCTAATTGATAACTGGCCATTATCACACCTGGTGATTCTAACAACACTCCTCTAACTAATAAAATAGGACACCCTTCTTTATTAAATCTAGTAGAGGTCCTATAACTTCTAAAAACTATAGTATAAAGTTATAATAGAAGTTAGCAAAACCTAGGAACCTATAAACTCCCTAGATCCTAGTAGGCGCCTCCTAATCCCTAATTACTATAATTTTCTCCGGGTCTAGGTAAATCTCTTTCCCTATATAGATAATAAACCCTAGATATTTAACCTCCTTTATTATAAATACACACTTCTTAATATCTAAGTGTAAGCTAGCCTATTATAGCCTAGCTAGCACCCCCTAAACCTTCTCTATATAGTCCTTTTATAATCCCCCTAAATAAATAAGGATATTATTAAGGTATATAGTAATATAGTCCCTAAGAATACCACTAAGTATACTATTAATATATCTCTAGAAGGTTATAGGAGTGCCTGCTAACCTAAATAGGCAAACTAACTATTTAAATAATCTAAATTATATTTAGAATATAGTCTAATATTCCTTACCTTTAGTAATTTATAACTAATAAAATGCTACTTATATATCTAGCTTTATAAACCACTTTACTTCTAATAAGAACTATAGTATTTCCTTAACTAAAGGTAAGGGATACTAGTTCTATTCTATAATCTTATTTAATATATAATAGTCCACACAAAACCTCTATCCTCCTCCTAGCTTCTTTACTAATAGTACTAGTGCTATAGCTACTAATAAGCTAGCCTAAATCTAACCTTTATCTATAAAATCTATAACTTACTTCCTAATCTTAAGTAAATATTAATAAGGTATACTATATAATAGCGCCTATAGTAGGTCTAGTATATTCCCTTCTATATCTTTCTTAAGGTAAATATAGTAATCTAACTTCCCTTAATATAGAGGTAGGGCATTAGCCTTACTCTCCTAGAAGAGATTATTAAAATCCTATAGTGCCTCTAGTAAGGATTTTAATAGCTCTTCTTCTAATACTTCTAGTGTAGTATTAATCTATAAGATAGATTTAATTTCCTATAGACTTATAGCTAGAAGCTAGATATACTGCTTCTACCTTTTTACCCTATACACTATCCCTATAAAGGTTAATCCTAGGATTACTTCTATAGGTTAGTTAACCTTCCTATATAGCGTAGCCTATACTTTTAAGTTATTTACTAACCCTATAGTTAACTAGTAATACTTTATTTCTAGCTTTATATTATAATATCCTATCTATAGCGTCCTAAGGATTAACTCTCTAGTTAAACCTAGGATTATATATACTATAATTAGCGTTTCCTATCTATCTATATCTACCTAAAAATAAATAATATATATTATATATAAATATTTTTTATAACTCTTAGTTCCCCCTTATTTTACACTAATCACTATATAAACCAGCCTCTTAGCTAGTAGGGGGATGCATTCTAATTAAAGCTTCTAGATAAGGTATTTACTTATAGTAGTGTAGTAATTATAACCTATATTAACCTAGGTATCTATAAAGGTAGTTTTATTAATTAATACTAAAAGCAAAAAGGGTAATAAATCTATATTATTCTAGATCTATTTAAAATCCTTATTAGTAATAACTATATACTATAATGCCTCCCTAGGCTCCCTACTCTTAACCCTATTTAAATATCTTAATAAAGGGGTTATTCTTTTCCTAACTATTTATTAGCCTTACTACCTAAATTATTAGGCTTAACCTTTACTAAGTTATAAGTATTAATTAATAACCTCCCCTAAGGAGGGATAGCGGTATATAGTATATATCCTAAGATAAAATACTTAGTAGAGCTACACTATAGGCACTTACCCTTATCTTTTTATATATTAATTACTTCCTAAGAGACCTACTTAGCCTATTTTATGCCACTCCTACTAGCTAACTTTAACTAGCCCTATAGCTTTCTAGAGCTCTTTTGGGTGTAAGATATACCTATAGATTAGATATCTATTATTAATATATTCTTATCCTACTATTACCTAGCTACTAGTAGGGTATTCCTTTATAACTAATATTTCTTCTCTAATTAATATAACTTAATGTTATGGACTGGCCTTGGGGCAACTACAAACAAGCGTCTAAAGTGCGATTACTATTCTTAAAGAGGAAAGAAAGAGCTAAGTAAGAGATTATATAGCATATAGCTATATATCCTCCTATATATAGTCTATGTATATAGTATATATAGTAAGCCCTAAGTCTATATAACCTTTATACACTACCTTATATACTCTCTATACCCTTTCTAAAGCCTTTCTAAACCTAAGAAGGACCTAAGCCTTAAGCTTAAGTCTATTATATACCCCCCTTTATATCCCTCCCTTTCCCTTACTATATAAGAAAAATTTTTAAACCTTACCTTCTCCTTATTCTTACCTTCCCTCTCTATATATATCCTAAAGGCTTTACTTCTCTAGAGGTAAATTAAACTATACCTATTTCTATACTTACTTTAGACTATTACTTATCTATATATCCCCATATTCTACCTTAAATCTATTTAGTACCTTAGTATCCTATATATTCTCTAGGGGCTCCTATATTAGCTAAATATAACCTTTCTACTTAACTAGTATATTATAATTTACTCCCTAACTAGGGGTGTTTTTAGCTATAAGGATCTTCTCTACCTAGTACTCTATAAGGTTACTATCTATATCTATTAATATTAGCTCTAGTAGAGGTTATTTATTAGCTAGCTTCTAGCTTAGTAATAGATTCTCTACTACTCTCTAAACTAAATCTATATAAAAGATTAGGTATAGCCCCCTAAGAATATCTAACTTTATAGTTAATAGCATTAGTACCTCTAGTACCTTATACTTTACTATAACCTAATCTAACTTCTTATATAGTTAGTTTATCTTAATATTCTAAAGGCTTAACTATATATAGTCCCTAACCTAGAACTATTCTACTAGTCTTTAACTACTATTTATACTTTCCTATTATTATTATTAGATAAAGGCTATTATAGCCTATATTAGGTCTATACTCTCTTTTAAGTGCTATAGGAATACTTATACCTATCCTTTTAGTAAAGTTTTTAATACCTCTAATAGCAATGCCTCCTAGATTATAGGTATATTAAAGCTATAGAGTGCTATATTTATACTTACTCCTATTACTAAAGAATCCCTATTATTTAATACTAGCTAGTAGGCTAGTAGGTAATTAGCCTACTTAAATTATAAGAAGGATAATATTACCTATAACACTACCTAAACCTCCTAGTTAGCTCTCTTTATACCTCTATCTATCTATAGGTAATATAAGGTTAATAGTAATTACTTTATACCTACCTTCTTATAGAGTACTATCTAAAAACTACTTAATTAATCTAAACTATAATCTATAATAATCTAGGTAGGGAACCTATAGAACTACTACTAATAGTATTTAAACCACTCTATATATATCTTAGCCTTTATTAATATTATAGCCTTAAGCTATATAAACTTAGAGAGTCTATCTATAATTACTATAAGGAACTATAGGTTAGCCTAATCTTAAGTAGGGAGCTTTATTATAAAGTTAATAGAGATCTATAACTAATATTTATTTAGTAGAGGAATTAGCTTTACTAAGCCTTATTATAGCTACTAGCTCTTCTGCCCCCTATAGTAGTAATAGTTTTATATAAACTATGCTATATCCTATAATATACTATCCTAATAGAAGTCCCTCTAGAGTGCTTTAAAGGTAGTATTCTACCCTAGGTAATCTAGTAAGGGTAAGTTATATATCTATTAGATTAAGGTTATAGTTAAGGGTTCCTACTTTAGCACCTAAGTCTAGCCCTAGAATTAAAGTGCTCCTTTTATACTAATCTAATAGTCTATAATCTACTCCCTTATACCTACTATATTAGGAAACTTCTAAGCCCTAGCCTTTACTACCTTAAGCTATAACCTATAAGTCTTATTATAGGCTATAGCCTAATCCTATAGGGACTAAAGGTGCCTATCTATAAATAAGGAGTCTCTAGCTAGAATATCTAGAGCTAAAGCTAAACTATCCTCTAAAGTAGTGCTTTCTAGGGCTACTATAGGTCTAATATTTATATATAGTTATCCCTAACTAAAGCTAAACTATATAGGCATTATTATTAACTATATAATAGGTACCTTTAGCTTAGCGGACTATACCTCCTCCTAATAGTATCTTAATAATATATCTAGTTTACTTACCTAAGTCCCTAGTCTATAATATAAGTAGAAGTTAAAGAGTACTAGAGTCTTTGCCTATTATGCTTACTATTCTAATATCTCTCTTAGGGCTATAAAGTACTCTAAGTTCTTATAATCTATAAGTATTATAAATAGCCTATTAATACTTTATAGCTTTATTAACTATGCCCTAAGGTATAAGATAATTACTAGAAGCTTCTTATTATATATTATATAATTCTATTAAGCTAGCTATAAGTAAGCTAAGTAGTATACTACTAGGTATAAGACCCCTTTATTATTTATCTAGGAAAGGTAGCCTCCTAATACTATTCCTAAGTAGTCTACCTTTACTACTATATCCTTATTAGGGTCTTATTATATAAGAATAGGGTATAATATAAAAGCTAGCTTTAGTATTTTAAAAGCCTTCTTATATGCCTCTATCTAGTAAAATACTATACCTTTCTTTATTAGGTTAATTAGGGGACCTATAACTTCTAAAAACTATAGTATAAAGTTATAATAAAAGTTAGTAAACCCTAGGAACCTATATACTCCTTAGACCTATATTAGGGCTTCCTAATCCCTAATTATAGTAATCTTCTTATTATCTAGGTAAATCTATTTCCCTATATAGATAATAAACCTAAGGTACTTAACCTCCTTTATTATAAAAATACACTTCTTAATATCTAGGTTTAACCTAGCCTACTATAGTCTAGCTAATACCCTATAGACCTTCTATATATAGTCTTTCTATAACCCCCCTATATAGATTAAGATATTATTAAGATAAGTAGTAATATAGTCCCTAAGGATACTACTAAGTACACTATTAATATACCTCTAAAAGGTTATAGGTATACCTACTAAACTAAAGGGATATACTAATTACTTAAATAATCTAAATTATATCTAGAAAGTAGTCTAGTATTCCTAGCCCTTAGTAATATAAATATAATAAAACACTGCTTATATATCTAGCTTTATAAACTATTTTGCCTTAGCTAAGGAGTATAGTATCTCTTTTACTAAAGGTAAGGGATAATAGTCCTATTCTATAATCTTATTTAGTGTGTAATAGTCTATATAGAACCTCTAACTACCCCTAGGTTTCTTTACTAGTAAAACTAGTACTACTACTAATAATAAGCTTACCCTAATCTAGCCCTTATTTATTAAGTCTATTACCTACTTATATATCTCTAGGAGATATTAATATAGTATATTATATAGTAAAGCCTATAGTAAGTCTAGTTTATTACCCTTTATATCCTACTTTAGGTAAATATAGTAATTAGACTTACCCTAGTATAGTAGTAGGGCATTTGCCTTACTCTCCTAGAAAAGGTCCTTATAGTTCTATAACTCCTCTAGTAAGGATACTAAAAGCTCCTACTCTATAGGTTTTAGTATAGTATTAATCTATAGGATAGATATAATTTCCTATAAGCTTATAGTGTAAAGCTATATATACTCCTTTTGCTTCCTTACCTAATATACTATTCCTATAAATAAAGATCCTATAATATATATAGTAGGCTTCTCTACCCCTCTATTAGTTATAGCCTAAATCTATAGGTTATTAGCTACTCCTATAGTTAGTTATTAGTGTTATATATTTAAGTTAATATTATAGCGCGCTATCTATAGAGTCCCTAGGATAAGTTATCTTATTAATCCTAGGATTATATACGCTATAATTAGCGTCTCCTATCTATCTATATCTATCTAAAAATAGATAATATATATAATTAATAAGCTTACCTTATAATTCTCCCTTCCCTCTTTTTTTACACTAACTACTATATAAACTAACCTCTTAGTTAGTAGGGGGATATATTCTAGTTATAGCTTCTAGACTAGGTATTTACTAATAGTAGTATAGTAATTATATCCTATATTAACTTATATATCTAAAAAGGTTATCTTATTTATTAATATAGGGACTAAGAAGGGTAATATATCTATATTACTCTAGATATATTTAAAGTTATTCTTAACCTTAACTATATACTATAAAGCCTCTCTAAGCTTCTATTCCTCCTCCTTATTTAAATAACTTAATAAAGGGGATTCTCTTTTTCTAACTTATTACTTAAATCCTTAGAGTTAATATCTTTTACCTTATAAGTATTAACTACTAGTATCTCCTTTAGATAGATAGCGTAATATAAGGAATACTTTATAACTTAGTGCTTATTAGAGCTATATTATATATACTTACCCTCCTTATATTATATATTAAGTACCTCCTAGGAAACCTATTTAGCCCTTTTTAACCCCTATTACTAGTAACCTATAGCTTTCCTAGAGCCCTTCTAGGCCCCTACTATACCTACTAACTAGATATCTATTATTAGTATATCCTTATCTTACCTTAAAGACTAGTCTACCTAGGGAGCTGGTTATACCTAGTAATATAAGTAATGCTTTTTCTCTAAATAATAGGACTTAATATCTAATATAATATTCCTAAACTAAGCTAATACTATAGAGTAGTTAGCCTAGGGAATATTATATCCTACGCTATAGTCTCTTATTTGCTTATTAAGGGTAGTATATAGCTTTAAAAGCTTTACCTTATTTACCTAACCTAGCCTACCTATAAGTATAAGTTTCTATTTAAACTATATATAGAAGTTACTAAACCGCTTATATTATTATTATTATAACTAGTTAAGCTTAGTAATAGCTAATTCCTATTAATAGGGGTTATTAAATATTTCCCCTAAGTAATTAAGGAAGTGCCTTATATTAAAGTTTACTAAGTTTCCCTTCTTAAAGTAGGGTATAACCTAGGCCTAAACCTTTACTAAAAGGTTCTAGTAAATAAAGTATTATTAGTCCTTAGTGCCCCTAATAAACCCCTAGTCTATAACTAGCTTATAGCTTATAAGGCTCTTCTAGGCTATAAAAAGCATCCTATTACTATTAAATAGTGCCCCTATAGGTAATAGCTTTTACCTTACTTAGTGTTAGTTCTTATAAAGTGCTTAGATCTATACTAACTACTCCCTAATAAGTGCCTATAATATAGCTAGCTTACCTATTTCTATCTTACTTAATAAAGGTTATACTATTATTAAGATATAGCTAAAAAGGAAAGGATATAAAGAAAGTAAAGAATAGTAAATATTATAGACTAGCCTTAGGGTAACTATAAATAAGTATCTAAAGTGTAATTACTATTCTTAAAGAGGTGTTATGGACTCGAGCTATGAGCTCGGGTCATGAGCGGAGCAGGGAAGCCTCCGGAGAGTCTCCGGAAAGAGGGCGGGTTATACGCGGCTAAACGCTAGCTAGTGCGTAGGTCACGCACTAACTAAGTATAGCCCCTTATTAAGGGGGATACTATAAGACCCTAAGCTTAGTCTTCTTCTTCTTCTATAAGAATATTAATTACACTTTAAACGCTTATATATAGCAGCTATAAGGCTAGTTTATAATATTTAATATTCTTCACTATAGGACCAAAAGATCTAGAGTAGATGCTATTACCTTTAGAAATAGAAATAGATAAAGTAGCTAGACTATAGGAAGTAATTAAAAAGTAGACTAGGTAATTAGAATTCTTATAAGAATAGTTAAATATAGCTACTAACCTAACTTAACTAAAACGCAAACCCTTGCCTATAGGCCCCCTATTTAATAGGGATAAAGGACTATTTATATTATAGAAGGGCCTAATAGCTTATAAGTTAGTGGCTAACTATAACTTTATTAGAAATAAGTAGGACTAGTGGTTCTTTATCTACTAGAACCTATCTCCTAAGGTCTAGGCTTATATTACCCCCTTCTTTAAATAGGGCTATATAATATATTATTAGCCTAAGTGGTTCCTTTAATACCTTAGGGAGATATTTAATAATCCTTATTAATAGGAAATAGTAATTATAGAACTTAACTAGCTTATATAATAATAAAATAAGCGTTTTAGTAACTTCTATATTTAATTTAAATAAAAATTAGTGCTTACTAGGGAGCTAGGATAGGATAATACTATAAAGCTAGCTAAATTATATATAGCACTTAATAAGTAGATAAGGGATTATAGTATAGGGTAGGATATACCCTATGCTAACTACCTATTAGCTATAGCTTACTACTATAATATTACTTTAGATATTAAGTTATACTAATTAGAGGAGAAATATTAGTTATAAAGGAATGCCCTACTAGTAGCTAGGTAATAGTAGGATAAGGATATACTAATAATAAATATCTAATCTATAGGTATATCTTATATCTAAAAGAGCTCTAGGAAGCTATAGGGCTAGTTAAAGTTAGCTAGTAGGAGTAGTGTAAAATAGGCTAAGTAGGTCTCTTAGGAAGTGATTAATATATAAAGAGATAAGGGTAAGTGCCTATAGTGTGGCTTTGCTAAGTATTTTATCTTAGGATATATACTATATACTGCTATCCCTCCTTAGGGGAGGTTATTAATTAATGCTTATAACTTAGCAGAGGTTAAGCCTAATAATTTAGGTAGTAAGGCTAATAAATAGTTAGGAAAAGAATAACCCCTTTATTAAGTTATTTAAATAGGGTTAAGAGTAGGGAGCCTAGGGAGGCATTATAGTATATAGTTATTACTAATAAGGATTTTAAATAGATCTAGAATAATATAGATTTAATACCCTTTTTATTTCTAGTATTAATTAATAAAACTACCTTTATAGATACCTAGGTTAATATAGGTTATAACTACTATACTACTATAAGTAAATACCTTATCTAGAAGCTTTAATTAGAACGTATCCCCCTACTAGCTAAGAGGCTGGTTTATATAGCGGTTAGTGTGAAATAAGGGGGGACTAAGAGTTATAAAAAACGTTTATATATAATATATATTATTTATTTTTAGGTTAATATAGATAGATAGGAAACGCTAATTATAGCATATATAATCCTAGGTTTAACTAGAGAGTTAATCCTTAGGATACTATAGATAGGATATTATAATATAAAGCTAGAAATAAAGTATTACTAGTTAACTATAGGTTTAGTAAATAACTTAAAAGTGTAGGCTATGCTATATAGGAAGGTTAACTAACCTATAGTGGTAATCCTAGGATTAACCTTTATAGGGATAGTGCGTAGGGCAAAAAGATAGAAGTAGTATATCTAGCTTCTAGCTATAAGTCTATAGGAAATTATATCTATCTTATAGATTAACACCACACTAGAAGCATTAGAAGAAGAGCTATTAAAATCCTTACTAGAGGCACTATAGGATTTTAAGGATCTCTTCTAGGAGAGTAAGGCAAATGCCCTACCTCTATATTAAGGGAAGTTAGATTACTATATTTACCTTAAGAAAGATATAGAAGGGAACATGCTAGACCTGCTATAGGCACTATTATATAGTATGCCTTATTAATATTTACTTAAGATTAGGAAGTAAGTTATAGATCTTATAAATAAAGGTTAGATTTAGGCTAGCTTATTAGTAGCTATAGCACTAGTACTATTAGTAAAGAAGCTAGGAGGAGGATAGAGGTTTTATATAGACTATTATATATTAAATAAGATTATAGAATAGGACTAGTACCCCTTACCTTTAGTTAAGGAAATACTATAGTCTTTATTAGAAGTAAAGTGGTTTATAAAGCTAGATATATAAGTAGTGTTTTATTAGTTATAAATTGCTAAAGGTAAGGAATATTAGACCGCATTCTAAACGTAATTTAGGTTATTTAAATAGTTAGTTTGCCTATTTAGGTTAGTAGGCGCTCCTATAACCTTCTAGAGATATATTAATAGTATACTTAGTAGTATTCTTAGGGACTATATTACTACATACCTTAATAACATCCTTATCTATTTAGGGGGATTATAAAAGGACTATATAAAGAAGGTTTAGGGGGTGCTAGCTAGGCTATAATAGGCTAGCTTACACTTAGATATTAAGAAGTGTGTGTTTGCGATAAAGGAGGTTAAATATCTAGGGTTTATTATCTATATAGGGAAAGAGATTTGCCTAGATCTAGAGAAAATTATAGTAATTAGGGATTAGGAGGCGCCTATAAGGGTCCGGGGAGTTCGCGGGTTTCTAGGTTTTACTAACTTTTATTATAACTTTATACTATAGTTTTTAGAAGTTATAGGACCTCTATTAGATTTAATAAAGAAGGGCATCCTATTCTATTAGATAGAGGAGTGTAATAAGGTATTTAAAGTATTAAAGCTTACTTTTATTTTATACCCTATTTTAATATAATAGGATCCTAATAAGGATATAGTAGTAGAGGCAGACTACTTAGGAATAGCATTAGGAGGTTATCTCTCCTAGGCTAATAATAGGGGCATTCTATATCTAGTGGCTTATTATTTAGCTTACCTATAGCTAGCGGAAAGGAACTATATAATTTATAATAAGGAGTTACTTATAATTATTACTTGCCTTAAGGTATAGTTAGTAGAGCTATAGGGTATTAGTAAACTATTTATAATACTAATAGATTATAAGAACCTAGAATACTTTATAGCACTAAGGGAGATATTAGAATAGTAGGTAAGATAGGCTAAAACTCTAGCACTTTTTAATTTCTACCTGTAATATAGACTAGGAGCATAGGTAGGATAGCTAGATATATTATTAAGATATTATTAGGAAGACCTATAAGTAGGGAGACTAAAGATACCTATAGTACACTTAGTATTAACCCTAATATGCTATGTTTTTACTAAGGGGAAGTTATATATAAATATATAGCCTATAGTAGTAATGGAAAGCGTAGAGACTAGGGATAATTTAGGGTCTAATATATATATTCTAAAGGGTATAGCGATGTTTATAGATAATTACCTTTAATTATTATAGGATTAGGCTATTACCTATAATAAGACCTATAGATTATAGTTATAGGTAGTAAAGGTAGGAGCTTAGAAGTTTCTAGATATAGCTAGCATAAGAGAATAGATAGTGGATTACTAGCTTAGTATAGGCAAAGCGCTTTAGTTTTAGGGCTAGATATAGGTTCTAAAGTAGGAGCCTTTAACTATAACTTTAATCTAGTATATATATAATTCCCCCTTATTAGGATATCTAGGGTAGAATACTACCTTTAAGGCGCTCTAGAGAGACTTCTATTAGGATAGTATATTATAGGATATAGCTTATATTATATATAACTACTACTATTATAGAGGGTAAAAGAGTTAATAGTTAAGGTAAGGCTTATTAAAGCTAATACTACTACCTAATAGATACTAGTTATAAATTTTAATTAACTTTATAACTAACCTTCTAGCTAAAATATAGGACACTCTATATTTCCTAATAGTTATTATAGATAGGCTTTCTAAATATATATAGCTTAAGGTAATAATATTAATAGGGGCTAAAGCATGCACAGAATAATTTAAACACTATTAGTGGCGTTTCTATAGCTTTCTAGCCTAAATTATTATAGATTAAGGCTTAGATTAGCTAAGTAACTTTTAGACAGAGCTTTATAAGAAGGATAGTATATAATAACTTCTATTAATATCATATTACCCACAGACTAACGGTAGTATAGAACGTGCTAATTAGGAGGTGCTAGCGGTCTTATAGGTATTATTATCCTTCTTCTAGTTTAACTAGCTAGACTATTTACTAGCTTACTAATTAGCCTTAAATAATAGGGACTTATCTATAATAGGGGTAAGTATAAATATAGCGCTATATAGATTTAATATACCTATAATTTAAGAAGCACCCTCTATATAGACTTTAATAATATTAGTAAAGGGGAGGGCTTAGGTATTCTTAAAGTATTTAAAAGATAGTATAGACTTAATATAAGCTACTATAGCTTTTATCTAGTAATAATAATAGGAGAATATAAATAGTGGCTATAGACCGGCGGAATATTTCTAAGTAGGTAACTATATTTAGCTAAATCTTTAAAATATTAAGATAAATTAGCTATATAAGAAGCTAGACTAGGTAATAGTAAAATATAGAGTACTAGAAGTCCTAATACTATTAATAGTTAGGTTAGATATACTAAGGGGCCTACACCCTATATTTTATATTAATTTAGTATAGAGGGCAGCGGATAATCCATTGCTAAGCTAGATATTAGCTAACGAATAGCCACCTCTAGAGTTAGTTATAACTAATACTAATACTAATCTTACTAAGTACTATATTAAGGAGATTCTTATAGCTAAAAACATATAAGGTTAAGGATTAAATCATAATATATTAGTAAAATAAAAAGGATATATATAGCTAATATAGGAGCTATTAGAAAGCGTGCTTAAAATAGAAGTATTAGATAGGTTTAAATTATAATAAGGGGATATATAGATAAATAATAGCCCTAAAAGGGTGTAATTTAATTTAGCTATAGAAAACTAATACTATAACTATTCTCTAGTATATAAGTAGTATAGTACGATTTTTCTACTATATTAAATAGTAATTAGTTAGGGGCTAATTATAGTAACGGTCCTCCGTAATAGCGCGAGCTAACTTAGCAATAGATGTAGCTAGGCTACGGGTATTAGCCATGGCCTATTATATAGCAGCGGTGGTTTGCTCCTAGGCTTAGATAGACCACGTAAGGTTCTTGCCTATATTAGTTATCCCTTAGAGGAATTTAGTAGTAAGGGGGTTATAGCTATAGCGGCTAGGTGTTATCTAAGTAAGGATAAGGGCTTAGGTATTAGTTATACCCTAGGCGCAGGCTATGCCTATAGGGGAGGAAGCTAGAGGCTTAGCCTTAGTGGGATTAATATAGGTAGCTATAAGTATACTATTAAACTACTTATAGTAGTAAATAAAGGTTTTAGTAAGGATAGTATAATACCCTTTCTTAGTCTTAGTCTTCTTTAAGGTAGGAGTTTAGATAGCTTAATTTATATCTAAGAGGGTAATAAGGTGCTTTAGGCTATATTAAAGTTTTAGGTCTATATAGTATAGGTATATCTCCTAAATATATATATAGTAGGTATTATAATAGGGACTATAGGTAGTATTTAGGCCTAGTGTGTAGGCTTATATACCCTTAGTGTAAAGATTATTAATATATAGTAAGTATAGAAGACTATACTCTTTACTATTAGAGAGTTTATTATTATTAGAGTTACCCTTAAGGATATACTTACCTAAATATATCCCCTTACCTAGCTAGCTAGGGGGTAGGGGTAGAGGTAGAGATAGGGTAGAGGTAGAATTAATAGGGATAAGATTAAAGTAGGACTTAGTATTAGATATAATAATAATAAGATAGGATTAAATAGGATAAATAAAGACTTAGGGATAATATAATATAGAAGATATAAGGGGATAGGATAAGGTTATAAAGGAGTAGGAATAGAAATTAGGGGAAAGAAAGGGAGTATTTATATTCCTTAAAGCTTAAGTTTAGAAATTAAATCTAGCTCTAACTAAAGCTAGGCTAAGTATATAGCTAGAGAAGGGCTAGGTCTAGATAGGGGTATAATATTATAAGAATAGGGATAAGGTAGTTAGAATTATAGGATAGCTAGAGTAAAGTTAGGATTTAGTAGGTAATAAGTAAAAGGTAAAAGGTAAGTAGTAATATAAGGTATAGAAAATAGCTAGTAGTAGGATAGAAAAGGAGTAGGCTAGTGTTTTTTAGGAGTAGAGTTAGAATATATAAGAATATAGTATAATAAAGATAGTTAGGGGTAGGGTAGACCTATAATAGAAAATTTTTATACACTACCTATAGGTAGTGTAGGTAGGGACTACACTTACTTTTAGCTAGGGGTTTTTAGGAGTAGAATTAGAATATATAGGAATATAGTGTAATAGAGATAGTTAGGGGTAGGGTAGACCTATAATAAAAATTTTTATATATTATATATAGGTAGTGTAGGTAGGGACTACGCTTACTTTTAACTTAGGAAGGTAAGGAGGGGATAAGTAAGGGGGTATATTATAGACTTAAGCTATAAGCTTAGGTTATAAGCAGAGCAGGGAAGCCTCTAGAGAGTCTCTAGAAAGAGGGCGGGTTATACGTGGCTAAACGCTGGCTAGTGCGTAGGTCACGCACTAACTAAGTATAGCCCCTTATTAAGGGGGATGCTATAAGACCCTAAGCTTAGTCTTCTTCTTCTTCTATAAGAATATTAATCACACTTTAAACGCTTATGTGCAGCAGCCATAAGGCCAGTTCATAACAAGAGGAAAGAAAAAGCTAAGTAAGAGATTATATAGTGTGTAGCTATATATCCTCCTATGCGTAGTCTGTGCGTGTAGTACGTGTAGTAAGCCCTAAGTCCGCATAACCTCCGCACGCTGCCTTGTGCACTCTCCGCGCCCTTTCCGGAGCCCTCCCGGACCCGAGAAGGACCCGAGCCTCGAGCTCGAGTCTATTACACTTAATATCTAAAGTAATATTATAGTAGCAAGCTATAGCTAATAGGTAGTTAGTATAGGGTATGTCCTACCCTATACTATAATCCCTTATTTACTTATTAAGTACTATATATAATTTAGCTAGCTTTATAGTATTATCCTATCCTAGTCCCCTAGTAAGCGCTAATTTTTATTTAAATTAAAGATAGAAGTTACTAAAACGCTTATTCTATTATTATATAAGCTAGTTAAGTTCTATAATTACTATTTCCTATTAGTAAGGATTATTAAATATCTCCCTAAGGTATTAAAGGAACCGCTTAGGCTAATATTATATTATATAGCCCTATTTAAAGAAGGGGGTAATATAGGCCTAGACCTTAGGGAATAGGTTCTAGTAGATAAAGAACCACTAGTCCCGCTTATCTCTAATAAAGTTATAGTTAGCTACTAACTTATAAGCTATTAGGCCCTTTTATAATATAAATAGTCCTTTATCCCTATTAAATAAGGGGCCTATAGGTAAGGGTTTTTATTTTAGTTATTTATTTATTATTTATTTATATACGCTAGCCAGCCTGATTTAGCTATCTCTAGTACTCCAGCGGTTTAGTTAAAGGTAAAAACCTTCTAGAGGATAAAAAACCCCCTTATAACTCTATATAGTCCAGCGCTAGCTCTATAGCAGGCTAGCGCTACTATTATAGTTACCTATTATAGTTATTTATTACTAGCTTACACTAGACTTATCCCTATTAGTAGAGTTACCTCTACCTTATGCCTTAAGCCTAGCTCTAGGCCCTTCTCTAGCTCTACTTTAATCTATTTCTAGCTACCTCTTACTAGGTAAAATCTAATACTATATAGTAATCTACTCTTAACTTACTTTTTTTATGCTTTATTATTAATATATCTAATACCCTACTTTTTAGTTTATTTTACCTCTCCTTTAGTCTAGTTTAGTTATAAAGTTAGAGTACCTAGTTTTTTAAAACTCTAGGGGGGGAGAGGGTAAAGCTAGCTTAGTTCTACTATAATCCTACTACTCTCTTATATTAGGCTTTTTTATCTATCTATAGTATCTATATATTATCTTTAAATCTAGGTAATACTTTAAGGACCCCCCCCCTCTCTAGAGATTATAAAAGAAATCCCTTTTACCTCTAAATCTAGGCCTCTTTCCTTCTTCCTTTATTATACTTCCTATAGGTTCTCTTCCCCTTCTCTTTTTCCCTTCTATTCCCCTTTATTTTCTTATATATTCTTAGGCCCTAACCCTAGCTAAGTCTAGTTTAGTTACTAATATTAATATAGTTATAGCTTATTATTATATCTTCTTAGTATTCTATATTACCTATAAGTCTAACCCTACTTCCCTATAACTTTAGTGCTAATCTATATAAGAACCTTCCCTTTACTACCTAAGGAAGTAGCTTATATTAAAGTAGCTTTAGAGAGCACTTAATTATAAACTATAGGTAGGACTCCCCTACCCTAGCACTAGGCCTATTTTACTACTAATTTAGTTTAGCTAGGTAAGCTATAAATATTCTAGTATATCTCTTATTATATATAATTATTAAAGAACCTAGGGCACTAGTATTATAATATAGTTAGTATATTTTTCTCCCCTATACCGCGGTAGTGGTAGGGCTAATCTATCTTTCTAGGGGCTATAACTAATATATATTTTAATTACTAGGTTTAAAATAATAGGTATAAAAAGGTAATATATATTTTTATTTATTTTTAGGGGTAGCGCTACTACTAACCTAGCTCTAGGTTAAAATCACTAGGCACTAAGTAGAGCACTAGTAATTAACTAAGGTATTTACTAAAATCACTAAAGGTATAGATATAAGTATTCTTCTAATTAGTCTAGTCTAGTCCTATACTAATACTAATTTATCTCTTCCCTAGGTCCTAGATAACTTTAGTGCTTATATTAAGAAGCTATATATAGAGAATTAAAGTAAGTAAAAATAGAGTATATTAGTAATAAGTCTAGTCTAGGGGGAGGGTAGGTCTATAAGAGACTAGTATAAGGAGATAATCTTCTAGCTATATAGACTAGATACTTTAATAGTGGAGTTAATCTAGCTTTAGGTTACTACCCTACTAGCTAAGAGCTAGGCTAGGGCCCTAGAGAATATAATCCCTATTTTAGAAGAGAAGTAGTTATTTTTCCTTTATTTTTATATTAGTATAGTAGTAGTAGTAGGGTAGGGGAGGCTTAAGGGGGGGGAATTAGATACCTAGTATTTAAGAGTTTTAGTAGTTTAAATCTAAAGAGTTATTCTAGTATGTGCTCTTCTCCTATATATATATATATTTATACCCTACCTCTAACTCCCTACTACCTCTAGACTATTTAGTCTAGTCCCTATCTCTTACTACTCCTACTATCTTTACTATCTACTATAGTTATAGACTCTAGGTTTAGTCTCCTATATTATAAGCGCTCTAGCTCTAATTCTAATACCCTTAACTTAGCTACTAAGTTATATACTAGTGTGTAGTATTATAGTCTCTTTATAGCTAGGAACTATTTAGCTAAGTATCTTACCCTCTAGGGGTTATCTAGGGCTAGCCTTGCCTCCTATATATCTATAGGCTAGCGCTAATAGGGTTATATATAGCTATATTTATAGTAATTAATAATTATATAGTACTAGTCCTCTTCTACTTATCTATAGCTATATAAGGGTAAAGCTACCCTAGGGATACCTCTAAGGAAGAGGAATTTATTAAGACTAATCTTACCTATATATAATTATATAATTATAAAGGAGATATACTTATCTAGTCTAGTGTAGAATCTTTAGATTATCTTTAGGTTATAGTTTAGTGGTTAGTCCTTAGTTAGCTCTCTACTACACTAGCTCTAGGCTAGTCTCTCTTTATTATACTATACTTCCTAATATCTTTTCTATTCCTTATATAGTTCTATATTTAGCTTATTTTTAACTTAGTTTCTCTATCTTTAAGGTTTTCTTTAATATAGTATAGTTACTACTAGGCTAGCTACTACTTAGATTATCTCTACTATTCTACTAGCTATAGCTTTTTCTTTAAACCTCTTCTTAATATAGTTTAGGTAGAGGTTAAGGGGGGGAACTAAGGTCTTAGCTTCTAATTATATAATTAGTATAGCTTTAAACGCCCCTATAATAACTTAGAGGTAGGCTAACTAGTCTATTATAAAGCTTTTTATAATATCTCTAGGGTTTCTAGCTTTTTTAGTTAGTATATAGTATATACTTACCCTATAGGTAATAATAGGATAGACTACCTATATATATAAAAGGTAAGTATCTCTAAAGCTATAGCCCTAGGCTAATGCTACTAGTAATATAAGTATAAGCTATTACTAGGCTAGTTTCCCTTTAATAATATTCTTATAAGCGCTCTAGGTAAGTTTATAATTAACCTATACCCTAAGAAAGTAGTAGGATTCTATAGGTATTATTTTCTCTATTCTAAGCTAGACTTACTCCTAGGGAGGTTATTAGGCTTTACTAAAGTATATAAGTTCTATTTTAGCTAGGTTAAACTTAACTCTTACTTCCTTTACCTAGTCTTTATAGATTTTCTATAATACCTTAAGTCTTCTCTAGGTCTAGGCTATATTTTTCCTAAAAGCTATAATATTTATATTATTAGTAAAGCCTATAATAACTATACCTAGGATAACCTAGAGGTAGATATATAGCTCTATAGAATATAGAAGGAAGAGAATAGGGGAAAGAGGTAAGCTCTATAAGGTACTAGCCTTAATTTTAAAGGGTTCTAAGAGTCTACTATTAAAGCTAAGTTAGCTTATTCTCTCTATAAGGAAGCTATAGATTACTATAACTAGCTATAGAGGGATGCCTATCTTAATAAGGAGGATAATAAGATATAGGTAGCTAACTCTATTAAATATAGCTAATATATCTATCTATACTAGTAAGGCTATCCTGCCCCTCCCCTAGGCCACTCTAATATATTCTAGTAGGGTATATATTATAGTTTCTATTAATCTATTTACCCTATTTCCTATCTATAGTTCTAGGAGGAGGCCCCCTACCTTAGTAATAGCTATAAGTTATCTTACTATTACTACTTCTAGTACTTTTCCTACTATATTAAGTAGTAATATAGGTCTCTAGGTATTAGCCCTTCTTATCTCTTTAACTATCTTTCTATTCTTTCTAATTACTATAACCCTAGTAGTATAGAAGTAGGCTAGGAAGTAGCTAACTTTAAGTATTATATTAAGTAGCCTAGTTATTATATAATAGGCTACTAGGCTATAGGCTTTAATAAATCTAGTAAGAAGCTTATTATCCCCTAGGGCCTTCTAGTTTACTATATCTAAGAGGATATCTATAATCTCCTTAGAGTTAAACTAGTCTATATCTTAGATTAGAGTATTATTAAGTTCTAGGAATATTAGATCTAGGATATAGGAAAGGTTAGCTACTAGCTTAGGGAAGAACCTCTATATAAGTAAGCTTACCTTATTCTTATATATAGTAGCTAGATTAGGGTTATCTTTAGATCTCTCTAGTTCTAGGAGCCTAGGGAGCTCTAGGGGTGCCTAGCTCTAGAGCCTTACCTATCTCTCTAGCCTCTAGACTCCTCTATCCTTACTCTAAGTATTAGCCTATCTTAGTATATTTTTCTAGGTATTCCTTCTCTCCTTTTTAATAACTTATTCCTACTCTTTATTAGTATTAGTATATACTTACTAGTTTACTTTAGTTTTTCTATACCTTTACTATCTCTTAGCTTATCTTACCCTAGTAACTACCTCTTTAGCCTATCTAGACTACTAAGCCTCTAGCCTAGGTAAGCCTCTAGGTTTCTAAGGGGCTACTAAGTTAGCTATTTACTATAGGTTTATAATAAGCTAGGTAGTGTATATATTAATCCCTTCCTTATTATATAGTTTTAGGGTATTATCTAGTAGAAGCTAGTTACTTACCTCTATCTCTATATAGAATTTATTTATTACTACCTAGTAGTGCCTAAGGACTAGGGGGTTAGTCTCTTAAGGGTTAGTAAAGATACTAATTAGTTATAGGATATAGTTAGATTCTATTAGGTTTACTACTCTATTATAGTAAACTCTAATATCTAGAGTTACCTAAGCTAGATCTATAGTGCTATCCCTATCTCTATTATACTACCTAGTAGGTTCCCCTTAGGGTATTACTAGCCTAAGCCTCTACTAGCCTATAAACTATAGTAGTTCTTCTACTTTATTACTAGTTCTATTAAGTTTATTTAAAAATAGGTATTTTTAGTTAAAGTCCCTTATAAAGATATACCTATTATAGGGCTCTTCTATATTAATAGTATAGATTAGGGTATTCTACTTATTACTATACCTTTCTAAATAAAGAGAGTATATATTTATACTATATATCTCTACTAGGGACTAGTTAGTCCCTCCCTAGGCTACCTATAACCCTATAGTGTATTTTTTATTTATATATATAGTATTATATCTATTATAGTATATAAGTTAGAATTAGGAGAGGCCTAGAGCTAGGGGCTATAGGTTTCTTATATATTCCTATTCTTAGATTATAATTATATTAATATTAGTTTAGTGCTAGAGCGCTATATATACTAGGTTATCCTTCTTATTTATATTCTAAAAGAGAACTTATAATATTACTATATAAGTTAGGGGAATTAGGGTTCTCTACTATCCTATACTAGTTCTATACTAGCCCTAGTTATCTCTATATATTTTCTAATACTATTAGACCTACTAGCCCTAGGTTACTTTACCCTTTACTTTATAAGTATTAGGTAGCCTCTTTTTCTTCCTACTATATTAGCTAGTGTCTATATTATTATAGGCCTTTCCTAGCTTAGGGAAGGGCCTTTACTTAGGGGGTAGGTTATAAATAAAGCTAGTTACTTAAAGTATCCTACTTTTACTATATTTTATTTCTCTTTAAGGATAGGGTAATCCCTAGACTAGGCTAGGTAAGGGCTAGAGTATAAGATATACTTCCCTTATACCTAGCTATTAGTTATTAAGTAGGTTAACTTACTATCCTTATACTAGCTAGCTTTATACCTACTATACTTTAGGGCTAATTTATAGTACTTTATAATATACCTAGTCTAGAAGTAATTATAGTACTATTAAGGTTAGAGGGTTTTATTATAAGGCTTAGAGTAAAATAGCTTTACCTTATAAACTATTTTATCTCTATAGATTTTATTAGTATCTTCTATCTCTTTAAGGCTAAGAATAAGGGTAGTTCTTAGGGCTCCCTTATACTAGGGGTATCTTACTATTACTTTAATAATATTTACTTTATTAGTTTTACTTAGTTTAGCTACTAGGTTTTTAATTAAGGTATATTTTATAGGAAATCCTTTAATAATAATACTAAGTATATATTAGTAGAGGGTTACTTCTAGTCTAAATATAGTAGGAATCTATTTCTAGTTATCTCTATACTAGGAGGTATTTCCTTTAAATATTATAATTATATCCTTACTAGGGAGTTTTCTAGCTATAATTACTATAGTTTAGCCTATTACTCTATTAACTACTAATACTATATCTTTAGTAATTCTAGACTAAAGTAATTCCTATATAGTATTCCCCTTTATAAGGACTTCCCTATATTATTTACTAGGAACCTATAAGGGAGGTAGTATAGTATTTATTCTCTTTAGTATAAGGCCTATAGTAATACTTACCTAGGTTAGTATAGTATTATAGTTAGATACTTCCTTAATTACTTCTTTAAGGACCTATAAAAGGGCCTCCTTTATAGTATAAATATTACTATTATTATTATAGTTTATTTATTTATATTTAGTTTAGATATAGTTTATTATCTAAAGAGTAAGGGCTTTATAGGCTTACTAGGCTTTAGTTATTTTATTACTAGGGATAAGTCTAGTAATTACTTTATAGTATTCTAATTCTTCTAGATAATTAAACTAGTTCTAACTCTCTAGAGGTCTATTACTATTCTCTTAGATAGTAAATTATCCTACACTAGCGTTAGGGTAGTGGCAGCTCTACGCTAAACCCCCTATTCCTTTATTAATTACTATTAGCACCTTATTCTTATACCTACCTCTAGCTCTATCGCTATGTAAGATTATAGAAGGGGGTAATTAAATAAGGCGATTTCATATATTGCGTTTTCTTGCGTTTTAGAGACGTTCCCGGACCTTTAGGTCGGTGCGGAAAAGAATGCAAAGGTTTTTTATTTTAGTTAAGTTAGGTTAGTAGTGTAAGGGCTTGGGCTTTGCCTAAGCATTCTCCAGAGTGCACACGTGTCGCGTATGCGTAGGGATAGATAGTCCTAAGTATCTGCTAAAGTGTATATATATTGCATATATATAGGGGCAAATCCTAAGGGCCCTAAGTCTAGAATATATATATACTATATATATAAAGGCATAGGGAAGAGAATAAGTATAAGGTAGTTAGGGGGTTATAAGAGCCCTAGTAAGGATAGGTTTCCTACCTTTCTCTTCTCTTTCCCTAAGTTTCTTAATACTATATTAATACCCTATTATAGTTACCTAGGGGCTAGTTTATAATAATTAAGAAACTTCCTTTAGTTTTATAATAGCTACTAAAAGATAATAAAATAGATTTTAATATACTAATAGATACACTAATAGGTATATAAAACACACTTTAACCTTAGGATTATCCTAACTAGAGGACTATTACCCTAGGATCTAATACTATAGCGCCCCTAGTAGCTTAGTAAGTATAATTTAAAATACTTTACTATATACTAAATAAGTAGATAGTAGAAATAGTATAACTCCAGGAGTAAGTTAATATAAATTATATAGGACCCTTAGCCTAACTAACTTAACTAAACCCTAGGGTCTAGCGCTAAGCTCTAACCCCTACTATATTTACTACCCTATAGGTAGCTATAGTAGCTAAATTAAAGTAAAAACTAATCCCTATAGGTAACCTATATAATAGTAATAAGGCTATATTTACTATATAGAGGCTCCTAATAGAGTATAAGCTACTAGTAGATAAGGACTTTATTAGTACTAATAAGAATAGGTAGATATTTATTTACTAGAACCTCTCCTCTAAGGTATAGTCCTAGGTAGCTAACTTCTTTAAGTTAGGTAAAAATATTAACTTTAATCCCTTTAAGTTCCTAGAGTATCTTAAGACTATATTTACTAACCTATATAGATAGGAGATAGCCCTTATAGAGCTTAACTAGATAGAATAAGGACCTAGGGAGGTGTTCTTTATATTCTTTATTTACTTTATAGATAAGCTCTTATTAGCTAGGGGGGATCTTTAGGTAGATAATATAAAGCTAGTAAAGCTCTAATATATACTTAATAAGTGTCTTTAAGAGATTAGCATAGGGTAGGGTATAAGCTATTATAATTAGTATATAGTAGTTATATAGTATTATAAGATAGTGGTTAATATTAAGGCCCTTACCTTAGAGGATAAGTATTAGACCTAATATAGGGTCCTACACCCTAAACCCTTAAACCTAATTAACTATAAGGGTAACACTCTAATAATAGGAGTTTATATAGTAAGGACCTAGCTAGGGAAATAGGCTAAGAAGAAGGGTAAGAAAGTAAAGGCTACCCTAAATATAGAATAGGTAAAATAGGTATTAGAGATAGTACTAGCTAGATACTACTAAGAAAGATACTACCTTTAATATAGGTCTAAGGACTACTTTATTTAAGAATACACCCTTCTCCTACCTTAGCGCTAGTAGGTTAGTGTTAATATATCTAGGGTAGATAAGGAAAGCATAGATAAGGAAGTAAATATCCCTCCTATAAAAAATAAGTAGCCCTTAAGTAGAGTCTTATATAGGGGCTAATAGGCTAGTTAACTTCTATATTATAGGATAATTTTAACCGCTATATAGAAATAGAATAGGATATAGTAAAATACATAAACTAACTACTATTCCTTATTTCTATACTTTTTAATATATATTATTTTATTAATATCTAAATTAATTATAGTTATAATTACTATAGTATAATAAGTAAATTAGCGGTAAGATAGCTTAGCCTAGAGCTTATATAGTTACTAAAATAGAGGTATATTTATACTATAGTAGAAATAGAATAAAAAGGAAAGTAGGTTAAGGAAGATACCTCTTCTATAACCTATATAGTACACACTAGAATTAACATAAATAGCTAGGAGTTATTTATATACCTATATATTATCCCTAGCCTAACCTAGGATATAATATTTAGAATGCCTTAGTTAGAGTAGCGTGGAGTAGTGATTTATATAGTATAATAATAACTAGTTATTAGAGCTATAGAGGGCCTTTACGTTTCTAAGTCCTCTACTTAGGTAATAGAGGTCCTAATATAGGGAATTATTAGATCCCTATACGCCACTAAGGCTTATAGGGCACACTAGAATAAGGACACTACTATAAGGTTTATTACTATAAGCTTAAAGGAGATAATAATAGTACTATAGATTATAGCGCCTAAGATAAAGCTAGCTACTCCTAATATATTAGCACTACCTAAGGAGTTAGCGGACTTTATAGACCTCTTTAATAAGTCTAAGGCTAATAGCTTACCCCCTTATAGAGGGTCTCTTAACCACTATATATATATACGCAAGAACCTAGATAGGTCTAAACTAGCACTCCTATAGGGACCCTTATATAATATACTATAGGATTAGCTTTTAGAGGTTTAACGCTAGATTATAGATCTAATAGATAAGGGATAGATCTATACTAGCTCCTTAGCGGCCATAGCCCCTATCCTTCTTATTAAAAAGGTAAATAGTGGTTAGCGTTTCTATATAGACTACTATGCTCTTAATAAGATAATAGTATAAGACTATTACCCTCTCCTACTAATTAAAGAGACACTATATTCCCTATCCTAAGTATATTAGTTTATAAAGGTAGATATCTATATAGTATTTTATAAACTATAGATAGCTAAGGGCTAAGAGCACCTTATAGCGTTCTATATAAGGTTTAGTTTATTTAAATAGCTAGTCTACCCCTTTAGCTTAGCTAGCGTACCTATAACCTTCTAGTATTATATTAATAAATCCTTAGGGGATACACTAGGAGACTTTATTATAGCCTACCTTAATAATATTCTAGTTTATTTAGGGGGGTTAAGGAAGGACTATATAAAGAAGGTCTAGTTAGTCCTTAGTTACTTAAGGGCTATAGGTTTATACCTTAACCTTAATAAGTCTATATTTGCTATAAAAGAGGTTTAGTACCTAGGATATATTATTATAGTAGGCTACTTAATCCACCTAGATCCTATAAAGGTTATAGCTATAAGGGAATAGGCAGTACCTATAAAACTATATAGGGTTTATAGCTTCCTAGGATTTGCGAATTTTTATTATAATTTTATTAGTAACTTCTTAGAGATAGCGGCTCCGCTAATATAACTTACTAAGAGGAATATCCCCTTCTAATAGGGACCTAAGGAAGAGAAGGCCTTTAAGAGGTTAAAAGATACCTTTATTATATATCTAGTACTAGTATAATAGGACCTAGACTAGCTAATAGTAGTGGAAGCTAATTATTTAGGTAAAGCTATTAGTAGGTACCTCTTATAATAAGGTCCTAATAGCATTCTATACCTAGTTACTTACTTTTCTACTAGCCTTATATCCTTATAGAAGAATTATATAATTTATAATAAGGAGTTACTTACTATTATCTCTTACCTTAAGGTATAGTTAGTAGAACTTTAAGGTATACCCTATTTATTTACTATCTATATAGATTATAAGAACCTAGAGTACTTTACTACTCCTTAGTTAATATTAGAGAGATAGGCTTAGTAGGTAAATATATTTATACTATTTAACTTTTACCTATAATATAGACCTAGTATATAAGCCTAATACCTAGATACCCTTTTCTAAAGGGAGTAGAACTAGACTAGATTACCTCTAAGGGTAGGGTATATCCTATAGCCTATTATAATTATATAACTCTTACTATTACCTAAGAAGTAAAGGGATAATACTAACCTAGCGCTATACTATATATAAGTATTACTACTACTAGTAGGGAAGGTCCTTTTTACTACTAAGTACCTTTAGTCCCTATAGGATTAGGCTATTATATTAGACCTAATATATAGTATCTAATTAAGGACTATCTAGGAAGGGGGCTAAAGGTTTCCCCTAGAGGCACTAATAAGGGAATAGGTTATAGATTATTCTATAAGTATATATAGAGCGCTTTAGTTTAGGGGCTATATATAGATTCTAGCTTAGGAGCTACTTATAATAACCCTTATATAATAATACTATAATTTACTAGTAGCAGGGTACCTAGGTTATAACACTATATTTTAATTATTATAATAATAATTCTATTAGAATAGGATATTATAGGATATTACTTAGTTTATTTATAACTATTATTATTTTAGTAGTTATAAGAGCTAGTAATAATACTAGGGTTTACTAAAGCCTTTACCTATCCCTAATTAGTTCTAGTTTTAGATCTTTATTAACTTTATAATAAACTTACTAGTAGTATCCCTAGAGAGGCTATGGTCTAGCCCAAAGGGCTAATCGCGGGTGCCTGCGCGACCGTGCGGGTGATGTGCCCGATCCAATTGCGCCATAGAGGGAACAAAAGAATACGCATTGTACAAGTCTCTGTGACTTGTGCAATTGACACCTATATTACTAGGATCTAGGCTAAGCCTAGACCATCACATAGGCTCCTTCCCTATGTGACCTCTACCTTCCAATCTGACGTCTGTTGACATCACAACCGCTAGCTAGTAATACCGCGTATCCCCCAGGGACCGATCTATTCCCTGTAAGCCTAGGAAGAGCCCTGTCATGACTTGACCACTTTGCACGCAGCCGGCTCGAACCTATGACCTTAGGTGACTTGTACAATTGTCACGGTCTAGCCCAAAGGGCTAATCGCGGGTGCCTGCGCGACCGTGCGGGTGATGTGCCTGATCCCGTTGCGCCATACGATGACAACAAAAGAATACGCATTGTACAAGTCTCTGTGACTTGTGCAATTGACACCTATATTACTAGGATCTAGGCTAAGCCTAGACCATCACAATAGTATCTTATAGTTATTATAGATAGACTCTTAAAGTTTATATAGTTAGAAGCTATAACCTTTATTAGGGCTAAGGAGTATATAAAGTAGTTTAAAATAGTCTAGTAGAGGTTTTAGGGTTTTCCCTAGTTTATTATTATAGATTAAGGGTTAGACTAGTTAGGAAAATTTTAGATAATATTATACTCCCTTATAGGGATAGACTAGTTACTCTCTATATCTTACTACCTATAGACTAATAGTAGTATAGAGTAGGTAAACTAAGAAGTTTAGGTAATATTATATATTATAGTTTCCTTTTTATAGTTTAATTAGCTAGAGCACTTAGCTACTTATTAGCTTATAATTAATAATAAGCCCTCTTCTATAATAGGAGTTAGTCTAAATAAGTTACTTTATAGCTATAATTTAGAACCTATTTAGATATAACTAAACTAGTTAGTATCTATAATAATACCTAAGGGATAAGCTATATAGTTCCTTAAGTACCTATAAGAGAGTACCTAACTAGTATAGGCTATAATAGCCTATACTTAATAAAAATAGTAGGACACTATATTAGCTTCCTAATAGCTAGTAGAATAGTTTTAGGTAGGGGATAAAGTATAGCTTTTACTAAAGAATATTAAGATAAACCACCCCTTATAGAAACTTAATTAGGTTATAGTAAAATATATAGTCTTAGAAGTGCTAATACTACTAATAGTATAGTTAGATATCCCTAGGGGTATCTATCTAGTCTTCTATATAAACCTTATTAAATAAGCTATAGAGGACCCTCTTCCTAGCTAGAGGCTTTAGGACTCTTACCTAGGGCTAGAATAGGTCCTAATAAAGGATAATAATAAACTTATTAAGGAGTACTAGGTAGAATAGATTCTAGTAGTATAGAATACCCTAGGTTAGGGAGGAGATATAATATACTAGTAAAATAGGTAGGTTATATTTAGCTAATATAGGAGTTATATTTAGCTAATATAGGAGCTATTAGAAAGTATAGTATAGATAGTTACTATAGGTATAATAGGGGTATAGGGGGTATTATAATAGGGGGGATAGATATTTCTATAGTTCTAGATAATATAGGTAGAATAATAATTAGTAAGTATAAAGGTTAACCTATCTCTAGGTTAGCCTCTAGTAAGGGATAAGTAAAGAATAGGGTCTAGCACTAGGGAGCGCCTACTAGTTAGGGTATATTAGATATAATAGTTAATAAGCCCTAGGTTAGGGCTAAGTTAGGAGTATTTATAGTAATAATAAGAAGGTAAGTTATCTTTATACTTAATATATTATTAACCACTATAGTAATAGGGAGAGAGAGCTTTAAGGAGGAGAGTAGATTAATTATAGTATTCCTAATATATAGTATTTAGACTGCCTATAATCTACTAGTTTTACTAGAGTAGAATACCTATAACTTACTATATAGACCTTACTATACTATAGCTACTTATAGGGCTACTATAGCTAAAAGGAATAATCTTAAGTTTATTTAGGGCTATAGTAGGGGAGATAGAAGAAGGGGGTGCCCTAAGGGTAGAATAAATAGAAGCTAGGTTAAACTAGGCCTAGTCTAGAAGGGCTTTTTATTAACTTATAAGGGTATAGAAGCCCTAGAATAGCACTAGTATCTATCTCTTAGTTTCTACTATCTTTAGAATACTAGGCTAGATAATATAGTTACCTACCTTAATTATAGCCTTAAGATCCTTTAAGTAATATTAAAGTTAAGGGTTTATAGATAAATACCTTATTATCTAAATATAGGTTATATAGTTTTACTAATATAGGAGATAGGAGGTACTACTAGGGAGAGAACTATAGTTTAGGATACCTATAGTAAGGGATTTCTTAATATATAGCCTATAGGGCTACTACACTACTTATAGAGTAGTATACTCCTTATTATCTAAGTTTCCTTCTATAAGGAACTTACTAATAGACTAATTTATAGGTATAGAGAGAATAGCTAGGATATAAGGAGGATAGTAACTAGAGTTACTATAATAGTTACTACTATAGTTAGCTATATTTAATAAGGGTATAATATAGGGATAATAGGTAAATAAAGTGTTATTAAGAGGGATATAATAGAAAGGTATAATAGGGTTTATAATATCTTAGAGGATTTTCTATATAAGGGAAAGTAAAAGTTATAATAAAATAAATAGTAGATAGAAAGTAGGGGCAGGGCTAGGGTTAATATAATAATAATACAGGGCTTAATAACTATATTACGCGCCTAGCCTATGCCTAGGACTAAAATAAAATAATAGGATAGAAGGTTTAAGATAGGGCTAGGGTTAATATAATAATAACATAGGGCTTAGTAACTATGTTACGCGCCTAGTCTAGTCCTAGGATTAAAATAATAGGCTTATATAACATATTAAAGAGGAGAAGTAAGGGTATATATAAGGGCTTAGGCTTTGCCTAAGCATTCTCTAGAGTATATATATATTATATATACGTAGGGATAGATAGTCCTAAGTATCTGCTAAAGTGTATATATATTATATATATATAGGGGCAAATCCTAAGGGCCCTAAGTCTAGAATGTATATATGCTATATATATAAAGGCATAGGGAAGAGGATAAGTGTAAGGTAGTTAGGGGGTTATAAGAGCCCTAGTAAGGATAGGTTTCCTACCTTCCTCTTCTCTTTCCCTAAGTTTCTTAATACTATATTGACGCCCTATCGCAGTCGCCTAGGGGCCAGTCCATAACAAGTAGCTATATTTAACTATTCTTATTGTAATGGACTCGAGCTCGAGGCTCGGGTCCTTCTCGGGTCCGGGAGGGCTCTGGAAAGGGCGCGGAGAGTGCATAAGGTAGTATACAGAGGTTATGCGGACTTAGGGCTTACTACACGCACTACACGCATAGACTATATATAGGAGGATATATAGCTATATACTATATAATCTCTTACTTAGCTTTTTCTTTTCTCTTTAAGAATAGTAATTACACTTTAGATACTTATTTATAGTTACCCTAAGGCTAGTTTATAATATTTATTATTCTTTACTTTCTTTATATCCTTCCCCTTTTAGCTATATCTTAATAATAGTATAACCTTTATTAAGTAGGATAGAAATAGGTAAGCTAGCTATATTATAGGTGCTTATTAGGGAGTAGTTAGTATAGATCTAAGTGCTTTATAAGAACTAACACTAAGTAAGGCAAAAGCTATTACCTATAGGGGCACTATTTAATAGTAATAGGACGCTCTTTATAGCCTAGAAGAGTCTTATAGGCTATAAGCTAGTTATAGACTAGGGGTTTATTAGGGGCATTAAGGACTAATAATACTTTATTTACTAGAACCTTTTAGTAAAGGTTTAGGCCTAGGTTATACCCTACTTTAAGAAGGGAAACTTAGTAAACTTTAATATAAGGCGCTTCCTTAATTACTTAGGGGAAATATTTAATAACCCCTATTAATAGGAATTAGCTATTACTAAGCTTAACTAGTTATAATAATAATAATATAAGTGGTTTAGTGACTTCTATATATAGTTTAAATAAAAACTTACGCTTATAGGTAGGCTAGGTTAGGTAAATAAGGTAAAGCTTTTAAAGCTATATACTACCCTTAATAAGCAAATAAGGGACTATAGCGTAGGATATAATATTCCCTAGGCTAACTACTCTATAGTATTAGCTTAGTTTAGGAATATTATATTAGATATTAAGTCCTATTATTTAGAGAAAAAGCATTACTTATATTACTAGGTATAACCAGCTCCCTAGGTAGACTAGTCTTTAAGGTAAGATAAGGATATACTAATAATAGATATCTAGTTAGTAGGTATAGTAGGGGCCTAGAAGGGCTCTAGGAAAGCTATAGGTTACTAGTAATAGGGGGTAAAAAGGGCTAAATAGGTTTCCTAGGAGGTACTTAATATATAATATAAGGAGGGTAAGTATATATAATATAGCTCTAATAAGCACTAAGTTATAAAGTATTCCTTATATTACGCTATTTATCTAAAGGAGATACTAGTAGTTAATACTTATAAGGTAAAAGATATTAACTCTAAGGATTTAAGTAATAAGTTAGAAAAAGAGAATCCCCTTTATTAAGTTATTTAAATAAGGAGGAGGAATAGAAGCTTAGAGAGGCTTTATAGTATATAGTTAAGGTTAAGAATAACTTTAAATATATCTAGAGTAATATAGATATATTACCCTTCTTAGTCCCTATATTAATAAATAAGATAACCTTTTTAGATATATAAGTTAATATAGGATATAATTACTATACTACTATTAGTAAATACCTAGTCTAGAAGCTATAACTAGAATATATCCCCCTACTAACTAAGAGGTTAGTTTATATAGTAGTTAGTGTAAAAAAAGAGGGAAGGGAGAATTATAAGGTAAGCTTATTAATTATATATATTATCTATTTTTAGATAGATATAGATAGATAGGAGACGCTAATTATAGCGTATATAATCCTAGGATTAATAAGATAACTGTTAAAATTATGCTATTTATAGCACTATTTTATAGGCCCACTAGTTGCCTAGTTGCGTTGTTGCAACGTTGGTTACGAGGCGTTGCCTGCAGCGTTGTTAGCTGTGGCCAGCTTTGGCTGTGACCTGCGCTCCTGCACACAACCAACCCACAGGCTTGTATAACTAAGCCGACTAGGCTACCCTATAGGGAAGCTAAAATCGACTGTAACTAGGGAACTAGTAGTCGTATAAAAGGCTGACTTATACTGTTCGAATCCTTAATTTTTTCTGGATTTAATAATGTATTTTATTTATAGGGTTGCTTATTAGATTGCTTAGTTAGTGCACGTGGGTGGCTAGATTGTATGGTCGTGAGTTGATTTTTTACTTTTCACATACAAATGAATTTTGCGGAAAATAAAAAATAGCTCCTAAGGCCCGGCTAGCGACCCCCTTCCGTTAATATGGTCGGTAGGTCTATGAGGGGACTCAGAAAATCCTCTCATTGCTCGTTAGATCGTTCGTCTAGCTGAAATCTACTATATTCAACTATCAAAGCTCTATATCTTGAAGAATCGTCGTATTATAGTGAATCTAGAAGCCGCCGCGTTAGAATCTACTAGGGAGGTCTTCCTATCCCTCTAGTACAGATTCCCTTCCATTTTCAATAATAACTTATCCTAGGGACTCTATAGATAGCGCGCTATAATATTAACTTAAATATATAACACTAATAACTAACTATAGGAGTAGCTAATAACCTATAGATTTAGGCTATAACTAATAGAGGGGTAGAGAAGCCTACTATATATATTATAGGATCTTTATTTATAGGAATAGTATATTAGGTAAGGAAGTAAAAGGAGTATATATAGCTTTATACTATAAGCTTATAGGAAATTATATCTATCCTATAGATTAATACTATACTAAAACCTATAGAGTAGGAGCTTTTAGTATCCTTACTAGAGGAGTTATAGAACTATAAGGACCTTTTCTAGGAGAGTAAGGCAAATGCCCTACTACTATACTAGGGTAAGTCTAATTACTATATTTACCTAAAGTAGGATATAAAGGGTAATAAACTAGACTTACTATAGGCTCTACTATATAATATACTATATTAATATCTCCTAGAGATATATAAGTAGGTAATAGACTTAATAAATAAGGGCTAGATTAGGGTAAGCTTATTATTAGTAGTAGCACTAGTTTTACTAGTAAAGAAACCTAGGGGTAGTTAGAGGTTCTATATAGACTATTACGCACTAAATAAGATTATAGAATAGGACTATTATCCCTTACCTTTAGTAAAAGAGATACTATACTCCTTAGCTAAGGTAAAATAGTTTATAAAGCTAGATATATAAGCAGTGTTTTATTATATTTATATTACTAAGGGCTAGGAATACTAGACTACTTTCTAGATATAATTTAGATTATTTAAGTAATTAGTATATCCCTTTAGTTTAGTAGGTATACCTATAACCTTTTAGAGGTATATTAATAGTGCACTTAGTAGTATCCTTAGGGACTATATTACTACTTATCTTAATAATATCTTAATCTATATAGGGGGGTTATAGAAAGACTATATATAGAAGGTCTATAGGGTATTAGCTAGACTATAGTAGGCTAGGTTAAACCTAGATATTAAGAAGTGTATTTTTATAATAAAGGAGGTTAAGTACCTTAGGTTTATTATCTATATAGGGAAATAGATTTACCTAGATAATAAGAAGATTACTATAATTAGGGATTAGGAAGCCCTAATATAGGTCTAAGGAGTATATAGGTTCCTAGGGTTTACTAACTTTTATTATAACTTTATACTATAGTTTTTAGAAGTTATAGGTCCCCTAATTAACCTAATAAAGAAAGGTATAGTATTTTACTAGATAGAGGTATATAAGAAGGCTTTTAAAATACTAAAGCTAGCTTTTATATTATACCCTATTCTTATATAATAAGACCCTAATAAGGATATAGTAGTAGAGGTAGACTACTTAGGAATAGTATTAGGAGGCTACCTTTCCTAGATAAATAATAAAGGGGTCTTATACCTAGTAGTATACTACTTAGCTTACTTATAGCTAGCTTAATAGAATTATATAATATATAATAAGAAGCTTCTAGTAATTATCTTATACCTTAGGGCATAGTTAATAAAGCTATAAAGTATTAATAGGCTATTTATAATACTTATAGATTATAAGAACTTAGAGTACTTTATAGCCCTAAGAGAGATATTAGAATAGTAAGCATAATAGGCAAAGACTCTAGTACTCTTTAACTTCTACTTATATTATAGACTAGGGACTTAGGTAAGTAGACTAGATATATTATTAAGACACTATTAGGAGGAGGTATAGTCCGCTAAGCTAAAGGTACCTATTATATAGTTAATAATAATACCTATATAGTTTAGCTTTAGTTAGGGATAACTATATATAAATATTAGACCTATAGTAGCCCTAGAAAGCACTACTTTAGAGAATAGTTTAGCTTTAGCTCTAGATATTCTAGCTAGAGACTCCTTATTTATAGATAGGTACCTTTAGTCCCTATAGGATTAGGCTATAGCCTATAATAAGACTTATAGGTTATAGCTTAAGGTAGTAAAGGCTAGGGCTTAGAAGTTTCCTAATATAGTAGGTATAAGGGAGTAGATTATAGACTATTAGATTAGTGTAAAAGGAGTACTTTAATTCTAGGGCTAGACTTAGGTGCTAAAGTAGGAACCCTTAACTATAACCTTAATCTAATAGATATATAACTTACCCTTACTAGGTTACCTAGGGTAGAATACTACCTTTAAAGCGCTCTAGAGGGACTTCTATTAGGATAGTATATTATAGAATATAGTATAGTTTATATAAAACTATTACTACTATAGGGGGTAGAAGAGCTAGTAGCTATAATAAGGCTTACTAAAGCTAATTCCTCCGCTAGATAGATATTAGTTATAGATCTGTATTAACTTTATAATAAAGCTCCCTACTTAAGATTAGGCTAACCTATAGTTCCTTATAGTAATTATAGATAGACTCTCTAAGTTTATATAGCTTAAGGCTATAATATTAATAAAGGCTAAGATATATATAGAGTGGTTTAAATACTATTAGTAGTGGTTCTATAGGTTCCCTACCTAGATTATTATAGATTATAGTTTAGATTAGTTAAGTAGTTTTTAGATAGTACTTTATAAGAAGGTAGGTATAAAGTAACTACTATTAACCTTATATTACCTATAGATAGATAGAGGTATAGAGAGAGCTAACTAGGAGGTTTAGGTAGTGTTATAGGTAATATTATCCTTCTTATAATTTAAGTAGGCTAATTACCTACTAGCCTACTAGCTAGTATTAAATAATAGGGATTCTTTAGTAATAGGAGTAAGTATAAATATAGCGCTCTATAGCTTTAATATACCTATAATCTAGGAGGCACTACTATTAGAGGTATTAAAAACTTTACTAAAAGGATAGGTATAAGCATTCCTATAGTACTTAAAAGAGAGTATAGACCTAATATAGGCTATAATAGCCTTTATCTAATAATAATAATAGGAAAGTATAAATAGTAGTTAGAGACTAGTGGAATAGTTCTAGGTTAGGGACTATATATAATTAAGCCTTTAGAATATTAAGATAAACTAACTATATAAGAAGTTAGATTAGGTTATAGTAAAGTATAAGGTACTAGAGGTGCTAATACTATTAACTATAAAGTTAGATATTCCTAGGGGGCTATACCTAATCTTTTATATAGATTTAGTTTAGAGGGTAGTAAAGGATCTATTACTAAGCTAGAAGCTAGCTAATAAATAACCTCCACTAGAGCTAATATTAATAGATATAGATAGTAACCTTATAGAATACTAGGTAGAGAAGATCCTTATAGCTAAAAACACCCCTAGTTAGGGAGTAAATTATAATATACTAGTTAAGTAAAAAGGTTATATTTAGCTAATATAGGAGCCCCTAGAGAATATATAGGATACTAAGGCACTAGATAGATTTAAGGTAAAATAGGGGGATATATAGATAAGTAATAGTCTAAAGTAAGTATAGAAATAGGTATAGTTTAATTTACCCCTAGAGAAGTAAAGCCTCTAGGATATATATAGAGGGGGAAGGTAGGGATAAGGAGGAGGTAAGGTTTAAAAATTTTTCTTATATAGTAAGGGAAGGGGAAGGGTATAAAGAGGGGTATATAATAAACTTAAGCTTAAGGCTTAGGTCTTTCTTAGGTCTAGGAGGGCTCTAGAAAGGGTATAGAGAGTGTATAAGGTAGTATATAGAGGTTATATAGACTTAGGGCTTACTACGCGCACTATACGTATAGACTACGTATAGGAGGATATATAGCTACACGCTATGCGATCTCTTGCTTAGCTCTTTCTTTCCTCTTTAAGAATAGTAATCGCACTTTGGACGCTTATTTGCAGTTACCCCAAGGCCAGTCCATAACACTTATAAGAATTCTAATTACCTAGTCTACTTCTTAACTACTTCCTATAGTCCTGCTATTTTATCTATTTCTATTTCTATAGGTAATAGTGTCTACTCTAGGTCTTTTAGTCCTATAGTAAAGAATATTAAATATTAAGAACTAGCCTTATAGCTACTATATATAAGTATTTAAAGTGTAATTAATATTCTTATAGAAGAAGAAGAAAACTAAGCTTAGGGTCTTATAGTATTCCCCTTAATAAGGGGCTATGCTTAGTTAGTGCGTGACCTACGCACTAGCTAGCGTTTAGCCGCGTGTAACCCGCGTACAACCCGCCCTCTTTCCGGAGACTCTCCAGAGGCTTCCCTGCTCCGCTCATGACCCGAGCTCATAGCTCGAGTCCATAACATTGACTTAGATATCTATTAAAGAGCTAAGTTTAGGTATTGAATTAGTTACCTTATACTTTTCTAGAGGGAGTGTTAAAATTATGCTATTTATAGCACTATTTTATAGGCCCACTAGTTGCCTAGTTGCGTTGTTGCAACGTTGGTTACGAGGCGTTGCTTGCAGCGTTGCCTGCAGCGTTGTTAGCTGCGGCCAGCTTTGGCTGTGACCTGCGTTCACAACCAACCCACAGGCTTATATGACTAAGCCGACTAGGTTACCCTATAGGGAAGCTAAAATCAACTATAACTAGGGAACTAGTAGTTATATAAAAGGCTGATGTATACTGTTCGAATCCTTGATTTCTTCTGGATTTTATGATGTATTTTATTTATAGGGTTACATATAAAAGTGCTTAGTTAGGCCACGTGGGTAGCTAGATTATATAGTCATAAGTTGATTTTTTATTTTTCCTATACAAATAAATTTTACAGAAAATAAAAAGTAGCTCCTAAGACCTAGCTAGCGACCCCCTTCCGTCGATACAGTTAGTAGGTCTATAAGGGGACTTAGAAAATCCTCTTATTGCTCATTAGATCGTTCGTCTAGCTAAAATCTACTATATTTAACTATCAAAGCTCTATATCTTGAAGAATCGTCGTATTATAGTGAATCTAGAAGCCGCCGCGTTGAATCTACTAGGGAGGTCTTCCTATCCCTCTAGTACAGATTCCCTTCCATTTTCAATAACTAGGTTATTAATCTTAATTTTTAGCCTATCTATATTAGTAATTAAAAAGAGGAAAGGCATGGCGCTATTAAGGATATAGAAGTTAATTATAAGGATAAAGGTAGCTAGGCAAAAGGATATAGGGTGCACTTATATATTAACTAAAGCTTGCTAGGTCTAAGTATAATATATATATAAGTCGCTGGTTTATAGCTAGTAGCTTGCTAATATTATATAGACCTAGCCCTTCCTTCTAGTATTAGGCGCCGCGGTGCTCTAGCGCTGCGGTGTATGTATATGCGTGGGTTATGTTATAAGGGGCCTTATAATTATCCCCCCCCTTATTACTAGGCTCCTAAATAGCTTTTGCCCTATATTTTATAACTATTTACTAACTAGTAGTTATATTAAAATAATAATAAATCATAATCTATAATAATAAATAATAGTTAGCGCTTACCTTTGCACACTTTTCCGCACCGACCTAAAGGTCCGGGAACGTCTCTTAAACATAAGAAAACGCAATATTTAAAATCGCCTTATTTAATTACCCCCTTCTATAATATTATATAGTAATAGAGCTAGAGGCGGGTATAAGAATAAGGTACTAATAGTAATTAATAAAGGAATAGGGGGTTTAGTATAGAGCCGCTACTACCCTAACACTAGCGCAGGATAATTTACTATCTAAGAGAATAGTAATAGACCTCTAGAGAGTTAGAATACTATAAAGTAATTACTAGACTTATCCCTAGTAATAAAATAACTAAAGCCTAGTAAGCCTATAAAGCCCTTACCCTCTAGATAATAAACTATATCTAGACTAAATATAAATAGATAAACTATAATAATAATAGTAATATTTATACTATAAAGGAGGCCCTCTTATAGGTCCTTAAAGAAGTAATTAAGAAAGTATCTATTGAAAATGGAAGGGGAATCTAGCTAGAGGGATAGGAAGACCTCCCTAGTAGATTCCAACGCGGCGGCTTCTAGATTCACTATAATACGACGATTCTTCAAGATATAGAGCTTTGATAGTTAAATATAGTAGATTTCAGCTAGACGAACGATCTAACGAGTAATAAGAGGATTTTCTAAGTCCCCTTATAGACCTACTAACCATATCGACGGAAGGGGGTCGCTAGCCAGGCCTTATGAGCTATTTTTTATTTTCCACAAAATTTATTTATATATGAAAAGTAAAAAATCGACTTATAACCATATAATCTAGCCACCCACGTGCACTAACTAAGTAATCTAATAAGCAACCCTATAAATAAAATACATCATTAAATCCAGAAAAAATCAAGGAGTTAAACAGTATAAGTTAGCCTTTTATACAACTACTAGTTCCCTAGTTATAGTTAATTTTAGCTTCCCTATAGGGTAGCCTAGTTAGCTTAGTTATACAAGCCTATGGGTTAGTTATGTGCAGGAACGCAGGTCACAGCCAAAGCTGCTAGCCACGGCCAACAACGCTGCAGGCAACGCCTCGCAACCAACGTTACAACAACGCAACTAGGCAACTAGTGGGCCTATAAAATAGTGCTATAAATAGCATAATTTTAACACTCCCTCTAGAAAAGTATAAGGTAACTAATTCAATACCTAAACTTAGCTCTTTAATAGATATCTAAGTTAACCATAAATTTAATAATAAATCCAATAACTTTTCAACTAAAATTAATAACTTTTTAACAGAATTCTAGTGTTTTTGTTAATTTTAAGATTTTTCAACTTTTTAGTTGTTTTTCTTTAAAACTAGGCCTTTGTGTTCGTAAGACCTAATAGTTGAATAAATTGTTAAAATTTATCGTTAGGCAGGGGCTTAGTTAAGCCATCTGTAGGCATCTCTTTAGTATTAATGTAGATAACCTTAGCTATACCCTTCTATACCTTTTCTCTAGTATAGTTAAATTTTAGTAGGGTATGCTTTGTTCTGCTATGAAGAGCAGGGTTATTAGCGGTTATTATAGCGCCTTAGTTATCGCTAAAAATCGGAACAGGAGGTGCTATAGGCAGCTTAATTTCCTTAAAAAGGCTATAGAGCCACTCTAGCTCCCTAATAGCTTCACATAGAGCATCTAATTCGGCCTCTAATGTTAATAAAGCTATTATAGTTGCTTTCTTTGATTTCTAGCTAATAGGTCCTTTAGCTAGCTTATAGAGATAAGCATAGGTTGATTTAGAGGACTTATCTCCCGTGAAGTCGCTATTATAGAAGCTAATAAGGGTTGTAGAAGCTTTAATAGCGTTTTTAGACCTTCTATAAGTTATAGAATAACTTATAGAGCCTAGAAGGTATCTAAGCAGATGTTTAGTAGCATTTAAGTGCTCTATATAAGGCTTAGCTAACGCTATTAAAAGCTACTGAACCAGAAAAGCAATATTAGGCCTTATAAGGAGCATTAAGTACATAATAGTCCCTATAATACTCTGATATAGCTTATAATTAGAGGGGGAAAGAGGTTTAGTAAGGTGGGCTGCCTATTTAATAATTCCAGGTTGTAGGGGAATTTTAGTAGGCCTAGCATCTTTTATATTAAATCTCTCTAGGGCTTCAGAAATATACTAGGACTAGTGGATAGTTAGGGTCCCTTTCTTTCGATTTCTAGTGATTTAAACGCCTAGGAAAAATTCGGCTAGCCCACGATCTTCTATAGGCTAAGCTTTATGTAATAGCTTCTTTAGCTTATTAATATAAGCTAGATCTAGTCCTATTAGAAGACAGTCATCCACATAAGTCGCTATATATATAGATGTAGTTAGGTTAAAGAAGATAGCCGGGTTAGATATAAGGGGGTGGAAGCCTAATTTTCAAAGAAGTTCCTTTAGGGCCTACTGCCACTCTCTAGAGCTCTGTTTTAATCTATATAAAGCTTTCTATAGGAAAATAACCTGCTTTTAAGAGGGATTATAGCCGTATTTCTTAAGTAATTTAGCTATTTCAGGCGTAGTAGCTTTAGCAAATTCAACGAATCCATTAGGGATCTACATATAAATAGCTTCCTTTAGTAGACTATTTAGAAAGGCCCCTATAAAATCAACCTATTTAACTTCCCAGTCATTACAAGCCGCTAGGGCTAGTAAAATCCGCTAACTAGGGGGAATGCTAGTAGCAGCGTAGGTCTTGATATAATCCTGACCTTCTATCTGTATAAAGCCTTTTGCAACGAGTCAGGCCTTATGTTTTATAGGATTATTTTCTTTATCCTTTTTAAGCTTATAGATAAGCCTATTTTTAAGAACTTTTTAGCCCTTAGGAATTTAGTCTATCCCTATAAATTTAAAAGTTCTAGTAGCTAATAGCTGCTTAAATTCGCTAAAGGTTACATTAACCTATTTTTAGCTATCCTTGCTTTTTAATGCCTGCTTCCAAGTCTTAGGCGTATCCGAATCGTTATTGTTGTTAGCTAACGATTTAGCCTTTTATTGCGCCTTAAAGCATATCTCCTTAACGAAAGAAGATAGGTTGAAATCATCAATATCCATAGAATCAGGGTCGATTAAAGAATCCGAATCTAAAAGCGGTTTTTCGATAGCACCCTTATTAGGGGCGCTAGAGCTTGGGCTCTCTAGGGGTAGCGCAGGGGGTACAGCGGTCGTCCCGGGCGTTGTTGTAGGCGCGGCGGGCGCTGTGGGCGCTAAGGGCGCTAGAGGCTTTAGATAGTTATCCTGAACCTCTAGATTATCTCGTGAGATATTAGCTTCTCCCTCTGAAGGATAGCTCCCTAAAGGCTTAGGGGACCCTACAGAGCCTATATCCTCTATAATCTTAATAAAGCTAGTCTTAATAACTAACCTTTTAGAGGGTATATAAACAAGATAGACGCTAGAACCTAGAGTAGCAAGCAGCCGGCCAGGGATAGTCCTAGGGGCTAGCTTCTGAAGCTTTGATCTCTGCTCCGGAGGTATTAGAACCTCGTAATAAGACCCTATAGCCCTAATTTTCAAGAAGTCAGGCTTATAGATAGTCTTAGGCTCTAAGTTAGCTAGAAATAGCTGCTTAGGGGTTAGGGGCTTAGTTATATTAGCGGTGATGTTAACTAAGTCCACTATAGCTAGAAGGATATAAGACTATAGATATAAAGGTAGCTTAGACCACTAAAGTGTAGCTCTAAGCTAGTCTAGGATAACCCTAATAGCCCTCTCAACTAGCCCATTCTATTCGTAAATATAGGGGCAAGAGGTGCTAAAGCAAATTCCCTTAGAAGATAACCAGTGCTAAAGTTCGTTATTAATTTCAGTACCTCCGTCGAAGTAAAGGTGCCTAGGATACGCGTTATATAGGTTTTTTAGGGCCTTAAAGAAGCCCTTAATAGCAGTATAAAGGGTCTAACCTTCTTTATTAGCTAATAAAAAGCACTATTTATACCGGGATTTTCGATCAATAAGTATAAGGACTAGGGCCTTCTTATTATGTGGTATAGGCTCGATTTTAACCGTATCTCCCTCTAGGATATCTAAAACCCTAGGGGGGTCCTAAATAGGTCTTTTAGTTAGTCTTCTAACAGCCTTTAATTGCATACAGGCTATATAGTTAAAATCCTTGTCTTTAATAGCGGAAAAATCAGGGATCCCTTTAGCTAATTTCGAAGATTTCTTAAGTAAAGGGAGGCCAATGTAGCCTAATCAAATGTGCTAAAGAAGGGCTAAATCTAGCAATTTCTTATAGCTAGAATCTAGCTTTTTAGAGCTATTATCCCCTAGCTCCCTCTGTTGCCAGGCCTCTTAAGAATTACAGGCCTCTGGGGGCAATAGACGGCCACTATCGTCACCCAAGTTATTAGGGTATAGACCTTCTAAACCCCCTATAGAAGATGCCTAACTAGGAGGAGCTTCGGTGGGACATAGGGCTGAATCTTTGTCTTCGGAATCTAGTTCTTTGATTTGTTGATATTCCTCGGGATTAAATGCTAGCTGCGGAATTTGAACCTCTATAGGGTAGGAAAACCCTAATTCGGTCTTATAGGCTCGTTGTTGGTTGCAATATTGAGAGCCTATAAAGGAGAGGTGGGTTAAATGCTTGCAGATCTTAGGAGTAGCTTGCCCCTTAATCTGCAAAAAGAAGCCGTGTTTAGTAGGTTCTAATAACCTACAGGGGCTTTTATCGGCTAGGAAAAGCTGATCTTTAGCTAGATAACCTCCCTTAAGATAGTGGGATAAACCGCTAACTAGGTTAGTATCTATACCGGGGAAATATAGGGCATCTAGCAGAGCTAAAGGCCTATATTCTGGTGGATTTTTCTTAACCAGAACGTTAAAAATAGCGGTGCCTCTTCCTTTAGGATAGATAGGTCCTCCTGCTGTAATTATAGGGCTGGTTTGACCTTTCTTAAGAGGCTTAAAGTCCCTAAAGAAAGCCCTATTATTACAAATATAATAAGAAGAACCTATATTATATAGAAGGGAGTTTTTAACCACATCATTAGAGTAGCTAAAAGTAGGCTTGCTAGTAGTGTCACTAGTAGTGGTACTAGAAGTATCCAAATCAGATTTAGAATCACTACTATCCTCACTGCTAGACTCGCTAGAATCTAGTTCTTCAACGTATCCCGTGGCTAGGCTATAGCCTAACGCAAAAGCAGCTTCTTTTCCTTTATCCCTGTTACCACTCTTCTTCTTCTGCTTTTTCTTCCTAGAGGCTTTAGAAGGGTTTGAATCCTTCTTATCCTGCTCTTTAGTAGCGTTAGTAGAGTCCTTCTTAGTATTAGGATTAGATAATTTCTTTTCCTTATCCTTAGAATTTCCCTTATTATTAGAAGCCTTATAGCTAAGAGCTTTAGCCACAGGAGAGGTTTTATCCCTCTGTTCTTCTAATAAATCCGCCATAAGGAACTATAAATTTAGGGTATTTACAGGCAGTCCTTGTGCCCTAGCAGCTCTGATAGTAAATCTTTGTCTCTTAGCCTAGCTAGGGAAGGTCTGCTTTAATGCGTTAATATAATAGTTTACTTAATCTATAGGAGCGATCTCTATACTACAAAGTTATAGTCTAGCTAGTAAGTTATTAAAATTAGCATTAAAAGCCTCTAAAGATCCCTTATAATTTAAAAAATTTAGGGAGTAGTAGCTAGCGTATAGCGTACCTCGCTAGATTTCAGCACTCTGCGAATATTACCTAATAAGGACTTTATAGGCTTCTTCGGGGGATTTTTGCTAACATATAGCTGCCTATGGCCCAGGTTAGCAACTATCTCTTAATATCATTAAAAGAATAGCTTAATCACAGTTAGCTAGATAGCCTACTAAGCTAGGATTATCTATAAATTCAGGTAATCCTAGGGCTCTAAATTATATGCTTAGGGCTTGCTTCCACTAATTATAGTTTTCAGGGCCTTTTAACTTAGCTCCCTTAGGAATAGAGTGAACCTTCTTATTTAGTTCCTTAATAGCCCCTGTATTAAAGGCAGCTTATAAGTTACTAGAAGGTAAACTCGCAGAATTAGCGGCAGGCAGGTCTTCTACCGGAGCTTTAGTATTTTCTTCCCTTAGCTTAATAGAATCCTAAAGACCTTGCATAGCAGTCATAGTTTGCGTTAATTTATCTAATAGATCTTTAATGCTAGCCTCGTTTTTTAGACGATTTGACTTAGTATGCTTAATAAAATTAGTTAAGGTCTTGCCTTATTGTTTAATTTGGCTCTGTATCTGTTATTACAGTTATAAAGCACTAGCTTAAACAGCCAGACCTTCTATTTCTATCCTATTAGGGTCCCTAGGGGGGCTAGAAGGGCCTGTAGCAGGTCCCTTACCCTTATAACTCGGTGGTGCCATCTCTAAAAGTTCCTGTGCAAGATCTCTAAATTTCTTCCTGTTGCAAATATCGCGCGCTGGAAGCTAGGTTGTGGCGCAACCGGGCTGCGTACGCAAATTATGTGGCGGGGCTGTTTGAAAGGGTGCCCCTTAAGGTCTAAAAGTGGGTCTGCGGTATGCGCGGGCAGAAACGGACCGGAGAAGATTCTCTGCGAAAATTTTCTTAACACTAAAAATAACGGATAGGAATAATAGCTATTGCAGCAGCCACAACGCAACATAACGTGATGTATAGTGCGTGCAACGTAGTGTAATAGGTCAAAAAGCCTAGTATTAATATACTAGATGTTCGATGATTTAAAGGATACAGCGTATCTACTATTGTAGATAATATTAAATATAACGGTCGCAGCAGTGAATAGGATCACTAAAAAGAGGTTGTGGTTATAACTAGATAGTTACGGTTGCAATGTGGTGGTTGCAGGTGCGGCTGTAGTTAAATTCAACACCAAGGGTCTGATGTTGTGATGCGTAGAGCTAGTAGATGAAAGCTTCAACTAGCGGTTTCCTTTGTAATCTAAGAGCCCACAGGTCTAGTAGAGAGTAACTAGTACCTAAAATCAAGCACTAATCGCAGTAGAATAACGCAGTAATGTAGTAATCTTTAGGCCTCCCGGGCTCATAACCTATTAAAAATAGAAGGGGAATCTAGCTAGAGGGATAGGAAGACCTCCCTAGTAGATTCCAACGCGGCGGCTTCTAGATTCACTATAATACAACGATTCTTTAAGATATAGAGCTTTAATAGTTAAATATAGTAGATTTCAGCTAGACAAACAATCTAACAAGTAATAAGAGGATTTTCTAAGTCCCCTTATAGACCTACTAACTATATTAATAGAAGAGGGTCGCTAGCCAGGCCTTAGGAGCTATTTTTTATTTTCCATAAAATTCATTTATATATGAAAAGTAAAAAATTAACTCACGACCATATAATCTAGCCACCCACGTGCACTAACTAAGCAATCTAATAAGTAACCCTATAAATAAAATACATTATTAAATCCAGAAAAAATTAAGGATTCGAACAGTATAAGTCAGCCTTTTATACGACTACTAGTTCCCTAGTTACAGTCGATTTTAGCTTCCCTATAGGGTAGCCTAGTCGGCTTAGTCATACAAGCCTGTGGGTTGGTTGTGAACGCAGGTCACAGCCAAAGCTGGCCGCAGCTAACAACGCTGCAGGCAACGCCTTGTAACCAACGTTGCAACAACGCAACTAGGCAACTAGTGGGCCTATAAAATAGTGCTATAAATAGCATAATTTTAACAGCTATTAAAGCTAAGTTAGCTTATTCTCTCTGTAAGGAAGCTATAGATTACTATAACTAGCTATAGAGGGATACCTATCTTAATAAGGAGGGTAATAAGATATAGGTGGCTAACTCTATTAAATATAGCTAATATATCTATCTATACTAGTAAGGCTATCCCGCCCCTCCCCTAGGCCACTCTAATATATTCTAGTAGGGTATATATTATAGTTTCTATTAATCTATTTACCCTATTTCCTATCTATAGTTCTAGGAGGAGGCCCCCTACCTTAGTAATAGCTATAAGTTATCTTACTATTACTACTTCTAGTACTTTTCCTACTATATTAAGTAGTAATATAGGTCTCTAGGTATTAGCCCTCCTTATCTCTTTAACTATCTTTCTATTCTTTCTAATTACTATAACCCTAGTAGTGTAGAAGTAGGCTAGGAAGTAGCTAACTTTAAGTACTATATTAAGTAGCCTAGTTATTATATAATAAGCTACTAGGCTATAGGCTTTAATAAATCTAGTAAGGAGCTTATTATTCCCTAGGGCCTTCTAGTTTACTATATCTAAGAGAATATCTATAATCTCCTTAGAGTTAAACTAGTCTATATCTTAGATTAGAGCATTATTAAGTTCTAGGAATATTAGATCTAGGATATAGGAAAGGTTAGCTACTAGCTTAGGGAAGAACCTCTATATAAGTAAGCTTACCTTATCCTTATATATAGTAGCTAGATTAGGGTTATCTTTAGATCTCTCTAGTTCTAGGAGCCTAGGGAGCTCTAGGGGTGCCTAGCTCTAGAGCCTTACCTATCTCTCTAGCCTCTAGACTCCTCTATCCTTACTCTAAGTATTAGCCTATCTTAGTATATCTCTCTAGGTATTCCTTCTTTTCTCTCTAATAACTTATTTCTACTTCTTATTAGTATTAGTATATACTTACTAGTTTACTTTAGTTCTTCTATACCTCTACTATCTCTTAGCCTATCTTACCCTAGTAATTACCTCTTTAGCCTATTTAGACTACTAAGCCTCTAGCCTAGGTAAGCCTCTAGGTTTCTAAGAGGCTACTAAGTTAGCTATCTACTATAGGTTTATAATAAGCTAGGTAGTATATATATTAATCCCTTCCTTATTATATAGTTTTAGGGTATTATCTAGTAGAAACTAATTACTTACCTTTACCTTTATATAGAATTTATTTATTATTACCTAGTAGTACCTAAGGACTAGGGGGGTAGTCTCTTAAGGGTTAGTAAAGATACTAATTAGTTATAGAATATAGTTAGATCCTATTAGGTTTACTACTCTATTATAATAGACTCTAATATCTAGAGTTACCTAAGCTAGATCTATAGTGCTATCCCTATCTTTATTATACTACCTAGTAGGTTCCCCTTAGGGTATTACTAGCCTAAGCCTCTACTAGCCTATAAACTCTAGTAGTTTTTCTACTTTATTACTAGTTTTATTAAGTTTATCCTAAAGTAGGTATTTTTAGTTAAAGTCCCTTATAAAGATATACCTATTATAGGGCTCTTCTATATTAATAGTATAGATTAGGGTATTCTACTTATTACTATACCCTTCTAAATAAAGAGAGTATATATTTATACTATATATCTCTACTAGGGACTAGTTAGTCCCTCCCTAGGCTACCTATAACCCTATAGTATATTTCTTATTTATATATATAGCATTATATCTATTATAGTATATAAGTTAGAATTAGGAGAGGCCTAGAGCTAGGGGCTATAGGTTTCTTATATATTCCTATTCTTAGATTATAATTATATTAATATTAGTTTAGTGCTAGAGCGCTATATATACTAGGTTATCCTTCTTATTTATATTCTAAAAGAGGACTTATAATATTACTATATAAGTTAGGGGGGTTAGGGTTCTCTACTATTCTATACTAGTTCTATACTAGCCCTAGTTACCTCTATATATCTTCTAATATTATTAGACCTACTAGCCCTAGGTTACTTTACCCTTTACTCTATAAGTATTAGGTAGCCTCTTTTTTTTCCTATTATATTAGCTAGTATTTATATTATTATAGGCTTTTCCTAGCTTAGGGAAGGGCCTCTACTTAGGGGGTAGGTTATAAATAAAGCTAGTTACTTAAGGTACCCTACTTTTACTATATTCTATTTCTCTTTAAAAATAAGGTAGTCCCTAGACTAGGCTAGGTAAGGGCTAGAGTATAAGATATACTTCCCTTATACCTAGCTATTAGTTATTAGGTAGGTTACCTTACTATCCTTATACTAGCTAGCTCTATACCTACTATACTTTAGGGCTAATTTATAGTACTTTATAATATACCTAGTCTAGAAGTAATTATAGTACTATTAAGGTTAGAGGGTTTTATTATAAGGCTTAGAGTAAAATAGCTTTACCTTATAGACTATTCTATCTCTATAGATTTTATTAGTATTTTTTACCTCTTTAAGGCTAAGAATAAGGGTAGTTCTTAGGGCTCCCTTATACTAAGGGTATCTTATTATTACTTTAATAATATTTACTTTATTAGTTTTACTTAGTTTAGTTACTAGGTTTTTAATTAAGGTATATTTTATAGGAAATCCTTTAATAATAACACTAAGTATATATTAGTAAAGGGTTACTTCTAGTCTAAATATAGTAGGAATCTATTTTTAGTTATCTCTATACTAGGAGGTATTTCCTTTAAATATTATAATTATATTCTTACTAAGGAGTCTTTTAGCTATAATTACTATAGTTTAGCCTATTACTCTATTAACTACTAATACTATATTTTTAGTAGTTCTAGACTAGAGTAATTTCTATATAGTATTCCCTTTTATAAGGACTTTCCTATACTATCTACTAGGGACCTATAAGAGAGGTAGTATAGTATTTATTCTCTTTAATATAAGGCCTATAGTAATACTTACCTAGGTTAGTATAGTATTATAATTAGACACTTCCTTAATTACTTTTTTAAGGACTTATAAAAAAGCCTTCTTTATAGTATAAATATTACTATTATTATTATAGTTTATTTATTTATATTTAGTTTAAATATAGTTTATTATCTAAAGAGTAAGGGCTTTATAGGCTTACTAGGCTTTAGTTATTTTATTACTAGGGATAAGTCTAGTAATTACTTTATAGTATTCTAATTCTTCTAGATAATTAAACTAGTTCTAACTCTCTAGAGGTCTATTACTATTCTCTTAGATAGTATATTATCCCACGCTAGTATTAGGGTAGTAGTAGCTCTATACTAAACCCCCTATTCCTTTATTAATTACTATTAGTACCTTATTCTTATACCTACCTCTAGCTCTATTACTATATAATATTATAGAAGGGGGTAATTAAATAAGGCGATTTTAAATATTACATTTTCTTGCGTTTTAGAGACGTTCCCGGACCTTTAGGTCGGTGCGGAAAAGAATGCAAAGGTTGGAGTTTTTAAAATTCGTCTATAATAACTAGTATTATATTATATATCTAATGCTTCTAATCCTTCACTAGCGGTAAACCTATAATAAAGTCTATTAATAATTCTTAGAAAGGGTAATTAGGCACTAGTAGCGTAGCTAACTTACTATAAGGTTTATATAACCTTAGCTTTAAAACTTAATAATTAATGTAAGTCTATATATATAACTTAATATCCTTCTTTATTAATAGCTAGTAATATTAGCCTATAATTTAATAGAGGGTTCTACTAACCCCCTAATAACTTACTATAGGATTATTATAGGTTAATAGTAAGACTTCTTTTTATATACCTTATAGAATAAAAACTTAATTATTATATATTAGTAACTTAGAGGGTACCCTAGTCTATATCTATAACCCTTTAGCCTCTAGCTTAGAGAGACTAATTAACTATAGTCCTAATATACTAGAGTTACTACTTATTAGTAATAACTTCTACTATACTATAAAGGCATCCCCTTATTATACTTCTAATAATAAGACTAGAATTAGGGCTTTTAATTCCTATACCTTACTCCTAATAGCGGAGTTTAATATTATAGAGGTTCTCTAAACCACTAAGATTCTTACTATAATACTACTATAAGCCTATAGCTCTTTAGTAATGCCTATAAACTATCTAATTAGCCTAGTAGAGATTAACTTTATAGAGGTTCTCCTACCTACTATTAGACTTCTTACTATACTATTAATAAGTAGTAATCTTAGATATAGGGTATTAATAGAGTTACTACTACTTTTATATTACTTATTAATTATAAACCTAATATACTATAGCTTTACTAGACTAGTAGTAGTACTATACTTATTATAGTGCCCCTATAGCCTAATAGTAGTAAACTTAGTAAGGAAGGTTAGTAACTAGGATATAAATACCTTAGCTTTCCTTTCCTTACTAATATAATCTAATCTTTATAATAGAGTATTAGTAGGATTTAGCTTACCTACCTAGTATTTAATAATAAAGTTAAATAGGTATAGCTTATTTAATATAGTAACCTACTAGCTTATTAGCTTAGGCTTTAAAATAAGGTATTTATAGTTTAAGTAATTTATTATTACTTTTACTAGGTAAGCTAAGTAAGTAAGGTAATACCTCTAAGTTTAAAAGGCCTCCTAAATCACTAGTAACTCTATATCTAGCGTTATATAGTGTAATTTAGTATCCTTTAACTTCCTTAATATAAACACTATAGGGTGCTAGTAACCTAGCACTAATATTATAAGGATAGCTCTAATTATATATCTAGAGGTATTAGTCTTAACTTATAATAGTAATACTAGATTAAAATATACTAAAATTAGGGCCTCCTAGAATTACTTTTATAGTTCTCTAAACACTACTAGCTTATAGGGCTCTAGCTTAAACTTTACTAGTTATTTCCCTTATAGATAGTTAGTTAATAGGATAATAATTTTACTATAATTCTTAATAAAGTATCTATAGAAACTAGTAAATCTAAGGAAAGACTAGATATTAAACACACTACTTAGTACTAGCTATATTATAATTATCTTAACTCTACTAGGGTCTATAGAGATTCCCTTTAGTAAGATTATATAACTAAGGAATTTAACTTCCTTAATAGAGAATTAGTACTTATCTAGGTTAATAAAAAGATTAGTGCTTTAAAGCCTCTTAAGAACCTACTTAATATAATTCTTATACTCTAAGATATTACTACTATATATTAAGATATTATTAAGGTAGATAATATAGATAATATCTATAAGACCTTCTAAAGCTATATTAATATATTCTTAGAAAGTAGTAGGTATATTAATAAGCCTAAATAGCATTATAAGATACTTAAAGTAACTATATCTACACTAAAAGTCTATCTTTTACTTATCTCCCTTATAAATATATAGCTAATAGTATATATCTTTAAGGTCTAACTTTATAAAGATCTTTATACCTCTTAGCTAATCTAAGATTTCTAGAATTAGGGGTAAAAGGGCCTTATCCTTAACTATAATCTTATTTAGGCCCCTATAATCTATATATAGTTATAATTTTCCCCCTTTCTTTAGTATAAATAGAATTAGGGTATCTACTAGACTAATAGATCTTTAGATCTAACCTTATTCCTACACACTTACTAGGTACTTATAGAGTACCTATAGCTCTTTCTTAGCTAGGTTATATATAGGTCCCTAGGGTAGTGTTTTTCCTTCTTCTAATTTAATTATATATATCTACCTATCTATTCTAGGGAGGGTACTAGCCTTATAGCTTAAGAATATATCCTTAAACTCTATATAGACTTCTAGGAGGACTACTTTATAAATAGTATTAGATAGATCTATTATTATATAGATATTACTTAGTTTCTCCTCTTTTAGCGTATCCCTAATAAAGGCTATATACTTAATTAGACCTATTAACTAGGGGGGAAGTATTACTATAACTAATAAGTATTTCTCTATATACTATCTATCCTATAACCCTACTACTAATAAGATATATTCCTTTATTATAGGGTATCTCTAAAGTCTTTTCCCCTATAATATTATAATAGGTTTATATTATCTTACCTAGTTAATACCTAGCACTAGCTTTTTACTACTATTAGTAATATAGTAGCTAACTTAGTATATCTTTATATATCCTATACTATTCCTTATTAATATTATCTTTTTTAAAATTCCTTAATATAGTATAATATTACTAGAAACACTCTTAAGTATACTATTACTTAGTTATATATTTACCTAGTCTAAGTCTATTAATATATCTAGATAAATTAAAGAATATATAGCGCTAGGGTTAAATAGTATTAGTACTACTACCTAGTAGTAATCTTACTATAACTTAACTTCTATATAAATTTATAGGTCTAATTACCTATTCTTATTAAGTTATATTATATTAAGAGTGTCTTCCTAGGGTTATACTAAGCTAATTAGGGCCTTATTTAGGTTTAACTAACCCTTAGCTTAGTTACTACTACCTTAGTGCTAGTTAGTAGTGTAGCTACTTCTATAGTAAATACTATAGTCTAGCTTAGGGTACTTAGTTAAGAGATAGCCTAGTTTTTTATACTTAAAATAGGTAATAGGTAAGCCCCCTATTTCTATATAGTATCCTTTCTATAACCTACCTTCTAGTAAAGCTAAGTAATTCCTCCTTTTCTATTAGTTACTTCCTTAATTACCTTTATAATAAGGCCCTTTTTTCTCTTTTATTACTATTTTTACCTTCTTTCCTTAGCCTATAAAATAGTTCTAACTTATAGGGTATTCTTAGCTAAATACCTACTTCTTTATAGTACTATTTAGGTACTATATAAACTAGGTAATTCTTATAGGCTTAGGCATAGGCTTAGGTAATTCTACTTTTACCTTATCCTAAACCTTAATAAATACTTAGAATAACTAGTTCTTACCTTACTAAAGGGTTAGTAGTATTCCTATAGCTTCTAGGTAGTAACTATCTTTATTTATTTCTCTAGTTTTTAACTATTAAATAAACTTTATTTAAGTATAGCTTTAGTAGTTTATATAACTATTTATAGTAGTAAAATATATTTACTATTACTTTACCTTATTTACTAGGTAGCTACTAGTATATATAACCTTTATTATATTATTTATAAATATATTCTAATCTATAGTAAAAACTATATTTAAATCTACTAGGAATATCTATAGATTCTTATAGATATCCCCCTTATATATAGAAGTCTTAAGCTATATCTTTACTATACTATATCTATATAGTTTTAGTATAATTAGTACTAACTAGGGAATAGAAATAGGGGCTTAAGTAGGAGGGATTTATAGGGTAGAAGTAAAGCCTTAGTTAGTATTATCTAATTAGAAAGGGGTATTTACTTTTTATAAATTTTTCTATAGCTACTTAAGTTTATATCTTTTTTAGGTAATTTATAGCTATATCTTTACTTATATAAGGCTATAGTTTAATATAGCTTCTTTATTATTAATAGCTAGCTCTAATATATAGGAATTCTCTAGGGTAATTAGATAAGAAGACTTATACTCTAGGAGCGGGTTTTAATCTATAAATATATCTTTATATAGTATATTTACTCTAGAGTTATTAGTACCTATTAAATAGGTATTTATTCTATATAGTACTAATATCCTTAACCTACTAATAGCCTATTACCCTAATAAAAAAGAGAGATTAACTTATTAAGGATTCTAGGCTAAATATAATAAAATAGGGTAATAGTATAATTAAGGTAGTAGCTATATAGCTAGAAGGTAGGTATATATACTTAAAGGTTTTAATCTCTAGCCTCCTATATTCTATATATATAACCTTTACCTAAATACCCCCTCTACGTATATATAACTAGCTCGCGGCAACCTTATAGCTAGGGAGCTATAAGCTATGACTAGGCCCTACTATATATAGTGCCATTACCTTCATAGCCTCTGTCGCTCTATTACCTCCATGACCCTGACATAATTATAAGAAGAGGGGGAACTATATTAGGGTTATAGAGATAATAAAGTAATAGAGGCTATAAAGGTAATAGCATTATATATAGTAGGGCCTAGTTATAGCTTATAGTGCCCTAGCTATAAGGTTACTATAAGCTAGTTATATACACGCAGAGGGGGTATTTAGGCAAAGGTTGTATATATAGAATATAGGAGGCTAGAGATTAAAACCCTTAAGCATATATACCTACCTTTTAGCTATATAGCTGCTACCTTAATTATACTATCACCTTGTTTTATCATATTCGGCCCAGAAGCCTTGACACATAAGGCCAGTTCTTAATAGCTAGTTATAATTAAGGGTAATTATAAGAAGAGGGGGAACTTGTAAGGATAAAGGTAGCTAGGCAAAAGGATATGGGGTGCACTTGTATATTGACTAAAGCTTGCTAGGTCTAAGTGTAATGTGTGTGCGAGTCGCTGGTTTATAGCTAGCGGCTCGCTAATATCACGTGGACCTAGCCCTTCCTTCTAGTGTTAGGCGCCGCGGTGCTCTGGCGCTGCGGTGCACGCATACGCGTGGGTTATGTTATGAGGGGCCTTATAATTATCCCCCCCCTTATTGCCGGGCTCCTAAATGGCTTTTGCCCTATATTTTATAACTATTTGCTAACTAGTAGTCGCATTAAAATAATAATAAATAATAATCTATAATAATAAATAATAGTTAGCGCTTTAGCATAAATTCACCTCTAACTCTCTACTGTGTTATTCTATTTTTATTTCCGCATTATTAGCTAAATTATCACTTTTTCACAACACTATTATCTATCTATTGCTAATTGCTAATATATTACTATAAGTGCTCCTATAATTCTTCTTTATGATTATTTATGTATATACTACTTGCGTACTGGATGCACTAAACACGAAAAGAGCCCCCTATCCGCCCCTAAACTCCCCTAGATTAATTATTAATTCATCACTAACCTATATATAGGTTAGTTAAAGATAAAGCAGTTAAAGCGCTGTATTTAGTGTTATGCGCGCGGGGATAGTTATAAGGCTATAAGTAGCTTACTTTTCCTTTACTCTTTAGTTTCTATTTACTAATAATTATATAGTCTATAGCCACTATATATAGTAACTTCCTTAACTTATTAAAGGTGCTAGATTAGGTAGATATCCTAATGGAGGCACTTAGTGATAAGGATAAGGACGATCCTAAAGACCTTATATTCTCAGAGGTAACTTAGTAGCGTTTTGCTACCTATTATCTTCGGCTTATATAGGGCTTTAACTATGCTAACACAACACATCGCGTTGCGTTTAGGTTAACAGGGGCTGCTAAGGTCCAATAGGTCTATATATTTCTTCCCTTTTCACTAGTTCTTTGCTAACATATCTAGGTAGGATGCTTTAATTATATACTAGTAGTACATAGTCTCCTATTAAACCCTTATAGTTACTATAAACCTAGCTCTAGTCTTAGGGATAGTAGGTTATATCTTAGCCCTATTTTGCTGTCTATTTACTAATATTTTAGTAGGCTAACTATCCGTAACTCCTTACTACATAGAATACGGCAATGGTTTTGCGGCTACAGCTGAGTAATCTAGGATTTATTACCTAGGGAATAGTATTATATTATTTTTATTATAGAATAAGGGAGGCGGTCGTGGCGGACAAGAATAACGCTAAGTATATAGTCCGTGGGGGCTAAGTCTTTAGCTATAAGGGGGTAACTATAGAGGGATTTCCGTTAACTCTCCTAAAGCTATAGATAGTTTCCTTTGTTTTATTCCTTTATATTTTTTCTTTTATTTTTGTGTGTAGTTTAGTTATTTTCTTTTATTAGGCGCATTATAGCGGCCAGTAAGGCTATGCCTTTCTTGCAGGAACTTTATACTCTTTTGCCTATAACTTACTTATATGTTGCTATTCTTTTCCCTTAACTTATTCTAGTAAAACGCCTAAATTACACGCTAAGCTCCTTCTATGTCTTTAATAGGAACCTATTAGTTATATTTGCTTAGCTAACCCTTCTACTTTACTAGGTATTTATTACCTTTATAGGTCTTTCTATATTCCTTAACCTCCTTAACTTCGTATTTATTATCTTTATCCTTAAGGTTAGGTATTAGCATTTTTTCTTTATCTGCATTCTTATAATAGGTCTAAGGCTCTAGCAGGCTAATATAGAATATATTATATAACCTACTGTATTTTTCCGGTAGTGCGAGCTAATATACTTGCTTACTAATAGTATTAAGTACCTAAAATAGTCTAATAAACCTAGGGGTTAGCTTCTATTTCGCTTCCTTAAGCTATATATTCTTTGCTAATAGTAGTACTAGGTTGCCTCTTTTAAGAGTAAGCGGTTAGTAATGTTTATTATAGTACTTTGCCTAGGATTTAGTAGCTTTTACCTAGTTTTACTTTAGCCACTCCCTAACTTTATATAACTTTATAATATAAGCATAAGCCTCTAGCACCTCCCCTTCTATAACCTTATCCCTAAGGGCTAGCTAAAACTCTAGCAAGTACCCTATAAGCGTATAGTTAGGTAAGTGGCCTATAGTTCTATTCACCGCGTTATTATAGGCAAATTACGTAACTAGGAGCAGCTTAGGCTATATCTACTGGTTTTCGGAAGCAAAGTATTATAGGTAGTGCTCTAGTACCTGGTTAGTCCTCTTAGTTTACCTATTAGTTTAAGGGTAAAACACTATAAAAAGCCTGCGTTTTACGCATAATAGGTAATATAGGTCTAACTAGAATTAGCTTATAAAAACAGATCCTCTATTAGATATAATGCCCTTTAGCGGTCTAAATTATAGCTTAATTTCCTTATAGAAAAGTTCTACTAACTTAGCTACATTAATTATAGTTATTATAGGTAGGAAAATAGAGTACTTAGTGTATTAGTCCATAATTACTAGGATTATATTAGTCTCTTATTTACCTACTTATGTAATAGGCAGTCCTGTAATAAAGTCTATTAAGATTTCTGCCTATAGTTACTCTAGTATTAGCAGCGATTTAAGACTCCCATATAGGCAATGCCTTCTAGTGACTATTTACTAGCATATCCCGTAGCTTATAATGTAGTCTAATATAGACTTATTCATAGCTAGCCACTAAAAGTAGCGCTTTAATAGCTTAAGCGTTCGCTTAGTCCTAAAGTAACCTACTAGCGGATTATTATAGTATAGCTATAGAAGCTCTTATTATAAGGTAGGCTCTTAGGGAATAACTACCTGGTCTTTATATATTAGGAGGCCCCTTATGCTATATAACTATAGACTAGCTTTCCCTCTCTCTAGGGAATCAATCTCTTTACCCTATCTCTATAGGTCTAGATCTTAGCTTTAGGCCTTCTATAGTAGCTACACTAATAGTTTATTTAGGCTAGATTAGTAGGGATCTAGTAACATAATAGCCCCCTAGATCTCTTGTGCTATGCTGGCGTCCTAGACACACGCTACCTTCTCCTAGAAATCACCTTTGTCTAGCTAGCCTTTTACCGGATCCACGGTGGCTAACTAGTCTCTTAATATAGCTACTTTAGCCTTTACTATAGGGGCTAGGGCATTTTCCTCCCCTAAAGGCATCTTACCACGCCTCTCTACAAAGACTAGGGCATTTTCCTCCCCTAAAGGTGTCTTACTATGTCTTCTTTAATATATTAGTATCTCTTCTTCTACTACTTCTTTAGTAGCTACTAACTTTTTCTTAAGTTCTAGTAAAAGTGCCCTATTTGTTAAGGGTTTGCTCTTATAATTAGACCTTCTTAATAGCGTATCTATAGGGTTACTTTTCCCTAGTCTATGCTTAATTATAAAGTTTAGTGGGCATAAGAATATACACTATCTAGCCTATCTTCTATTTAGCTTCTATTACTTTATAAAGGTCTATAGGTTATGGTAGTCTAATAGGACTTCCACTAGGGTCTCCACGCCTTTAATATAATATTGCTAGTATTTAAATGACTTAACTATAGCGAGTAACTCTTAGTTAGGCGTGCCATAGTTACGTTTAGCGTTGGTAAACTTTCTTGACTAAAAGGCCATAGGGTGCTAGTGGCCCTTATTGTCTTGTTATAATAAGATTCCTGCTATTATAAAGATTAAGGCATCTATCTCTATGCGCACTGGTTAACTTAGGTTATAATAATGGAGAAGAGGAGCCCGCTAAAAGGCATCCTTTAGCTAGCAAAACGCTACCTATTCTCTTGCCCTAAATATAAACCTCCTAGTCTAGATGCTATTCTAACTGCCCTTTATTAACACGTGTAGTAGTGCCGCGATCCTAGAGTATCTATAGATAAACTATTAGTAAAAGTTATAGAACCCTAGGAAGGATTATATATCCTTAAAGCTTATAGGTTCCTTCTAATCCTAAATAGTGGTAACTTAGCGGGTATCTATTAAAATCCCATTAATAGAGAGGATAAACCCTAGGAACTCTACTAACTTCTAGTAGAACTTATATTTAGAGGGTTTTATGTATAGTTCTGCCTCTCTTATATATTCTAAGACTTCTTTAATATATATAGTGTGCTTCTCTTATATTTTTAAAAAGATAAGGATATTATCTAGATATACTATATAAATAGTGTTAACTAGCCTATAAAGCGCTTTGTAGATGTAGTTCTAGAACGTAGCTAGGGCATTTATTAGCCTAAAAGGTATTATAAGGTATTTATAGTGCCTATAGCGTGTGTGGAACGCGGTCTTCTACTTATTGCCCCCTTTTATCTAGATCCTATAATAAGTATCCTTAATATTAATTTTTAAGAAGAAGTAAGCTCCTTAGCACTAATCTAGGATCTCTAAAATCAGGGGGAGAGTATAGTGATTCTTCTATATTACCCTATTAAGACCCTAGTAATCCATGTATAATTAGAGTGTACTATCTTTCTTTAGTATAAATAAGATAGGCGCGCCTGTAGGGCTCTTTAACGGTCTTATCTAGCCCTTCTATAGGTTCTTATTAATATACTTACGAAGTTCCTTTAATTTACCTTAGGAGAGGGGGTAAATTAGTCTATACAGGGGTGTAGCCCCTGGTATTAGATTAATTACGTGATTAGTTATCTTTCTTAAAGGTAAGCTCCCTACCTTATCTACTATAAATATATCTTTAAACTTATGTAGCTCCTAGGGGATATCTTTAATGGTTCTATGTGCTTTTGCCTCTTCTTTATCTCTAAGGGTAATAAACTTATCTTCTATAACCCTATTAATAGCATATATAATAGTCTTATTATGCGTAACCTTTACGAACTTGCAAGGAGTTATAAGTAAAAAGGCCTTTCTTCTCTTCTTAAACCACTACTCTTATGAGTGTAAATAAAGGTAGATACATTCCTCTATAAGTGTGTGTATCCTAATTAATATAGGGCTTCCCTTAGTTCTTAGGTCCTTATTAATAGCTATATATAGTAGGTTAAGGTTCTTTTCTTCTTCTCTTAAGTCTTTAATTATAAGAGGGACCTTATAGACACTGTATTAGGGAACTATAAGGGCCCCTACTGCCTTAATAATAGGTGCTATAGCCTTAGCTTAGTTAAGTTTATAGGCTTATGTGAATTTGGCGCTAATAATATTAATCTTGGCGTAACTATTAAGATCCGCCGCTGTTTCGATATCTATATACCTATGAATAGTAACTGGTGTATAAAATTAACACCCTATTAGTACCTTAGTATTTAAGGTAGAGGTAAGGGCATCTACTTCTGCCTTAGGGAGTTTTCTAGGTCTTATTGCTCCTTCTTTAGCTTATTATATCTATTTATAAGATGCTCTATACTATTATAAATAAAACACTGCCTTTTATACCTAGGTTTATGGTTATTTAGGTAGGTAGCGGGAGACTTCTCTTAGTCCTTATCCTTCTAATCTTTATTAGACTTTCTGCCTTATAGAAAGTCATATCTATAATATTAGGGAGCCTTATTTAGGCCCTTATTTTCTAAATACTTAGGCTTTTGCTTATTCTTTAGTATAGCCTCCTAGAGTCACTAAGCGAGTTATATAACCTCCTCTTATGCCTTTTCTATAATAGAGGTATATAGGTTAATCTAGTCTTATAGGTTAGGGAGTAGTTTTATAAAGAACGTAAGAGCTTGTAACTTTTTAGTAGCTCTTTCTAGGTGTTTCTCTAGCGAATCTAAGTAGATGCTAAATTTAATAGGACTCTAGCCCTTGCGTTGCTTTGCGTTCTCTAGCTACGTGGCTATTTAGGCGTTATAGTTAGCAGCATCTTAGAGTAGTATAAGAGTCTAGGTTTTAAATGCATCCTAGTTATCTTTAAGATCGCTTTAGTTATTAGCTATCTGTTCATTAAGGTATTAGTCCTATCTTGCCCTATAATTACTATATATATAATTAAGTGTAAAGAGGATTTTTTAGTAATTATGCCGATACTTTTGCTTTACCCTATTAAAGGCATGGTTTAGGTTATTTATCTATATCTTATACTTCTGCGGGTTTATAGGGTGTTAGAGGTTAGTAATATTCCTAACTTTAATCTCTTAGTGGCTATTGCTAGAGGAGGAACTAGATCTTTGCTGCCTTTTTATCTTCTCTTTCCCTCTACCTAGCTATAGAAGATTAATAAGCTCTTGCTCTTATTCCTATAGTTCTTTAAGTTTCTTAAGCTAAGTAATTTGCTTATTTATTACTATAGTATTAGCCCTAATGTTAGAGGGTCTAGGTTTAGTCCTAGTTCCTGTAGAACGTGGTATATCTTTAGTAGCGATGCTACCCTTATTTAATTAACTTTAGTTATTATCCGATATTACTTAGGTTAATTAGGTGGTTCTTAGCCCTATATTACTCTTAGGTAGCTAGTAGTAGAAGCTTTAGAATTATAAGGATAAAGGTAGCTAGGTAAAAGGATATAGGGTGCACTTATATATTAACTAAAGCTTGCTAGGTCTAAGTGTAATATGTGTGTAAGTTACTGGTTTATAGCTAGCGGCTTGCTAATATTATGTGGACCTAGCCCTTCCTTCTGGTATTGGGCGCCGCGGTGCTCTGGCGCTGCGGTGCACGCATGCGCGTGGGTCATGTTGTGAGGGGCCTCACAGAACTATATTAGGGTTATAGAGATAATAAAGTAATAGAGGCTATAAAGGTAATAGCATTATATATAGTAGGGCCTAGTTATAGCTTATAGCGCCCTAGCTGTCAAGGCTTCTAGGCCGAATATGATGAACAGGGTGATGGTATGATCAAGGTAGTAGCTATGTGACTAGAAGGTAGGTGTGTGTGCTTAAAGGTTTTAATCTCTAGCCTCCCACATTCTATATGTGCGACCTTCGCCTAAATACCCCCTCTGCGTGTATATAACTAGCTCGCGGCAACCTTATAGCTAGGGCGCTATAAGCTATAACTAGGCCCTACTATACATAATACTATTACCTTTATAGCCTCTATTGCTCTATTACCTCTATAACCCTAATATAGTTCCCCCTCTCCTTTATAATCACCCTTAATTATAACTAGCTACCTAGTTAGTGTAAACTTACTATCTTAATTTCCTATGTAAATCTAAATAACTTTTTATATTATAATATAACACGCAGGGAGATATAATAGCCCTATTAATATAGGTTATGGATTATTCCCTACCTTACTTATAAGCTCTTAATTGCTATATAATTATAGCTATAGAGTCGCTTTATAAATACTTATATTATCTTTATTATAGTTTCTATAGAAGTAGACACCCTATATTAAATTTTCTAATTAGGTTAAATAGATAGGGTATTAGACACTATATATCTATATAAGTTTAACTATGAGTTCTGGCGAAGTTACTATAAACTTACTAGGTATGTATAACTAGCTATAATTTTTACTATTAGTAGCTATAATACTAACTCTTTAACCTATAGCTTACTTTTGCTACCTATATAGATTACTTAAGGGGCTATAGTTAATATAAAAGAGCCTAGATTTCCCCCCCTTTATCTCTTCCTTTCTTCTTTATCCTTCTTAATTACTCTATATAAATTATAAGTTAGCCCTACTAGCCCTATAGTAGCGCTCCTACTACTATTACTTAGTAGTTACTAACCTTACCTAGGATTATATTATTCCTAGCTCTTACTTTTAAGCTTCTTTATTATTAGTCTCTTACTACCCTACTTCCTTACTTACTTACTACTAACTTATAGCTAGTTTACTATATCTACTATCTGCCTAGTAACTCCTAGTTCCTTAGCTCCTACCCTAGAAAAATCTCCTTATAAATAGGTATCCTAAGCTTCTAAGACTACTATATAAGTTTTACCTCTTACTTATAGTATTATAGTAGCTAACTTACTAAATAGTAGTATTAAGATCCTATATCTATGCTATAGTTAGTAGGCTACTATTTAGTAGATTATACCTAAAGATAATAGTAGTAAGCTATAATATATTATTAATAGGAAACCTATTCCTAATAAGTATTATTATTCTCCTAGTATAACTAAGCTACTTACTTACTACTTTCTTATTACTAACTTTAGCTAGGAAATTCCTCTAAGTATACTTATTATATAAAAAATAATAAATTATATATTAGTATAAGTACCTTTCTAATAGAAACTACTTCTAGATAACTAATATACTACTAGTGTCCTACCTAAATTACAAAATTATATTATAAGTTATTTAAGATAATAAGAAATATCCTAGAAGGTATTTAATATTATAAGTATCTAGTAAGAATATTAACTCTAATAACTTAGTTATTACTAACTTATTACTAGGGTCTTATATAGGCTAAATATAAGTTATATAATGCCCTCCTAGCTATAAAAAATACTAATTAATATAGATATATTTGCTAGGCTTAATTAACCGCTAAGGCTATGCATAAGGCTAATGCTAATAAGCGTGCTATAATATTATAGCTATTTAACGCTATAAACCTTAAGGTATAGATTAATATTATAAATAGCCTACGCTTTATTACCTAGTATACTCTAATAGTAATATCTTATTATTTTAGGTATAGCTTTTAATTTACTAACTTACTACTAGTTTACTAAGTTTACTTCTAATATCCCTACCTATATTAGCCCCTCTAAGCTCCCTAAAGAGCTTTATATATTTATTTATAGGGATAAGGAGGAGTCTTCTAATAATAAGGCTCCTATAGCTACTATAGATAAAAATATAGCTACTAATATAATAATAGAATAGTAGATACTAGATAGCTATAAGGTAGTTTTTTACTTTAAGAAGAATATAACTTATATTATAGGATATTTATATGCTAAATTACTAAAGTAATTATATCTCTATAAACTAGCTACTTAATTACTACTTATAATTATTTATAATATCCTTTATAATAAAATCCCTTTTTAATACCTATAAATTTTCTAAACTATTATAGCCTTTCTACTTTACTAAGTATTTATATTATTTTCTATTATAGTAATATAAAATAATTCTCTTAACTTTAAACTCTTCTTTATTATTTTTAATATTATCTTATAATAAGGATATATCTATATAGCTAGTAGGGTCCCCTTTAAAGGGTTTAAGGCTTATAATATTAAATATATTATAAAGTCTTAAGCTAGCTAGTAATTATAATTAATAGGCTAAGCTATAATTACTAACTACCTTTTTAATCTTATAGGGCCCTAGGTACTTTATAGTAAGCTTTTAGCTTAGGTATCTTAGGTTAATATTTTTTATTAATAGTAATATATAATCTCTAACCTTAAACTCTATTAGTATTCTCTTATAATTATAGTACTTCTTTTACTATACTTATATATTACTTAGTAGCTACTTAATCTTTAAGTGTCTTTATCTTAGTTCTAAGACTCTATTTTCTACCTAGTTATTTACTAAATTAGGTATTAGGATAGCCTAGTGTAGTCCCCTTAGGTTATACCTATATAGTGCCTCCACTAGTATTAGGCTATAACTACTATACTTACTTATATTATAGGTAAACTATACTATTAGTAGATGTTCTACCTAGTTATCCTATTTAGTGTATATATAGGCTTTTAGATAGTGCTTAAGAACCTAGTTTAATCACTCTATTTATCTATCTATTTAGGGGTAGAACGCGGTGCTTAGTCGCTACTTTATTATAATTAGGTAGTAGAATATCCTCTAGAAGCCACTAGTAAAAGTTAACCCTTAGTTTATAATAATACCTTCTAGGGCACTATAGTCCTTAAAAATGTTTTCTAGGAATACTATAGCTAGCCTATTACTAAATAGGTATGTGGACACTAGTATATAAATACTATACTTTAAAAATCAGTCTATAATAACTAGTATTATATTATATATCTAATGCTTCTAATCCTTTACTAGCGGTAAGCCTATAATAAAGTCTATTAATAATTCTTAGAAAGGGCAATCAGGCACTAGTAGCATAGCTAACTTACTATAAGGTTTATATAACCTTAGCTTTAAAACTTAATAATTAACGTAAGTCTATATATATAACTTAATATCCTTCTTTATTAATAGCTAGTAATATTAGCCTATAATTTAATAGAGGGTTCTGCTAACCCCCTAATAACCTACTATAGGATTATTATAGGTTAATAGTAAGACTTCTTTTTATATACCTTATAGAATAAAAACTTAATTATTATATATTAGTAACTTAGAGGGCACCCTAGTCTATATCTATAACCCTTTAGCCTCTAGCTTAGAGGGACTAATTAACTATAGTTCTAATACACTAGAGTCGCCACTTATTAGTAATAACTTCTACTACGCTATAAAGGCATCCCTTTATTACACTTCTAATAATAAGACTAGAATTAGGGCTTCTAATTCCTATGCCTTACTCCTAATAGCAGAGTTTAATATTATAGAGATTCTCTAAATCACTAAGATTCTCGCTATAATACTACTATAAGCCTATAGCTCTTTAGTAGTGCCTATAAACTATCTAATTAGCCTAGTAGAGATTAACTTTATAGAGGTTCTCCTACCTACTATTAGACTTCTTACTATACTATTAATAGGTAGTAATCTTAGATATAGGGTATTAATAAAGTTACTACTACTTTTACACTACTTATTAATTATAAACCTAATATACTATAGCTTTACTAGACTAGTAGTAGTACTATGCTTATTATAGTGCCCCTATAGCTTAATAGTAGTAAACTTAGTAAGGAAGGTTAGTAACTAAGATATAAATACCTTAGCTTTCCTTTCCTTACTAATATAATCTAATCTCTATAATAGAGTATTAGCAGGATTTAGCTTACCTACCTAGTATTTAATAATAAAGTTAAATAGGCATAGCTTATCTAATATAGTAACCTACTAGCTTATTAGCTTAGGCTTTAAAATAAGGTATTTATAGTTTAAGTAATCTATTATTACTTTTACTAGGTAAGCTAAGTAAGTAAGGTAATACCTCTAAGTTTAAAAGGCCTTCTAAATCACTAGTAACTCTATATCTAGCGTTATATAGTGTAATTTAGCGTCCTTTAACTTCCTTAATATAAACGCTATAGGGTGCCAGTGACCTAGCACTAACATTATAAGGATAGCTCTAATTGCGTGTCTAGAGGCATTAGTCTTAACTTATAATAGTAGTGCTAGATTAAAATACACTAAAATTAGTGCCTCCTAGAAATACTTTTATAGTTCTCTAAACGCCACTAGCTTATAAGGCTCTAGCTTAAACTTTACTAGTTATTTCCCTTATAGATAGTTAGTTAATAGGATAATAATTTTACTATAATTCTTAATAAAGTACCTATAGAAACTAGTAAATCCTAGGAAAGATTAGATATTAAATATATAGATAGGTATTAGCTATATTGTAATTACTTTAACTCTACTAGGGTCTATTAAGATTCCTTCTAGGGAGATTATATAACTAAGGAATTTAACTTCCTTAACGGAGAATTAGTACTTATCTAGGTTAATAAAAAGATTAGCGCTTTAAAGCCTCTTAAGAACCTGCTTAATATAATTCTTATACTCTAAGACATCGCTACTATATATTAGGATATTATTAAGGTAGATAATATAGATAATATCTATAAGACCTTCTAAAGCTATGTTAATATATTCTTAGAAGGTAGTAGGCATATTAACAAGCCTAAATAGTATTATAAGATACTTAAAGTGACTATATCTACACTAAAAGGCTATCTTCTACTTATCTCCCTTATAGATATGTAGCTAATAGTACATATCTTTAAGGTCTAACTTTATAAAGATCTTTATATCTCTTAGCTAATCTAAGATTTCTAGAATTAGGGGCAAAGGGGCCTTATCCTTAACTATAATCTTATTTAGGCCCCTATAATCTATATATAGTCGCAATTTTCCCCCTTTCTTTAGTATAAATAGGATTAGGGCACCTACTAAACTAATAGATCTTTAGATCTAACCTTATTCCTACGCACTTACTAGGTACTCGAGGAGCACCTATAGCTCTTTCTTAGCTAGGTTATATATAGGTCCCTAGGGTAGTATTTTTCCTTCTTCTAATTTAATTATATATATCTGCCTACCTAATCTAGGGAGGGTGCTAGCCTTATAGCTTAAGAATATATCCTTAAACTCTATATAGACTTCTAGGAGAGCTACCTTATAAATAGTATTAGATAGATCTATTATTATATAGACACTACTTAGTTTCTACTCTTTTAGCGCGTCCCTAATAGAGGCTATATACTTAATTAGACCTATTAACTAGGGGGGAAGTATTACTATAACTAATAAGTATTTCTCCACGCGCTATCTATCCTATAATCCTATTACTAATAAGATATATTCCTTTATTATAGGGTATCTCTAAAGTCTTTTCCCCTATAATATTATAATAGGTTTATATTATCTTACCTAGTTAATACCTAGCACTAGCTTTTTACTACTATTAGTAATATAGTAGCTAACTTAGTATATCTTTATATATCCTATACTATCCCTTACTAATATTACCTTTTTTAAAATTCCTTAATATAGTATAATATTACTAGATACACTCTTAAGTATACTATTACTTAGTTATATATTTACCTAGTCTAGGTTTATTAATATATCTAGATAAATTAAAGAATATATAGCACTAGGGTTAAATAATATTAGTACTACTACCTAGTAGTAATCTTACTATAACTTAACTTTTATATAAATTTATAGGTCTAATTACCTATTCTTATTAAGTTATATTATATTAAGAGCGTTTTCCTAGGGTTATACTAAGCTAATTAGGGCCTTATTTAGGTTTAACTAGCCCTTAGCTTAGTTACCACTACCTTAGTACTAGTTAGTAGTATAGCTATCTCTATAGTAAATACTATAGTCTAGCTTAGGGTACTTAGTTAAGAGGTAGCCTAGTTTTTTACACTTAAAATAGGTAATAGGTAAGCCCCCTATTTCTATATAGTATCCTTTCTATAACCTACCTTCTAGTAAAGCTAAGTAATTCCTTCTCTTCTATTAGTTACCTCCTTAGTTACCTTTATAGTAAGGCCCTTTTTTCTCTTTTATTACTACTTTTACCTTCTTTCCTTAGCCTATAAGATAGTTCTAACTTATAGGGTATTCTTAGCTAAATACCTACTTCTTTATAGTGCTATTTAGGTACTATATAAACTAGGTAATTCTTATAGGCTTAGGCATAGGCTTAGGTAATTCTACTTCTACCTTACCCTAAACCTTAATAAATACTTAGAATAACTAGTCCTTACCTTATTAAAGGATTAGTAGTATTTCTATAGCTTCTAGGTAGTAACTATCTTTATTTATTTCTCTAGTTTTTAACTATTATATAAACTCTATCTAAGTATAGCTTTAGTAGTTTATATAACTATTTATAGTAGTAAAATATATTTACTATTACTTTACCTTATTTACTAGGTAGCTACTAGTATATATAACCTTTATTATATTATTTATAAATATATTCTAATCTATAGTAAAAACTATATTTAAATCTACTAGGAATATCTATAGATTCTTATAGGTATTCCCCTTATATATAGGAGTCTTAAGCTATATCTTTACTATACTATATCTATATAGCCCTAGTATAGTTAGTACTAACTAGGGAATAGGAATAGGGGCTTAAGTAGGAGGGGTTTATAGGGTAAAAGTAAAGCCTTAGTTAGTATTATCTAATTAGGGAGGGGTATTTACTTTTTATAAATTTTTCTATAGCTACTTAAGTTTATATCTTTTTTAGGTAATTTATAGCTATACCTCTACTTATATAAGGCTATAGTTTAATATAGCTTTTTTATTATTAATAGCTAGCTCTAATATATAGGAATTCTCTAGGGTAGTTAGATAAGAAGACTTATACTCTAGGAGTAGGTATTAATCTATAAATATATCTTTATATAGTGTGTTTACTCTAGAGTTATTAGTACCTATTAAATAGGTATTTATTCTATATAGTGCTAATATCCTTAACCTACTAATAGCCTATTACCCTAATAAAAAAGAGAGATTAACTTATTAAGGCTTCTAGGCTAAATATAATAAATAGGGTAATAGTATAATTAAGGTAGTAGCTATATAACTAGAAGGTAGGTATATATACTTAAAGGTTTTAATCTCTAGCCTCCTATATTCTATATATATAACCTTTACCTAAATACCCCCTCTATGTATATATAACTAGCTTACAGCAACCTTATAGCTAGGGCGCTGCGAGCTATGACTAGGCCCTACTGTACATAATGCCATCGCCTTCATAGCCTCTGTCGCTCTATTGCCTCTGTGACCCTGACACTAGCTATAAGGTTACCATAAGCTAGTCACGTGCACGTAGAGGGGGTATTTAGCGAAGGTTGTATATATAGAATATAGAAGGCTAGAGATTAAAACCTTTAAGTATATATACCTACCTTTTAGCTATATAGCTACTACCTTAACTATACTATCACTCTGTTTCATCACCCCGGCCCATAAGCCTTGACAGGGCCTCACATATATTTACTCTAGAGTTATTTATACCTATTAAATAGGTATTTATTCTATATAGTGCTAATATTCTTAACCTACTAATAGTCTATTACCCTAATAAAAAAAAGATTAACTTATTAAGGCTTATAGGCTAGAATAATAAAATAGAGTAATAATATAGTTAAGAAGTAGCTACTATATAGCTTAAAAGTAGGGGTATATACTTAAAGGTTTTAATCTCTTATCTCCTATATTCTATATATATAACCTTTACTAAATACCCCCTCTATATATATATAACTAGCTTATAGTAACCTTATAGCTCGGGCGCTATAAGCCATGACCAGGCCCTACTATATATAATGCTATTGCCTTCATTACCTCTGTCGCTCCATTATCTCCACGACCCTGATATACAGGGTGTAATTTACCTATATAAAATATGCTATATAACTACTAAAGTTCCGGAAAGTAACTAGAATAGTGGGTCTTAGTGTCTAAGCTATCTAAGCGGTTAAGCGCCGAGACTATCGTGTGCCAAGAGGTCTGACAGTCCTGCATTCCACCCTCATCTCTCGTCAACCTCGCATCAAAGTCGTCTTCATCTCAACACCGCGCACCTGCATGACTTGCATCTCTCGGCCCCGCTAGCCAGTCTGACGACGAAATCCTCTCGCTCGAGTCACGAGCCTTGCCTGCCTGTCGACAAGTCGACCCTGCTTCGCACGCCCATACAACGCCCAACATTCATCGTCCAACGACCCGGCACGATTGTGACAATTTTGCGAGCCTAGAGGGCTTCCCCTCACCAACCCGCCTCTGGCTTGTGATCCGTAGCCGCGATTCGAACCAGCCGCCATGGTTGAAGACGAGAAGCGGGTAGCAACGGTGGCGGCAGAGGAAACTTCGCGCCGTCCTTCTGCTGCGCCGTCCGAGAAATGGGAACACAACTCGGTAAGGTGACTCGAGAATTTCCCCCTTCCATGTCGCTGAAACAGTCCTTTCGGTGTTGAGTTCGGTGTTGAGTCCGACGTGACAAAACACAATCTTGTACTGGTTTTTTTTCTTTTTCTTTTTTGCGCGAGGTGGCTGATGACAAGAGTGAAATTACCGCCATCCATGCTGACTGACGTGCGCTCTGCGCCTAATACAGCAGGTTCCCTTCTCGTACGACGAAGATGACAACTTTGGCCGCCGAGGCGAACAACTACACACACCTACAGCTACTGAGCATGATCTCAATGTCACTGAAGATGATCTCCTCGAGGCCAAGGAGCTCGCCTCCCAGTACACCCTCGACGAAGTTCGCGAGATCATGGTACGAGTCCGCAAGATACACGAAAAAGACCCCAATTTTCCGACGATAGTCATCGAAAAAGTAAAAACGTTCCTTGATAACGAGTCCGTCTTCCAAAACCCAGATCAGCATCAGCACCTCATCCAGGAAATGAAACTCGAGGCCGCCTTGGTCACCAGCAACAGTCCCTACGCCGAGGTGCGCGCAGTTGTGAGTAACAAGGATGATCCCAAGACGCCGTGTTCGACCATCCGTAGCTGGGCAATCGGCCTTATATTTTCCATCCTGTTGGCCTTTGTCAACCAGCTTTTCGACATTCGGCAACCCGCCATTCGCGTCATGGCCAACGTTGCGCAGCTTCTGGCCTATCCCATTGGCAAAGCAGCTGAGAACTGGCTTCCTGATAAAGGCTTCACGCTGCTCGGCATCCGACATTCGCTCAACCCCGGACCCTTCACCAAGAAGGAACACATGCTCATCACCATCATGGCCAACGTGGCATACAACACACCGTACACGAACTACATCATCTGGGTGCAATATCTTCCCCAGTACTTTGATCAGCCGTATGCCTCACATTTCGCCTACCAGCTGCTCATCGCCTTGGCCACCAACTTCATAGGTTACGGCATTGCTGGCATGTGCCGGCGGTTTCTCGTCTACCCCTCGTATTGCGTGTGGCCGGCCTCGCTTGTCACCATTGCTCTCAACTCGGCATTTCACACTGATGTGAACCCCCCGGTAGGCGGGCCTTTCCGGTCGATTTGGCGCATATCACGCATTAAGTTCTTTTATCTCATGTTCGCCGCCATGTTTGTGTGGTTCTGGTTCCCCAACTATATTTGGGAGAGTTTATCCAAATTTAACTGGATCAGCTGGATCGCCCCGGGCCATCGAGACTTGAACATTGTTACAGGCATCAACAACGGCCTGGGACTGAATCCTTTTCCCACGTGGGATTGGAATGTGCTCCTGTGGGACTCGGCCGATCCACTCATGGTGCCTTTCTTCAGCACGCTGAACCGCTTCATCGGTGTTTTCGCCTCGTTTTGGGTCGTGTTGGTTTTCTGGTACAAGAATGTATACAACACCGGCTACTTGCCGATCAACACCAACCGAGTCTACGACCGCTTCGCCAATTTGTACAACATTTCTGAGGCAACTGACGACCATGGGCTGTTCAATCCTGACAAGTACGCCAGATACTCGCCTCCCTACCTGGGAGCAGGCAATGTCGTCATCTACATGTTTTTCTTCGCCATTTATACCTCGACGCTCACGTACGCCGTCCTCTACCACAGGCACGAGATCGCCATGGGCTTCAAGGCTCTATTTTACAATCTGCGGTTGAAGAAGAGACCAGTCACGGAGGAACGGGTCCTGGATGTGCACAAGAGACTGATGAGGGCGTATGCGGAAGTCCCTGACTGGTGGTACATGCTCTGCTTGGCCGTTGCCATTGCCTTTGGAGTGTCTGGCATTGTCGGGTGGGATACACATACAACGCCAGGCGTCATCTTCTGGGGTCTTGCCCTCTGCGTCATTTTTGTGATTCCGGTGGGCATCATCAAGGCCATGACTGGTATCGAGGTGACCCTCAATGTCCTGGCCGAGTTTGTTGGTGGTTCTTGGGTCGACGGAAACGCTCTGGCAATGAACTACTTCAAGTCATTCGGCTACGTTACCTGTGCCCATGCCATCTGGTTCTGCAACGACTTGAAGCTGGCCCACTACGTCAAGATCCCACCTCGCCAGACCTTCAGCGCGCAGATGGTGGCCACTTTTCTCAGCACCATTGTCTGCATTGGCGTGCTCAATTTCCAGATGAGCAGCATCAACAATGTCTGCACCCCTCAGGCGCAATACAAGCTGACCTGTCCAGGAGTGAACACCTTCTTTACCGCCTCGGTCTTGTGGGGTACGGTCGGTCCGGCCAAGATCTTTGGTCACAAAGGCCAGTACAGCGAGACCTTGATCGGCTTCCCCCTCGGCGTCGCCGTGGTCGTTTTGATCTGGGCGGTGAACAAGAAGTTTCCTAAATGGACCTGGGCCCGACAATTGCATCCCGTCGTTATTCTTTACGGAGGCATCGTGTGGGCGCCCTACAACATGTCTTACGTCTGGCCGTCTGTGCCCATTGCGTACTTTTCATGGATCTTCCTCAAGACCAGATTCCTCGGCCTGTGGTCCAAGGTATGTGTGCTGGCAGGCATCCTCGCCATTCACCCGCCAACTCTCACGATTTCTTTCTTCTTCTTTTCTTTTCTTTTTCTTTTTCGCAGATTGACTAACATGTGTCCAACCAGTACAACTTTGTCCTCTCAGCAGCATGGTCCTGCGGCATTGCCATTGCAGGCATCATCATCTTCTTCAGCTTGCAGTATACGGGAACCGACTTCAACTGGTGGGGCAACAACGTGTCGGAAATGGGTTGCGAAGGCAGCGCATGCGCCCTCAAGCACCTCGGCCCAGGCGAGTCCTTCGGTCCCCAGCCAGGCCAATTCAGTTGATGAAACGGGGACCCTCCTCAACCGCATCCTCATTTTATCCATCCATCTTTCTACCCCTTGATGTTGTTACGCAATGCTTAGCGATCATGTTACGGAGTTGGCGTACTTTGGACCATGAAAATTCTCGACAATGGTCTGCGGGAACGGGAATCTTGTTTAATATGAACTCAATTTTGGCAATCAGGAAGAAATGGTCAAGAAATAAGAGTTATACCCTGCGTCGACGTGTGTGTGTTTTTCTTCTTTTTTTTTTTTTCCCTTATCACATGCTCTTTCGGTTTGAAGATACATTTTTGTTTTATAGGGTGCGAGGACGCAAAATCGCATGGAGTTGGTAGAAATCTCGTCTGACCCGGGCTTGGGGGCTGGGGAAAACCATGTAAATAATCATCTTTACGCTACCTAACGTGGACTGTTTTGTTCCGAGTATTTCGTCTTTGACTGGTCTGGAAATAGGTCATGTGAGTGTCTTGGCTGACTGGGATTTGTCGTTGAAAAAAAGACGCTTGGAGAAGCCGTCTCGAAACGGCTGGTATTCTACGCGACGTACAGATGATGCGGTGGACTCAATCCAGGATGGGTCGCCACGGGTCAAAGACGGCCATCTCTCGTGATTGGAGTTCTGCACTGCTCGTGAATCTATGACGGCTGTGTGTTTCACGCAGCTCAGGTGCGTGCGTTCGTCTACACTGTCTGTCTGACCCCTTTCAAAGTTTCTTATTACGCATCGGCTGTATATTTTCCCCCAGGCATGATAATCTTGGGTGCCGTGCAATGGGCCGCGGCACTGGTACTAACTTCAACTCGAGCGGCACCATCACCATCCATGTGTGCTATCGTTTCTTCAGATTAGATTTCATGAGTTGTACTAGATGCCTTTTGCTATATGCCATTTGAACAAGGAGAAAATCCAAAACGCCCGCTTATGCATCCGCCAAAACGCCGGCTCATGTGGCTTGAAGAAAATGAATGGTTCAAGACAGATAGATGGAAAGGAAAAATACAGGGAAAGAAAATATGCAAAGTATATGCGACTTCCTAGGCATGGGCGCCCATCAAGCTCCTCGGTGAAATGGAGCTCCTCTCATCCACCAGCTCCTCTTTCCAATCGTCCTTCAGACTCTTTCCACTCAAGGGGCTCACGTCGCCTCCTTGGTCATGGTGCACGACTACGGCACTCGTGCCAATCTCTACAGCTGCCTCAGGCACAGTCTCTATGCCCCTGATTGCTTTCGTCCCAATGCTATCGCGGGCAATGACTTCCCGGCCTGCGTCTTCGCGAATCACGCCATCAGCAATGATGGGGCTCCTTTCCTTGCTCAAGCTGACGCGAGATTTGACCCAGTCGCCTGCCTTGTTGGAGAAGTCTCTCATCGACCCGTGGCTACCGCTGTGGCGGAACCGTCGGAAACCTTTGGTCTTGGACAAGATGGCCCAGTTGGAGGAGCTGTTGGTGATGCTGCCGGTGATGCCACGGGTTTGATTGCTGTTGTTGCCGGAGCCTTTGCCGACGCCAAGGCCAGCGTGGATGGAAACTACGGGCTTCTTGCGACCGGGCTTATGCAAAACTCCCGCAGCATGCATCTTCCGAGTGACGAGGGCGATTTGACCGGTAATGGTTGGCGTGGCAATCAACTCAAAGGCGGTGACGTTGACGGTGTGGATGCCCTCGATTTCGACTTGGCGTAGACCTGCATTGAGGCGTTCAGCGAAGAGGTGCGCGGGGAGGATAGAGCCGGAGATGTCATAGAAGCGTGCGGCGACAAGTTCCGACTCCGAGAGAGCTTTACTTTGAGGGTGGAGCATCTCGTTCCACGTCGAGACAAGAAACTGTTGAAGATTGCCGCGTTGCTCGGTCGTCAGCCAGCTAGCGTAGCTGGGTGCCGATACATCTGGCTCGGGCTTTTCAAGCGGCACTCGCGGCTGGAGGGTTTCAAAGTCGCTAGAAGGCTGGAGTATGGGCTGGCTGATGGTTTCGAAGCACCCCAGGGTTTCGATGGACGCAGCGAGAAGACCCATGACTGCTTGGGCAAACTGCTCTGGGATCCGATCGGGAGGATACTCAATGGCGAGGCAGACCTTGTTGGGTGCCAGCATTGTCGAGTGGGCAAATAGATCAGGGACATCTCGGACTTGCGGCTGGACGAGGGTGTATGTGAATGTCGTGTTCTCTATGTTGAGCGTCGAGGTTCCGTCCACCGGAACCTGCGATCTATGTCGGACCACGGTGCTGAATCTCGACCATTTGGCCCAGCTTGTGCACTCATGCACAATTTTCTGCGCTCCCATAGCCTCGTATGGCAATGAATCTTTGCTTTCGATGTCGATCATCCTCAAAATTTGCAACGGCGAGCTGTTCACGATGGGAAATCGCACTCGAACGGGAATGACGTTCTCCATGGGTCCGACGATGGACGAGACGTCGACGCTTGTTTCGAGCTTGAGACGACGCCCTTCGACAACCTCACCAAAGACGACATCTGCATTGCCAGATAATGTGGCAAGGACAATAGCCCACGCAGCTTTCAGAACGCTGTCCAAGCCAATGTGGAACTCGTCCAATATTGCTGGCGAGACTTCAACCAGCTCCTTGACAGTCTTGATCTCGGTTGCGGGCGGGAGAGGCTCAGACTGCGGCACAATCTGCGTCATCTTGGCCTTTTCCAAGCGTCGTTTCCAGTGTGACATGCTGTCATCGTAGCGAGCACCCCGCAAAGCACGCGTATAGTCAAAAAAACTTGTTGTCTGCGGCTCCGTATTGGGGTGCTCATATAATTTGACAAAGTCCTGGACAAGTCTCGGTACGGCAGATTCACTGACTTGCGCGGCGCTGAACCGCACGAGAAGGCGACCGCCTTGTGACTCGGCATCTAAAAAGGTGAACTTGGTAGCCGGCTTGCGAAGCTGGAGCACCTCCTTTTGGTAGCGCTTCAAGACAAGTCGCGCGTTTTTGTCGAGAGATGAAGCTGATTCAGACTTGTAGTCAAAATCGGCACGGAACGATTCAACGGCGGCCTGGAACAAGTTGCAGTCGTGGACTGCGAATGCTGTTCGCAAAGTAGGATGCAGTCTTGTCAGAGCCTCGCAGGCCTCGCGGACACGTTGGTGCTCAAGAGCGCCGTTGAATTTGATGACGAGGCACCGGACGTCACTTCTTGACCCGTACAGACTGGGCTCAAGGCAATGCAGCTGGTGCGAAGACGCTTCGGCGACGTCAATGACATCGCTCCAGGGGATGTCAAGCTGAGGCGCAACGATCAACTTGACGAAGCCATGGTCAGCACCCTCGGGCAGCTTATGAGCAGTGACAGCCGGTCTCGGAGAGGATCTGGCCTTGGTTAGATTGATAGGATGGCGATAGTCTTCTCCTAAACCAAGAGACTTGCACATTTCGGTCAGGGTGGCTCCGCTGAGAAGATTCTTCAAGGACACATCGAAGCCGTTTGAGCGACATGATAATACTAGTCGTCCTGCAAGCAGCGTATCGCCGCCAGCATCAAAGAAGCTGTCTTGGGGTCTGATATCTGCCACCATTGCATGCAAAACAGCGGCCCAAATCAGACGCATAGACTCTTCAGTATGCGTAAGGGGAAGAGGCTTGCTTTGGATTCCCGTGAAATAAGGTTGACGACTAAATGGCACATTGGACAACTCCAATAACTCCGTGTATGAGAATGGAGATGCCATCTTCTGCAATTTGCGCCTGTTGATTTTCAAAGACGTAGATAGTGGAAATCTCCGGACAGGTATAAATAGTGTTGGAACACAATGAGACGATGCAGCCCTGCTTCGCTTGGACGAATGTGACAAAGAGGTTTCCGCCAACCACTTTGCAGCTGCGAGTTTTGATCTCATTTGCACTGTCAGTTTGTCAAGTTCCGACGGCCCAACGAATTCACCATCCCCAAACTCCAAGAAGGCCGCGAGGGAGTTTATTGTTTCATTGGTGACAATGGGCTCGACCGCAACGTCTACATCTCCGCCAAGACATTGTCGAATCTGCTTCTCCAAAACTGCCGTCAATGCTGGCGAGCCATTGACCACAACCTCATCTCGCATTGTAGCAAGGAAGCGAATGTGGCCACGATCCAGATATCGTACACGATGTCCAGTTCTTAAATACCGCCACTTCCGCGGGCTGTTGCTGTTCTCAAACATGATGGGGTCGATAAGGGGATTGCCATAGGTGTACTTGTGAGGAGTGACGATTGGGCTATCAATGGCCAGCTCGCCCACGGCACCAAGAGGCGTCAATTTCTTGGGGTCCTCAGGGTTGAGAATGAGAAATATGCCTAGCAACGGTGGGGCGATGATGTTTGTATCGCTCTCTTGAGAAATGTTGAATACGGAAATGGCCAGTGGGCACACATCAGGCGCTCCATAGGCTAGAAGGATATCCCGAGCTCCCAGCCACCGTGTAAAGATATCCTCATCGAGGGTTCTGGTTCGGAAACAGATGGTTTGCAGGTTTGGCACAGTAGCTGGGTTGATCTTCCGCGACAAGACAGTAGTCATGTACGTCCAGGTAATGTCCATCCGCGCAATGGTTCCCTCCAGGTCGTTTACCCGTTCCAATGCTGAGGGAATGCAGACGCATCCTCCATGGAGCATGGTGCCCAAGACCTCTACAAGTGCGATATCCACCGTGTACGCGGACAGCTGAAGCACCCTACTGCTGTTATGGATCTTCAGTGCCGGCCCTTGCACCGAAAGGATGGAGCAGAGGGACTCGTGCGTGAAGAAGGCTCCTTTGGGTCTCTGTGTACCTGGCGTCAAGAAGGCACACGCGGCTTGCTCGGGAAGGGGCTCTTTCTCAAAACTTGTGACCCGTGGCGGCAGGGATGAAAGAAACGTTTCATTGATCAGAACGCAGTTTCTGATGAATTGACTGACATGCTTCCAAGAACCCTCGGTAACAACGACAAGTTGAGGTTCGAGCTGGTGAATCATGGCCTCTGACACGGCCATGTCTTGCGCATCAAGACATACGAAACAGCCACCTGCCTGCATCACAGCTAGCATAATGATGGGAGACCATCGGCTCTTTTCCAAAACGATGGGTACCAGTGCGCCGGGACCGACACCGTGATTGACAAGGTAAGTGGCGAGTTTCGTTACGCTGATCTCGACCTGCTCGTAGGAAAGCTCGCCGTCCCACGCATAGATTGCAGGTGCGTAAGGCCGAGCCCGGCATTGTCTCAAGATGAGTTTGTGCAGGCATGCCGAAATCTTGGTATCTGTTTGACCTGGTTCCCAGTCGGGATTCACGATTTGCTGGAAGTCGTGCTCGGTAAATAAGTCTGCCTGTGAAAGCGGCTGTCCTGGTGCATGGATGATGATCTGCAGCGCGCGCTGGAAAGTGTTCATCACGTTATGCAGCTGGTCAGGGGAAAGACAAGCGTAGCTAACATCGGCTTGGATGCGGCCATCGCGAAGCGTGACACATAGCGACAAGTCGCAGTTGCTGTCCGAAATGCTGGAAAGAAGAACGGGGTCCCAGCCGCTATTATCCAGCGAGTCGGAATCACTCAAAATAATATCATAAACATCCTGGCAGGTGACGCAGGTATTGAACAGGCGTTGCCCCTGGATACCAAGGGAGTGCTCAGTTTCGGCCAAGGTCGGAATCTCGATGTTCTTGGACTCGCGAAACATCCTCTCCAACTGACACAATACATCGAGCACAGTAGACATGGGAGAAAATTCCACCATGCAGGGGACAATTGATGCCAGGCTTCCCACGCTGTGCGACATGTCCGGCATGAGGACCTCGTCCCATCCAGCTTGCTGATAGCCAAAAACGACACGGTCTTCTCCCACATAGGTGCGTAGAACAAAGGCCCATGCAAGCTGAATGACTGTGGAAATGTTGATATTGTTCTCTGAGCAGAATGACGACAACTGATAGCGACTGATATCCAGACTGATTCCTCGCGATTCAAGACGTCCTTGGTCTTGGATAGCGAGATGAGGAAATATGCAAGAGGTAGCACCGTTGAGATTGACCTTCCAGACATCCATACTGCGTGGGAAGTCTAGGGATGCAATGTGGCGGCTCTGACGCGAGGGTAAAGGATCACCAAGAACCACCATTTTGTCCATATATAGCTGCCTTAGTTGTGTGACCAAGTTGTGAATGCCAGTCAAGTCGCACAAAGCTTGGCTGCAGTCTACCCTCAGAAAAGTCTTCTTATTCGTGCGGCTCACGGAAAGCCGATGCCTGGGTTGAGACGGCGATGACTTCATTGGCGGTAGTGTTGACAGTGTCTCCATGGGATCTTTCGAGTCGATAAAGAGCATAGCGGGTGAGATTTTCTTCAAAACCACTTGATCAAAAAGACGTTTGTCTGAAACGCTGTCAACAAAGATACTTCTCAAAGCACTGTGGGCAGAAACAAGAGTCTCCCACGCGGCACAAAGCTTGGTCTGGTCAACCAACGACCCATCTTGGGTGGTAAGCTCGTACGTCCGACTGATATGAAAACAGTTCGAGTCCTGTGTTTGTGCGGTCAGAATCTCCTGCTGCATAGGCGCCACAGAGAAGACGGTTTCGATGTTGTCGACCCCGTTGACGCCGACACCAGCAAGTCTCTTGCTCGTGAGTTTGGCTAGGCCCTCATACGAAGTCTCGAGAAGGGGGACGTCGGAAAGGGTGAGCTCAGGTTTCATTGAACTTAGTCGGGAAATCGCTTCCAGAGTAGAGCTCTTGAAATTGTCCATCCATCTGACAATGCGTTCTTTGTGCTTCGAGTTATGGTTGTACAAGAACTCTACCCTAGCGCCGTGATCATCCACGCCAACCGATACCTCGAAGAGGGCTATTCGGCCAACAGCGGGACCAACATCAGAGGCCAAGGAGCGAACCTCGCGATCTGGGGCAGCAATTGGCTCCAAAATTCCATTTTCTCGTTGGAGTTGATTCAATGTCCCGACGCAGTTGAACATGATTTCCAGGGGTATTGAAGTTGCGGGTGTCTTGTCTGCGGCGAATTTGGATTGGAAGAATGGCGTGCCGTTTCGAGGAACTGCCTTGCGCGTGTCCTTCATCACTCTGATAAGATGAACAATATCCGAGCTGGCATCAACATTAATGTTGATAGGGCAGAGTGCGGTGAACCAGCCGACGGTCTGTTCAATGTTGAAGTCGCGGTTACGATCATCCCGGCCATGCTCTTGTTTCCAGATGGTGGGGATACTGCGTTCTGGAAAGGTTCGCTGGAAAGAATGCAACAACGCGGCGAGAAATACGTCGGCAGATTCAGTTCGGAACACATTGTCGCATGTCCTTCGGAGCGATAAGGCTGCCGCGTCCGGCAGCAGAAAGCTAAGATTCTGGGTGTTACTATACAAGTTTGGTTGGTCATTTAGGCCCCAGAATCCAAGGTTCTCGGGGCCAGTCTTGGACGGGAGAAGGGGGCTAATCAATCTTTGGCTAGTTTCATAACTTTGAAAGTCTGTCCAGTATGTGAACGGTATGGATGGTTCAGAAAGCAGCGTCCCCTCGCGTAGTAGCTCATCCAAATCATGTAACAGAATGTACCATGACTTCAAATCAACAACCAAGTGATGTGCTACCAGATACAAGAGCTGCTTATTTTCGGCGTTGCGGATATGCTTCACTGCGAATACTGGACCCTTGGAGATATTGATGGATCGCCGCGCTTCTTCAACACAGGCTAGTAAGTCCTCTTCGCCATCCATGTACTGGTGCTCGAATCTGTACGCGCGATTCGACTCGGGTGCAATCATCTGTGCCCATCCCTGGCTGGTGAGTCGGAACCGAGCCCGGAGCATTGGATGTCTTGATGCCAACACGCTGAATGCAGCTTCTATATCTGCCAATTCGACATCGGCCTTGACATGCAAGAGTATACTTTGACTAAAACGGTAGTCTTGCTCAGTTGCAGAAGTCTCCCCGATGCTTTGGTTCATCAATGCCCTGAAGAAGAGCTGCTGCATGACAGCAAGAGGGAAGTAATCCTCCTGCGATGAGTCCTCGGGATCATCAAGCTGCTGTTCTCCAATGTTCCCATGAAAGAAGCCGTTGTCAATCAGCGGTTGCACAAAGGATTCCGATCGTCCGGGTCCCGATGGCGTTTGTCTGCCATTCCAGTCGTCGCCGCCAACACCAATGCGACTGCCACCGCCAGCCCTCCGATGTTCAAACGATTGCATGCTCATTATTTTCCCCTCCATCTCCTCGCTGAGGTTCTGCACCCACGTTTGCAGCTTCCGCGCATCAGGCTCACCCTCGGCATTCAACGCCATGGATCGCAGCATTACCCATACATCGGGGCGATGGGAGTGGGAACCCCACTCAGCCACGGCAGTTTTTAGCTTGTGTATCTGCTTTTTCCCGTTTCCACTCTCCGAGTCGTCTATTGATGCAACGTTCTCATTGTTGTGGTCATGCACGGCTGCCGTGGTGATCAGTGCGACCAACTGACCCTCAAACGGACCTGCTCGAGGTGAGACCAAGCATACCTGGCCTACCTTTGAGGTGGACAACAATAAGTTTTTCAACTGCTTTTGCTGGCCATCTTCTTTCGCGTTGGCTCTGCGGCTGGACTGCAGCGTAGAGAGGGAGCATCTGGTAGTGCTCAATGGTGAGGCTGGTGGTGAGAGATCCTCACTTGATGAGGAGATGAGAGCTTCTGCTGCGTCGACTGTCATGGTTGCAAACAGGCTATCGTCATGGCTGCTTGTTCGAGGGCTCGGTTGTGGTGAAGGGGAGGATTTCGAGTCTGATGTGAATGGTGACTTCGGGTTGGAGTCTGCCGCGGAATGCGAATCCGAGAGGGAGCCGGAATCCGATGATATCAAGCGAGGAGGAACAAAGTGTGTGCTGCTTGCACTGGTACCAATACTGGCAGATGCAGAATTGGAAGCAGAAATGACGGAGACGGGCGTTGACGAGGTAATGGTGCAGTATGTGTCGTATTGAGATTCTGCGTCGATGTCGTGTGCGAGACTCAACTGGCGAGGTGTGTCCACCACCAATCGAACGGAACTGTCGTTCAGATAACCCTCCAGCTCCTGGTGACTGGTGGCTAAGTCTGCGAATAAATCGGACGCTTTGCTTTCCGTCCGGAGCAATCGCCAGTCATCGGAAGTTTGGAGATCAGCCCGGCCGTGTTGGCCTTTTGATCGACGAGCTGGGTTGAGTGGTGGTGGAGGAGGAACCAACGCAAGCGATTGGACCAGGACACCATTGTCAGGCAGCTGTGAGTGAGGCGTGCCTGCCTTGCCGTCATCCATGGCCATGGCTGTGCGAGTGGGTGTGCGCAAGTTGCTCTGACTTTCGATGTCCGCCGTCGTTGTTTGTTGGATGACCATGATGGATGAATCGTAGGCATGGAAGCCTTTGGCGGATTTTCTTTATCCTGCCCGCTGTTGCATGAGTAAGACCGTTTGTATCTGCTGTCTGGGTGGATGTCCCGGCTCGTTTGCCATGTCCCATTGATGACTTGGCGTGATGTGCTCGGCGTGCTGTCGTTTCCCGCCTTCGAAACTCCTGGATGAGCCTGCACAAAGTGAGCTGTGATTAAATACTAGACAGTAATTAGTGGTATAGGAGAGAGAGACCATGTATGGTCTATAGAGGGACAGCACGGGCAATGAAATGTGAACGGAAACGGAAGGGCCAGGACGATAGTAAAGGAAAAAGACACGGGCCCAAAGAAGGAAGATATTCTTATCAGCATGCACTTGTTTCCCTTTGACATCGGGGCCCAAGTGCCATGTTGGTGGTGGGGCGAGGCCATCTCGACTTGCTGCCTACAACTAGTCCGTACACTACACTGATGTATGTAGTCCGTACGGAGTAGTCATGGTGCTGATGAACGCTGCTGATGAACGCTGCTGGACGGAGGATTCGGGAATAGTTGCAGCAGCTCGGGCCCAAGTTGCGTGCTTGTTGCTTGCGTTGCTTGCGTTGCTTGCTTCATTCATCGTTCGCGCCATGCCCAGAGCGCGGGGTAGTCCGTAATAGTCCGTATACAAGATACAAGATGGCATTATTGCGGGGAATCAGCCCGTACAGTGCCTTACCGTGAAGATCAGCACCGTGCATTCATCGTCTTTGTTTCCTCCTCCAACTTGCCGTATGCAATCGATGTTCCCGCGCCCGTGCTTTCGCAGGATCCCGAACCTGGTTAATAACTCGTGCCGACGGGTCGAGATAAGGGCCCAGAACGTCATGTAAACAACAGGTCCGTGATGGCCTCGACAAGGTCCATTACTGCGCGCCCTGGTATTCAGACTGTTGCAGTCTTGTCGATCTTGACTCCATCCCGGGCCACCCGCAACCCGAAAATACACAATAACCACCGATCGGCATTGTCCCCATCCACCATGTACAGTCTAATCCCTGTTTGTTTTTACAGGAGGTACAAAGCTAGGTGCAGTAGGCCAATGACAGGTCTTTCCGTAGCCTAGTGTGGCACCAAGTAGGGTAAGGAGTACCTTATTTTACATCCATTTCACTTGGACTAAAAAAGTATCTCTTACTAGCGCAAATACCCCTACATAGTGCGGATAATTCCGCCGCCCAAACGCAAAGAAAGAAAGAACCAGAAAAATAGCTCAACCACGTGGTCATTCAACCTGGAGACAAGTCCAATGCAGCCAGCAGTTGCTCCGTCGTGCTTTTCTTCTTCTTTGTCTTCCTTCTTCTATTGATGCGATCCACTCCACGTGGTGTAATACTGCGACCCCCATCCTCACCACAAGACTCAATCACGTGCCAGGAACCCGATGGACAACACCAACCTACATAGCTTAATTCATGTCCTCACGATCCTTCTGACAGCCCTTTCTGATTAGATACTTGGTAAGCCTGTCTGCAGCGCTGGCTGCACGTGACGTCGAAATTAGTTACAATACCCTCGTGTGAGTTCCTTTCCATAGATGACAATGTAGAATGGTATGATGAAGGGTTTCCTCCAGACATGGCCATAGGTTGCTAGGGCATAGGCTCAGTGTGAATGAGCTGCACCCGGTCGAAATACAAACGTGGCTGAAGACCATGCTACCCTAATAGTGATTAATTGAATACAATAGCCACCCAGGACTGCCGGGCGCATACGAGCACGATGACCCCTCACTAATTTAACACAACTCCCGTTGCTTGGAAATGGTGATTTGCATAAATCGCGGGATCTAGTCAAGAAGGGAACCATAACAAAAAGAAATTTTCAAACAGCAGACATAGTCCCCCATCATATCGTTACACGCGTCTCTTGTCGCATTTCATCGACGACCTTTCCCGTTCAAGCGCACCGTTTCAAAACATTTGACCCACGTAGATATAATATATGCCTTGCGCTTCATTCCTTCCTTAGACCTTCTTGGTATTACCAGCGGCTCCAATCACAACTTCATCCTCGTCCGGCTCTTCGATACTAGTCCTACTTGTCGCCTCCTTCACTTCAATCGCCTTGCTGTCTTCTCCCGCTCCCTTCTTCTCCGCCGTCGAGGCAACGTCCTCCCTTTTCGATCCCTCTTTGTCATCCTCTCGTCTTGTCTTGTTGTCGCTCCTTGATCCAAATGGCCACAGACCACTGAGCCCTCTGCTGCTTTCTTTGGCAGGATGAACAGGTAAGGGACGCAGGACCAAATTGTCATTCACTCCGCCACTGCTCTTCTCATCTTCTGCCATGGCAAAGTCTCCAAACTCCTCTTCTCCATCTTCGTCACCCTCGTCCGAATCATCAGCATTGCCCTTCCCGCCAACCATGCTTCTCCACCATGATCCACGGCCACTTTCTTGGGCAACATCAGCGTCTAAATCGTCATCGTCGTCGTCGTCGTCGTCGTCGTCGTCGTCAATGTCATCATCGCCGTCTCTGAACGGATCCACGGCATGATCGTCATCTTCATCTCCGTTGTGATGCAAGGTTGCCGAAGACGGCTGGGCAGATTGATTGTTCTTCTGATGCATCGCCAGCCGAGCTGCCAACTGAAGTCGGGCCCGCGAGGGAGGAATGTTCAGCGGCGGAGGTGGTGGTAAGGGCGGAGGAATTGATGGCGGAGTCATCGAATTGCCTGTGTTGCTGAGAGGATCTGTGTAGGCCCGGAACTAAAAAACATTTTTGTTTGACATCAGCACACCTTTTTTTTTCCCCATCGTTCAGATTGTCCCAAGACGCATCGAAGCAGGTCGGGTTTGAGAAGAGGTAGCCAGCCGTATTTGCAGGCTCGCGTCACGGAGTCGCCCAATATCCACCGACTGCAGGTCAAGCCAAATTACCTTGCGCTCCGTGACCACTCACTAGTCTCTTTGATTGTTCTCTTTCTCGTCTTTCCTCATTATGCATCGGAAGCCCACCTTCTTTCCTTTGCCCATCATACATAACTTTCTGCCCAGACGTCTAAATGAATCGTTGAACCCATGGTCCCTGCGTATCTCCCATCGCGTGTACATACATTATCTATGCTCTCACTGCGCCATGATATGAATACTAAATTCTCGTTCCAGCAAGAAGTCGTACAAGGTCTTCGACATTGTAATATCCGAAGTCCTCAAGCTCAGAAACGCCCCTATTCTCTACGGTCGATTCTTGAGCTGTTGTGGTGCTGAAGTCGACGCTTGCCAGACTCTGATGACATAGATACGAGCCCTCATCCTATGAGGAAAACGATTGCCCTGTCATATCCTCGCCGTCGTCACTGCATGAGCGACTCCCTGATGGCAGACCTTCTCCCACTATTTCATCACGATCCAGCCTTGCAGTGAACCGTACAGGTGAGCCCAGAGTCGCACGACTTTCGGAGGCTGAATCTCTTGACTCTGTTTTCAGAGGTTTCGGAGATGTCATGATGATATTTGCAGGGGAATTGGGGCTTGCGTTTGCAGCTACCTCTGGGGACCCGATGCTTCGATCGTCAAAGGAATCACCACTTACCTCAGAATTAACATCATCCTCCTCAACATCGCCTTCGTCGTCTTCCTCGTCGCTGCTGCTTCCGAACCCCGACATCAAGGTTCCGGCACTGATTGCAAAAGGGCCGATGCCGTTGCTGCTACCTTTGTTCGTTTCTATTCCCCCGTTCAACCCTGCTTCTGCCAGAGCGTTTGATCCGGTTGCAGATGCATTTCCGAGACCGGAAAGGCCAACTCCGCCCAAGCCACTCCCGCCTCCTATGCTTGCAGAATTACCAAGAGCAACTTCGGGACGAACTCCACCAAGGATGGCGTTGTCTCTCTCGCGTGTCTCCGCAAGGGCACCCTCAACGTAATTGATCCAGTCTTGGCTCATCACTTTGTCCAAGACCATCTCAGAAAGCAGCTCCGGGGGATGACGCTCGGTGAACTTGACGACCTCCTCAGCGATCAGGGTCAGATGACCCATGTATCCCATGCGGGTCTTGTTATTAGCTTGGGACGCATCGCTAGCCTGTTGGCCGTTAATAATGGCCGCGGTGACGTCGGCGGCCTCGAAGAGAGAAACGGCCAAGGTAGGATTATATCCGCGGTCCATGGGGCCATTGAAGACTTGCTGTACAATGTCATACACCACATTATGCAAAAAGTTATTCCACGGGTACGAGAAAAAGAATGACTGTCCTCTGGGTTAGTTTTGAAATCACAGAAGAAGAGAATATTCCATGTTTGTGGCTTTTCTTACCAAAATTGCTGGCACGACACGATGCTCAACAAATTGCATCTTGAGATAATCCCCAACAACGGGTTCCAGCGGGAGGGTTGCCTCCAGTTGCGGCTCCTCTTTGGCAACCGGGGAGCCTTCAGGTGTGTCGGCTTTGGAGAGAGATGCCGAGTCTGTCGTCTGAATTGCCCCTTGCACGTCATTGGCTTCGGGTGTGTTTTGTTCCGTTGCAGATAACGGCGTCATGTTTGAGGACGAGAAGAGCGGAGCAGGCAAATCTTCAGGACGTGGCGATAGGCTGCCCTGCCGATTGTGTTCACGCAATTCATTAGGATCTAATGAAGCGCCGGGGGATTTCGGCTCGGACAATGTAGAGGAAGACACGGAGAGGCCAGTTTCTCGCTCAGGGGATTGCAAGTGCTCTTCGATTGCCTTGGCAGTCGTATCCAGGTCGGAAACCGTTGCGATGTTCTTGGCCTCCTCGAACTGGAAGCCTTCCGCAGGTTTCGGTTTCGAAGGAGATAGAGGTGCGACAACAAGATCAGGATCATCGAAGCGCTGTTCATTGACCTTGCCGGCTCCCACGGAGAGTCGCGGAGAGCTCAGCGGCTCGTCAACGAAATCGTCCTCATCCTTTTCGAGGAATGAAGGGGGAAGGGCAGAAACGATATCATCTTCTGCCTTGACGAATTCATGAGATGTGTCCTCACTCATCTCTTTGCTTGGCTCAACCTCTTCGAAACCGTCATCATCGGCATTTGTCACCTCCAATCGTCGACCTTCCTCGTGAGTCCCGTGCGACATTCGCATAGTCAAGTCTTCAGTACTGGGTTCCTCTTCCCTCACGGGGCCCAACTTGCCTTCGATTCGAAGGCGATGGCGTTCGGCATCGCGAGTCGCTATCACCTGCTCCGATCCAACTTCGTTGAGCAAGCCCATGTTGCTGCAATGTAGCAGTTCTGCCATTAATTCACAAGTTTTGAATCGATCAAAGCCAAGAGGTTCCAATTTCTCGCCAAATGTAGACTCAAGTCCGCCTTTCCACCAAGGTCCCTCCATGATAAGACTCATGAAATTTGGAATATTCTGCGCGAAAAGGCGCAGAAGGTGTCCCAGGTAGATGGGATCTCGACTAGATGGGATAGGGCTTGCTTCGGATCCTACATCGGGGTCGTAGTCTGAGTTGTTCTTCCTGATGACCTCGATAACAATCCCAACACCGACGGTGAGCGGGTTGCCTCCTCCAAGCATGTAGTTTACGAGTTGCTCGACGCATGGTTCTGATACGAGTTGCCGAGTAAGCTCGTTCGGACCGATGCATTGTTGTTCGTTCTGCGAAGCATTTGCAGATATCGTGATGATGGCCTTGATGAAATCACCAGCCGCTGTCTGTACGACCCAACTGTGCTTGGGATCCAGGCAAGAGAGGAGTGTGGGGATTATGTCTTTCGAATAGAGCCACTACGATGCGAATATCAATGGTTAGAATAGAAGGAGATTCGGCGCAGGGACAACTTTTCGAGTCGGTTACAAACCTCTACAATGCCTTGACCACTTTCGTTCCTATCCAGGGCAATAATCTTGAGAAGCAGATCCATAATCATGGGACATTCGACATGCTTGAGCAGCTCAGGGACCACGTTGGGTATCGTTCGGAGGAGGTCCATCATATCATCAGTCTTCTTCTCGAAAAGAGACTCATTAACCTTGGTGAAGTAGCTCGCCTGAAGAGGGTCCAAGGGAGCAGGCCGCTCGAGGAATTTCCAAAACCGGCGAACCAGCTCCCGGTTCTCGGTCAGGGCTTCATAAATGGACCATGTATCGGAGCTCAATACCTCGGAGGCAACGATGGCATATCGATTACGCTTCTTCTCTTGCTCTTCCTCGTCGTTGTCGGTCACGTCAGTGGCACGAGAAGACGCCCGCGGACGTGAAAAGGGCAACAGGCGATTTTTTCCCTTTTCTTCTTCGTCGGTGGGGTCTTCGGGCGTCGCGAAGACTTCGAGTTTCGGGGCCACCACATATTCCAATAGCTTCTCAAGAATCTTATCCTCACGGAGGTACTCGATCAGCTTGGAGTTGTGCTGCTTGAGTTCCTGGATCAGATCGCTCTCATCCAAGAGTTCCTCGAGGGTAAAGTCGGGCTTGTCGAGGATGGTATCAATGGTGGAGATGTTGGCGTAACCGCCAAATCTCCAAAACATGGCGGCGGTTCTATGTCACGGCGCCGGACGACGAACAGCACCGGCGGTTGAGACGGAGGAAATGGAAGAGAATGGGCTCGGCGAGCCGGATCATGTACTGGGCTGCAGAACTGGGCCGGTGTTGGAGATCCTTTGGGGCATTCGGCTGAAGCACGCCGACAAACGAATGTCAAGGATCCGGCTGGCGGCGCTGGGGTAGAGTCGAGGAGCAGAAAGGAGAAAATGCGTCACACAGCACGACTGCGCGGTCGGCCAACAACGTGTGCGATGCAGTGCTGGACCTGGTCTGGATGCTGTTGAGAAAAAGCAACGATGCGACAATGATGGACAATGCTGGAGAGCAGATGCTGTTGGAGGGTGCACCACAGCCGGTTGCGTATCGGTTTTTCAAGAGTCTCGAGGTTGAGGGCACAGGATGTGTGGCTTTGGCTTTGGCTTTGGCTTTGGCTTTGGCCCCGTCGTGGATTCGGGCAGGGCAGGGTGGTGAAGTAACGTGGTTGGGCACTGTTCACTGTTCTCTCCGGGCCGTGTTGTCTTGTTCATTCGGATCTGGCTGTGGGCCTGGCCTAGATGCCCGCCTAGCTCAGGCTAGTAGCTGCCCTGCCTGGGCCCATCACTTCCTGATCACTCCTCGAACGCAAAATACCCACCTGGCTTAGGTACCTACCTAGGTACGGATTACTCGGTCCATTGATCGCACGTAAAGTTAGCAGTGTCTCACCCGCCATAGTTGTTCGCCGTCCAATACAATGTGTTTTTATTAGTGAAACTGCCGTGAGTCGCCGAGGTGACCATCTTCCTCATCCAAGGAGCGCGCCTGGCTGTTCGTGATGAAATGAATGAATGCTCTGGGCGACTCGGCCGTCAATCCTGGTCCGCCACGTTTCTAGTTTCGGCTCCCCACATTTCCACGGGGTCGTCGTCAACCTCAGGGCTGCGATGCCGAGGCTGACTGCTACTGTATAAGGACACCCAGAGTCCGGTCCAGTCGTGGTGGTGCGCCGGGGGTTTTTCCACGGGACTGTCCCATGGTAATGCGGATGTCAGACCAGCAAGACCTCGATTTTCCAGGTAACCTTGTCAACCACGGCGAGTAAGGGAGTAAAGCAGTACAGATCCATGGAAATCATGGGAGATTGTAGAAGTGGTCGGGGGCATTGTGGGTGCCCATAGTATGTATTGAACTCTAACAAGAAATCTTTATACAATGTTCATCATCTGTAACCCCTTGTCCAACTCCATCTTGACACCCTTTATACCAGCCATGTCTTTGAGCAACACGCCTCGCCACCACGTGTACCATTCTGCAACTTCTTGCAGATCTGCTTCTGCGAGCGCCAACCACTCTCGCAACTTTTCGTACCACATTGGAAAGACATTCTGCACGAGCACCTCGGCCATGATTCCTGCGCTGAGCATCCGGTTCCATTTCATAACACCAATAAGAACTGGTAGATATGGTTCCTGGTCAGCAGGATCAACACGAAAGTTGGTTCGCAGGTACCGACCCATGGATGGCAGAACGTGAGACATGATCAGGGGTCTCCATTGGCTGCCAAGAATATCTTCCCACTGCTTCAGGCCAGGGACAGTCCCGCGTTCAAACTCCCAGACATCAATCAGTTGTCGGAACTTCCTCTTGACATCTGCCACCAGGCCGGTGCCCTTGGGGTTTAAATGGTATGGCGGTAGATGTTGCAGCCAGGGGAAAAGCCAAGTGTGTGGGAGATGGTGGCTTTGGCGTTTTTTCTTGGGGTTCCAGTCCGAAAGAGCCGCCTCGAGTTTTCGCGCAACGTGATCCATGACCTGAGCCCGTACGAAAGGAGGGAGCAAATCATTCCAGCTATCCACTACGTCAAGCATGGGACCAGGCTCCAGAGGATCCCACTCCCGTACTGCAGCGACAGCCTTTGGGAGCCAGATTTTGTACATCATGCTCTCGTATGATGTCGTTGCTTTCTGGTGTTTTCGATAAATCCCATCCAGGTTGGTATTATCCGAGTTCCACTTGTTCACTGTTCGTGCTTCGTTCTCCGATTTCATCAATTTTCCGGACAAGCCCTTCAGCTCTGAAGTGAATTTTGACGGCTCATCAAGAGGATTCCATTCTGCGTCTTTCAAAAAAGGATGAATGGCAGCAACAGCAAGATCAGCAGTTTCTGAGTTTGCTGCATCACCTTCAAAAGCCTTCTGTAAACAGGCGAGAACTTGGCTCAGATCAGACTCGGTGGTGAGTTCTTGGGTGACCATGCCGGATAGGTTGTGCAGCCTCTTGAAATCGGCGCGCAGATCTTCGATTTCCCGTTCCCTCTCTTTAAGCTCCAGGTCTATCCATGCCTTTCTTTCTTCCAGATTTCTCCATTCTTCTGAAAAGGCTTGAAGATCAGCTTGGGCCCTTCTTACTAATTTTCGTGCTTCAATAAGTTCCGGAGTATCTGAAACACCAGACGTGGGTGTCATAATCCCACTAGTCGAGGTCAGCATCTTGCTCCTTGGCCCGGTCATGTCTAGAATCGGTGTGAATGCTTCTGGTATGTGCAAGCCGGGCGCTGAGGCTTTAAGCTCTTCAGCCGTCAAGTACTTTTTCTTCGGTCGTCGAGGCGTGCTGGCACCATTGCCAGCGACACCGCCCGGTGCCTTCTTTTTTGCTCTCCTTCGTTTCTTCTCCTCCTCATCTGAGTCCACAACTTTTTCACCGCGCATCTCAGCTTGTCTTTTTTCTTCTTGGCGCTCTTGTTCAGACTTCTCCTTGACAGCGCCCAAGCCAATACCCTGTGGACGTAAATTCGCTTCGATGATGAGGTTTCTCCCTTGTCCCTCTTTGCCAAGACCTTTGCCCTCAACGTAGCCCATCTTTGCCATCATTCGTGCGCCAAAACCCTTGGCGTTAATCTTTCCTTTAGCTGTAAAAGTGCTAGGTTGTGGTTTATTTCGCGGATTTGCCTGGGGGCTGTCGGGTACCCGTAAAACAGGCTCTCTGGCAGATGAAGGTACAAACCCCATCCCGAGAACACCTTTCCCATCGAATTTGGACTTCACTTTCAAGCCCGCGGCAGCTCTTTCGTCGTCTTTGTCGTCCTTGTAGTTCTGTTCAGATCTGCTAAATGTAGGCCTTAAGCCACGGCCAAACCCCAAGCCAACGCCAGCAGAAGCGTCATCATCGTCCTCATCCTCGCCTTCGTCCTCATCCTGTTCACTTATGGCACCATTACCCAACACTGGTCGATTGTCATTCTGTTCCATCTCATCCTCAGAGTCGTTTGATTTCGTTGCTGATGATACAAATGCCATGCCCTTGTTCCGCAACGTCTCCCGCTTCCATCGTGAATGAGGTCCATCATCCTCGCTGTCGGATCCAAAAATTCCCAGGGCTGCCTTCTCTTTACTATTCTTGCCAACACGTCGTTTCTTTCTGGGATGAAAGTCTCCAAGGTTATTATCGCCCGCCTCTATGCCTGGGATTCGGTACTCGTCGTCGTCTTCGGATGCTGAGGACGAAAATTCGGCGGCCGAAGCTTTGTTCAGGCGGGCCGGGTCGAATAAATATCCATCAGGATTTGCCATTATTGCGGGAGTGCCTGAAGCTTCAGGAGCTATACGACGAGGACGTGGCAATTTCGTTCATTTTTTTCGCGCCGTGCAGAGCAGTGTTAAAAGCTGTAGCTAAACAATCAATTTGCGCCAGGGACTGGTAGCAATTAAAACCACGTGACCTGACCACATTCGATCATGGCGTTGTTGTTTCTGGGGCAATGGAACCAAACAAAAGACCCTTGGGTATCTATGGTGGGGCGTGCCACGAGTAGTGGATTGTCAGCCGCCGATTGACTCGTTCCGAGGCCAGGTACGTAAATTAGGCACAACATTGAGGTCACCTGATGACTACTCCCACATTAACAAGACGGCGCAATAGACCTTCTGATAAGAGTCCCTTATACATTGAAAAAGCTAGGGATGGGGAACAACCCAAATTCAAACATTGTCTGACGTTGCGAAGAACATCAATCAAAACGCCTTGACGAAACAAAATCCTAGGGTAGGACGCGGCTGATGGAGGTCTAAATCCAAGTGACGGTCGGGCTCTGATTGGTTCCGTATAGGCAGCCCATCGCTGCCCTATGCTACCTGTGCTTCAGGGGTGGTCAGCCCCGCCAAGTGACCAGCATCCGTGGTAGACTACGGATTGCGTCCGTCTGATTTGGTCCCCAGCTCAATTCCGTGCATCGTCCCTTATTACTTTCTACAGTTTCTTTTTAGACGGCGCATGCATGCTTTGGATCTTCCTCCCAATATATTTCGCTAAAGGTAGGTTGCTTTTCAACCAGGAGATTGTGCTCTCCTTTGACGCTGTCCTCGCGCGAGACCTCGATCTCGTTTACCTCTCCATTCGTTATCCAATGTTGTTGTTCCCTTTGAGCCCCCCCCCCCACAAACAACGCGATATTGCCTGGCGCAAACCAAGTCTACCACACTTTTCCCCTTGCTGACAACTCCTCGAAAGAGGAAACCACGACCTGATTATTTCGGTTGCTATTTCTCTATTAGAAGCTAGAAGCCACGACTTCGTTCTCGACCGATTCATCCTGCGTTGCTCCAGCGTTGACGACTAGTTGCACGCAAACCTGCCATCTCTTTGCCGGTACGTGCACGCCCATGTTGACTTGCTGATGATGTTTGCGCGCCCTTGAGTTTACTCAAGGTCATGCATATCGATCGATCTGATTTACGTGGATCATGGAAGTGAATTCGCATCGTCGTGGTATACAAAAACTGATTTCGAAGATAGTTCACTTCGTGAAAACAGATTCTCGTCCTCCCCCTAACCTTGTTCATCTTGATCTCGGCCGGCCAGTATACGATATGGCAGACCAGGAAGAGGACTTTAGCTCCTTGCCGTTGTCTGACCGATTTACTCATAAGGTAACCATTGTTGCAGTCCTGTCAATCCGAGAAGAGCTAACCTCTAGATCAGATTTGGAAAGTCAGAAAGGCCGCGTACGAGAGTGCTGCAAAGCAATTTACCGTATCCCCCGATGAATCCGATCCCTGCTTCCGTCCATTTCTCAACGACCCCAATCTATGGAAGTCAGCAGTCACAGATTCCAACGTTGCTGCGCAACAAGAAGCCATCATTGCTCTCTGTGCATTTCTCAAGTATGGCGGACGCGACTGTGCATTGCGAACTCGCGGATTGACTATTACACCCATGGTGGAGAAATGCTTGTCATCAACAAGAGCAGCCACGAAGCAAAATGCTCAGGAGGCTTTGCTCCTCTATATTGAACTCGATGTAGCTGGCCCGGTAGTGGAAGACATCTTGCCTGGTCTGTCAAACAAAGTTCCTAAGAATGTCGCGGCAACGCTGAATGCTCTCACTGCCGTGTTTCACAACTACGGCTGTAAACTCGTGGACCCGAAACCTGTGCTCAAAACTTTACCAAAGGTCTTCGGTGCTGCTGACAAGAACGTGCGTGCCGAAGCAACGAATCTTGCTGTTGAATTGTACAGATGGTTGCGCGAGGCTATGAAACCGATGTTCTGGGGTGAATTGAAACCAACACAGCAGACGGATCTGGAGGCACAATTTGAGAAGGTGAAGGCCGAGCCGCCGCCCAAACAAGAGCGCTTGCTTCGATCACAACAGGCAGCAGCGGACTCTGCACCAGCGGGTGGTGATTATTGTGACGAAGGCGAAGCTGAAGAGGAAGAGGCCGCAGAAGTGGATGCGTTCTCTCTTGCCGAACCAGAAGACATCACCAAGAAAGTCCCTGCCAACTTCACCGATATGCTTGCCTCCTCAAAATGGAAAGATCGCAAAGAGGCCGTTGATGCGTTATCTCAGGCTTTGAATGTCCCACGAATCAAGGACGGCGACTTCAATGAGGTGAATCGAGGTCTTGCCAAGTGTATGAAGGATGCCAATGTCGCTGTGGTCACGCAGGCGGCACTGTGTATCCAACAATTGGCTCTCGGCTTGCGCCATCATTATGGCAAGTATCGTGGTGTCGTCATGCAGCCTATTATGGATCGCTTGAAGGAGAAGAAGGCAACGGTCTCAGACGCCCTCGGTGCAGCTCTGGATGCGGTCTTTGCATCTACAAGTCTAAGTGACTGCCTCGAAGACATCATCGCCTATCTGAGCAACAAGAACCCCCAGGTCAAGGAAGGGACTATGAAGTTCCTCATTCGCTGCCTACGCACGACAAAGACGGTTCCCGCGAAACCTGAAATCGCCACTATCTGCGAAGCAGGCAAGAAGCTGCTCTCAGAGTCTAGCCCAGCTCTCAGAGACGGTGGCGCCGAAATATTGGGAACAGTAATGAAGATTATTGGTGAACGAGCGATGACTCCGTATCTCGAAGGTCTGGATGAAATTCGCAAGACAAAGGTCAAGGAGTTTTTTGAGACCGCCGAGGTAAAGGCCAAGGAAAAGCCAAAGCCTCCACCAGCAGCCAGAGCTCCTCCCCCTTCAGCAAAGAAACCGCTTGGTGCAAAGAAGCCTGTCGCCAAGAAAGTAGCTCCCCCAGTAATGCCTCAAGAGACAACTTCTCCGACTCCCCCAGCTGCCAGACCCGCTGCAGCTGGGAGCAAACTAGGCGCCACTAAGCCCTCAGGTCTGGCCGGTTTGAAAGCTCCCCAGAAACGTACGATTGGCGGCCCCGGAGCAGCTTCACCACGCAGGCCTGCAGCAGGACCACCCGTTATGCCTGTTGATGACGAAACTGCAGCACCGGCGCCACAGCCTCGACTCGGCCTGTCTCGAGGCCTCGCCGGAAGATCCTTAACCAAGCCTACAGCCGGCCCCATCATGCCGGCAGCGGATTCCCCGCCCCCATCCAGTGGTCTCACGGCGGTTGAGCGTGCCGAACTAGAAGAACTCCGAGCATCGAACGAACGTCTCTCGCGTCAAGTGGATGATATGCGACAGGAGAGGAACAAATTCATGTCGGAAATCCAGGAGCTGAAGAATCAAAACGCTGGTCTCATTGAGGATCATACAAGAGACGTCCTCAGTATCAAGGCTAAGGAAACGCAGCTTGTTCGGGCTCGGAGTGATGCCGAGGCAACGGAGCAAGTCAATGAGCGCTTGAGGAGAGAATTAGATCGACTCAAGAAAGCGCTAAGCCGGGCTGAAGGCCTTGGCGCGTCGCCGGGACTGGGCAGTCCAGGTATGCATATCTTGACGAAACTTGATTTGCAAATTTGCGGAACTAACAAGATTTTATCAGTAACGTCACCTATACGTGATGATGTAGGCATCTACCGCGATTCTGGAGCTACTTCAACCAACCGCCACAGAATGAGCTTCACGAGCACCATGTCGGAAGAGAAGGAAAATGGAGAACTATCATATCCTAGGAGTAAACTCAGCCCCGAACTTCAACATAGCGGCAGTGGACCATCTTCCGGACGTGGCTCTCCTGCTAGAGGGTTCCGGAATACCGCGACCCCGTCATACGACAACATGGAATCTAATGGACCCATCGCTAGGGAACGGCCAATTTCGTCATTACCTCAACCTACAGGAGGCGGTGGTGTCGAAAGCTGGAGACGTGCAGCTGAGGTCACTAGCCAACTCAAAGCTCGCATTGAACAAATGAAGGTGAGTGAAAGAAGACGTGCTTGGCATCTTAGAGTCCTTCTCTGACGCGCAATAGGCTAAACAAGGGTTTGCTCGCCCCTGAGTTGACCATGGAGGGCATTACCACATGGCAGGCCCCGAATACTTCCACTCCACCTCTTCAAGTGATTTAACGCAACAGTAGCCCAAGTTTTTTCCTCATCACTGGTCTCTATACTATTTGGTGCTGGTGATTGTTTTGCATTTCGACGGCGTTCAATGGCATACCCGAGTCTTTTGTGTGGTCTACAGCTATTAAAGACGCGGCACCACGTAGAGGTCTCCGTGTGGTTGTTGATAAATACCGAGATGAGTGAAAAGACTAATGAAACGAATGCGATTGAGTTAATGACGAAGGCATGACCCAAAAAACAAAGGGGGCGCATGTCCGTGTTAACCTGTGGGCATCATACCTAGATACATGTTTTCACATCGGGAGCGATGACATGGACCGTGGTGACACAAAAGACTTTGAAAGAGCTTGATTTCTCCCACAGTGCAGATTATGAAACGAGGAACATAGAGTCGTGATGCCGCACACCCGTTAGATATATATCTGCTATCAACAACGTCCAAGCAGGATGTGCTGATTTTAGACAGAGCACCAAGCTCATTTATGGAGCCAACTGTGGCGTCCAAGTTTAGTGTGGTCAGGAACGGTCTTGGAAGCTCGCACGGTGATGCAACGCAGTGAGCGTCCAGGGGGTGGACGTTGTGAAATATATCGGACCAGGTACGTTGGCGATGATTTGATTCCTGGACGTCTGGAAATACCAGAAAAAACAAGACGCTGCCTTTGCAGATGTACGATTTTCTAGACTGCGAGTCGTGGGAACATTTGGATCATCCATCATCCGCGACGGGCGGAGAACCCCCCGCCAGTAATCGTGCAAGCGCTGCCAGGGGAGGAGCCTTTATTAGTGGGGCAAAGTACTCCGTAGTCTGGTAGGCAGATACACCACTGTACGACAGCCTGGCTGGCTTTGTTATTGTTCCAGCTTAGCAGCGCTGTTCCTAGTCATACGAGTTATCGTACACAACTATCACTACTCCGTAGACGTCGGGTACTTCACTAGCGCCAGTTTGGTCAAGTGTGTATCGCAACTGCCCTCTCATGTCCCCTACGTCAACGTCACAACTCCAGCATTCGGTTTGGTTTGGTGTTGCTGCCCGTCCTGCCTAGATTTCCGAGCTTTTGCTCCAAGCCAAACCTAAGCCTTCTTACCATCACGTTGACAGCTGGTCATCTGATGCTCCATCATCGAACCCTAATTTCCTGTATTTTTTATTCTCTTTCACTAGATCCAATAGCTGCGAATCGCAGTACATGATCATTTGTCACCCGCCCTTCCTCGGCCGGGAAATAAAGTCGCCATTGTCTTGTCCGATAAGCCAAGAGACCCTCACGCACTGCCTAACAGTCGGTACTGGCGACCCAAGCGAACGACGTTGACCGCGTCGATTCATTGGCACCTTCGATGCGATTAGTCTAGCCAGCCGAGCCGACCACGCACAATCTTCGACATTGAGTCCCCAGCCTCATGTTGCAAACATAGACGTCCGGCAGTTGTCATTATCGTCTTGGTTCACCCTGCCCGGGTCACGGCAATAAAACCGCCACGATGTTGGAGGGACTGGTGGCTGGTCTTTTGAACCGCTTCTTGGGCATGTATGTCAAGAACTTTGACCCAACGCAACTCAAGGTCGGCATCTGGTCTGGTGACGTCAAACTTCGAAATCTTCAACTCCGCCGCGAGGCCTTGGATCAACTGAAGCTTCCCATTAATGTCGTGGAAGGCCATTTGGGTGAGCTCACGCTGGTTATTCCGTGGTCCAATCTCCGTGGCGCCCCGGTCAAGGTCTTCATCGAAGACGTTTTCCTGCTTGCTAGCCCGAAAGAAGAGGCTGAATATGACGAAGAGGAGGAGGAGCGGAGGAGACAGCGGCTCAAGATGGAAAAGCTGGACAGCGCTGAGTTGTTGAAAGAAAAGAGTCGAGAAGAGATGAGCCAAGAAGAGCAGAAGAAGAATCAGAGCTTCACTCAGAGTCTGATCACAAAGGTTGTCGACAATCTTCAGGTAACTGTCAAGAATATCCACATCCGCTACGAGGATTCCATATCTGCTCCCGGGCATCCATTTGCGCTTGGCTTGACCCTGCAAGAATTCAGTGCAGTTAGCACTGATGGCCAATGGAAGCCTACATTCATCCAGGATTCGAACACGACAACACATAAATTGGCAACGCTAGGTGCATTATCCGTGTACTGGAACACGGACTCGGAACTGTTTGGACCCGGGCGTGAGGCATCTTCGTCTTTTAAGGAACATATGTCGCACGACGAGATGGTAGACAAGTTCAAGACCATGTTACGCAACACCAACACCACAATGTCCAATCACCAGTATATTCTGCGGCCAGTGAATGGTCAAGCAAAAGTTGAACTGGACAAGTCTGGAAATCTCCATGCACCAAAATTCAAAGCGAATCTCCTGTTTGAAGAGATTGGTCTGGTGCTTGACGATGACCAATATCGCGATGCGCTGATGATGGTCGATCTGTTCCATTACTTTATCAGGCATCAGGAATACAAAGGCTTGAAACCAAAGGGTACTCGACCCAGAGAAGACCCTCGGGCCTGGCTGCTTTTCGCAGGTAACGCCGTTTTGAATAAGATCCATGAAAAGAACCGAAAATGGTCTTGGGACTACTTTCGCGAACGACGCGACGACCGACAAAGATACATTGAGCTGTTCAAAAAGTGGAAGCAACAGCAACAACTTACAGCCGAAGAAAATGAGGATCTCGCCAATTTAGAATGGAAGTTAGACTACGAAGATTTACGCTTCTGGCGGTCGTTAGCGCGAAACCAGCTGAAGAAAGAGAATGCTGAAGCGTTGAAGAAGCAACCTCAGCAACAGCAGGAACAGGGCTGGCTTGCCTGGATGTGGGGATCAAAGCCTCAGGGAACCATTGAGGAAAACGAGGAAAACATCCAAATGACTGAAGAGCAGCGAAAGGAGCTGTACGATATGATTGATTGGGACGAGAAGGCAGCCATCGCTGAAGAGGTGGATGTCCCGAGAGAGGCCGTTGAATTGTGTCTTGAGGCATCTCTCAGCACAGGCAGCTTCACCCTGAAGAAGAGCCCTCATGACAACCCAGCCGATCTTTTGAGTCTTCATTTCGATGTTTTCAAGGCAAAGACCCTCAAGAGAACTGACTCTATCCTGGCAAACGTCAGCCTCGGGGGCTTGCGAGTCAACGACGGCACCACACCTGACAGTCTGTACCCTGAGATCGTCCGTGTGAAGGATGCTCCCGAGACTCGTAAGCGAAAGAGTTTGTCCTTGAAGGAACTTGAGAAGGACGATGAAGAGCCGTTTTTCCAGTTCGAGGTTGAGCAAAACCCAATAGAACGAGAAGGAGACTTTGCTGTTGTGGGAAAGCTCAAGCCCCTGGAGATTGTTTGGAACCCCAACTTTGTTGTAGGCGTGGTCGACTTCTTTCGCCCACCCGAGAGACACATGGAGTCTATCACAGCACTGATGGAAAGTGCCGGTGCAACTGTGGAAGGTCTCAGAGAGCAAACTCGCGCTGGTCTGGAGTTCGCTCTCGAAGAGCACAAGACTGTCAATGCTCAACTGGACCTTCAGGCCCCTCTCATAATTGTGCCGGTCAGCATTACTTCAGAGAAGTCGACTTGCCTGATTGTGGATGCAGGTCACATCCATGTCAATAGCGAACTTGTTGACCAAAAAACTCTCAAGGAAATTCAATCAAAACAGCGACAGTTATACAGTGAGGCTGATCATAAGCGCCTAGAATCAGTCATGTATGACAGGTTTCTAGTCAAACTCACATCTACGCAAGTTCTCATTGGCCCATCCATCGAGGAAACCAAACAGCAACTTGTCAAGAAGAGTTCGGACTCTCAGTTGCATGTGGTGGAACAGATCAATGTCGATTTCGTTGTGGAGACGTCCATATTGCCCAAAGCATCCAATCTCACCAAGTTGCGCGTATCAGGTCATCTTCCCATGTTACACGCCACAGTATCGGACTCGAAATACAAGAATCTCATGAAGATCATTGACGCCGCTGTTCCGAAGCTTGATCAGAGGCAAAATCTCGAGTCATCCGCGGTGGACGCACCACTACAGCCCACACGACCGCGGCGTATGAGTGCCAATTCGACTCGATCACGACGAAGGTCAGACCGACGGTCTTCTGCGTTTCCTTTCATGCAACCTCAGACGGCAGTTGTGCTCGAAGATTTTGACGACGACAACGATGACGATTTTGAAGATGCTACTGACGGAGGCGATTTGCAGCATCTCAAGATTCAACAAAAGAGTTTTGAGTTCAACTTCAAAGTGGATACCCTCAAAGGCTCCCTATACAAAAGCGACGCGGATCATACCAATCCCGATGCTCTGCTAGTCGAGTTGGTGGCTGAACGATTTGATCTTGCCTTTTACACTAGAACATACGACATGGCTGCTGAAGTGTCCCTTGGCTCTGTGGCAGTTGAGGACTTCGTCGAAAACCCGACTGGAGAGTTCAGATCCATCGTGTCTTCCGGAGATAACGAGGATTTAAGAGCTGGCAGGAGCCTCGTTCATGTTGAATTCAAGAAAATCAACAAACAATCACCAGAATACATGCCTGTCTACGATGGCGTTGAAACCAACATCAGCGCAGTCGTGTCAACCATCAACCTCGTCGTAACCCGCAAGACGCTTTTGACGCTCTTGGATTTCATATTGATCACCTTTACGGAAGGCAATAACGACCAGGATACTCAAACACCCGCCATTGACGTGACAAATTCCGACGTGGACAAGGACTTGGATCAAGGAGTGGTTCAGCCACCGGCACCTGCTGATAATACGGCATCTATTCGGGTAAAGGTTGACTTGAAGGCCATTCGACTTATCCTCAACAATGATGGTATTAGGCTAGCAACACTCTCATTCAACCACGGTGATGCTGGAATATTCATCAGTGGCAAGACGATGCGCATATCCGCCAAGCTGGGGGACTTGTCTCTAGTCGATGACGTAAATCTTGGCGTTTCGGCGGAATCCAATCTACGGAAACTTGTCACGATACAAGGTGATGATCTTGCTGATTTCAGATACGAGACCTTTGACTCCGGGAACAAAAAGGCTTATCCGGGGTATGATAGCTCAGTCTTTCTTCGAGCTGGGTCAGTCAAGGTGAATTTTGTTGAAGAGCCATTCCGGAAAATCATCGATTTCCTCGTCAAGTTTGGCAAAATGCAGGCGCTGTTTAACGCTGCCAGGCAGGCGGCTGTTACTCGGGCCAATCAGATTCAGCAGAGCCCTAGCAAGATCAAATTTGATGTAGTAGTCAAGACACCGATTGTCGTCTTTCCTCGCCTTTTTGTCTTGGATCAACCTCATGGAGATGTCATCACCGCATATTTAGGTGAGATCTATGCTCAAAACAAGTTTTTCCCACTGGATGATAGTGAAAAATCCGAGATTGCGATGAAGATTTCCGCTGGGATCAGAAAGATCAGACTTACCTCCGACTTCCGCTACTCAGATGATCGGTTTGAAGAGCTCGAGATGATCGACCATGTTGACCTAGGGTTCAACATCACTTATGCTGAGCATAAAGAGGGGGTGAAGCGACCAGACACAGAGGTTGAGGGCTCTCTCTCAGACATCAAACTTCGCCTAACCCAGTACCAACTGAGGTCGTTGTTGGAAATATCCAAGTCTGTCCCTGCCGCCTTTGCCGGCCAGGGAGATGATTCTGCTGAGGAAGCTGCTAAAATGGTGGATGAAAGCACCTTGCAGCGCGCTAGAGCAATGCCTGAGATTGAAGAGCAGGATGCCGATCAAAGCTTGGTTGATCTGTCCCCAGAGCTCAGCTCTTTGCAGCACGCTTGGACAAAGCTTGATCTCGTGTTCTGCGCCAATACTGTTGGACTGGAGCTCATCATGGCGGAAGAAGATGAGCCAGTTGGAGATCTGGCCAAGTCCAGTCTGTCAAAGTTCTCACTTGACGAGACACGGCTGAAGACAAGAATGCTCTCCGACGGTTCGTTGGAAGCCGAACTTCAAATACGTTCCTTCACAATTCACGACAGCCGGCCAAGAGAGACAAATAAGTTCAAGCGAATCATGACATCTTCCAACAAAGACGCTCAGCAATTAATGGCCAGCATCACCATGTCTGGAGGTAAAGAGAGGAGCCTAATTGCTATGGCTACTATCGATAGCCCGCGAATCGTTTTTGCTCTCGATTATCTGTTCACCATTCAACGATTCATCACCGAGGGCCTTATTGTGGATGACACCAGCCCGATGGATGATGAAAGCATTGGAGAGACCATTGACGAGTCTGATAGTGAATCTATGCTGGTCACTTACACGAACGCCCCCAGTTCAGAACCGCAACCATCTCAGATCTCCCGGCAGCGCAACAGTGGAGCCTCGCCCAAGCTCCAGAAACTTCAAAATGACTCGACAATGTCTATGGCGTTTCGTATCAATCTTGTGGATGCTCAAGTCATACTCATTGCGAACCCACTGGCGACGAACTCGGAAGCTATTGTCCTTAACATTAGACAGATACTGCTCTCAAAACAACATGCCATTACCTTCCAGATATCTGAACTTGGCATGTACTTGTGCCGCATGGACAAGTTTGAAACATCTCGCCTTCGTATCATTGACGACTTCTCGATTCAACTGAATATGGACAGTTCCCAGATTGGTGTGACAAGCATTCATGTGGATATAGAGCCACTGATTCTCCGACTATCGCTTCGTGATATTCTCCTTGTCCTTCAAGTCATAAGCAGAGCAGGCGAGCTCTCCGGAAACGAGCCCAAAGATCCCGAAGAGACGGCTGCGGAGCAAAAGGCTAGACAGCTGCGTAATGCCAGCCTCAAATACGAGTCGGCCAGCGGCCGCGGTCTTTCAACAACTGCTAAAACCAGAGGCACAAAAACCATTGCTGGGAAATCCATCAAGCCACAACCTGAACCTGTCAACACGGCTGCGCCTAATCACGAGGAACTGACGGCCACTTTCGAAGGCGTTCGCATCGTCCTCATCGGCGACTTGCACGAATTACCTATACTCGATATTGGCATCAAGAATTTCACCGCTACTGCGGAGAATTGGTCGTCGAACCTGAAGGCAGAATCAGCGATCGATATGTACTCGAGCGTTTACAACTTTTCCAAATCAAGTTGGGAACCGCTATTGGAACCCTGGCAAGTTGGTCTAGGCGTAGCGAAAGATCCGGGATCTGGGCTGATATCGGTGGATGTGGCTTCCAAGAAGACCTTCGACGTTACTGTCACGACAGCATCTATCGCCTTGGCCTCGAAATCCCTGACCTTTTTGACATCGGAACAAAACGTTCTGGACAAGCCAAGAGGTGTCGAGGCGCCATATCGTATCAGAAACTACACCGGCTTCGAGGTGGTCTTACAGTCAAAGAGTCCAAGTTCCGACGAGCCGATTAATCTACGATTAGAAGACGGTGCCGAGTCGCCGTGGAGCTTCGAGCACTGGGAGAAGATGCGAGAGAATCTCTTGACCGAATCCAGTCAGAACGACGTGGGAATTCAACTGGAAGGCAGTGGGTTCGATCAAGTGAACAACGTCAGACTCAACAGAGAAGGCGAATTCTTATACAGCCTTCGCCCAAAGACCGAGAATGTCCTGCACCGCTTATGTGTGGAGGTCAGCTTGGGGTCTGACAACGTCAAATACGTCACACTACGATCGCCCCTCATGGTAGAAAACGCGACTGAGATTCCTGTGGAGCTTGGTGTCTACGACGCACGAGAGGGTCATCTGCTGAAGATTGAGAAGATTGCTCCAGGTGATTCGCGACCTGCTCCCATAGGCGCTGTTTTTGAAAAGCGTGCACTGATTCGTCCTGACGGCGGCTTCGGGTATCAATGGAGCCGAGATCAGCTTTGGTGGAGGGATCTGCTCCAGCGGCCATCGAAACAATTGGTGTGTAAAGGAGAGAATGGAGATCCCTTTTACTTCCAAGTTAATGCCCGTTTTGACAAATCCAACCCAATCACAAAGTATGTATAGAGTCTAGACAGCCGTTAATGTGCATGATGGAATACTAATCGAGTTAACAGAATCTATCCTTACATGAAAATCAGGCTATCTGCACCTGTCACCTTGGAAAATCTCCTACCCTACGACTTCAAATACAGGATCTATGACAAAAACACCAAGAAGGACTGGTCAAACTTCCTTCGTAAAGGTGGAGTGAGCCCTGTTCATGTTGTGGAGCTCTCACATTTGCTGCTTCTGAGCATCGACATGCAGGACACAGTTTTCAAGCCTAGCGACTTCTCCATCATCAATTCTGGAAATACTGAAGATTTCCGCAAAGAGAGCCGAATAACGGTCAAGGATAACGAGGGATTGTCGCTCAACCTCGCACTTAACTACTTCAAGATTCCCAACGGTGGTGGTGCATTCAAAGTCACGGTATACAGTCCATACGTGGTTCTAAACAAGACTGGTCTCGACCTCCGCATTCGTATGAAGAGTTGGTTGCAGCAAGCAAAACCTGCTGCTGGTCAGTCCCCTCTTGTTGACACATCCGACCGCGACCGGCCAAAGGCTTTGCCATTCATGTTCTCCTACGGCAATGACGACAATAGAAATCGAGCACTGCTCAAAGTTGACGAGTCAGAGTGGAGCAAACCTCAGAGTTTCGATGCTATTGGAAGCACCTCTGAAGTGGTCTTGGATTCAAGCTCGAAGAATAAGGAGATTCACCTCGGCATCACAGTCAAGTCTGGAGAAGGAAAATACAAAATGACCAAAGTTGTCACTCTTGCTCCGCGATTCGTGCTCAAGAACAAGCTGGACGAAGAGCTGTTGGTTCGAGAGCCGAGCTCTTCTGGTTACATGACTCTTGCGCCTGGCGCGTTGCAACCTCTACATTTTATGCAAAAGTCCCCTGTTAAACAGCTGTGTCTGTGCTATTCTGGAGTTGACAACCATTGGACTTCGCCTTTCAACATTGCCGATGTCGGAATAACCCACGTCAAGATTGCGAAAGCTGGACAACGTCAGCGCCTAGTGAGGATTGAGATCCTTCTGGAAGACTCAACCATTTTCCTTGATTGGAGCATGGAGACCAAGAACTGGCCATACTCCATGCGCAATGAAAGTGACACAGAGTTCACCTTTTACCAGGCCAACCCCAACGTTGACGAAGATGATGTCGAGGACCGTAGTGGCTGGAGGCCAATCCGGTATAGGCTGCCACCCAGGAGCATCATGCCTTACGCGTGGGATTTCCCCGCGGCGAAATTTCGCGAAGTGGTCATCGCCACCAACAATAAGGAACGTCACGTCAAACTGGCAGAAATTGGTAATCAGATTCCGATGAAATTCGTCACTCCGTCAGGAGAACAGAAAATCATTGATATCAACGTTGCTGCTGATGGACCAACCCAAACATTAATCCTGAGCAACTTCAGAGCCAGCAAGAGCATGTATAAACCCAAGGCTCTGTCCAGAACCACCTCAGGCCTCGAGGCATTCGAAGTCAAAGACCAAGTGACTGGTGCGACTTTCCGAGCACAACTCAAACTGTCTGGCATCGGAATTTCACTAGTCAACGCGCAGCTGAAAGAATTGGCTTATGTCACATTCAGAGATGTCCAGCTCCGTTTCAGCGACTCTTCGCTCATTCAAACCGTATCTCTGGCTGTGAAATGGATGCAGATTGATAACCAGCTCTACGGCGGCGTCTTCCCCATGGTTCTGTACCCCAGCGTGGTACCCAAGAAGGCCAATGAGGTGGACGCCCACCCGTCACTGCATGCCATGGTCAGCCGAGTCAAGGATGATTCCTATGGAGTCACATACATCAAATACGCTACCGTTCTTCTACAGCAAATGACAGTAGACCTGGATGAGGATTTTGTGTTCGCATTGTTGGACTTCTCCAATGTTCCGGGCGCTAGCTGGACAGCAGTGGAAGAAGAGGGCAAGTTGTGTGACGAAGACTTGGACATCCCCGAGCCATCTCAACAGCAAGGTGGCCAGGATATGTACTTTGAGGTTCTGAACATTCAACCTATGCAAATCGACCTCAGCTTCATGCGTACCGAACGCGTAAATGCCGAAGACAAGACGTCGTCTCGTAACCCAATCATGTTCTTCCTCAATGTCATGACCATGGCCATTGGGAATGTCAATGATGCGCCTATCCGATTCAACGCCTTAATTCTGGACAATGTTCGTGTCTCGACACCGGTACTCATCCAGAATATGACCAATCACTATAGCCAAGAAGTCATGTTTCAGATCCACAAGATTCTGGGCTCCGCCGACTTCCTGGGAAATCCTGTCGGCTTGTTCAACAACATCTCTTCTGGCGTAACTGATATTTTTTACGAGCCATACCAGGGTTTAATCCTCTCGGACAGACCTGAAGAGTTTGGCATTGGCATTGCCAAGGGCGCGGCATCATTTGCTAAAAAGACTGTATTTGGCTTCAGTGACAGTTTCTCCAAGTTCACTGGCAGTTTGAGTAAGGGTCTAGCAGCAGCGTCGCTAGACAAGCAGTTTCAGGATCGAAGACGCATTGCAAAGGCGAGGAACCGACCGAAACATGCACTGTACGGCGTTACTGCAGGTGCAAATTCATTGTTCACGAGCGTCGCATCCGGAGTTGGCGGTCTGGCCCGAAAGCCCCTTGAAGGAGCCGAACAAGAGGGAGCTCTTGGGTTCTTCAAGGGAGTTGGCAAGGGAGTGCTCGGTCTGGCCACCAAGCCGGCCGTTGGTGTTCTGGACATGGCTAGCAACGTGAGCGAAGGTATCCGAAATACTACAACAGTGTTTGACGGGCAAGAGCTTGATCGTGCACGATTCCCGCGTTTCATCCCCAGTGACGGCATTGTACGTCCATATAGCGCGCGCGAGGCGATGGGTCAGTACTGGCTGAAGCAAGTGGACAATGGACGATACTTTGACGAGCAGTATGTTGGCCATCTCGAGCTGCCAAAGGAAGACAAGGTCGTCATGGTCACCTTTGCTCGGATACTGCTTATTAGGTCCAAACGACTGACCAGTGAGTGGGACGTGCCACTGAAGGACGTCCAAACCATTGCAAAGGAACGCACTGGTGTCAGCCTGGTGCTGAGAGGCGGAGCAAATGGACCATTTATCCCCGTGGGTGGCGGCAGTGAGCGGGCCTTTCTCTACAAGATGATTGGGGTGGCGGCGGAGGAGTTCAACCGAAGATTCAGAGGAGGAGAGTAAGTTGACGACTATGACATGATTGATGTTGATGGGATGAGGCCTGTATATTAGCGGGAAGATGAGGAGCAAAAGCACGCATGCAGTTTCAAGAGCATCTGTATTTCCTTCTATAGCCCTAGTTCACTTACAAATCGCGTACTTGTTATTTGAAAGACTTTGCCACAAAAAAAGTAGGTTTGTCGTCTTGGAATTTGATGAATAATTTCTCAACGTGATCTAAAAAACTTCAATCAAGACTGAGCAACCTTGGCTTTCCGAAAAGGCGAGAGGTGAGCCGATGTTGGTGTTTTATTCCCAAACCTAGGCTGACAAGAAAGTCAAAAGCACGAGTTCACATACCCGTGCGCGCAGAGTCTGATCCGTGCTCTGCAGTGTGTGTGCCCCTCAGGGGGCGGCAGAAGTATAATTTTACTGGAGCTGTCAGCTGACGAAAGGATTGCAAATCTCGCATGCTAGTTGCAAGAAGGAGACGAGATCCGCAGACAATAGCAACAGCAATAGCGACAGGGGTTTCACGGCCATGGGCCGCCTGCGCCCCTCGGGGATCGCTCCTCATTTGCATGAGATTCGGGGTAATACGGGCCGGGCGGTGGACGAGCTGGACGCCCGGGCACCTTCGATGAAGACGGCTGGTTGGATGACAATTAGGAATTATGTGTTTTGGCGGAGGGGGGTTTCCCGGCGGGATATTGCGAGAGTTGTAGGTAGGCGTCAGATTGGGGGCGGGTTTCTGGAGCACCTTTCGAATTTCGAATTTCGAATTTCGAAGGGAGTTGGCCTGAGTGTGCCGTTGCACGCACACCGTGCTCTAAGACATGTATCGTTCAGTGCCATGGGCGGCGAGCTCCGCAGACAAGGAAGGGATGTGAGATTGGTCTGGGGAAGCGCGGGTTGGTTGGGTGGCCCACTCTCCGGATTTTCCTCTGCGGGGGATGAATCGATTTGTCGGGGTTTCTTCAATCCAATGCTCGATAGATTGGGCATGTGGCGATTGTTCATTCCGCGAACTAGTTTGGTGCTTGGTGGAATCTCCTCACCGTCTTTGCCACGGTGTTTGATGGACGGACTGCGCAGCCTTCTCCGACCAATCTCTATCCTCGTGGCAAAAAGATGGGAATAAGAATCCGGGGTGCGCACATGGCCGTGTGAAGATACTCCGGAGGTACGGGTTATAGACTCCAACAATGAAGCTGAGAGACGACGCGAAATCACCCTGTGTGGTATTGCATAGTTCAAGTATTTTGATAGCAGGGCTGATATTTCCACAGCCCCGACCGACTTGTCTGTGCGGCCTGCGGCTTATCGGATAACCACGACATCTCGGTATTGATGCGGATGCGGAATACAGTCCGTGGTGCCGAGGTGACAAGGGGGGAAGGAGCGACACAGCACCGGACCTTGCGGTTGGTTGGTTGGCCCGCGAGTCATCGTGAAGAGCCTTCACCTGCCAAGGAAGACGGCTCCGCCTCCGCCACCGATGGCGAGATGGCGAGATGGCGAGATGGCACAAGACAGAAACCACCCGAGAACAGAGAAGCCAGCTAGAAGACGCCCAAGACGCCACCTTCCAGATATGTACATCGCACATGTCCCGCATCCATGGCATCCATGCCCCCTTATTAATCCGTACAAGGTCAGTGGACAACCAGACCCCTCTGCAGGCTGAATCGGGCTACCGAGACACGAGACGACTCGAAGCGCGGGAGAGTGAAGGAGAGTGATGAATGGCAAAGGCCCCGGCATCATGCGAATGGATGGGTTCTGAGCTACTAGTACACTGTCACTGTACGGACTTGCCAGCCTCCTCCATTCGACGCGTCTTGCATCCGGGCCAACACCTTCCAGCTTCTGCCATTGTCTGCGCGCCAAAGTCCCCAAAGTCCCTCAGGGTGCGATGAGCGACTCGCCGGGCGGGTACAAAAAGTTCCTTCGTCGCGCTCCTCTTGCTTTTTTTTTTCTTTTTTTCTCTCTCATCTGTGTCTGCCTTAGGTACGTTAGGTCCTCCAGACCGGATCCGTTTGTTCATCAGCTCGTCTGTCCCTCCATCTTGTCTTCACGACTTGTTGAGGACGCGTCAATCTCGCCAACTACTCAGACCATGGCTGCAGCAAATCCTCAAGCCAATACCGGCGACGTTGAGGCGGCTGCTGCTGCCCCTCACCAGCAACCACCCCAACCCCACGCGCCGCCCATCGCAGGCCTGGATTATTACAACCCCGACCCCGACCCTGCCTTGTTGAACCCCGCGAACCAGCACACGAACCAGCACACGACCGGCGGCCCTGCTCTGGTACCCACGCAGAATCATACGGATCATACATATCATACGGATCATGCGGATCATACGCATTCTCGCCATCACCAGCACCACCAGCACCACCAGCACCACCACCACAACCACGGCGTCGAAAAGAGCCAGCCTCTGATTATCCCCCCCGAGTACAGCGATCATGAAAAGCTCGGTGCCGGTGTTGTGAGCACCGGCCGAGGCTCTGGTTCCACTGATGATGATGATGTCAACTCGTTTGGGAACCGATGCAAGCGTCTCTATAGACGGTATCGTCCCTTCTTCCACTTGATCTACTTCCTCTTCTTCACCGGTTGGTGGATGGCGTCGCTCATCTTGCACCGAAATGACATGAATTGGGTTGTCCCATTCCTGGTGTGGCTGGCCATTTCCCTCCGCCTCATGTTCTACTACGTCCCCTCTCGGCACATTTCAAGCGCAATTCGATGGGTCTGGGAGCGTTCGGCTCTGGTCATATATAACGCCATTCCTCAGAAATTCCGCACCATCATTGGCGCGGCTGGAGCGCTGGCCGTCATTCTAGTGGGCAGTTTTGCGTCCGAGGAAGCTGCCGACAACACCCGAGCAAACCGTGCCGTCAGTTTGGTCGGCATGCTCCTCATGATGATCGTCTTCTGGCTCACCAGCAAGCACCGCAGCCGCATCAACTGGCGCACCGTCATTGTTGGCATGCTCTCTCAGTACATCATCGGCCTCTTCGTGTTGCGAACTGGTGTTGGATACGACATTTTCAGATTTATCGCAGACCGTGCTGGTGATCTTCTGGGATTTTCTCGCCAAGGTGTCGAGTTCCTGACAGACGAGGCGACCTCGAAGCTCAAGTGGTTCCTCCTCGGCGTCATTCCTGCCATCATCTTCTTCATCTCCCTGGTGCAGGTTCTGTACTACATTGGCTTTCTGCAATGGTTCATCAAGAAGGTTGCCACCTTTGTCTTCTGGGGTCTGGGTGTGTCTGGCGCAGAGGCCGTCGTCGCTGCTGCCACTCCCTTCATCGGGCAGGGTGAATCCGCCATGCTCGTCCGGCCCTTCGTCCCCCACATGACCAAGGCCGAGATCCACCAGATTCTGACCTGCGGTTTCGCCACCATCTCGGGCTCCGTGCTTGTGGGCTACATTCAGCTTGGTCTGAGTGCCGAAGTCTTGGTATCCTCCTGCATCATGTCCATTCCTGCCTCCTTGGCCGTTTCCAAGCTGCGTTACCCCGAGACCGAGGAGACCCTCACTGCTGGCCGTGTCGTCGTTCCCGATGACGATGAGCACAAGGCTGAAAATGCCTTGCACGCCTTCGCCAACGGTGCTTGGCTTGGCATCAAGATCGGTGGCACCATCATTGCCACCCTCCTCTGCATCATTGCCGTCGTTGGTTTGATAAACGCCCTGCTGACCTGGTGGGGCCACTACATTAACATTAATGATCCGACCTTGACCTTGCAGACCATTCTCGGATATCTGCTCTGGCCCGCAGCATTCTTTTTGGGCGTCCCGCGGGACAACGACTACAGGGACGTTCTCCTTGTCAGTAGACTGATCGCTCAGAAGGTCATCACCGTACGTGCCAAAACCTTTCCGGGCTCACATCAGAAATGATGAGTCTACTGCCGCTACCTCTATTCTAGTACTGACTGACCTGATGTGCACAACAGAACGAGTACAAGGCTTTCAGTGATCTAACCGAGAAACCTGTATACAAGGATCTCAGTCCTCGCTCCCGTCTGATCGCTACCTATGCTCTGTGCGGCTTCGGCAACATTGGGTCCTTGGGCATCCAAATCGGTATTCTTGGCCAGCTTGCCCCATCTCGTGGTGGCGACGTGTCCAGATTGGCACTCTCGGCTCTGATCTCGGGTGTCACCGCCACGTTGACATCAGCTGCTGTCGCCGGTCTAGTCATTACCGATCAAATCAATAACTTCGGTTCCAAGGCGTCATGAGACGGACAGGCGACCGCCAGTTTCTCTCCATAGTTGAGAGGAGAGAAAGAAGAAGAAGAAGAAGTAGAAAGAGAGCCAGACAAGAGCAAATACTCGAGAGCTATTGTGAGAAGTGAAGAGACAAACTAGAGCAAACGCGAAGAAGGATCATGAGGCTTTGCACAAAATCTGATTTGATGGAAGCACCTTATGGCTGTTTGTATTCTTGTCTTTGAAGATGATGACAGAGATACCCTACCATCTTTGGCTGCTCCACCGGGTCTGTGGAGACAAAGCCATATAATCACCTCGCTTGCGATGGAGAGAAGATAAAAAGGCATGGGATGGCACCGTTGTCTGGTCGGCGCATGGCAGTGATGGCCCTTCCGTGATGTAATGGAACCGTACCCCGCCTAGCATCGCGAAAAATGGCGTCACCTTCCGTCAACATGATCATCATCTTGACAAAAATGCCTCCAATCACGCCCAGAATTGAATATAGTCCCCATAAGAGGGCTAGAGTTGTATCAGCCTTTGATTCGGGCATGACAAAAGGCGCATCTTTCTTGCGATACAGAATAACCCTTCTAGTAAGAAAGAAGATGTAGTTGAACAAGGCTAGTCTTGACTGTTCTGTGACCAACTTTACGAGGGTTTCTCATAAAAGAGGGTAGCCACGTGGCCCATCTGCTCCGAGACAACCCCACAACACGGACACGGACAGGCCCGATGTCGCAGACGCTTCTTCTTTTTCTTCTTCTTCTTCTTCTTCTTCTTCTTCTTCAACATTCACTTCTCCCGCCATGGCAGCTCACACGCCGCCCCCCGAACCGTCCGCTTCAAAGGTATTCCACAGATCTCTCATAGAACATCCACTCACCGTCACCTCCGCCTCAGGCAGCTACTACACCCTCTCCGATGGCCAGCGCATCCTCTCCTCGACGGGTGCACCGGCGCCTTTGTCCACGGCCACACGTACCAGGCTCACCCCGTGAGCTGCGCCGCCGCGCTGGCGGTTCAAAAGGTTGCTCGAGCGGGACGGTCTGGTGGCGCGGTGCGCAGAAAAGGGCCGGTGGCTCGGGGAGCAGCTGCGCGCCAGGCTCGGCGGGCGCAGGCACGTGGGGGACATACGGGGACGCGGTCTCTTCTGGGCACTAGAGTTTGTCGAGGACAGGGAATCGAAGCGGCCGTTTGATCCGGGCGTCCAGTTCGCGAGCCTGATGAGGGACGAGGCGCAGAGGCTGGGACTGGCCGTGTATCCCGGGACGGGGGACGGCGGACGGCGTGGTCGGGGACCATGTTCTTCTGGCGCCGCCGCTGAACGCGAGTGATGAGGAGCTGGGCATCATGGTGGACTTGTTGGAGAAGACGTATCATGGTGTCGAGGCGGCCGCGGGGAGTTGATGTTTGTCTACTCGTAGTCTGGAAAAGCACCAGTCAATGCCCCGGAGAGGCGTGGTGATGAATTGATGGAGAGAGAGGTCGTTCTTCGTTTTGGAATATGATGAAGTCCAGTGTGAATTTTTTTTTCTTTTTTTTCTTCTATTTTCTTTGTCCGACTTATGTTTCTCTTTGCCTGCTGCTTGTCCCTTTCATCTTGGCTCGATGACGAGAAGCCCTGATCCCTGATCCCCCTGACACTGACATTGTGCGTCGCTCGCCCAATCAGGGCGCAGCAAGCAACCACATTCCATCCACTTTTCCAACTTCCCGACTTTCCGCAACTGACAAATCGAATTCTCAAGCCATGTCTCTTCATCACCGCTCCAGTCCTTGTTTCATCGCGCATCATCCGCCCTCATGATGGGCCTCCGCCGGCGGAGAATCCTCTCTGTCCTCCTCGCCCTCTTCGTCATGCTCACCATCTGGCGGGCCGGGGGACTCCCCGCGATCCCCGCGAAACCCGCGAAACCCGCGGCGGAGAAACCCGTGGCGGAGAAACCTGTGACGGAGCAACCTGTGACGACGGAGAAACCGAGATACGAGCCCGAAAAGGACTACTTCTGGAGGACCATCAGCCACAACTATCCCGTCTCTACCTACCGGCCCATGCCCACCGCCGCGGCGGATACTCTGCCGCCGGTGCAGGCCGACTTCTTCCCCGCCGAGAATGCCGCCGAAAAGGAAGTGCGGCTGGCCCGCCAAAGGGACATCAAGGAATCCTTTGTCAAATCGTGGAACGCCTACAAGAAACACGCGTGGCTCCGGGACGAGGTCGCGCCCGTTTCGGGCGGCGCCAAAGATACCTTTGGCGGATGGGGCGCCACGCTCATCGACTCGCTGGACACGCTGTGGATCATGGGACTCAGGGACGACTTCGACGAGGCCGTGTTCCATCTCGCCGAGCACGCCGTGTTCCTCTTGACCAAGGACAGGGAGATCAACGTGTTCGAGACGGCGATCCGGTTCCTGGGCGGGCTGTTGTCGGCGTACGACCTGAGCGGCGACGAGAGGCTGCTGGCCAAGGCGCACAACGTCGGGGACATGCTCTACAAGGCCTTCGACACGCCCAACCACCTGCCCGTGACGCGCTGGAACCTGCACGAGGCGGCCCGCGGCACAAAGCAGGCGGCCGCGAGCACGGCGCTCCTCGCCGAGGTCGGGTCCCTCACCCTCGAGTTCACCCGCCTCAGCCTGGTCACGGGCGACCCCAAGTACCACGACGCCGTGCAGCACATCAGCGAGCTGCTCGCCGAGTCCCAGGACAAGAGCAAGCTGAAGGGCATGTGGCCGGCGGTGGTGGACCCCGCCAAGGGGAACTTCGACGCGGGCGCGACGTACACGCTCGGGGCCATGGCGGACAGCACGTACGAGTACCTGCCCAAGATGATGGCCCTCCTCGGCCAGCAGACGGGCATCTACCGCGACATGTACGCCAAGAGCATGGGCGCGGCGCGGGACTTTCTCTTCTTCCGACCCATGACCCCCGACGACGACGACGACGACGACGACGTCCTGTTCACGGGCTTCGTCACCGTCGACCCCGACGACGCGTCCGGGAAGAAGAAGCTCAATCCCGCCTCGGGCCACCTCGCCTGCTTCGCGGGCGGCATGCTCGCCCTCGGCGGCCGGCTCACCCGGAGCAAAGACGACGTCTCGCGCGGCCAGAGGCTCACGGACGGCTGCGTCTGGGCCTACAAGTCCTTCCGCCGGGGCGTCATGCCCGAAACATTCTACCTCACGCCCTGCCCCGCCGCCGCCGCCGACGACGACGACGACGACGACGAGGAGCACGAGGCGGCCTGTCCCTGGAACCCCGAACGCTGGCACCAGGAGGTTCTCAAGGCGCACGCGACGACCAACAAGGCGCACTGGATGACCAACGAGGCGCACTGGACGACCAAGAGCGGCGCCTCCACCAAAGAAGCAGAGTCCATCATCCAGAGGGAGAACCTGCCCCCGTCCTTCTCCACCATCGGCGACCCGCGCTACGCCCTCCGCCCGGAGGCCATCGAGAGCGTCTTCATCATGTACCGCGTCACGGGCGACAGGAAGTGGCAGGACAAGGCATGGGACATGTGGAGGGCCATAGACACCCTGACGTCCACCGAGCTGGCGTACAGCGCCGTCGCCGACGTGAACCCCCCCGCGGGCGAGGTGCCGCCGCCGACGGACTCGATGGAGAGCTTCTGGCTGGCCGAGACGCTCAAGTACTTTTATCTGATCTTTGCGGAGCCCGACCTGGTGAGCTTGGACGACTGGGTGTTCAACACCGAGGCGCATCCGTTTAGGAGGTTGAAATGAAGTAGGGCCGGGAAGGGCCGCCCGCCGAGTCGGTAGCTGGACTACTACGCTGCGTCACTTGGTTTGTACATTGTGTATCGAGAAATGATTCCTGTATTCGACGGCACGGAACCGAGAAGAGCAAGTGTTGCTGTATTTAACGCACGGAACCAATAAGAGCAAGTGTTATTATATTTAACGCACGGAACCAAGAAGAGCAAGTGTTGCTATATTTAACGCACGTAACTAATAAGAGCAAGTGTTGCTATATTTAACGCACGGAACCAATAAGAGCAAGTGTTGCTATATTTAACGCACGTAATTAATAAGAGCAAGTGTTGCTATATTTAACGCACGGAACCAATAAGAGCAAGTGTTGCTGTATTTAACGCACGGAACCAATAAGAGCAAGTGTTATTATATTTAACGCACGGAACCAAGAAGAGCAAGTGTTATTGTATTTAACGCACGGAACCAATAAGAGCAAGTGTTATTGTATTTAACACACGGAACCAATGAGAAGAGCAAGTTTTACGCAACCGAGAAGAGCAAGTGTGTGAGCTCGAAACTCGACTTGTTCAGACTTGATACCATGATTCGAGCCTCTAAACACGCATCACGTAATGTCGTTCCTTAACGCTCTACATGCCGTTTTTTTCACTGCTCGATATGGTCCATTGTGAAATGATGGAAAAAAAAATATGCGTAATTCATTGGTATAATGCCATGTGCTTGCACGCTAACCAAATCGCAGTGACATGACTGATCCGTCTTTGCTTTGCAGAGACGCCATATGATTTGCCCGCAAACATGATACATCTGTCAATGATTATGATTGCCACTGGCACTGCCTTGCCCCGTCAGAACCCCCCCCTGTACCCCCTCGTTGTCCGTCTCCGGTCCCTTGTTCCTCTTCTTCTCCACCTTCTTCATGGCATCGCCCGTAAGAGCCTGCCTCTTCAGCAGGTCCAGCACGTCCTTCTTGCGCGTCCTCCTGTCGCCAAACATGATGACCAGGCCGGCTGTCAGATTGCACGTGATGCTCACGCACAGAATGACCGTGGTGATGGCGAATGGGCGGTGGTGGTAGTCGATGCCCCATGTCGTTGCGCCGAGGGAGATTTGCAGACACGAGTGGAAGTCGAGCAGGATGATGATGGCCACGAGGTGGCCGAGCGGGAAAGCGTGGTGGGTGAATGTCTCGTGGGGTTTGTAGAAGGAGTGCGACTTGGAGAGTTTCTCTTGGTGGTGGGATAGGGTCTTGCGCTGCTTGGGAGTCAGGTAGTCTTCTTCGAGAGAGAAGGCACTCATGGGGGATTTGGCGTCTTCTTCGAGGTCAATGTTGTTCTCGTTGCCGTCGTTGCCGTCGTTGCCGTCGTTGCCGTCGTTGCCCTCGTTGCCCTCGTTGCCCTCGTTGCCCTCGTTGTTCTCATCAGTAGTGTTGTTATTGGTCAAGTCGCCGCTTGCATGGCCGACTGTGAAGGATGGGGTGGTGGTGGTGGTGGTGGTGGTGGCGGTCGTGGTGGTGGCGGTCGTGGTGGTCGCGGTCGTGGTGGCTGGTCGGTTCTCTGAAGTGTTTGGTTGATCTTGATTTTCCGTGCCGGACGAATCTGTGCTCTGAATGTTGGCTTTCGATTCGGACTGCACCGCATTTGATTTTGCGGCCTTCTTCTTGGCCTTGGCGATGATTCTGGCATGCCGAGCGATGAAGATCATGTGGTAGGTGTCGATGGCGCGGAAAGGGGCTAGACCATCGCCCATGATGGCAAACAGCGCAACGAGCACACTGTCGATGATGTGAATGGCGTACACCTGCTGCTCACCGACGTAGATCCAGCCGATGAGGAACAGTACCCAAGCGAGACCAAATAGCGTAATGAGCGTGGCGTAGAGCGTGACGAAGAATCCGAGCGGTCGTCGCACGTACTGGCCAAACCCTTTCATCTGTCGCTTGAACCTGGATCGGCGCGAGTGCAGCATGTGGCGAACATGGTCATTGAGTTCCCATTTCTCGGCGGCGGACCACCCTTCCAGTGTCTCGCCATGCGGGAGAGCGGCGTAGTGGGAGTCGGATAGCCGTGATGTAATGGTGTTTGAGCGGCGGATGCTCGGGGCGCCTGTGGTCTCGTCCTCGCCAGGACGTGGTCCCTCTTCTTCCTCTACCTCTTCTTCTTCGATCGTCGGCTCCTCGGGTGGCTGGGCCGCTTCCTTTGCTGGAACAGGTAGCGGCATCACCGGATCGCGCTGTGACAGTACGTACGTTGGTCTTCGGTTGACCCAGCTTCCTAGGTCGGGGATGAAGAGCGAGTTTTGCACGTTTGTTAGCGTTGAGAGAGTTTGGACCTCGGGATCTGGTCGCATGTCAGCACCTCATGTACCATGTAGCAGAGTTCTGGCGCAAGTGATGATGGAGAGAGGAAGGAAAGAATCAAGGGGGCACATGATACCGATAATATCCAGCCAGTCCACCAGCTGCTCGTTGTATTCATCCACGTGTCTTGCATCGATATCGCCCTGCGCCGGCTGAGGCTGGGAAGCGACAGAAGACTTCCTCAAGCCGAGCCGGGAAAGTCTGCCCACTATGCCCCGTCTTGGCGGCTTGATCTCGCCATCGTCCGCGCCGACCTCTCCAGCACTGTGACTCCTCTCGAGCGTCGGGGACGAAGCTGACGTTCCTCCGGGACCCAAACCTAGCTCCGCCATGCTCGGCCGGGGCCCTTCTTCTGTTAGTCGCGGCAAAGAAATCTGCGGCTGAGGACGTCGTGAGTTTCTCCCCCTGCCGACGCCATCACCCACGACGACGGGCGGCGCGGGGCCAGGCTGAGAAACGCTCCTCGGCCGAATCCCCCGGGACGATTCCTGTCTGTTCGGGCCCTGCGCATCTTGCCTGATCGGATTCTGTTGTCCGCCCGTCAGGCCGACTAAACTTGGTCGAATTCGAATACTCGGTCTCCGCGATCGCTCCGTACTAGCTCCACCGGCGAAATGGCTGCCCAAAGAAGCGGCGCTCGCTGGCCGAGCGAGGGAAAATGTCGAGGGTCGCGAACGACGTGGAGGTGCTGTGCTCAGAGTCCCGAAATAATCGTCGACCGGGCCGTCGGATTCAGCTGGGGTCGCAGGGTCATGGTTTTGGCGAGACGTTGGTCGGATAATGGCAGAGGTAGCGGATGTGTGGAGCTGCGAGTCGGAGCTTGGCCGGCGACGCGACGGCGACGACGACGGCGGTGACGACGAATCCATGAGATGGAGTAGGACAATTCCAGGTTTTCCAGTAAAGAGAAAAGGAGCCTTATTTTGGGTGACAACAAAGAGTGCCAGGCGGGAGGGCTTTGGACAAGAGGAGGAGCAGGAAGAGGGATGAAAACATGACTCTTTTTTGACTTTTGACTTTGCAATTTCAATAACACAAGCAAGAATGGCTGCGGCGTGCCATGGCTTGGGCCTAAACTAATTTCGTGACTGCCGGTCCATGGTGGAGCCGAAAGCGCCGCTAGAGAGACGAGGTGAGACAAGACACGTCCACCAGCCGCCCGCCAGCCGCCCGCCAGTCGCCCGCCAGTCATTTCCAAACGGGAAGGAAGCACTGATGATGAGGCGAGTTCACGCGAAAAGAAGGCGCTCTCGCGACGCGTTGGCACCTCAGACACGATGACGATGTGAAATTTCCGACGAGCCATGTTGTGTCCGGGGGGGCTAGCCTCAGCCTAGCCACGCCAATGTCGTCACTGTGCCGGCTCCACCCCTGTCCAATCGAGATGAATAAGTCCGGATGTTCAGACACTACATAATATTCCCAGCGGGGCGGGCAATCTGCAGCGTGTTCGTCATTCGTCATGTTGAATAATAATTTATACTTCCCGTGCCACGTTGTCAAATTCCAACCGTTTTCAATGTCATCAGCCGAAAATCCAAATCCATCCAGGCGGTGGAGATCAACCTGGTGTGGCTCGTCGTATGATGATTGATTGGATGCGATGTGTACATCGTCGCCCACCATAGTAGTGGCTGGTGTGGTGTGAGGTTGAACTTGTTCACTGTTCGCACGTTTTGAGACATCTGCCCGTAATCTAAACACCAAGCGTGAATTTGCTTGTCGCATCTCTGCAGCAGCCCCATGGCTTCATGGTATTCTTGACTTGTCTTGATGCAGCCATAACTAGTTTACAGATACATCGGACGAGTCGCCGTCAACCTCAACCCCGCGGAACCACGGATGAAGCAGGATTTCAGCGGGCGAGGGTCGCTTCGCTGGATTATACTGCAAAATCCACCTGATGAGTTCCTTCGCTCTGCGGCCATCCTCCTTATCAAGATCAGGCTCTGCCTGATCGAACAACTCCTCCATGGACGTCTGTTGCACCATCAATAGTTTCCCACCTTCCCCGACCCCCCTAAGCTGGTAATTAAAGAGCCTTCTCTCCGGCGTAAAGTATAGAGAAGATGTCTCCCAATAGCAGAAGAGCCCGTCAGGGAGGGCGCTAAGCCGGGCGTTTAGGGAGAGGAGATGATCGTTATCTTCGTACCCAGATGCTGGTATGCAGAAGAGGGGCTGTCCGGTGATGAGCTCAAAAACAAGGCACCCGAAGCTCCATACGTCGAGGGATTTACCAACGTCTCCGGTAAGGATCAATTCGGGCGCTCGAAGCCCGAGTGGAATGACGAGCTTTGGCGGTGCTTCAGTAAAAAAGTAGGCTGTTCAGGTTAACAGGGGGGCGTAAGCACATTTTATTCACAATCAGTGACTGGTGTTGGAAGTACTGACCGCCGCCCATATCAGATAACTTGATCCTGAAACCTTGAGCAAGTCTGGTAAAGGTAAAGGGTGCCAGCGGCTGTGCGATGCAGAGAGATCGCGGCGCCCACTCGTCTTGTTTACCATCTAGCCTTTGTACTGGGGCGAAATTGATCTTACTTGCTTATCTTCCTCCTGCCGGAGTGCGCACTCGGGTTTCGAGTCCAGATCATTAAGAGTGAAGAGCATGTTTCCCGGCTGGAAGTCTCCATGGGCGATACCGCTGTTATGGAGAAACGCCAGAGCCTGCAAAGACTGCTTAAGAATACGCTTTGCTATCTTAGGTGGATAGCGGATCTTTATCTCCCGCCGGCGAGGTTTAAACTAGGGCAGCTCCTTAACCATAGTATTCACACTCAGTCCTATTGGCTCGAATACCAGGCACTTGTGGGTTCTATTAGGGCCGCGGTGTTCGAACTCACCAAGCAGTTACGTGATATGTCGTTGCCCCTCTGTTGGGGCGATATCGGTGATGTGGCGCAAGATTCGCACCTCGCTTGACTATCCGGAGAGATCCGCGATAAGAATCTTCAGAGCGACATATCTTTTATCCCTACAAGGAAATAAGCAAAGTCACACTCGGTGGCTTCACAAGCCGATGTTACAATAGGACCTACTTTAGGTCACAGGCCAGCCAAACCGTTGAGTAGGAGCCCTCACCAAGCTTGCGGATAACCTTGTACTGGCCATTGTTGAAAAGGTCGCCGAGAAGGACTGGATGGTAACCACCTAGGCGGTAATCCTCTATCCACTCACCGGGCGAGGTTATGGATTTGGATCTCCGCTCGTCATCATTGATGGCCCTTGACGGCGGGGTGGGAGGAGGGGAAGCGCCCATGGTGAATATGGAAGTCCAGGCTTGTTGCGATGGCGGACTCGGACACCTCGGGAGAAGGAGTTGGATGAATGATGGCTTGTATCGTGCTGCAGGACTGAGAGTGTACATTGATCATTGATCGCTTTGTATGAAGAACCATTTATTTGCCTTGCAAGTTGGCTTTTTGAGTTACTGGCTGTCCGGACGGCTAAGCTCCACAGCAACAAAACCAACAGCCAGTGACAACGCGCGGTTGGTCATCATCGATCAATTGCGCGGCCTGGCCATGCTGTTGGACTCTTTTTTCTTCAACGATTCTCGGAAGACAGATGGTAACCAAGGACAGACAAGAAATGTCACAAATGTCCAGGCAAGGGAAATAACACCTGCAAGCAGATGAGATCAAACATCTAGCAGGCAGGAAAAAAAGACACCAATGGCCAATAGTCCACTACTCGCTGCCAGGTCCTCTATTCTCAAAGCACACGTGTGCTCATGTATATCATGTTTAAAAAAAGTGCAAATATTTCGCTCCCACGAAGGCAAAACCTTTGAGGATTGTCCCAACCAAATGTAAAAATAAAACCCAGTATATGTGATCAAACATGCGATATGATTGTTTGTTCCCGCTCTGCATTCGCGATAGCCGCCTCCACAGCCTCTTGCAGATCGAAATGGAAATAAGGGCGATTGAGACCCTGGACCGCCACGAGACGTGCGCTGCCGGGGTTGCGAGGCACATCCTTGACCGACAGGCGTGAGATGTCCGAGCCTGCATTCTCAATGTCATATTCCTTGACTGACTGTTCTCCTTTGTCACCCGATTCCGCGGCCTCGGCAGCCTTGGCTGCGCTGTCGGAACCGCCGAGGTCGGCGATACTGAAAATGGTCTTCCAGTGGCTGGGGCCTTCGCCGGGACTGGGCTTGGGGGATCGGTAGCCGAAACCGGCGGCGGCGAGGGCTCGTTTGGTCCATCGGTTTTCAATGTTGGCAAAGTGCCAGTCGACTGTGTTGGGGGCAGCATAGCGGTCCAGCTGGTTGCGTACGTCGATGAGAGCCTGGGCGGCGGTGACATCGACGTTGTTGACGGAGGAGAAGTCGAGAATGATGGCCTTGAGGCTTGGGCGGTGGTCGACTTCATCGACCCTGTGATTGCGTGGCGTAGGGTCGTTCCATGGTCGGTTCTGTGAGATTGACGCATTGTTAGCACAACTATGCTTGAAAAAAAGGAGCAAATGAGGTAAGAGTCGGGTAAGACATGAATTAATTCAAGGTCATGGAGCGACGAAACTTACACCTAATTTACCGACTGTGCCTGGGTCTGTTCGTCGGGTTTCCTTGAAGATCATCTCAGTGAGGTCGTTCATATAGAGCCCAGCGTTGGGATAGTTGAAGCCCTCGGCAAATCTGTAAATGAATACACCAGGGTAGGGACTTCGCACAATGACCCTGGGGTTCGATCCATCCTCATGGTCGAGCGGCAGGAAACCAGTGCGCAGGGACTCATCTGACTCTTCGGCAACGGCTTCGCCAGGATCCTTAGAGCCTTGCCTCTGGTCGGCTCTGGCTGTTCGGATGCGAGCCACGCCAAGCACGCGGCCGCGGCTGAGAAATAGGCGCCAGACGAGGACGGCGGCCGACACGCCAATGGTGGTGTAAATACCGTTTTCAATGGTGGAGAAAACAGTGACGAGCACTCCGGCCAGGAAGATGGGCACCTCGAGGGGAGAGACGCGCCAGAACTGGAAAACAACCTTGGGAGGCGTGATGACATCGCCTACGGCGTGGATAATGACAGCAGCCAAGGCGGCGTTGGGAATGTAGTAGAAAACGGCCGGCAGGGCATACAAAGCCAGCAAGACAACCAGGGCGGTGATGACACCGGCAAAGGGAGTTCGGACACCGGCCTTGGACTTGATGGCCGTACGCGAGAAGGATCCAGTGGCAGGATAGGCACCAAGGAAAGGAGCCAGCAAGTTGGTGACGCCAATGGCGACCAGTTCTTGCGATGGGTCGATGACGTAGTTATTGATGCGGCCGAAGGATTTGGAGATGGAGATGTGCTCGATCAACATGACAATGACGGCGGCGGGGATTTCGGAGGCAAATGACGAGATGATTCGCTTGTTGACCTCGGGGACAGCAGCATGTTGGAAACCTGATAGTTGATGTCAGTGGTTTCAAGCTTCCCAGCGATTGAATTACATGTCAGGGAAGCTTTTTCCGCAATTTGTCGTTTAAAGGGAGTCATACCTCGCGGGACGTCCATGATAAGACTGAAGCTAGGCTTCTTCTTATGTGAGACATTGACACCAGCGCTAATGGCCGTGTAAAGGAGGATGACAAAGACAGTGCGGAGGGTAGAGATGAAGAAGTATGTCTTTGCGCGATGCGGGTGCTTCTTCGACATGTACGAGCAAACGCCTCGGACGAGATACAACACTAGCAGCGCAGTAAGACCAAGAGCCGCGTCGAGCTTGGTGGACGGCAGATTCTTCAGCGTGTTGATAATGACCATGTAAGGAGCGTCCCGCGTGTTGACGCCACTGATGCCCATCAGCTTGGAGACCTGGCCGGCAATGATGTTGACTGCAGAGCCAGTCATGAAAGCGCAGATGGCGGGCAGGGGAATGAACTCGACTAGCCAGCCAAGACGGGCGAGGCCAAGAAAGAGGATGATGGCGCCGGTAATGATGGCAAGGGCTGATGCAATTAAATGGCCTTGGACATCAGGAATCTGGGACTTGGCCTTGAGCACAACATCTCCGGTGACTTGAGACATGACAGCGACAGGCTAGACAGACGAGACAGACGTGGGGAGTCAGCCTTATTCTCGGCAGGGGTTCTCTGCATTGCAACGTAGGATGGTACTCTTGGCGCACTTACCCCAATGGTGATATCCTTGGAGGTAGCGAAAAACCAGTACAGGAGAACGCCCATGAAGGATGTGTACAGGCCATATTCCACGGGAAGTTGCGCCAGTTGCGCGTAGGCCATTCCCTGAGGAACAACGACGGCACCGACAGTCACGCCTGTGATGAAGTTGTCAGCGGGGACGCATATTCAGGACAAGATGATCGCGTCCGTTCTGGAAATGTCTCAATTCATACCTGCGATCAAATCACCGATGAACCATACTAGATTGTACTTGCCAATCCAGTGAACAAATGGGAATAGATTGCTAATGTATCGCACGATGCCATCGGCGGTGGGGGTGATTTCCGCCAGAAACTCGCCCACCGTGGGCTCATGCTCAATGAAAAGGTCAGCATTCGATATGGAAGGAACGTCGTCGTCGCGTTCGTCTGAGTCGTAGCCGACCGCCTTGGCCAGGCGGTCCTTGATAGTAGGTGTGGTTGCCATGTTCGTCGGAGCGACAGACAGGATGCTTGCCAATTAATGCAAGTTCTGACGGGCCGGCTGACAATGGGAGGTTTTAAAAGAAAGAAGGGCAGGGCCAGGAACGAGGTTTCCAATGCAATTTGACATTGGCCCATATTGTAAAAGCAGCAAGGTCTGGCCGCGACTTAATACGTGTTAAGTTGAAGACCGGGGGAAGCTCTCTTCATGGGCTGGCATCCGAGAACCCGATGAGATGATAAAGGACACGTGCCTGGACCCATCAAAATGCCAGGGCGAAGAGGCTGGAGAGACACTGAGATTCAATGCGTCTTTTTTCCCCTGTGCCTTGTTCGCTCATCTGTCCCATCGAAATGTCTCACCAACGAGCGGCACTGGAGAACCAGGGCAGAGCAGATACAGATACTCGACGCGGAGGCGGAGGCGGAGGCGTTGGCGATGGCGACGTCAAGAAGCTTTGTCAAGAGAGCCACGAAATTGCGTGCTTTGCCCGAGCCGCCTTGGGGGCCCAGAAAGCTCCCCATCGGGACTGGCAGACTGGAGCAGGCTGGAGCACGGGTGGAGCTCGCGAGCATCATCGCGTGCTGACAGGGGCGATCGGATGGCCAATACGCGGAGCGGACGGCCACTGTGGCTTCGCGCTTGGCGCCAACCTATCACTGCTTTCAGCCAGCGCCGCGCATTTTTTTTTCTCCATGTCTGGTTTCTTCTGGCCTCGCTCGTCGATGAACGTCGTCGTGGAATCCAGCTGCGGCGCATTAAGCGGAAGCACTCATCTCGCAATGCAGTGCAACTTGTCACATCGCATCGCGAAGTAGGCCATGGTCCATCGGCCCGGTCCATCGGCCACCAAGGGCCGAATTCTCAGTCCCCAGCCCGCGTCTGCAGACAGGAGGAGTCATCCGTCATCCATCTCAACATTGTTTGTTGTCGACATCGACGCTGGAAAACGCAGTCTCAAGGCACCGCAGGAGTCTACCGGCAGATATTGAGGTTGCAATGCATTGCTTGCCGCTTCACCGAAAGCCAAAAAAAGAAGAGGAAAAAAACCGCATTTGCAAACCTTGCTTCAAGACCAGGAATAGCTTGAAATGGCACTCGAGTTCTGGACTACAATCACACCATTGCCTTGACAGACCACACGATTTCCAGATGGCAGCATTGTTCAGCTTCCGCACAGGTTCTGGCGCCATGTGAGTCCCGTGAGTTTCAATACCACGCTTCGCCTACCGTGCTTGGTATAATGTCTCCTCTTGATTGCGTTCTTCTACTATTAAGGACACTTGCGTCTTTCATTGCAGAGCAATGTTCGGGTGATGATGACGCCATATTCTAGCTCACAAAACTCCTCGCTCTGAATGGTCTTCGGCCAATACCACAAGGGAGGATTTGCCGTACTATTGGATCACGAGCAATAACACTCAACTTGAGTCCCGATTGATTAATTTCAGGTCACTCATAGGTGATTTCTTTTGGCATAGCTCGGTTGCCATCTCTACTTACCCACCCTTGTCCTGTTCAAACTAGGACCTGAAGAATATTCAACCGTAGGCGCTTAACGCGGCATTGACTGGTTTTGATCTGAATGTTCAGGCTGAGTGCAATGCCCTGCTCTCTGAACGCGAGAGTTTCCGGGGGGAGAAAAAACCGCCAGCCCGTTGGCGTTGTTGGTTGTCAGTAGTCACCACCAGCGATTTGTCTCACCCTTGCCCACACAACAGCATGCGCATGCGACATCGTTAGTGCCAGTCTAGCATCCTTTGTAAGTTTTTTCTCATCTTTGAAGAAGGTGAAATCTTCACAATTGCTTCTTCTAATAGTGTCGTGCCGCATTCTACATTCGTTCAGGGTCCACGCTGGGGAGACTGTCTGATCACCCAACGTGGACATCTGTGACTATTCTGGTAGTAATTTTGACATGAAAAGGCTACTAGCTCGGCCATTCTAGCTCCTGATATCCGCTCAACGTGAAATGAATGCCAGTACCCCGTGGAAGCAGCTTCTCGAAGCCTGGCCCCCAAACATCCTCAACATATTCATAGATATGGCCGATGGAGATGGCGATGCGCAGACGGAGAGACCAGTCCTGCTCATCCAAGCTGAGCCCCTTGGCTACCGGGGCGGCCAAAAGCTGGAGTAATCCGGAACGAAACGCTCACACATTCCGGGCTTTCTGAAAGGTCATAGAACCATGATTTCGCACCGATAAGTATAACTAAAGACTTGAACGCGTCGAGAATCTCGGATAGATCCTACGAAGCGAATTGGCTTTGGTGATGATCCCAGAGACGTCAGCGTGTCGTAGCTTCAATGGACCACGGGTGTACAGTGGTCGGTGCTATCTCAAACACTTGGTGCAGAAACCAGTCCCATTCAACCTCTGACATTTGATTGCTCCGTCCAGTGCGATTTTAAGCAACCCTGGCGTACGAGCTGGCAATGAACCCGAGGGATACGATCACGGACTCACAGTTGTAAGATACGTCGAGAATGCTGCTGCAGAGAGGGCTGCGCCTAAAGCACCATTGGCGATGCCAATTACGCGCGGCGTAATGAAGCAGTGGGTGTCGACGTATCCTTTCGTCTAGTTGGGGACGACTGCGACATGGCCCAGTTTCAAAATCCTTGAAACATAAGTACGCCATGCGCCATGCAGACTTTTGCTAAATATCGGATGTAGATTTCTACAAAACTCAGCGGTGGCCAGGCGCCGACTCTTGAGAAGGAAATCCTTGGCCGATTGGTGTATTCGGTAAACCCGCCTTTCCTTCATTTCCAGGGTAACTCCGGCGGCGCTGGTGATGTTATTCTCTGTAAGTCCTATCCTGTGTTTCTCTGTGGACGTCATGCTATCCGAATCATCCTGTATAGAAAGAGCCTCATCCAGCTCAGGGAGTGTCAAAGCTCGCCTGCCATAAGCAACCCATAATAAAAGCTTTTGTTGAGCCATATCGTCACTGTTCATAATCTGACTGACGATGTCTTCGTAAAGATCCGTCACGTCCGACGGACTCTTGGTAATAATTCGTTCCATTTCTGCCTGCGAGAGCATCGTCGTCGCTGTTTTCAACTTCTTGAGTATGATTGATATCCACAAGAATGTCTCCTCCGCGCGATCAGTTAATAACTTGTTCGCAGTTTGCTGCAGGTCATTGCGCAGCCTGAGGGCATTTATCTGGCTGCGAATGAATATTTCGACATCTTGAGGGTTTGCTCTCAGGTAGATGGACGGATGTTGATCCAGCTTCCGACTCAACGTCACGGTTGGACGGCTGATCAAAAGAATCTTGAGAACCGGATCGTTCTGTTTGCTTGCAGATGCCGATGGGGCAATTCCCGTCACGAGGTTCAGAAATTTTCCTTGTCTTGATTCGTTGTCCTGACACTCGTCTAGCGCATCCACCACACAGAATATCGTCGTGAAGATGGGCGCACGTAGAATCTCTTCCAAGATCACCCACAAGGTGGCTTCAGAGATCGTAGAATGTTCAATATCGAACTTGTCCGAAATCACTCGGAAGGCGTCTCGAACGAGAAGTAATTGCTTGATCAGTGACCGTAGAGCGGAGCTGACAGTCCGGAGGTGGTCATCCTGGTCATAAAAAAAGAAGTAGATGACTGCGGCCTGACTGTTCGAATCAAGTGACGAAGTTTCCAGATGATTCAGGAGAAATTTGGTGAGAATAGTTTTACCCCGACCCGCTGAGCCCTTTATCCAAAGGATCGA